>BOPP01000007.1:8131835-8214126 GCA_017312745.1 Gryllus bimaculatus
AACAACAATCAACAAATGCTAAACGTAAGAACTTTTGTTCACAGTAAAATAAGATGACAATGGTGGGGGTGCAACGCGCGACCGATGTGTGGTGTTAACAAATTATAGTCCTAACAGTAAAAGGTAAAAAGTAAGCTTACGTCAGACTGCACATCATCAACGATTTCATATTCATTCACCCATCAATAGTCGTCATTTCTGCGACGTATCTTCATCGTCCACCATTCAAACATTTCAAGATACAGCTCTCCTCCAGCACGTGTACCATGGATATTGTTTATATATAGCAAAAGAGCACCAAAAACACCACCTATTAGTACCTATACAGATGGTGTTGTGACATTGCATTCACGCAGCTTGTCAACTGTCTATGGTTTAACGTTTGGAATGTTGTCATCGCTGCTCACTGCGAGTTTTTGCCTTCAGCTGTTTATTGTTCAATAGAGTGGGGAAGCAAGGTCATCGTTCAAAAAATAGTTGTGCGGTTATTACACTTATTTTCGTTCTTGGGGTTTCTTTAAAATATTATTCCGCAATAAAGGCTTCATGATAATTCTTTCGAGCTCACTAGGCGAAACAGCATGTGAGTTTATGGATGGTAACTAAGTTTATTGCAAATAGTGGAGAGACTTTATAAACAAGTAAATGCCCACTCCGCTTGAAACTAGCAGGTAGCTAGAATACCCGAAATTGCACTTATTTTTTGGGTTATAAAACGTCACTAATTTAAGCAATTAATTAATAGGAAGCTAGGAGTGAAGATAATAAATGAAGTTGAAAATTGTCACACATTTCTTTGACTAATGAGTGTAGGATACCCAAAAGTTCTTTTTCTCAATATAGATATCCACTGCTGTGTGCTTATAACTGAATCAGTCTCTCGTAAACCTGACCATAATTGTATTTCATATAGAGGAAACCGCAGTGTTCATATGTCACAGCGTTAAGTTGCAAGAGCAGAGATTTTCGTAGGATCCCCTCACTCTTGGATAGTTAAATGTATGAAGTCTTACGAACTGTTTGCCAAAGACACAGGTTCTTTTATTGGTTTCCATGAAGAGAATTTCAGACATAGGGGCCTACCTTATGTTTTAGATGTTTGTTCCACTAGTGCATGCAAACACAGGCCAATTATTCACTGAACATGAACTGGCATCTGTTTTAAGTCAGAATTTTGGTTAAAACAGAAGGCCTAAAATGCTTAGCCCAGCACTGAGTTATTCTCTATGAATTAATTAGACAATTTGTGTTTTCAAGATAATTTAGTTTGTGCTCAAAAGAAAAAGAGCTTATGGAGTTGACAAACCAGACCCTATGCACATTCTCTTCATTGTGATGATCACGTACAATTATGTTAGATTTTCTTTGAATAATTTTCTAAAGCATATCAATCTGAAATTTCTAATAATCTTATTGTAGATGTGTGAAAGAAAGCTAACTTGCACACTGAAGACATGACAAAAATTACCAACCAAAATGATTTAAAATGTGATGATGAAATTGTGTTCTTGGACTTCAAATTATTACAATCAGATAAAATGTTTCATATTTTTAAGCCAAGCAACAAATACAATTTGCGCAGGTGAAAGATTTTTTTATTTCAAATATCTTGCTGATATAATTAATACAGTCACTACAATTATTGAAATTCAAACTTGAAAGCAGAAATTAAAATTAAACATGAATAACACTTGAGAAAAAAAACATGTATGACAGTTCATTAGATGAAAAATATATAATTTAATAATTTTTAACTGTAAAAATTTTCAACATAAATTCCTTAAAAATATAAAAACCAACAATAACCTCTCTTGCAAGAAATTTCCAAAATTGTTAGGAAAAGGAACTATATTTCAAACTTGGCAATATAAATGTAAAGAATCTGAACTAAATCATTCCATACATTCTCCACAACAGCCCACAGATAACCTCACACTTATGTCCAACTGGTATAATGATGGGCTATTTCTTAAGTAGAGAATAGTATAGCTGCAATAAAAAATCTAGCAAAGATGAAATGAGTATTATTGTCATTTCTCTAATGTCAGAACAGTTGTCTTAGCGCTATATAGAAAATATTTTCTAGCAAAAGACTTAAAACTTGCAGAGCATTTGCCGTTAGTACAGTATCATGTAGCAAAAAGCAGTCATCTTGGAAATAGAAAGCAAGACATCAGAAAACAGAAAGAGAAATCAGTTTCACACTGTCCTGTGTTTTTAAGTAGTTGTTTTTGTTATTGATTTCCCACAGAGTGCTAGAAACGTGATCTCTCTTCTTGTGTCATCCACGCAGCTTGTCAACTGTCTATGGTTTTAACGTTTGGAATGTTGTCATCGCTGCTCACTGCGAGTTTTTGCCTTCAGCTGTTTATTGTTCAATAGAGTGGGAAGCAAGGTCATCGTTCAAAAATAGTTGTGCGGTTATTACACTTTATTTTCGTTCTTGGTTTTCTTTAAAATATTTATTTCCGCAATAAAGGCTTCATGATATATCTTCGAGCTCACTAGGCGAAACAGCATGTGAGTTTATGGATGGTAACCTAAGTGTTATGCAAATAGTGGAGAGACTTTATAAACAAGTAAATGCCTCACTCCGCTTGAAACTAGCAGGAAGCTAGAATACCCGAAAATTGCACTTATTTTTTGGGGTTTATAAAACGTCACTAATTTAAGCAATTAATTAATAGGAAGCTAGGAGTGAAGATAATAAATGAATTTGAAAATTGTCACACATTACTTTGACTAGATGAGTGTAGGATACCCAAAAGTTGTTTTTCTTCAATATAGATATCCACTGCTGTGTGCTTATAACTGAATCAGTCTCTCGTAAGCCTGACAATAATTGTATTTCATATAGAGGAAACCGCATGAGTCATATGTCACAGCTTTAAGTTACAAGAGTAGAGATTTTCGTAGGATCCCACCTCACTCTTGGATAGTTAAATGTATGAAGTCTTACGAACTGTTTGCCAAGACACAGTTGCTTTTTATTGGTTTCCAATGAAGAGAATTTCAGACATAGGGGCCTACCTTATGTTTTAGATGTTTGTTCCACTAGTGCATGCAAACACAGGCCAATTATTCACTGAACATTGAACTGGCATCTGTTTAAGTCAGAATTTTGGTTTAAACAGAGGCCTAAAATTGCTTAGCCCAGCACTGAGTTATGCTCTATGAATTAATTTAGACCAATTTGTGTTTTCAAGATAATTTAGTTTGTGCTCAAAAGAAAAAGAGCTTATTGAAGTTGACAACCAGACCCTATGCACATTCTCTTCATTGGTGATGACTCACGTTACAATATGTTAGATTTTTCTTTGAATAATTTCTAAAGCATATCAATCTGAAAATTTCTAATAATCTATTGTAGATGTGTGAAAGAAAGCTAACTTGCACACCTGAAGACATGACAAAAATTACCAACCAAAAATGTATTAAAATGTGATTGATAGAAATTGTGGTTCTTGGACTTCAAATTATTACAATTCAGATAAATGTTTCATATTTTTAAGCCAAGGCAACAAATACAATTTGCGCAGGTGAAAGATTTTTTTATTTCAAATATCTTGCTGATATAATTAATACAGTCACTACATTATTGAAATTCAAACTTGAAAGCCAGAAATTAAAATTTTAAACATGAATAACACTTGAGAAAAAAAACAACATGTATGACAGTCTCATTAGATAAAAAATATATAATTTAATAATTTATTAACTGTAAATAATTTTTCAACATAAATTCCTTAAAAATATAAAAACCAACATAATAACCTCTCTTGCAAGAAATTTCCAAAATTGTTAGGAAAAGGGAACTAATATTTCAAACTTGGCAAATATAAATGTAAAGAATCTGAACTAAATCAGTTCCATACCATTCTCCACAACAGCCCCACATGATAACCTCACACTTATGTCCAACTGGTATAATGATGGGCTATTTCTTAAGTAGATGATAGTATAGCTGCAATAAAAAATCTAGCAAAGATGGAAATGAGTATTATTGTCATTTCTCTAATGTCAGAACAGTTGTCTTAGCTGCGCTATATAGAAATTATTTTCTAGCAAAAGACTTAAAACTTGCAGAGCATTTGCCGTTAGTACAGTATCATGTAACAAAAAGCAGTCATCTTGGAAATAGAAAGCAAGAGCATCAGAAAACAGAAAAGGAGAACATCAGTTTCACACTGTCCTGTGTTTTTAAGTATTGTTTTTTGTTATTTGATTTCCCACAGAGTTGCTAGAAACGTGAGATCATTTTAGAACCGTATCATTTAGTTAATGAAGTCTCTAGAAGGGTGTAATGAAACTTCCTATATCAACTTATGATTCTGGCTGAAATGCAATACTGATGTTTTCATAGAGTTGCTTTGAATATCTACATCGTGGAAACATTCCAGATCAATTCTTACAAATCAAGATATACTTAATATGTCATTCCTCTATTATTGTGCGTAGTGTTCTATCGTACACACAGAACCAAACACTGGAGCAATTGCAAAGGCTTTTCTCTTGCTATCCCACATTACATCTGCCTCACTAGGTCTTTACCTCTTTCTTTTCTGGATAGGTCTGATCAAGCACATGTGTTTCTCCACTTACTTGCAATGTGAAGGAAGTATTTACTGTTAGAACAGTTGGCTACTGTTCTTTAGTAGCAACATCACAGTATTGATTTAATACACACTGTTAGATTTTCTTTATGGAGTGAAAATAAGCTAATGATACCACAGCTGGAGCTAATTAATTTCAAGCTTTGCACAAAATTCAGGAACTCCCAAGTCAAACAAATGGTGATTGAAAAATATGTATTTTTAATAAAAATGTTATGAAATAATGACTAGCAAATTCTTTTAGGTCTCAAATTATGGAGTTTTTTTTATAATGATGGAGTACTTCACTGTGACATTTTTAGACTTTTATTATTTTTCTATTTTCTTGAATTTTCTTCTTCTTTCAAGTTTTGAAACCTCTAAATTTAAGAGCACTGGCAATCATCCGGTCTGTCCATGCCTAGTGTCACTGTCGAACAATACAACAGCAGTTATACTTTTCTATATGTCTACTTCTTTCTTCTTCACTGAGCCAGTCAAGACTTTGGTTACAAGCAACACCATTCTTGACCCCTGCCTTCTTGTTCTAGCACAGAAGCACAAGGGCAATATATCCTTTCAGAGGAAAATTACCATGAGAAGAAACTGCTAGTGACCCAGAATGGGATGTACAAGAGCTGACTTGGATACATCACTGTCCCTGTCTTCAGTTACCAGCAACACTCAGGGGTGCCCAGAGATGGGGGCAGATGGGGCAACTTGCCCCTGGCCCTTACTTAATTGGGACCTCAAATTGATTTTTCCACTCAAAATAATTATATAAAAAATTAATTTATTTTATAAATGTTATTATTTAAGCATCAACTCCTAAATAAAAAGTAATGTTCTACATTTATTTTTTTGTAACTTATAATACAATGTTGTAAGTAAACAGTTTAAAATTATAAAAAATGGACTAAAATTTCCTTTCTTCAATACAAATTGGTTTAAAAAATATTTAATCCAATTCCAATAAATTTATTGATTTATTTGACTATTAACACTGTCAAATTCAAGAAGACCTTGAAATTAAATTTGAATTTATTGACATTCTTTACATCATTTTACTTTAAATTGTTTATTCCTTACTGTAATTTTTATTCATCTATTGCTTTGTTTTTATAGTGAAACTCATTTCATGTATTTTTGACTCATATTTTTTCCTGAATTAACTCTAAATTTATTCCATTAATAAATAAAATAAAATGTACTTGACTGTGGTTGGAGTAAAATTAACTTTAAAATAAGTGGGGGAGTGGGAGTCTTAGAAATAAAGGGCACCCATAGATCTACTGTTACAGACATCTAGCTTTCTCTGGGTGCCCCTGGCAGCACTTCAGCGTTCTCTTCTGCTCAAAAGCCCAAGGCCAACTGGGCTTTACAGTGCACATCCACCAAGGGCTAAAGCTGCTGGTGGTACAAAGAGACTTCGCAGGATAGCAACATTCTAGAAAACTGGGAAATATTAGGGAATCTTTAGAATTCAGTCAAATGTTGGAGACAATTTTAAAACTGCTTAAACAACGCTGTTACAAATTATTATTTTCACAATTTTCTGTGATATATTCTGCAAATATTGTTAATGATGTATTTTTCTCAGCAACATCAGAGAGCTCACAAATTCATAACATGTTCTTGCCTTTATTTAACATTATCTTTAAATCATGTCAAATACTCAACAAATTTTAACACAGAACAGCAAAAACCTTTGTTTTAGAAAACCAAGACATGAGGGAAATATGTTCCAATAAAAGAAGGGCCACATCATCAGAAATGGGATGAAGATACAAGCAAGGACAGATTTGGAAACACCTGTCCTTGCCTGCATTTAAATGGCAACAAAACTGTAATGTCTTCATCTGCCTAGCAGCTCAAGGGCAACGTGTTCTCATGAAGAGTAGACACAAGAAACACAAGCAGCTAGTTTTGAAGTGAAGGTGGAGTCTATGATGGGGATGTGAGTGAAAATTTTTAACAAAAGTCCCAGAGTACCTGATATTTAAGTGTCACCAGCTGTTGGCATGATGGGTCAGCAAGTGAGAAGAGAAAAAGCTGGTTTGCCCTCATACTCAGTTGTCAAGTTCACTTCTGTGCACGGAACCCAAGAACAAAATACACTAATGAATAGCATGCACCAAGAGCAGAACTGTCTGGCTTTTGCCTGAGGATGAATCCAATTCAGAGTTTTGGAACTCCATTTGCATAGTTGCCAGTAACACCACAACATCACAGAGTTTACTTCCCATTCACAAGACCGAAACCACGATTTCCTTACATTGGACCAGCACCAAAAGCTGTAGTCATAATGAAGAAGAGAGTGAGGAGGGAAGGGGGAGAGCAAGAGCTGGTTTGTCCCCACATGCTATGTGGTTGGCAACATCACACAGTTCACTTGGGCTTACCACAGGCAACAGATCCTCAGCTAGTTGCAAGGGCAAAATCTACAGGCAGCCCAGAAGTCACAGTGGAGGTAGAATAAGAGTGGAGCCAGTGGCGTAGCGTGGGTGTTAGCAGCCTAGGACAGAGGAAAATTTCACTGCCCCCTTATTTAGGCATCGCAGTTTAAAAGACAAGCTTGAAAAATGTAGCAGATAGTCAAACATATAATTACATGAATAAAAAGTGAAAATAAAATATTTAATACATGGTTGAATGTATACATACACGAACAATAAAATTTTTCAACAAAGTTTAATAATTTAACAATCACTGCACGTACGTATGAGCACTAAAACTTTAGAAATGGCATTTAAGGGCTATAAGACAATTATATCCACTGATGTGGGAAGATAAATTAAGTAAGAATGTAAAAAGAAAGTTGTACAAGACTGTTGTAGAGAATATTGCCCTTTACGGATCTGAGGTATGGGAAATCACAAAAACAAGCGAACAAAAATTGAAAGCAATGGAAATGGACTTCTGGTGGTGAAGTTACAAACTGACTTTCATGGATAAACTTCAGAATGGAGAAATTAAACGTAAGGTGGAAGTAAGTTTTAATATAATTGATACCATAGAAGTGAAAAGACTAAAACGGTATAGGCACATGCGAAGAATAAACTAAGAGCGTTGGCCAAAAAATATTGTGGAAATGGCAACCAGCTACCCATCGAAGAAGAGGAAGACCCAGGCTTACATGGGGAGGAGGCAATGGTGAAAAGGGGATTGAGTAATTAAGACTACACCGATAGAGAGATGTGGAGGCTGGGATGCGAGAGATACCCTAGGGTGTAATATAACCCGCCATACTACTTCTGTCTAAAAGTGGTGCCCCTGCCGCTCCCAACACGCTACGCCACTGAGGGAATGAACGGTAGTGTTCCCACATCATGAAAGCTCCACTGCATCGGTGTGCTGCGATGCCTGGCAACTCTACAGAGTTCGCTACCAGACAGCAGCCTGAGGTCAAAACATCCTTTCGGCGGGCAGACATCAGGAGCAGAAACTGCTCGCCGTAAAACAAAGCCACTGGATGAGAGCTTGCCAGCTCTAGGAACTACACTGCCCCCCTCTGGGTGCTCAGCACCGTCTGAGACCAGTTCTCCGCCGCTTCCTAGCCAGATACTTAGGGCAGGCCGGCGCCGACAGGCGAAGCCGCCGCTGGAGCGAGAGGACGGTTGGGCGAGTTCTTCGGGGATTCCCCGGGGCTCGCTAGCGGGTCCACCGCCACCGTCTGCTCCTCGTCTCTGTCGTCGTCTGTGCCGTCGACCTCCTCGTCGTTGTCCTCCTGACGTCGTCCTCGTCGTCTCCTCCTCCTTCCTCCTCGCTGGCGCCGCGGCGCTTCGGCGCGCGGCGGCACGCCCTCGGAGCTGGCGCCGTCCGCGTCATCGCGCAAAGTGCGTGGCCTCTGCTGCGCAGGTGCCAGCCTGCGGGCAGGGACGGCCACTCTTTAATAAAAATACTGAAACTATGCATGCTTCAATTATTTTAGGTGGCACATCACTTCAGCTGTTACGGCGGCACTATGGACGTTTAAAACTCCCTATTGACGCTGATTAAACCGTTCAAGCGCCATAATAAATATATTGAAGTAGAATTATATAAAAATGGTTTGTCTGACATGTTTGACTGACAAAAAAAGTGACAGTTTAACAAAAAATAATAACACGCCACTCAGTGCATGATTGGTTAGTGATTGCGGGCGCCACAAACAACTAAGGTCATTAGTTACGTAAGTATAGTGCATGTTTCATTATCGGCGCGACACAATGGTAACAGTACTACACCTGCGGAAACAGCGGAGCTTAGAGCTGTGTCCTCGCCGAGTGATACCACGCTGTGGAGCATGCCTGGTTCGGAAATCCCGTACGACGACTAACCAGAGAAAAAACACCGCCACCTCCCGCGATAAAAAAAAATAAGCACTTTCGCGTACGGGAAACAAATACCTGTGCAGTTGACGCACGAATCCACCAATCAACTTCGTCACACCTCCCCGCCCGCCATAAGCCATTTCAACCCGCCATTACTCTCCAATCCTCACCCTCACCCCCACCCTCTCCCGCGACAAAAAAATGTGCACTACACTTACGCGATAATATCCTTAGCGTCCGGAATCAATCAACAACTAGCGGCGCGAACAAACAGTACCCATTCTCAATTATATGTTTCACACGTAAGCTTCCGCGGCTCGATTCCATAAATTCGGGAGCGCCGCGTCGTTGACTGACAGCCGACGTTTCACCTGACATGTCCCAGCATCTCCTCACGGCAGTTAAAACTCAGACTCCTCATTGCCCTGATGAAGCCTCCCGACATTGTAGGCAAACGTTGGCCTCTTCAGCAACGACGGCTCTCCCGGGTATCCAAGAATTTAATGATATATTCCCACTGATCGCCGGTCGCGGGTCTTCACCTGCTGCGGTCCCTTTGTTCGTCGTAGCCGGAGGGTCGGCCCCACCTACCCTGCAAGAAGCCACCCCTTACACCGCGGCGCGTGGCAGAGCCCTGCCGCTTGTATCGGAAGCGCGCCGCTGTGGCGCCGAGCAGCGAGCGCGGGGGCCGGGAGAGGTGGGGTGAGGGGGGGGGCGTTGCGTACCTCCTGAAGGCGGCGCCGCAGCGCGCGCACGCGAACGGCCGCTCGTCCGTGTTGTGGCGCACGTGCGCTCGCAGGTGCGCCGCAGAGCGAAGCGCTGGCCGCACTCGGCGCACGCGTGCGCGCGCTCCGACGGCGGCGCGTGCGAGCGCTCGTGGGTGCGCAGGTTGACGCGCTGCGCGAACCGCTTGCCGCACGCGCCGCACGCGAACGGCCGCTCGCCGGTGTGCACGCGCCGGTGGTTGTTGAGCGAACTCCAGTGCGCGAAGGCGCGCCCGCACTCGTCGCACGCGTACGGCTTCTCGCCCGTGTGCACGCGCTGGTGGCGCGCCTGCAAACACAATGCAAACACAGAAGTTAGGACTACGGGGAATTCATTTACAATGCGTTCGCATAAGCATAATACGTAAGACTTTATTGGTATTGTGGAAAGTTTTCGTTGGCATTTCTCATGAAATGATTATATAAGTCGTCATTGCCAACAATATTATTTATTAAAATGGCAGCTTTCGATGGCTTAGCCAGCATCATCAGTGCGTTAACTCGAAATTAAGAATCGGAAAAAGGAGCGAAGTTGATAGACGGACTAACGGCATGTGGACGATGGACACAGTCGATACCTCGAAATCCATTCTCACACCCAACCAATTGTAAACTAGAATTTCTCACAGTCAATAGAAAGTGTTATTTTGTTTACGTTTATGTTAGACATTGTGAATACTTCAGTCTATCACTTATGTTAATGTTTACGTCTATGGATTATGGTTATGTTTACGTTTCCATTGTGAATGGGCCTAAAGAGCATCACTGGCGGATTTTCAGAGGAGGCAAGGGAGGACAGCCCCCGCCTCCGTAACACTCACAAAATTCATTAACAACACTAAACTACTAAATTACGTATATTTTCTGAAATTAAAATTGTCCCAACTATGACTAAAATTGACATAAATGTTTACGGCAAGCGAGTAAATATGTAAAAGAAGTCATTCCTCTTGCTGCAAGTCACAATACAAGATGGAGCCAAGTAGTTCTATGCGTAAAGGCGACATTCGCCATTAGCCGAGCAGTGAGCTCCTGTTCGCCCAATCCGGAGCAGCTGATGTGTTCGGCGAATGTTCGCTCCCTTTGATGTGTCCTAAAGACCGACACGTGGTGGGTACGCCGTGCTAGTATGAGAAGTTATTTTGAGAATTTCAAACTGGCATGATGCGGTGTTTCCATTGTTGTATTACATGGTAACTCCTGAAAGTTTCTAGCAAAAGAAGTGTGAGGAATTCAAATCTTCAATTTCGAAAATTTGCAAAAATTACTAGAAACTGCTCTTATTAAAAAAAATTTACAAAACATCATTTAAATATCTAATTTTGAACAACATATTTCATTGAATACAAAATCCGTTGCATGAACATTGAAATTTTGCAATGTTAATTTTTTACAATTGTCGAAAATTCAGTACGCGCCATTTTTCTACACGTAAGCTTTCTCCTATCCGTGGAAACAATTTTAACGAAAAATAGGAGCATTTTTTAGAAAATTATTTTTATAAAATGCATAACAGAAATTTTGCAAAAACCACTCTGTATTTTTTAATATACACGACTTTTACCACCCGACCAAACAAGGAAAACATGTCTTTCTTTAAAATTGTTCTTTTGTAATGTTACATTTTTGCTATTCTCGAAATACAAGCTGGGTATTTAACGAAACCACAAACATATGGCTGAATCATTGTTTTAATTTCTGGGCTCATACAGTAGTCAAATAGATTCTGAACTTAAACGGTTAATTAAAATGAAAAATAAATAAATACATAAATAAATAATTATGATAAAAATTATGTGATAGCCACTAATAATATTTAAGTCTATCTGCATTTCTAAATTATCATTTCTCTCAAGTTTTAGTTACGTTAATACCAGTAGGTCATATTTCTTTATCGCAAAGAATGTCTGAATTATCAGTAATGATTTGAGAGAATTTTTGCGTGTTTATGATAATACTATTCCAAAAACTATATAAGTACTGATTCGAAACTGTTTGTAGGAGATTGTTCAGAGCCGAGTTTTTGAATTCCCGCGTTACTCGTACCCCTGGCCCCCGGCCAGCCGTCTCCCACCGCACCCCACCCCGCCACGCCCCATCGTCGCAAGTTCTCTTGTCCACCGGTAGGTCGCATACCTCAAGTATCTGATGATAGACTGTTTATGGCATTTTTATATTTTTTGCAACAATAAACTACTTAGTGCTTAATTACGTTTTCGATGTAATATAATTTATCTAATTTACGTAAATGTATTTTATGCCTATAAGCTTGTAAATATAATATTCTCACGATTTCAAAACCGAACATCCGACAGAGTTTGTGTGGTGCTAGAATACAAATTGAAATTCCACACTCAAATTATTTAGAATCATACTTCACAGGATCATTTCTGTAGTATTCTCGCTTCTAGGCCCTAAACCAGGCAGAACCGCAACCAGATGAGGATTGTGAAGGCACCTCTTCCTGAGCGTGAGGCTCTATGGCAGCTTGGTGATTTAACGATGATCGTTCACCTGAAGTCTTCTGACTGCAGGGATGGAAGAGGAGCATTCTGAGTGGTTCCAAACATTCAGAATAAAACAAATAGTGTATGGGGCGACTTTTGAAGTAACCTTCATAATTATTAACTATAACGATGAACTCCAAATACCAGGCGCGGTTGAAGCTAAGGCTCATTTGTGATGTCGGCCCTGATGATCAATAACTTTTCGTAATACCATCTTACAAGAAAACATTTAGATAAACATTCTTGCTTTTTAATACGTAGGAGAGTAACGTCATCTTCCATTTAAAATCGATTGGATAGTTGTTTTGGCGCGTAACAGGAAGGCCAAAATTGATTATTATAATTTTTGTTGGAAGGAAACGAATACTTAAAAAAATGTATTTTTAGGGCATGTCGACGAGACGAACTTGTGTCATTGACTTGATGAAATAGAAACCAGGAGCACTAGAGTGCTAGTAACACCGAATTGCAGAAAACAAGGGGGGGGGGGGAAAGTATTTACTATAATACGTACAGTTGAAAATTATTCGTGGATATTATTTGTGTTGTGTGTGCATGGTGCATGTCATTTATGTAGTTTTTTCATCTTTTATCCAACTTTAATAAATAGTTTGAAGATCACTTGGCTCCTACACGGCCGGAGGCCATTAAGATAACCTTTTCCTTCCTCTGTGAGGTTGCGTTATACAGATATATTAACGGACAATATTACGAAAAGGACTGATTAAGATCACATGCATGTTGTGACATGCTATGCAATACATGAATTCCACCCCAGGGTGTAAAATTTAAAAAACCATCAACCTAATGATACATGCATCTGTGAGCTACTGGTATAATGAAAATTGTTTTAAAAAATGAAATAATTATATAAGTCGTCATTGCCAACAGTATTGTTTATCGTAAGAGCAGCTTTCGATGACTTAGCCATCATCAGTTTTCTACTGTACGGAAGGCACAAGACGACTAGTGGTAGCATATAATTATTTCATTGTAAATGACAACGAAAATTCATCACAATACCAATATAAAAAATTAACTAGCGGAGCTACAGAATGGAACAGACTTTCTCGTACTAGTTAGATTTCTCATTTGTTTGGTCTGGGCTAGTCTTGACACATACTTTTTTCAGCTGCCATTATTCGTAGCCCAATGAACATTTGCACAATTTTTCGGTTTCCTAATAGTAGAACCGAAATATTAATTTGAGAATATTATAGAAGAATAAAACCTCGTTCTAAATGAAAATTTTCGTTGTAACATTTCGAGCGTTTTTTAAAGAAAATGTCGTTTCAGCGTTACTGTAAATGCGAATCACAGAAAACTTTTGAGTTTTCGAGAAAGTTTATACGACACCGTTTATAAGCAAACACAGTTTAAGTTTAAAACACACGTACTCATAAATGCAATAATATGAGGATCATTCCACGCAAAAAAGTAGGTTTTATGACCTCGATATCTTTAAATTCAAAGATACTGCAGTATGTAATTTTCACTGGCCGCACATATAAATCAGTGATAAATTTTAAATTATATAGGCCATAGTAACTTAACAATGAGCATTTTAAATTTTCTCAGAGCGAACGCCGATGTTTATTATCAGTTTTGTCACACACAAATATTATTTGAAAATTGGTAATTTATCTAACAGGAGAATATAATGTGTAGGAGCGGATTTTGAAGACCTAAAACAGCGCCAAAAATGACCAATAAAATCAGGAGCAGCCTGGTCCACATGAAAGACCGCGTTGATCCACGTCAGAACGCCGGGGTGTACGAAATCCCGTGTACTTGCGGGTTAGTTTACATCGACCAAACGGGTCGCTCTATAAATAAACGCATGCGTGAACACATGCTCAATCATCGGCTAAAGAGCACCCACAAATCGGCCTTAGCACAACACGCCGCCGAAACCGGCCACCTCATTGAATTTAACAAGACCCGTACGATTAGCTCAGAGGACCCGGATAGCCTAGATAACGCAAACTCCGGCCGCGGAAGCCTACGCAACCATAATCTTACTCCTACCCACAAACGCGAAAAAAGGTTGGTTTTAGAATTATAAAGATTTGTTTAATTTATTGTCGGTTTTCATATTTTTTAAAGAGAAAATTCTTAATAATACTTTACCCATTTAAAATATATCTCTCATTTTACTGCTATGCAGCTAGTGCTTTCCAGAATACTCTTAATTTTACTCTATGTATAAATTTTGCCAAAACTTTATTGATTCTTGTAGCTAAACCATTCATGATATGACTCTCATATTTGATAGATTAACTTTTCATTATAAAAAATTAAAATATTACATTAACATTAACAAATTAGAAAACAAAAATTATCTGAAAACTCATTGTCAATATCTTTAAATTTTGAATGGAATGTGAACAAATCGTCACTAATTAAATATTACGTGAGAAACAAGTAAAAAAAAATACATTTTTGTACTTTTTGGGAAAAAGAGAAAAATGGCGTTTATGATATCTCAGACTACATTTAGCACTATCACAACCAAACGTGTAAAGAAAAAATTATAGCGGTTTTTGATAAAATATTAATTTCGTAATTTTTTTAAATTGTACATGTCGCACGCAATTGCGCAAAAAATACTATAATTTTCGAAAATTCAGAGTTAACAGTGAAAATCGAATCGATGGCCCCTTGTAAGTGCATTTCACTCTATTCTCACAAAAAATTTAAAGAAAAAATTTGGAGCCAATTTTGAGAAAATTTGAAAATGCTTCACGTAAAGTACCCTCAAAAATGAATGAACGTTGAAAATTTTGAAGAAAATGGTGTTAAAGCATTACCGTAAATACGAAATTTGAACCCCTTTTCACAGAAAACTAGGGTTTTCGAAAAACTTCGTATGAAGTCATTCCAAGCACTTTAAGCCACCAATGAAACAGAGTATACAAATCGCTGGAAATGTGCATATTAATAACGTGAGATATATTTGAATAAAATTACATTTGTGTAATTTTCGAAAAAACAAAAGAATACAGCAAAATAAATTATACGTCACCTTAAACAGTGCAATTAGCACTATCCGTTGGAAAAGTTCGAAGAAAAAAAACTGAAGCCACTTTTGGGAAAATGCCGTACTTTGAGCTCATTTTCATAGAAAACTTGAGTTTTTCGAGAAACTTTACCTGACATTATTTAAAGCGCTTATATTCAAATACATTAATGTGAACAAGTTGCTGCTAATGTAAATATAAACAACGGGAGAGACAAGTAAAAAAAACAACTTTTTTTGGCCTTTTTTGCGAAAAAATAAAGAATAGAGCAATGTGGCGTTTATGTCATCATATATAGTGCATTTAGCACGATCTTTACCAGAAGTTTAAAGAACAAAAATTGGAGCCGTTTTTGAGAAAAGAATGTATTTTTAAGATTTTAAATTGCAAAAATTGCAAACATGGCTCGAAAACTACTAAAATTATCCAAAACATTTACATGACCTTCTTGAAAGAAGCAGCATGTTCATTTGAAGGAAAAAATCTCTCTTTAATTTTGTAGTTGTAGCAAGACGCAGAAAATAATTCAAACTTTTGAAATTTTCGAAAATTTAGAGTTAACCGTAAAAATTGGACCTATGCCACCTTTACAAGTGGGTTTTACTCTATTCTTACAAGAAATGTACAGAGAAAATTTGGAGCCGTTTTTCAGATTTTTTAAAAAATGTCCGGGGGAGCTTCATGTAAAGTACCACCAAATTTTAAAGGCTTTTTCAAAATTTCAAGGCTTCGACTTGAGCTAGCTGTGTTTCTTCAATTTGGAAAAAATCCTACGTAAGGTTTAGGCGCTAGTAATGTTCACCGACGGACAGACGGACGGACGTTTTGCCGTTAATTGCTTTTTGGTATCAAGGACTCACAAACTAGGGATTCTGGCCACACCACGTGTTAGAGGATTTTTTTTCTTCATTTAGCAATCGGATTTAGCTACTTTTTCGTTGTCAGGGCCCGGCAACGAATTTTTATTCTGCCGAAAATTCGCCATTTTTATCGTGCAACATTACATAACTTTTACTATACTACGTGTGCTACTCCGTATACCATATGTATACGAGAAAGTGGTGTATACGAGTAGTATAGTACCAGATGTATACGAGTGGTGCTATAGGATGGCACAGTCTTTCCCGTATTAGTTTTCCATTTCCTTTGGACTCGGCTAGCTATACGAATTTGCTACACACATGAAACTCAGATCTTACTGAATGATTTTATCTACGAAACAAGTATAGTACCACTGACACATCTTTTTGTTCAATCACGTACGATTTTGAATTGTCTGATTTACTGAACGAAACTAAATCATGTTTAGTGAATCTTACTACAGTAATAATACTACTTCTACTACAGAATAATTGTATTTACATACAGGAATAATTTTGTATTTACTACATGCTCGTTTACTAAACATGTTTAGTACAGTCTTCGTTAAATATTTCTTTCAGTTTATGAAAACATAGATGAATTTCTAAGAAAACATTTTCGACGTTTGCCGACCCAATTTTATAGCAACACTGATGTTTCTATGAAAACATCGATGTCTCTGACGGTCATGGATGTTTTGATAGCATCGATGTGTCTATGAGAGCACGGCTGTTACGTTACACTGCATCACGCGAGTACTCTGCAAACGTCGATGACCGAGTTGCGCGCTTACCATGAGCGTGGAGTTGCCGAAGGTGGCGCCGCACACGCCGCAGGCGAAGGGCCGCTCGCCCGTGTGCACGGGCCGGTGCGCCGACAGCTTGCTGGCGCGCGCGAAGCCCTTGCCGCAGTGCTCGCACACGAAGCGCGGGCCATCTGCGCACCACACACGCGCGCGCGCGTCAAAGAGGGAAGGTGAATGGGTAAATGAGGAAAGGAGAATTGGTAAAGGGAAAGGAGAATGGGTAAAAGGGAAGGAGAGTGGGTAAATAAGGAAAGGAGAATGGGTAAATAAGGAAAGGAGAATGGGTAAATAAGGAAAGGATAATGGGTAAATAAGGAAAGGAGAATGGGTAAATAAGGAAAGGAGAATGGGTAAAAGGGAAGGAGAGTGGGCAAAAGGAATACGAGAATGGGTAACAGGGAAAGGAGAATGGGTAACAGGGAAAGGAGAATGGGTAAAGGGGACAGGAGAATGGGTGAAAGGGAAAGGAGAATGGGTAAAAGGAAAAGGAGTATGGGTAAAAGGGAAAGGAGAATGGGTAAAAGGGAAAGGAGAATGGGTAAATGGGAGAGGGAAGAAGAATGGCTAGTCGAGGGAAGGGCAATAGGCAATTGAGAGAAGGGCAAAGGGGAAAAGAAGAAAGGACAAAGGGTAAAAGAAGAAAGGACAAAGGGTAAAAGAGTGAAAGCGAATGGGTAAAGGGAAACGACAGTAAAGGGATTAGAAAGAGAGGTAGATATACGCTCGTGTTTTCTTGGGTCCCGGAAAACCCATCCCCACTCCTTTGCTAACATTATTTGAATTAAGAACAAATGATGGCAACGATTTCCTTTTGTTTCCTTTTCGTGTTTTTTCAGTGAATGTTTCATGAAATTACAATAACACACCAAAACAAGTTTTTATTGTATCATCAGTTCATGACGAAATTCACTTCTGCAGTAAAATCTGTTTTTCAAACTCTGAAAATTATCCCAAACTTCTTCGACTTCTCAAAACTGAAGATGGAAGATCGAAGCTGAAGATTACATTTCCCCCTAAAATAAAGACTATATATTAAATATCATTTTATGTTAATAAATTTTATTTGTACTTGTAAAATTCATTAAATAAATAAACATAGCCATTGAAATGTTTTAGCATTTTTTTAAAAAAATAGGTAATTTTCCCCTTATTTTAAGTAATTCTATAGGTAATTTTTAAAGAGCATTTAGGTCATCAGTATCTGAACTCTGGTCATTAGTCCCATGAGTAGTGCATATCACAGCCGAGAGATGGCCGTCTTCCTCCATCGACCTACAGTTGGCTTGTGGGACATTTTCTCACTCATCTTCCCCAGATTGACGCCGTTCCAGCTGTGACAAGGTCTAACCTCCCGACTGCGCTCCCATCATATGTAGTGCATGTAAGTGTGTGAGAATAGGGGTGAAATGTAAATGTGAGGAGTGAGGATAGGAAAAAGAAGAGCAATGACCATACAGAAATGAAAGACACCAAGGGGACGATGCAACAGTTTCCTCGAAACACAGTCCTGTCAAACGGATTGCCCACACAACTAGGGGCTCGATAAGTCCTTGATTAGTGGATTTTTCTCTGGTTCTCGTCTCTCAGAAGACACCACTCGTCGGGTTGCGAATTAACGATATGACGGCGACATCAGAATATCGTTCATTTCCAAAAGGCTTCCTTGTATTTTACATGTCTGAAGTGGTGGGGCGGGGAGGGGCAACGTAGCAAGCACGTGGAATGGAGTGGACGGGCCGGATGATGGTAGAATACACGAGGCTAGGGCGTCGCGGCATGTCGTTAGAGAAACACAGGAAATAACAGTTGACAGACTGATGTTTGTAATGCTTAGACCCATGATGTAGTTAATGTCATCCCTGAATATGCATGTGTTTCACCTCACCTGGATGGTGGGATCCGACACCAAACACACTTCGGCTTGCGGGAGATTTCCCTCTCCGCGAGCGTGGGACCGCCCCAGCAGGACCTAAAGTGTGAAGAGAAAAGAGGGACGGGATAGGAGAGAAAGGTCACGCGGTCAAGGGCCGTTTGTTAGGGTACTGCTCCGGCATTCGCCTGGTTTTGATCGGACAACTACCGATCATAACAACCGGCCGCTCCTCCAAACAGCAGCTGAATTAGACCTAACCATGTAGCTAGTCCACCGGATCGTGAATCGAACCATACGACCTGCTGGTCAGAGGCACAGCTGTGACATCTGGGGGACGTGGCACTGACCTTGCGGCGGGTGGGCGGCGCGCGCGTGCTCGGCCAGGGCGGCGGCGTGCGGGTAGCGGCGGCCGCACAGCGCGCACCCGAAGGGCGTGTCGCGCGTGTGCGCGGCGCGGCGGTGGTCGCGCAGCGTGGCGAGGCGCGTGAAGGCGCGCCCGCACTCGCCGCACGACAGGCGCGCGTCCGCCGCGTGCACGCGCAGGTGCTCGCGCAGCGCAGACGCGCGCGTGAACGCCGCGCCGCACTCGGCGCACGCGTGCGGCCGCTGGCCCGTGTGCGACAGCAGGTGCGTCTGCGGGAGGAAACGCAAAGATGCACTAAGTCTTGCTCGTTTGAGATCCATACATCGACAACAAACATTTCCAAAATAAGAGGTTATGGTACTTTAACTGTATGTAATAATCGGTCACTTCTCGCATCAATCGTGCTCTATCAATTTATGAGCTATGGTTCGAATAGCGGAATCTCAATGGCGGCCTCATTTCTATAATTAGTCTTATTCCCTCCCCATCCAAGCGGCCCGGGTTTGCACTGAAGTTGCTCGCGCGAGGCTCCCGAGGTCACTCAAAGTGCAAAATTGCTGTGCAAGCCTGCTCTAAAGCCACGCACGCGGGAGATTCCAGCCCTGTAAATGGATTTACGAGCAGCGTGTGTTCGTTTGAAGTAGATGTGTTTTTTTACTGTGTCTATTTTGCGTGATGGAGCAACATGCCGACATCAAATTTTGCTTCAAATTGGAAAAAGTTGTTCCGAAACATTTGAAATGTTGAAAATCGCAAATGGTAATAATTACGGGGGCGGAGTTTGATGACCTAAAACAGCCATAATGTTCAATAAAATGCTTTAAAAATAACCTAAAACTAAGAAAAATTACGTAAAAAATTTGATCAAAACCACTTCAGATGAATAACTTGAGCTGCTGGGTAAGTTTCTGATGGCATTGTTCTAAAGCGAAAAGAATAAATGACGTTTCATTAAAACCCGCCCCTAGTAATGATTGCTTAAGCCGAAGCAAGCTTTTCGACTGGTACGTTCGGTTTAGGAACTTAGTAGCTGTACGACAATGCACGAGAGGGGAAAACCTTCAACGACGACGACCAATGAGAATGTCGAACATGCGCGCGTCGAACTGTCTTGTAATCCGCGAATTAGTGTCAAATAGTGAACGCATCATTCTTCAACGATTCCCTTGATCGGTTTTTGACGAGAATTCGACACGTAAGCAGTGGCGGCTGGTGCCCCAACAGACTGAAGGTTGCGCCACCACCGAATGAAGGAAATGTAATTTCCAAAATTCAAAATATAAAAATGTAAGCAATTCAAATTAATTAAAACTAAGTTAAATGAAAGTCTATACTGAATCATTACTAACGTAATTTTTTGAGTCGTGACCGAGTCAGATATATAATACACCTCCGCGCTCGTGGTTCTGGCTTTGGTTTCCACTGGACACTAACTTCGACTCCAGCACAGCGCAACAAGAACTAATAAAATTAATCCCAGAAGAGGAATTTTCCAGGTCATATACTATTTCACCAGGTTCAATCTCTTTTATTCTTTTTGCAAAAAAAAGTAGTCTCGGAACTACGTGAATGGACTGTAAGTTGGAAGAAGTACGGTGACAACCCCAACTTTATAGTACGATCTATTTAGTAAACGTAATCATCTGTTGCGGTTTCATCCAATCGGGAGCTTATATGTCGCTACAGTGACGTAACTATGGGGACGTTCAAGCTCCCGATTGGATAAAACCGCGAACAGCTGATTTACGTCAAGTGCATGGTTAAATAAATCCTAGTATAATCCCCCACGTAATGGAAGCATTGCAGCATATACTTCGATTTTTCTAAAGTGGCCGATGACAATAGGATACTGTTATACCTCTTGCCTTATAAAATGATTTTTTTCTAACTAATTCGTGAACGTCCTTCTCAACGGGGCTCTTGGTATCAGAAATGTGCTTACCGCTGTTAAAAATACTCATTTTATAAGGAAGGAGGAGTAACAATGACCTAATGCCATCAGCCACTTTTTTTAAAAATCGTAGTGTAGGACTCTTCCTTCCTTCGCCGGAGACTGGAACGCGCGCTGCACGTTCTACCTTGAGGTTGCCCGACTGCGTGAACCGCTTGCCGCACAGCTCGCAGCCGAAGGGCTTCTGCGCGCCGTGCGTCAGCTGGTGGCGCAGCATGTTGGAGCGGTGGCGAAATGCAGCCCCGCACGTCGCGCAGCTGAACGGCTTCTCGGGGTCCTCCGCGACGGGGGATGCCGTCCGCACCACGTCGTTCGCGCTCGCGCCGTTGCCGCCGCCAGAGCGCCACAAGCCCTCCTGCCCGGACGGATCGTCCGGCGTGATGTACTCCGCTGTCGACAGATAGCACCAGTTGGTACGAGTGGGCGCCAAATTGCGAAAGAAACGAAACCATTAACTCGAATTCGGAGACCCTTTATTGCTTAACAAACTTTCTTCCTGTTGAACATGGGTCCAGAATGATTTTTTTCAACAAATTGAGGCCTTGGTTAATAAAAATGTACAAATATTTTAATAGAAACTTTAGTTCTATTTCATTTTTAGTTATTTTGACCACCTACATTCAATAATAGTATACTATTGTGTTTTGCAAAATAAAGATATTAATCTGACCAATGTCCAATTAATTTGGTGCTGCAAACACACCTATTCTTTATATTCTACTATTTTGTAATTCTCTAATGCAAGATGTTTATTTCCTCTTAAGGAAATAAAATTCATTGTACCTAACATAGACCTTGAAATAACATGCAGTGTTCTTGCCAGTGGATTCCCTACACACATCCCTACACACGGTAGCCTGTAGAGGAGTGTCCAGGGTGCTACGTTAATACTATATTAAATGAAATTGTTTCACTGAACATATGAAAGTGAAATTCTTGAAAATAGTAAACTAAGAGGCCAGTGAAAACAACAATCAAATGGGAGGTTGTCATCTTGGACTTTGCCAAAGTTAAATGTGGGGGGAACAACATGAAGTTCGTGGGGAATGACTGGCTGGGTGCTGGTAGAGTTGGCTTCCACCAAAGGAAGACAGAAGAAGAAAAAGTCCTTGATTGGCAGTAATATTCTGTTTGTGTTTTTTTGGTATCTTTTAAACCAAAATGTATTCTAATTACCCAAACAAAACAAAATACATTACTAATGTTGATATGATGTTGCACTTGAAACTATTAACATTCAATGACTTATTTTTTACTTTATAACAATATTATAATTAATAAAAATATAAACAACTTAAAAGATGCTAAAACAATATCAAAGAGAAAATACAGAAAAAAAGAATAAAAGACAATCGCCACACACCTTTTGACACGCTTTCATTTCATAATTAAATCTCTTTCATCTCTGTCTTGGCCCATGATTTTCTTTCAATGATATTTGGCAGAATTTTGTATAAGGATGTAATGTAAAATAACATGATATACTATGAGTTAATGTAGGAATAGAATAGAATAGGCCAAAGAAATGATTTCTTATTGCTACAATAAAATGGAGAGAGAGGCTGAATTTAGAAGCTTCAGCTGCAATGACAAAGTTCAGTCTTTACTTAAAAAGGACACTCACACTTTTTTAGGGGTGCAAATATTCATATGAAAGTTTAATAGAATCATAAAGACAAAGTCCTTCATATAATAGATAACGAATGCATATTAATGATCAAAACTACTCACCTTCCGTGGATGCTTCTTTCTGGGTAGCTGAGGATCGTGTAACATCCGACACCGATCCCTAGCGCACAAAACTTTTTTGGTTTATTCCGTTTTTACAACATGAAAACTAGTTTCATGACTACATACCTTACAGAATTTGGATTACAGTAATTAGCATTCTTCTGCCTACATTTAGAGTGCTTGTACACATTACCCAAAAGCAGCGAGAGAAAGGGAGAGAGAAAGAATAACTGGGATTGACCATTCTCTTGTCAGAGACAACTCTGTAGTTATAGGCACGTGAATGTTACTGGACAGATTTTTACTACTAACACTACTTTCCTAGTTATTAAGTATTAACAAGGATCAGTTCATCACTTACCCCACCAGTGTCATCCACTTCTTCCATTACTTCTTGCTCTTTCTTCACTTGTATATCAGCTTCTCCTCCTCCTTCATTTTTCATATCACTATCTTCACTTACCACTTCACCCCTTCCCACCACAGTTTCCTCCTCCTCCACATCAGGAACCTCCACTTTAATTTCTGGCAGCAATATCCTCATCGGCTGATCACACTCTTCCTACAAAGCCAACATCTCATAAAAAAAATACTCAGAATTCCTATTACTAATTTATCCACAATTGGACAAAAGATATCTGACCATTACACTCAGTAGCAGAATGACTGTGGGCCAGCTCCCCCAAAAAATTTATCCTGGGCCCTTTATAAAAGTATAATGCTAACACACATAGTGTTAGTACCTTAATTAATAAACATATGCCCTACAAATGGGCCCTCTTTTACCCAGGCCAACTCACATTGCAAGCACAAACGTTATGCCACTGATTACACTAATAACTGTTCTATTTAGTAACTTGAATGATAGAGCCAGATAGCAAAATACAAGTTAACATTATTATAAACATTACTCATTATTAAATCATTCCATTTTTGTGAAAATAAAGGAGTTTCTCAGTAATGACTTCTGACATAATTTATAATTTTTATACAACAGTTTGAAATTGAAACCAATTTAAATTTCTAAAAGGTGAAAGACCTGATGAAATTGTGCAGCCTGTCTATTCAGCCACATTGACTCGCAAACCTTTGGATATTTCTACATTAAACAGGTAACTCATTTTCAAATGATATCTTCAAGTGATGCAATTGTCCATTAAAAATATCTACTGTTTTGTGAAACTCCTGTTCACATTTCAGAAGCATATGTCAGACGTAAAGAAATATGAAGTTTTATTTTAACACCATTTTCGGAGAGGTCTTCTCAAGAGTTTAATAATCTAAATTTAATACTTCCATATAAATCAAAAAGATAATTTAAAAATTGGATTCTGGAAAAAATTGAATCTGGATCTTTAAATAAATACTTCGGTTTGAAATTTCAATCATTAAATGTACTCGCACACTAATAAAATAACATACATTAAGAATACACGATTCTCCTCACAATAAGCAAGTTTCATTCATTACGCAATATTTTATTTAGCAAATACTGTATTTTATCCTCACACAAAGCCTAACAAAGAGGTATAATGGTTGAAAAATTATAATTTTTATGATACTGACTAAATCATGTCGACATAGCTAATATGGCAAGAAATATTTCTTTCATATATTCACCACGAATGTTCTCTCAACATACATCCTATTTGTTTCATTGAAGAATTTAATAAAAGCAGTAAGTTTCTCATATTTAAAACGTACCTTTTCATTACTACTATTCAGAGATTCATTTGGAGTCTCCTGTTTCACCTACAAAATCAAATACAATGTTATGATAAACCTCAAAAGAAATTCAACAGCCTTTCAAGTAATCCCTACATTTGAATATCTACATCTGGTAATGAATATTTTGAATTATCAGATCACTATCACTGTCAATGAAATGTCACTCACATAATTTATCTGATCCAAAAACAATTTTATTAATTCATTTTCATTTAATTTCAATTAAAAATATTTATATAGAACAATAATTGCATTAATTATTATCTACTTTTTAAAACACTTCTTAGATTCTGTACAAATGCATATAAAATGTGTAACCAAAATTCACTTCTCACTTACATCAGCTGAATAACCCTTATTTGGGTCTTCGGGCACTAGAATCTCTTCTTGTTTCATTATGGCCTGTGAATAATTTTTACATTTTAGAAATATTTCATTTCTAAGTACACAATAACAATATAAAGTAATATTACTGACGATAAAGAAAAAATTCCAATATAATCTTTCAAAACAATGAAAAAATTTCATTCAACGAATATGGTTACAAACGTATTACAAAACTGAAAAGGAAGAAAATGTCGATAATTTGACATTATCTATTGAATGAAAGTCAAGCTACATATTCATTCCCAAATGAACCATATTCTAGGACATTACAAATGGTTCTCTAACCTCTAACCGGCATGGTGACAACTTACCTGCTCTTCAGTCATGACAGAAGTTGAAATTGAATATACGTAAATCACTTCATAAGCTATTCCCGAGGATAAAAAATACCATACAAATGTAAAGAAAATAATAATTGAATAATTGGCTGAATCTTCAAGAGCAAATCTTTAAATGCACCATCGACTTCATAACGTAAAACGATACATTGATATTTGTCGATAGAAGTCGATTTGTGGTTTGCGCTCTATACGAAATTCGATTCATGCATCGTAAAATAATTTTACAATATGTCAAAGATGTGCTCCTGCGAAATTAAAATTATTTTCAACCGTCTTGTCACCACTTGCTTGTAATGTGTCTTTCAGACAATACTTAAACAATATGGAACTGCAATTCGGTTCATCACCAAAAGAACCTGGAAAAAATATGCGAGAAAACGCTCGAGTCAGAAAAATTCCCATCCCATTATTATTATATCAATTATAGTACAGCACAGGTATTGCTAATTAACACTTCTAAAAGACTTAGAGAAGAAGATATATGGGGGGGGGGGTCCAGCCCATCGTTAGGGGGGGGGGCATCGTAGATTTTTGTTAAATAATAAACAAATTTGTTATTATATTATATTGTACATTATATTTGTAGTGTGTTTATGTACTATACAATATTATTATTTACACAATTACATAAATAATTTTTAATCAATTTTGCCAAATAAAGGATGGTAACAAACGAAAACTGTAGGTCTTTAGGGGGGAGACATCCCCTCTCAACGATATCAACGAGCATGATATCTACACTATTCTCTTAAGCGACCTTGACGCTATCCGAGGACAAAGTTTAATAGAAAATTTGGACCCGTTTTTAATAACATTTTGAAAATGGTTTTGAGGCTTCATGTAAAGTACTTTCAAAATTCAAAACATGTTTGAAACTCCCAAAGCCTCGAGTTCGTTCAGATCGATCGGAGAATATCTATTTGGGAGAATATCGGCTAAATTGTTTAGACTCGAGGGTAAACGGCAGACGGACATTTTATCGTTAATGGATTTTTAATATAAGGATCTTCAAACATGGATTCTGGCAACACATATTAGAGGAAGTAATTTACTATATAGTATGGGAACAGGATCAACTTTTTCGTTATCAGAGCCCAGCAATAAGAGTTTTTATGTTCAAAATTCACCGTTTTCGGGCGCACGATAGCAATACTTTCTTTTCTTACTTTCGGAAGGCCGAGAAAGTACAATGTTTCTGCAGTTGAAATCAGTGGCGGCAGATGCCGCAACAAATTGGAGGTAGCAGTACAGTACAAATTACAACTCCATTGAATGACGGAAATGTAATTTCTAAAATTTAGAACACTAATATATAATAAAATGTAAGCAATTTATTAAATTAATTAAAACAGTAAGTTTAATAGCACATTTTTCGATTAACGGGGGGTTATACAGCTGTGCAACTTAATCATGAGCCGCCTCTCGTTGAAACAGATGCACCATACGCTGCTCAAATATTTCAACCGGTAAATTATCTTCTCATCTTTCAGCTGAGCTTTTGTGCTTAGCAGGCTTCCTATGAATCTCCAGGGAACGGTTTGTTTTTTAAATTATATACATTTGGCTTTTATATCAAACACATACAGTACTAATATTAATCGTTTCGTAAAAGTTGTTTCGCTTGATGACCGTCAAAATATTCGTCAAATTTCGATCGATCGATACACCCTTGCTTCGCGGGCACGACTTCAAACTCAGCCGCGTGTATAGGTATTAGGTATTTAAAAAATACATGGGTCCATTGGCAGCCTATGGTTACTATGGTGACGTTCAAGCTCCCAATTTATTGTATTGCTTCCGAAGTATAAAGGAGCGTCGTTTCTACCCCCAAACGTGTCAGTGAAAAGTAACGATGCGTCAAATATTTGATGTGCTTGAAATTGACGATTAAGACCAATTTGACGAAAGTTGGTGAAATCAGCGGCAACACTAGAACTCACCAGAGATAGATAATATAGTGGGCTTGTGACACTAGCATTTAAACTGTGAACTGAGAATAGGGCGAGTTCGTATTTCTTGACGCACAACACCGTCAAGATCTCCGTATGTTCATTTTTTTCGTGCTGTCAATCGCGACAGTCACTCTTTATTATCCTCGGAAGTGATGGTGTAGGATGACATCAGCTACAACGCGCGTTCGTCTTTGGTGTTCGTGGAGGGATCATTGACCCGCGCGGGAAAATCCAGTACGTTATTTACTAGGCTGTCCGGGTGACGCGGCGTCACCCGGACAGCCTAGTAAATACTGACTCCGGCCGCGGAAGCCTACGCTCTCATCCAGTACGTTGCGCGGCCAGTGCTGAAACCTTTCTTGCAACGGGAACGTGTGCTGATCTAGCAGGACAATCTCCACCCTCACACTGCCCGCGATGTTCTTCAACTTGCCTGGTCGCCACGCTTGCTGGATCGAGCATGTGTGGGACGTGACGGGCCGACGCCTGACCCCTGCTGCGACTCCCACAAGTCTGCCAGCTCTGCGTGAGGCGTGCGCAGGGGTGTGCCGCAGGGCACTATTTTGCCACCTGTACGATGGGATGCCAGCTCACAATCAGGGCTGGTCCTTTTTTGTTAATAGATGGCGGACGTTTTGCAGCAGAGAGAGCCAGCACACTCCGGACACAACAGAGCGAAAGTACAGACTTGAATTTACTCCCTAAGAGTAGTTACAGCAATAATGACCAGACCATGCACCACACGTACGCAGATCCAAATATGGGCATCCACACTGAAAAACGTTTTAAGTGTTCAATTTGCAATAAGATGTTAAGTGGAAAGGGAACGTTGAATGGGCACGTGCACACCCACACTGGTGAGAAACCTTTCCGGTGTTCTACCTGTGAGAAGCCCTTCACTAAGAAAAGTAACTTCGATAAGCACATGCGCATCCACACTGGTGAGAAACCTTTCCAGTGTTCCGTCTGTGAAAAGGCCTTCACTCAGAAAGGAGCCTTGGATAGCCATATGTGCACACACACTGGCGTATAAACTTTTCAATGTTTAGTATATGAGAAAACCTGCACTCAAAATGAGACTTTTGATGACACATGCATACCCACGTTTGTGAAAATATTTTCGGTTATTCACTTATCAGAAGACATTCGCCAAAAATGGTCTTGCGCTACTTCTTTAGCACCTACACAAGCAAAGGTCTTTTGATTGGCGTTTTCAGACTAACAACACGGGTTTAGAAAATCATTATCTACGGAAACTGCCATTTTTCTCTTTTCTTAAAGATGTTGCTTCATCAATGGACCAAATTGAAGCCCCCTGTGGAATATTTTTAGATCTTTCGAAAGCTTTATTGATCATAACATCTTGCTTACAAAATTACCTTATGGAATTCGTGGTATCACCCTAGATTGGATAACCTTGTACCTTAAACATGGATCTCAAAGACCGTACTGGCACGCAAGGACATTGTTTATTAATCTTTCCAACACTTTTACCAATTGAATATGGGGTCCCGCAGGCTCGGTCTTAGGTCCTATTCTCTTGCTGTTATACGCAAACTATATGCTTCCGTCTATTAAAAACGGAAGAACGTTTTTGTTTGCCGAAGACACAAATGTTCTTTGCAAAAAAATGAACAGTATTATTTCAGAAGTTTCAAATTGGTTTTATAATAACAAATTAATAGTTAACGATGGAAAAAGTTTCAAGGCATTTCAGCATTTCAAAACTGCAATCGCATGCTCCATTGAAAATGAACAATATGCTGATCTTCAGGTAACCAAATTTCAAGGTCTCTCAATTCAGTAAAATTTCAAATGGTATGTACATATAACAAAATTAAACACTAAAAAAAAAGTTATTTGTTACGCATTCAGAATTCTTTCAAATTCTGTCAGCCTTGCATGTTTGCGATACGTGTATTTTGCAAATGTACTACCTTACCGTCTGAGATATGGCATAATATTCTGGGGAAACTCATCATGTAGTAGTCAGACCTTTAGATTGCAAAAGAAAATTATTGAATAATGAAAAAATGCCATCCGCGATATCCCTGCAAGCGTCTCTTTATTGAGCTTGGAATCTTACCACTGCTTTGCCAATATAATTACGAATTTGTAATTGTCAAAAGTGACTTACTTAACGGTGGGAAGATTTTCATGCAATACTGATATTTATAATTACAACTCGCGTAAAAATCACGTTCATGAAGTGTCAGTATGATCAGCTCACTATAAGAAATCCACATCCAATGCATGTACGTTACTTTACAACGCATTGCCAGATGACATTAAACAATTGAATTCGGTTCACAAATTGAAGTTAAAAGTAAAATATTTTTCACTGCATAACTGTTTCTATACAGTTGGAGACTATACTGATTATCAAAAAGAAAAATAATGCTTATTTTAACAAAAAAAGTTATGTTTTTTTAAAAGAATGTTTGTAACAAATAATATATTTCAGTTTCCAGGTCAATGACCCCCATCTCGATCAGGTTTTTGTTCGGTTTCCCTGATCCATTGAGCAAATGCTGAGATGGCCCCTTGTTTTCCTTCTGGACGTAAATGTAACTCCATTATGCGCGTGTTTTGTTGAACACTCCTATTGCTTATAATGATAGGAATAGAGATAAGGGCGAGTTAGTATTTTGTCAGCATGCAGAAAAATCATACCTGCAATTCGTTTACCGACGCAAATAAGTTTTCTATAACTCGGAAACGAAAATGTCTAGTTCTTTAAAAATATTGCTACACTCGCGCTTTTTTAAATTGTATTTTATTTATTTTAAACTTGTACTCATCTTTTAACTATTTATAGTTAAAAAGGTGGGAAGGGATCCTGGAACTCAAGCAAAGGTGCGCAAATGATCTCCTCCGTACGTCACATACACTTTTTACTGTTTTTTGAGTAAATCTAAATCTAGGGCTTGTCGTACTGCCCGCGGCGAGTAAACGCAGTGTTGATGTGGTGTTTCCGCTCCGGGGTTCTCTGTTGCTGGACCTGCGAGTCGCACATGGCTTTGCCCATGTCAACATATGTAGTTTTCTGCCTGTATCTGTTGGGAGGAATAAAATGTATAATGCAATCGGGGTGTTGCAATACTTTTTTCCCCACCATTATATATCTTTCAGGAACAGATTCCATTCCGGAAAAAAAATCTCGATCATTTATATTGTAGTTGTTTGAAGACTCCGAAAAATGTTGAACTTTTGCAATGCTCGAAAAATCAGAGTTTTCAACGAAAATGAGACCTGGACCATTCTCTTATTAAAATTTCCCCGGGCCTTCGTTTAAAGCACACACCCCCAAATTAAAATATCGGTTTCAAATTCAAAGGGCCACATGTGCCAGAAGAAAGAAAAAAAGAAACAACCATTACCAGCAAATAACAAAACTCAAAATATTTAACTAGTCCATGAACAGAGAATAACAAACCCTAATGAAACTGCTAGTATATTCAACAAGCACTTCTCTGAAATTGCTGGTAATTACAAAAAACAAGAAATCCAAACACTACACCTCTACAACCAACAACTTTCTTTAAAAATTCGCTTTCTAGCACGTACATCACAGAAACAACAGAGAAGGAAATACTTCAAATAGTAAACAAAATGCAAAATAAACATTCTGCTGGGATAGACAACATTCCAGACTCCTTAATAAAAAAGATTGCTCCTGATCATCAAACCATTAACATATTTATACAACCAATCACAAATTCATGGCTCCTTTCTCAAACATATTTAAAACTGCTGTAATGAAATCTATACACAAAAAAGGTAACAAACAAGATATAATGAATTATACACCAATTTCACTCACAAAAAGAAATTCCTGTTGGTATCTTTCTCGACCTGTCAAAAGCCTTTGACACAATAGATCACACAATTCTATTGTCAAAATTAGAATCTTATGGAATACAAGGAATTGCATACAATTTGATAAAATCATACCTATCAGACAGAAACAAACTGTAGTATTACCTTACCAAAAAGACAACAAAATAAATAACCATCACTCCGAGCCAAGGAATGTGACATATGGGGTCCTGCAAGGATCCTGCCCTATTTTATTTCTTATATTTTTAAATGAACTGCCATCAATAATGGAAAACAACAAAACCATACTTTTTACTGATGACACTAATATATCATTCAAAAACAACAAAGACATCCAAAAACAACCAAAGTTTTGCAAAACAAAGCCAATTCAGCAATCGACAAGCTAGTACAATGGATCCACCATAACAAACTAATCCTAAACCGAGACAAAACAATCACAATATCCTTCCACAATTTCCACTCAACACAACAATACTCACCAAATTTAACATTAGAAGGAAACAGCATTACACAAGCACAAAAAACAAAATTTCTTGGAATCACCATACAATCCAACCTCAAATGGAACTCACTAGAAGACATTCATTCAAAATTGAGCAAACTTCATTGTGCTCTTAGAATAATAAGAAACAGCACGAACAGTGTACTTTGCAAATGTGCACTCTATTCTCAAATACGGGATAATAATAAGAGGCCAAGCACCAGAGGATAAACAAACATTCAAAATACAAAAGAGAATCATTCGAACAAATACAATGCAAATACAATACAAATAGAACAGTGCTGCAGACCTCACTTCAAGAAACTTAACATACTTCCACTTCCTTGTATTTTTATTTATGAAGTTTTCATGTTTGTAAAGAAAAATCTAGTAAACAATGACACACTTTTCACATTTAACTCAAGCTTACACCCCTATAACACAAGGCAAGCACGTAACCATCAACCAATGTGAACAAACACATTATACCAAAAGTGTACGTTCTCTTCAGGTATACAATTCTTCAACAAATTACCAATACATCTGAGAAACACGACAGGCTTGGACACCTTCAAGAAAAAACTCAAACACTTCCTCGGGGAAAATTTTTTTTATAGCATTCAGGAATACCTCAATGACTAACACGCGCTATGTGATTTCAGGTGCTGCAGTAGGACTAGGTGTAGAAATAGGAAAAAATCTGAACATAACCTGCCTCCTAACCATTTCAAGATTTAATCAAGGAATATGCTAATACTGTTAAATTATATGTAGCTGTTACCATAATTGTTATCATGCACTGTTAGTATAACTATTATTTTATATGTAATGTTATCTATTTTTATTATTATTATAATTAGTAGCAGTAAAATCACTATACCAAGAAAATGATATTTTGAAAAATGAAACGGTACAAATCATGAAATGTTAATGTACTTTAAATTAAATTAAAGTAAGTTAAATGTTCAAGTATTTGTTACTAAAAATAATTATCTACTATGTAATATCTTAATATATCTGTAACAAGTATTGTAGTATAATCTCTAGGCCAATAACCCCATCTTCATCAGGTTTTTTGTCCTTTGAGCAAATGCTGAAATGGCCCCTTGTTTTGCTTCTGGACTATAAAAATAAATGTAACTTCACTCACTGCTCCCAAGGTGTATGTGATTGTATTCCCTCTAAATATATCATAATTGACTCATCATACACAATTGTAATTGTATATGTGACTCAATAAATATTATTATTATCGATTGTGGAACACCAATTTTGGAGAAAATTGGCTGAACGATTTAGCCACTAGCGTTGTTCACAGAGAGACATTTTGCTGTCAATCGAGTTCCGGTATCAAGGACCCACAAAACATGGATTCTGGCAACACCACATGTAAAGAGGATTTTTAGCAAATGGATTTATCCACTTTTTCATTACAAGAGTTTGGCAATCAGGTTTTTTCAGTTGAAAATTCACTGCAGCATTACATAACTTTCTCTACTGCGTAAGTGAGGAAGTAAAAAAGAAACAATACCACATTAAATTTTTGATTATTTTTCTCATCAACGCCAATAGGCCTTGTTCACTCTTGGGGAATCCCATCATGCATTCAAGTATGGCCTCTGATCCCTTTTGGGGGAAGAGATCTTATTGTAACATATACTGTTCTCAGTACTGCAATTACTCAAATGCGAAGAACGAAAAATTTCACTAATGCCATTTTGAGATTCAATGGAGTTCACAATATAATTTTAATGCAAGTACAACAAATTCGTAGCCATCAAATCAGATGGATGTGGAAGATTGCAAACAAAATCTTTTTCATACACATCAATTTTTTACAATTGCTTTTAAATGTGATTTTTCATTGTTTATATGCCTCTTTGAACTCCTACATTACCTAGAATAAATGTCATTTTGCCTATTTTGGATCACATGAATGTCTGAATTTCTGGGCTCTAGACATGAATGGTAAGAACACAGAAACAGAGCTGCTGCTTGTGACCAGCCACTCACCTTCCCTCCTGTCCTAACATGCGAGCCCTGACCATCTTTTATTTGGTGGATTATTTGAAGCAGTTTTTTTTTTTTTTTTTTAAATAATCATTAGTTACATGAACATCAAAATACTTTCATATTTTGCCTGAAAAAATATTTACCTGTCCATTTATTCAAATGTTTGCTTGACAAGATGGTATCTGTCAAATAGCATTGAAGCAGTTTTGGGGAAAACAAAGTTCAAATGTTTCTGAAAATACAATTTTGAATATTTAGACACAAAAATGTCGCTATTTCAATTAACTTTATTAGGGATCATTTGAAGTATTTGAAAGGTTTCTTACAAGAAACAAACAAGTCCAAAATGCCACATATTGAGATATTTCACCAAAATATTGTCAACAACTGTCACTATTTGCTGGGACATTTCCTTTCATTAAATGCCAAGTACATTGAAACATACAAGGTGGGAAAAAATCATAAATTCGTAACTAGGCATGTGTACGTTGTGTTTTTGTTGCCTCTTAAATAATCTTGAATTTGAACTAGATTGGTTGTCAATGAAAACCCTTTGTTTGTTCTCACAAAGCCATTGAATCATAAAAAAACCTATAATGTAAATATTAAAGTGAGATTTCAAAATATTACACGTGTCTTTTCCGAAAAACCAAATTTCAATGAACCTGGTGCTTATGGTATGTGATTTCATGCATTTTGCTCTATACGTAGAAAAAATCTGGAGCAGTTTTTGAGAAAATATTGTTTACATTTTTTTAACTGCCAATTTCATTTAAAATGAAGAAATCAATTCTCATATTTTAAACATGAATTTTATTGAGAAAAAAAAACCTCTATCGAGGGATACTAAATTGCCTCCTCTCAGCTAATATCAAAAGATGTCCTTGACTTGTAATTCGTTCTGCTAGTCACACAATCATTTTCCGTCCTCGAAGAAACAACTCTTGAGGATGAAATTCACATCCTGTTGAAACTTTTCTGTAAATGAAGTTTGCAATCAACCTTCTGATTGGTTTGCGCAGGCATGCTCCTTGGGTCCCTAAAGGGGAGCAAGAGTTAGCAAGCCATAGAAATGCTGTGAAGACAGCATGTTTCATTATAATATTTATTAAAATCATCAGCTTCTTGAATAAGACCCCCTGCGAGATAAGTGATTGCAGGTCACAGCTCGACATAATCTGGCAATGCATCCATCATATGCTGATATTAAATCATCAGCAATACTTTTCACTTTAATATTTCAAAATCGTTTGAAGGCATTGCTTAATGAAGGTCAATCCAAGAAATGTACCTGGCCATTGGCCACTTACAAGAGGGAATATTTACATGCAGTTTAGATAAATCAGTCCATTCCATGAAAAAATGGCTGTTAATTGAGGTGTCCACTTTATATAGGCGGCCATTTGATCAGGATTCACTTTAATTCCTTTCGATTTAGGAGGGCATCTAGCTGGGACAGATCAATTGGTCATTTTGGAGAAAATCTTAGGTACTACTTAGGCACAACTTTGTTCATAGATGGACAGATTGGTACTGAAAAATTATTTTTTGGCAATGGCACAGAAAATGGATTTGGACTACTCTACACATTTTGGAAAGTAATTATCACATAAAAAGGCAAAATGAAGTGAATTTTCTGTGAAAAAATTAGCTCTTTCACTGCAGCTTGATAATTCTTTCTCTACATTATGTAGTGGTATATGAGAAAGAGAAAAAGGAATAGGAGTAAAAAAAAAAGAAGTCACCTAGAAACTTTTTTTTATTTTTTATATTTCAAAAAATGACTTTCGCTTCAGCAAGCAAATCTTTTTCTGCCTTTAAAGACTCAACATTCTACGTCAATAGTCTTCAAGTCCTTGGCACATTCAACTTAAAAGAGACCTCTACTGGCTGAACAATGTACAATGTACAAAAAATAATAATAATAATAATAAAAAAATTAATGTACATACACTATTTGGAATAGAAATCTTGGATTTCTCTAACATTTCACTACTTCTAATGTCTTAAAAAATAAACACGAGTAGCACCAACTAACTTTTTTATAACTGATCACAAAACCTACATAAGTAAGTGCACATTTAATACAAATTAAAAAGAAAAATTATGAAGTTTTAATAACTTAATATAATACTGCTGGTAAAAACTGCTGATTTCATCTTGCAGAGAGAGAGAGTATTTATTTAAGTGAGTGTTTGGTACATTAACTATTTATGCATTCTAACATGCCTAGGTGATTCACAAACATTCTATTTTACCTGAGTAAATGTTTACTAATAAGTGTAATTAAAACCAACATGCCATTTGGCAAATGGTCAATAGAGAAAATAAGAAATAACTAAATATCATTATCAAAAACAAAAATATTGTACTTTCATCCCCTTAAAGAAGCTTGCCGCCTGAATGGTGTACAACAATTAGGAACACTGACCATTTTCTAAGCAGCCACAAGATTATACCTATTTCATGTCAGATCTATCCAGGATTTCTTCTATTTGTTGGTCACTCAGCACTAGAACAGAAATTACTGAATTAGTCATTGATCAGATTTAGAGCAGCAAACTTTCCATCGCAGCAGAATAATCTATTCATCCTCTTTTAACACTATTCATCATACTGCAAATTAACATATACATAAAAGTTCAAAAAAATATTTTTTTCTTCTATGAACACACCAATCATTCCTTAATACATAGACATATCTAACATCCACTCAGAAAGGGGATGTTTCAAAGAATAGGGAACCAAAACACACATAAGTTAAGACTTCAGTTACAAATCTTCTCCCACAGTACAGAATGATTCCGGGGAGATGGTAGGAGTTGGTGGTCAACCAGGAACAGGGGGAGTACAGCATGATCAGGAACCAAAGACCAGAATGTGTGGGCCACACGTTTGCCACCTTTTCTTTCGGTTCTAAGTGATGCTACAGACCTGTGGGTCACAGGTGACATGTACGCATTGTGTAAAACTATGAAACCATGGATTCTCAGTGGTATGAAGTAGGCTGACATATGTGGATCTGGGTGCCGAAGACCAGAACAAATACCGAGGGCATGGGATGTTGGTGATTTTCTATCAGAAATATACCAATGTTAAAAAGACCAATGATGGTTACAATATAGCAGCGGATTCAAATGTCGAGCTGGTTAAAAGTATATGTCTGACTTAGTATGCAGACCTAAGGGGGAAACATGATAAACTTAACAAAAAGTGCAATACAATTATATAAGTGGATTGAAATCTGGCTGTTTAGAGGTAATGTAAAATATAGAGAATTATCAGGATTGCTTCTCTCAATCAGTGTGTTATATTTTCACAGAATGTAAAAGAGGTTTGAGAGAGAAGACTTTTCATAGTCACCTCTGGTACAGACTGCTCAACAGGGCCTTATAACTACCAAACAATGTGGTGGAAACAATTACCGTGGCACGCTCTGCTGCAGCACCTTCTTACAGAAACGAAAACACTAACTACTGCCAACAATACTTAAAACGTGAGTAGCTGCTGCTCGAGTATGTGGTTCGCATGTAGGCCTATAATGTTACAAAAGATAGCCCTGATATTCACGCTTTCTTCAGGAGTTTCTTATACGTGTATATTATGAATAATTGAACATTTAAAAGACACTTTTCCCATTCCTCACAAATTAGCCAATTTTTAAGTGTGGAAGTTGGTGAGCCTAACCTGCAGCTGTACCTAGCGACACTAGCGCCTCCTAGAGTAGCATCCTCGAGCTTTGTCCCCTCTTTTGATGGAGAGTTGCAAGGCCCTGCAGCTCAATGTCTAGATTGACTGCCATCAAACTTTGTAGTGTAAAAGGAAATCTTAGATGGAAAGGTCCATTTTACATGTAGCAAACCAGAGAAGTTTCACCTTATAGGAGGAAACAAGTGGAAATCATGAAGGTGAAGATGCATCAAAATTAATTCCTCAGGCTTGGCAACATGGGATGAGAAGGCTAAGGCTTTATACAGATGTATTTGACTTAAAAGCGCTTTTGTGGCATTCTACCACATGTTGAGTATGGAGTGTTTCAGAAATGCCTAAACATCTGATGATGGAACAAAGGGAATGTCAACATTGGCTTGAGCTGCAAATTTTGCAGATTGGTTAGTCAACTTATTCCCTCATGGCCCAGAACCAAGCAGAATACCAGATTACAGTGTCCAAGTAATAGACGAATTGAATGTTGAATCCTCTAAGAGGGAAGGGATAAGAGTGACTTGAGTACACTTCAAGAATTACAGCACACAGCTACAAGCCTTAATGAACACTAGCAGATCTGTGCAAGAACACTATACTTTGTAAATAATTTTGAATGGCCAGTCCCTGAATGGTGTTTTAGAGCATTAAAAGCCCCGTTCTGGGCAACAAGACCATTCTAATATAGTTAACATTGAGATTACTGTATTTGCAATATAAGAGTAGTGCTTTTCCTTAATATCTCATTTGATAAATTTGTGGTCTTATATTTGCAGATTAAGCGTAGTCATTTAGGATTCCTGTTTTTATATTGTCACTCCGTGTCATAAAACTCGTAAATTGCGCATTCTCTGTCTATTGGCATGAAAGTTTTTGCAAGAGATGGAAATGCAAAAATGCACATCGATACAAGCATTACATCCAAACACAGAAAGGGGTGATGATAAAAATATTTTCTTAGCAAAAGAATTCAAAACTTGGAAACTTTCCATTATCTCCCAAGTTACCTGGGAAACATTACATATTCACAGTTCACAACTCATCACACAAACATTAAATGATGCGAATTTCAAGTGTAGTCTGTTACAGAATATGAGCTGTTAAACATTCATTAGGGTATCTCAACTCTTCTAATCATTCATGCTCTGGAGTGAGAGCACCCAAAGGAACTAAGTCTCCAAAACTGTAGTAGTCAGTTCAATATGATCTCATTTTGTATAATACTTAAAAACAATTCAGGCCCTCACCAGACTCCCAAATTCACATCCCCACAAAACTTGTTTCTCTTCACACTTCCTCACATGAAATGTAGAGAATCAATCACTTGAGAGCTTTCTCTGCAACCTCTCTTCAGGACAGATCAACATTATTTCAGGACCCCCTCCCAGCACAAACACACACTTTTGTTTGACTGGCAATGCAATGTGGACACTTCCTTTTTAACTCTTGTAAAGAAACTGGATTTATCCAAAGTTGTAACTAAATGAATGAATTTTCTCTTTGAATTGTCCATTAAATGTACTATGTGTACACCAACATTCACATCATTGTATCACATAGTATATCACATTGTATCATAGCCTTCTCGCAGAAAGACAAAATGGTATCAGTATGAGGCAAAAACTTAAAATTTGGAGCCACCCCATGTCCAAATGGGTAGCAGGCATAAAGTAAATTATTAATACAGTACAAGCATAAATAAAATAGAATGTTACAAAAAGTACTTAGACAACTACGCACAATCAAGAACTACAGATAGATTTTCTCAGAATGAACTTTCACAATCATTTCTACTTACCATTTCCACTAGTTCTCACTACCTTGGAATAATCACTTGAATGAAGTAATGCTTTCAATTGTTCCACACTAACAAAATTCTCTGGTTTCTGAGCATGAAGTCCTTTGTAGCAATCTGGAAGTAGGGAAAAAATTGAAAATTTAACACTGATTTTAAAATGAAGTTAAAATTCACAAGACAATATTTTGAAAGAGGGTCGTTTTACAAGAATCCATATTAACATCTCTCTAACGTCTTTAAAAAATACCATTTGTCAACATAAGGAAGGGTGATGAAATATTTCATGAAGTTGATGGAATATCCCAAAAGCATCATAAGAGCACAGAGAGAGTAAGAGAGTAGGGAGTATAGCCGATTCAGCCACTTGAACAATTATTTGGACATTCAATCCAAACAAAAATGGGGAATGTGGTAAAAAAGACAAATGCAGAAATGATTCAATTCCTTTTACGAACACTGGCAATCTTCTGGTGGAGCTGTGGTATTCCCTATTATCCTTCTCTCAATAACACTAAGTCCAGCAGATAAACCTAATAACAGGACTACACTAAAACTAAAATTATTGTATTGACATAATTATTTAAACTAGGAATAACTGGTGCAATAGAACAAACAAATCAACGCAGAAGTCAGAGCCAAGATTATTATTCAAATCCACTAGTGTAGAGTAGGGAGAGGAATTTTATAATTTTGCAAATGTTTGTCCCGTGATTCAGTGCATAGCTTAGTGAAATTTCTTGACATTTGGTTAGAATATGATGCTATGTAGATTACCATGTTAGAGCATATTTTAGCTGATTTTTCCTGTTGGTGCACATTTGTGTAATTATAAGCATATACTTTGCACATTTCATTAAAATAGAGACTTATTTCGATAATGTTTTATTTTTTAATAGAATCTACTTACTGTGAGTGTTTATTGATTCAAAAGAGCTTGTCCAAGTTCACTTTTATTTGTTTTCTATACATGATAAAATACTTGTGCAAATGTAGAAAATTTCTTATCATATTTTTTAAACAACACAGAAAAAATTCAAGACATACAATGTATTTTACTAAGGTGAAAATTGATTTCAATTATTTCTCCTGTGATGTAATGTGACATAACGCTTGCACAGAAATACAGGGTCTTTACCAAAATTCGCAACCCATGTTTGGAAACACCACCTCTTGTTTTGGTAATTCGGCAATGCATGAAAAATCATTGTCATTCCTTTGACTTTTAGGGACAGTGTGTGCCCTTAGATTTGGGAGTGAGAGAACGTGGCTAATTTTAATTGGAAGAAAGAGAAAGCACTTATTCTGTCCTTGTTAGTCTTCACCATACTGCAGCCACTACATTGAAAACAGTAAATGCCTGTCTCTTGGCAAATGGTGGTCACTTTGAGCATTTACTCGACGGTCAGTTTTTGTCATTTTGAGAAAATTATATTTTCTCATTTTTTATTAATTATTTTCAATAATTAATTTACTATAGACTTATGTTGTATTGGTATATTTCATACTTTTAATAAGGCTTTCTTATTTGCTTAATTCAATAATACATATTATTATTATTATTATTATTATTATTATTATTATTATTATTATTATTATTATTATAATTATTAAATTTTAATATAATTCACTATTATAGTTATAAATAATGCAGAGCTTGACTGTAACATTTCATGAGATATCTTTACGATTTTTCTCGGAGCCGACTTTCATAAAATAATTATTGTTATGTTGGTGTTAATAAATTGATAAACTTCCCTCCACATCTTCAGTATTACAGTTTTGTTTCTAAAGTATACTGGACATCATCTAAAGAGCTGTTTTATTTCTTGCTCACCCTTCCCAGCCACCCACTCTGTGCAGCACAAAAAGTTTCCGACATGTGAGCCGCGTACCTGCCCGCCTAATGAAAAAAACAACAACACAGAAATAGTAAAGTTGCTGCAGCTAATGACTTGACAGTCACCTCCTCTGCTGTCTCGATGTGCAAGACATGGCTGTCTTGGATGTTGGCTAAAATATGTGGTTTGCCAATTTGCCAAAAAAGGAACAAGTGCTCTCAGACATGGGTTGCAAGTTATGCTAAAGACCCTGCATATCTTTTCATTCCAAGCATGCTTCTCCTGAATCTCAAGTAAGATTTATAGAAGCAATGAAATATTGTTAATTTTAATTGCATATTAAAGTGCATAATTCAGAAATTTTAGGTCCAAAATGCGTATTTTTAAAAACACATTTCAAGATTTTTTGGGCATAAAAATGTTCACCCTAGTTTTAGTTTGTCCATGTGATTGTGATTATTAACCTAAGGAAGAGATAGCCAGGCAAGTAATGGTAAATATGGATTTGCACAATGCTGCATAATCTTAATGAGAAATAAAATTTGGTGTAGTAGCCCCCATTCATGAACTTCTTTAGTCATTCTGCCAATTTGAGAAAGTTTGCATGAAAGCAAATTATAAATTCTTGGCTATCCGGTCGTTGGCTGGGGTGCCGACGTTTCGCCTAACACGTCGCAGGCTTCCTCAGGGCAGAGGAAGCCTGCGACATATCAGGCGAAACGTCGGCACCCCAGCCGACGACGCGGCGTCTCCCGGATAGCCGAGAATTTATAGATTCGAACCGCGGAAGCTTATGTGTACATGAAAGCAATTTAATTAAATTTAAGAAATGTGCACTTTAAAACTTCCTTTTAATTAATTTTTTTCTTAAATTAAAAATGAGTTCATTGTAAGTTTAATTGAAAGTAAGTAAGAAGTGTGAGCTCTTCGAGATTCACTGATTGATGCCTGGTTATGCTGATTCGAGGACTTAATTCTCTCACACATATTCTCACTTGTAATTTTATACAATTCATATCAATTATTACAATTCTCTTTTTAAAGACAATTTTGGAACGAGAAGTAAATCACCCAGGATCACCCATCTCATCTTTTAAGTATGTTTTTCACATCTCTTCCCCCCAAGTAAGGTTATGCTTGTTCAAGGCTACCAAAAAATGTGTACATACTTTGACTGTTTAGTAATCCAAGGCACGTCAACTACCAGGGATATTAGTCCTGCAAGTATGTATGTTTTTTTGCTTGGGTCTCTCACTAGCAGGGCACTCTCTCTCTCTCTCTTGCTCTCTCACCAGCAGGGCACTGCCCCAGCTGGAACAAGCTCTTAGCTCCTGACTGGTCTCTCGGCATGCTAGTGTAGTCCATGATAGTGTAAGTGTGGGTGTAAGGGGTGAGGTTAGGAAGCTGAGATTGCATGTGGTCTGTGGCGGGTTTTTTAGGTTACTGCTTCGGCATTCGCCTGGTGAGAAAACCGTGAGAGAAACCACGGAAAACTAACGATCAGAGCAGCCAGCTGCTAGAATTCTCCAGACAGCAACTGAATTCGACTTAGCTAACAAGCTAGTGTTGAAAATCGTGCCACCATCACAACTCCACCCTAGGACCTCCCAGTCAGAGGGACTGCAGTGACATCAGATGATATCCCGAGCCATCTCTCCCGGTGTCTACATACTCTTGGTAGAAAGTGTATAGTTCAAATGAAATCTCTAAAAAAGATGTCTTAAAACAGGCTCATTTCTGTACATACAGTCTAATGTTACACATGATAAATTCAATGTCAAAGAAATTGTGTAAAAATTGAAAGAATACCTACCATTGTGCAATACTAATTTCTCTAATCTTCGCTTATTTTGTGCATATTGAACAATTTTTTCATCAATTGATGCCTTGGTCACAAATCTGTATACCACTACTGGCCTTGTCTGACCAATTCTATGGCATCTATCTTGGGCTTGCAGATCAACTTGAGGGTTCTGAAACAAACACATTTGAATGTCTTATTGAATGGCAAATTGGCAAGGTATTTTGCCATAACGATAAATATTTTACTTGCCCAATCACTATCAAAAATTATCACTGTATCTGCACTGATAAGATTCAATCCCAGACTGCCTGCTCGAGTTGAAATTAAGAAGAGAAACACATCTTCATCTTCCAAAAAGCTATTCATCTCAGTTATCCTGTCTTCAAGTTTTACAGAACCATCCAACCTTGTATATGAATAATTTCTGAAGATCACATACTCTTCAATTACATCAAGAAGTTTTGTCATGGTGGAAAATAGCAGAACCTGTAAAGAGCAGTTAAGAAACTGAAGTCTGATCACAAGTACTGCACTAATCACAAGCTAATTTACTACAAAACTTGAAGTCTTGGCAATAATGTTTGTGAGTGAATGTGAATCACTTCCTTAATGGTTATACCTTTAAATCGAAAACAAATTCAAATTGTCAATGTCACTGAGGCCTCAATTAAATTACGTGTCAACAGTTGGGAGTAAAGAGGTCTGAGGTGCCGTTGGTGTATACTTTATTTTTATTTACTTTACAAAGTTAATTTATTTATTGAAGATAGCTTTTTAACTGCTTGGTCCATTGTAACTTTTAACTTTGGGATAAGGGAGGGGAGGGGGGACCCATACTAACAACATACACAAACATTCATGCCCTGGGTGGAATTCAAATCCTCGTCCCTGCAAATCAAGGGAGCAGGGCCCTCCAGCCTAAGCAACCTTGGCTATACTGGCAAGCACCATATACTTTATGCTTAATTTGGGGTAGTAAGTTTTAATTATATAACATTACTTTGTGGCCTTGTGCCTTCAGTCTAGGTAGTAATACATCCAGGATCATCATTTTGCCCGATTTCTTGATAATCTCCTCATTAACTAGCATATACTGTTCATGTTCAAGGGGCATCTGAACCAGATATGGATGATTGCATATTTTTCGTAATTGAAAGTGAGGATTTTGCATTTTTAAGTTCACATAACATCGATTTCCATCTTTATCAAGGGGGGGTGCTTTCTTCCTGAAAATTAAAATCACAAGGAAGATTAATCATTATTTTTATTTTAAATAAGTAAATATTTAAATTCACAAAAAAACAATTTTATACTTTTTAGAATCTGACACAACTCTGGTCGTTCTACGAATAACATTGAGCAGATCATCATCATCTAAGTCATCATCATTCTCAACATCATCCAATATATATCGGGGGTTTAAAGTACTTTTTCTTTTTGAAGATTCTTCAAGAATTTCATCCTAAAGAGACAAAAATTTTAATTTCAATGAGTATGAGCAAATGCAATGGAACCACAAATTGTTTTTAAACAGTTTCTTTATGTTAAATGAAAAAATTAGGGAATGTTGCACCAAAAACACAAATACATCATCCAAATAATATACCTCCTGCAATCCCAAAATAGAGAAAATGCTGCCATCCAATGTAGCATTATAAAGCTCCCACTGAGTTTGAGACATGGGAGCATAAACGAGAATTTCCTTCTTTGGAGGAAGCATCAGATTAACATCTTTCTTCATTCTTCTCAAAATGAATGGTTGCAAAGCCTAAAAAATGTTTGCTGTTTAATATCAATAACAGATTGGGAAATATATGACCTTATGATTAATGTGTAAATTATTGTGAATTACTAAGAAACAATTACTTGATAAAGGAATTTACTGATATTATATTTGATCTTATCTTATTAAGATTTGATATTATCTTAAATAAATCAAGAATTACTCAGGATTGGAAAGAATTTGTAGTTCCCTTCTATAAGGATAGGTCTCAATCAGAAGTTAAAAATGATTGTCCTGGCAGCCTAACATCAGTTGTCAGTAAGCAGATGGAGCACCTAATTGCTGAACACAAAAAAAAGTGGAGTAGAGAACATTGGCTCTTTGGGGAGCAACATTGTCTCAGAATGGGTTACTTGTGCAAAAGTAAAAAATGTTTTTTGCCAGGATATTGCAGATGCATTAGATGTGGGTGATAGAATCAATGTGGCAGTAATAGTTACAAAGGCTTTTGTCCCTGTCCCCCATGATATTCTTGAAAAACTAGACAGAATGAGAGTGATACTATGGATTAAGGTCTTTCTAAATAACTGGCACCAGAGAGCAAGAGTGGGAAACAACCTGTGGGAACAAGTGTAATATCTGGGGTTCCTCAGGGGAGTGTACTGGGACCTTTACTATATTTGGTGTTTGTAAATGACATAGGAGAGGGAATAGGCTCAAAAATTAACCTTTTTGCAGACAACTGCCTTATTTATAGAAATATCAAGAACATATCATATCAGGTAAAATTACAGTGCAATTTGCAATGCTTGGAAGAACGGACAAAAATCAATAGAATGAAGATTATTCCGGATAAATCAAAATTGTTAGTTTTACACAAAGTAGAAATTATAGGACAGCTATAAATTTGCTTAGGGGTAAGTTAATTCTACAGGTAACTTGTTGTAAATATCTAGAGATGATAATGACGGAACACCTTGGACGGGGAAACCCGTCAAATTTACTGTGGGAAAGACGTGGAAATCTTTACACTTGTAATGTGAGTGTTAAGGAAGGAATGTAGTAAATCAACAAAACTAGCATATACAACAATTGTGTTTCTAGTACAGAGCAGCATGTTGGAATCTGTACAGAGAGGGCCAAATAAACTCCATTGAAAGAGTTCAGAAATTTTTAGCAGCAGTAGTGAAAGAGTTTCAAAATCAGTAGCAAAATTTGTTAAAAGGGGAATTCGTTACCAAATATTTCCAACAAAGTACCAACATGGGAATCATTAGCGAGCCATAGGGACAAAGCAAAGTTATGTATATTTTGCAAAACATTAGAGAAAAATTTGGTGTAGTGAAATTCAGGAAAGAACTCATAAACCCATTTACTTAGCACTTCATAACCATATTAGAAAAATATGTTCAAGGAAACAGAGAACAGATGTTGGAAACCACTCTTTTGTAAAGAGAAGTATCGAGTCATGAACTAGTTTGCCTGCAGCACTAATGGAGACTTTTCCCACAATCATCAAGACTATTATGTTAAGATTAAATTCTAGTAATAGTGTTGTAAGCAATAAAATCAATAGCCTGTGAAGGTGCTTAAATGAAATAGGATTGTACTGCGTATTGTATTTCAGTGTTCTTTATTATAATATATTATTTTACTATATGTATAAGTGTAAAAAGTTGGCCACCGGGCTTAACGCCCAAAGTAAATTAAATAAATTATTTATCAAGAAAAAAATGTTTATCTTCTTAATTCTAGTAGTAGGCAGATGCTGAAATTTTGGGGGGATATTAGCAATTTTCGATTCCTATCATTTCTTTAGTCACGTATTTAGGGGATGATGAGTGTCATTTGTCACTTCCTTGTTTGACAATCCTGACCTTGGTCCACTAAAGACATCCAATAGGAAATTTCATTAGAAAAGACAGATATTTAAACAATTACTATTCTCTGGATTACAACATACATTATTTTCTGATCCTAACTAGCATTCTTTCACTAAGTCAAACTCATCCCTAACAATTCTCATTTTATATCCAGTTGCACCAATGAGAACATATTTGTCTACTTTCTGAGAACTTCTTTGAATAATCTTTTAGAATGCTTATGAGGAATTTTATAAGTTTTTCAATGATTTTACTTAAAATGGGTAATTATTTATTCATTATTGACAAGTTAATTTATAAATTTAAAAAACAAACAGTAAAACTGTACATTAATCTACTTACCGCATGCAATTTTGAGACAATACCCTCCTTGATTTCTTGTTCAACGATTGTTTCAGACTGCATATCTTCTGAAGATATTAATAATTCCAAATCTTCAATATTTCCAAATATCTCTGGGGTAAGGAAACGAAGGAGGGACCACAGCTCTTCTAGATTGTTCTGCAACGGTGTTCCAGTTAGTAGTAATCTATTTGAAGAACTAAAGCTGGTAAGTAGCCTTAAGAAAGTAAAATAGAAAGTCAAATTAAAAAAAGCATATCAGAAATAGTGATTGAATTAACTAACAAACAACAAAACGGTCCAATTTTAATTAATATATCTAATTCACAAGTGGAACTATTAGGCAGTGTGTTGCATAATTCAAGACGATTGAAAACTGTAATGCAACATTACGCAACAAACATTAGGCAACATTACGCAACAAATACAATAATAATACAAACAACAAATAAAACCAAAGTAAAGTAATTATATTATACAAACTGTTTAAACGTACCTAGTCAATTTACAGTCCTTATTTTTAAGTCTATGACCTTCATCAACAACAAGATATAGCCACTTGTAGCTTCCAAAAAAACGAGGTTCCATCAGAATTATATTATATGAAGTTACAATAACAGGGTACACTTTAACTTCTCCACCAACTGTTTGCAATGACTTCAACCTGAATAATTTCATCATCTTTTTTCTTTCATCAGAATTTCCATGAAATAGAATTACAGGTACCTGTAGGAAGTAAAATAGCAACATTACAAAAAATAAAGTTTTTCAGAAATGTTATGTATAGGTATATAATTAATATTACATTTATTTTATAGAAGTTTATTAATAAAATTCATCTCCTTAAACATTATTATATCATCAGTTGTGCAGAAGTTTCACAACTCAAAATCAAATTTGCCACATGAAACACAACAGAGCATTTTTAATACAAAAACACGAGAAAAAACAAAATTAAAATGAAAAAACTTTTATAAGTCTACTGTTGCAGATGCATTCTTTAAGTGCACAAGTGATCTGATGGACACAAAAAGAGAGTTGATGCACTGACAAACTCGTTAACGGAGTGTTGCCGTCACCTATGATCCAAATCAATACTCAGGCACTTTTACTAACCTACACCAAAACAATCCATCATTGATTAATCAGTCTCAAAACTATTACAGCAGCCCTTCAAATGATGAATAATTTTATGGAGGGCACAAAATAAAGGAAAACAAATTTATCTCAATCATGGATCCAATGGATCTCACAAAGGTTTAAAACATCTAAATTTAAAAGTAATTTATCTAATCTACCTTTTTCAAGACAAGGCAAACAGAATTTTAACTACAAAGTATTTTTGCCGCAGCAGTAGAATGTCAAATGCTTTCTTTTTGTTGAAACCTCCTACTTCACAACAAGGGTCAATTGCTAGCAATGAATCGCCAATTGTTGTGGAGAAAATCGTACATGAATACATGCAGATGAGATCAGAAGCATTATATTTTCTCATTTTAGGCAAAATTCTGCTCGCAAAAATCTATCTCTATGAACTTTGATTTGGAACACTAAAAATGAACCACGTCAACTTTAGTCAACAGTTAAAATATTCCCATATACTATTATTTTCTCACATATCGTTTTATTGGCATCGCTGTAAGATGATTTTCTGAAATCTATGTATATTTGTAAAAACTAGCGAACAATTTCCTAACAATTTATACCAGACCCCTCATGGTGGTTTGTGGTTGTATGTTATTTAACACATACAAATTTGATTTTTATAATCGATTTAGGGTCGGAATTAAGTTTTCACAAAAACATCATATCAACATAATCCACAAAAGATTTCAATGACGGTATATTCAAACATGAAGCTATGATACTATAATCATGGGTTTTAAAGGGATCCTGAACCCTTAAGGTATGCGGAGTCTAAAATACTTATGTTGGACTATTTCAACCTTAAAGATTCTTTTAGGATAATAAGGTGACCGCACAACAAAAGAGTATTTAAGTACAGGTCCAATCAAAATAAAATAGTGATCTCAATGTTTGTAATGAGGGCAATTCACAGCATGAACACTGATGGTACTAATAAACCCTAGCATCTGATTAACCTTATTAACTGCAAATTTTTAAAATAAATTTGAGTGTCAAAAACAACATTAAGACCCCATATAGTTGACACTCTTAATTATCATATTGTTAATAGTATAATCCTCTTCGGTCATGGTTCTGACTAGAGAAAGTAATTGTTTTACATTTATAAGAATTTAAATTAAGATTGTTATAAGTTCACCAATTGACCATTTTATTTAGTGATTCCTGTAACACAATTTTATCTTTAGGAGATTTAATAATCTTAAACATTTTAGGTCATCGGCAAAAAAAACAAACAACAACAACAACATCTCTCATATCGCAAACATAATTTATTAATTAAAAGCAATAAGGGACCCACGTGGGAATCCTGGGGTATCCCGGATAAAACATTAAGGGTTCGAAAGTAATATTTCTGCTCACGACCCAACCTAATATCTAAATATATCTAAATCACTGAAGTACAGATCCATATACCAAAATGTTGCAACTTACAGAGAATGGAATGATTCAATGAATCGAAGGCCTTACAAAAGTCCATAAAAACACTATTGACTTGAAAATTATCCTCCATTCCATTGAGTATATATTGAGAGTAACATATGAGCTTGGTCGCTATATTCCTTCCACTAATAAACCCAAACTGTCTCTCTGACAAAAAAGGAAAGGTGATTCAATTTATCAACAATCAACTAATTTAGGAATTACATTCAGAATTGTAAATGGTCTATAATTAAACACAACTCCAATCACCAGATGCGAGGATTGGTACAATCTACGAGGATTTCCACTTCGTTAGAAACAGACCTTCAAATAAAGATTTATCAAATGGAACCTTCAGCATAAATTTTTCAATTTGTCCTTATTTAGGCGTTTTTTGGATATATCGGATTGATTTGATTCTGTATAAACAATTTTAGGTTCACCGTTTATATACCTAATTGTTATTAGTCTGCCATTTTACTCAGTTTATCCAATTCCTCACCCATTCTCTTCAGTTGATTTCTTAGCAAAATTGTCAAATCTGGATTGATTTGTATTGAAATGGCAAGGTTGAGGTTCTTTACAATAAACCCCATGACATGGTGATTCTTATCCATACAAAATGTACCCAATATAATGTGGTTTTGGATGAGATCAGCATTAATACCACAAACCACACTTCTTCTTCTTCAAAATTTTTTCCCTTCCACATTTTAACACATAACTTTGTTGGAGACTACAGATTCATAAGTGAATAATTGTTATTTAGATTTTTCATTTGTTTTATGTAAAAACCGCCGATGAAAATTTCAATGCTCTGTTCAAAACCACAGATGAAACTATCTCTGCTCAAAACCAAACTCTCCTTAAGGTCCATTCACAATGCAAACATAAATTTAGGCATAATGCTTAAATGTCAGAAATAACATAAGTGACGGACTGAAACAGTCACTCAATTTCTCTCAGTTTTGCTGTATTTCCTTTTGCTCCCTTCATGTTTATATCTCATTTTTCCTTCTCCTTGCTAGAGACCCATTGAAGATGGAAAAAGTGTGTTCCCGAAAGTTCACTTTGGGTATGTTGTAATAAATAAATAAATATTATAACTGTGATTGCTGCGGACAATTATATCCCATCTGACATGAAGTATTTAAAATGTCTAACATAAACATGAGCAAAACAAGAGTTTCTACTCACTGTGAAACATACTTTATTATTGGCTGGATGTGAGAATCGATTGATTTGTGTCCAAGGCCTATGGTTCCATTTAAAGTAGAGCCAGCGACAAATAAGACGGTGAGTGAGTTCTCTGTGACTAGTACAAACAAGTGTATCATGAATGTTAATAGTGATATTGTGGCACAATTTGTGCTATTGCAAGTCAGCATTGAAGTGTTGCTTGGTGCAGGTCACAAAAGACACGGCAGAAGAAGCGATGGTGAATTCACTCCTTGAACCAGAGGAGACTCCAGCAAGGGGATTTTAATAATCTCCCGCATAAAATACAGGAAGAGGATGGCAATAGGTGAATTAAGTGCTGAACATACTCACCGTAGGACAAAATCTCTTGAATTCTGATATCCAATTTGGCAAAGTAGAGAGAGGTGCTACAACCAAAAAGGGACCCTTCAAATTCTTACTTATTAAATGGGTAATTATGGCAATTGTTTGCACAGTTTTTCCTAATCCCATTTCATCAGCTAGAATACCACTTGAGGCATTTTCAAACAGGATCTGAAAACAACAATTAAACAATGCTTTGAAACCGAAGATTACAAGAAGTCAGCATTATTATTGTCACTTATTGAAAACTAAAACACTGAGTATTATAATCAGAAGTAATAAACCATCAAATCCTGCAATAAATAATATTATACCTTAAGCCATTCACAACCATCCTTTTGGTACTCCTTCAAAGTACCCGTAAATAGAGGAGGAGGGGAGAACTTGGCAGCATATCCTTTCCCTGTTGATTCCATTTCCTGTTTGGCAATTTATTTTTGAAGCATTACTTTCAGAACATATCAACAATTGATTACCCATTTTATTGCAAAGAAAAATTATACAAGTAATTCAGAACTGAAACTAACTTAATCCTTCATTGATCTTCTGGAGTTTGTCTGACGGTTTGTCAAAGATTATATTTATAGGATTTTCCATTAAATCACTTACCTCAACATTCTCTTCTGTAAATCTTTCGAATGATTATCGTAGTGTCTTCAACTTATTGTACACTAATCAATTGCTTAATCATGAGGAACCATAAATTCTACCAGACCAATGTACAACTACAGACTAATGTGATAATACAAGAAATGAGTCAGGGAAATGAAACATACAGCAAATACACACCTTGCAATTATTTATTTGTGTTTTGGAGTCAGAAGATATACTTGTACCAGATTTGCCCTGGGATCCAGAAAGGTGCCCCACATTTTTAGTGGTCCTAAACAAAAGAAGATTTTTCTTAGTCTATTACTGCATTTACCCTAACAAAAGATATTTCAAGAATATTTTTCTAAATATCTCGTTTGAAAAATACAGGGTCATCTTATATAGGCAGATTAAGCCTACTTAAATAGGATTGCACTGTCATTCCGAGTCCAATAAGCAATAGTTCAGGCAATACGTTTTAACATTCTCATCAACCAAATAATTTTCTAGTCAATTAGACAATTTGTAATTTTACTTTGACTAAATAGTCAGAATTGGTTAAAAATTATAAAAATACTCAGGAGACCTCTTCAAAATTATGGAGTCACTTTATTTCAGAGTACACATATATTCGGGTAAATATCAAGGAGTCTGCTAGTCCATCAGAATATGATTTATTTTTATTACTTTTAAAGAGGGAATATACACCAAAAGTTTAAAATTGGAGATATTTTTGCAGACATACCATAGCTCGCCCATTATTCTTACTATTCAATTAATTTCTCAGAGGAGTGTATTTTCCTAATATTTGGAAGAAGAGCAAATTCTCCCTGTTCATAAAAAAGGTGATAAATCTGATGTGACGAACTAGCGCCTTATTTCTATCTTAAGCGTCATCACAAAGCTGTTCAAAAAACTAGTGTGCATTAATAATTTTACATATTTTGAGCCTGTATTCTCAGACTCCCAGAATGGATTCAGGAAGGGCGGATCAACCTGTCAAATTCGTCAAATTCAAAAAGTTTATCGATGATTCGCTTGCTGATGGCTCTCAATTTGATACAATCTACATGGATATTGCCAAGGTGTTTGACCGGATTGATCATACAATCTCAATCCATAAACTAAGATGGGTTTGGGTGATCTGCTTCTTTCATGGATAAATTATTTGCATAACAGACTGCAGTGTGTTTCTCTGAATGGTATCCATTCCGACTCTTACCATGTAGCATCTAGAGATCCTCAGGGATCTCGCCCGGGCCCTTAACTTTTCAACATATTTGTCAATGATCTCCCTATAGTCTTAAAACACAGTAATATCCTTTTTACTGATGAATAAGATTTATCGTTCGTTAGTTGATACTGATGACGCCATCAAGTTGGAACTTGACTTACAAGCTGTTGAAAAATTGTGCCTTCTGAACAACTTATCACTGCTCCATGACAAGTGACCTCCAGAAAGCGGAACACTTAGTTTTCTAAATAGACTCAATGGGAGGCTATTGGCTATGGTTGACATCAGAGACCTTGGAGTTATCTTTGACAGTAAACTAACTTCAACAACCACTTTAACAGAATTGTTACAAACCTCTGCGAACCCTGGGTTTTATTCTGTGAAACTCATCACAATTTCAACCTCACTAAACAATCAAACTTCTCTTTAACTCACTAGTTAGGCCCACTCTCAAATATGCCAGTCCGATTTGGTCTCCCTTCACTGGGAAGGTCGTAAATCTTGAGAAGGTCCAACATAGGTTGTTGCGCAACTTAGTGTTTCGCGATGGATGCCCTATCCCACTGTTTTGTCATAACTATATTGATTACTACTCATTGTATAACATTCCTCATCTTCAAGATAGAAGATTATGTGACCATATCTTTCTCTTTAAAATTTTGTCGGGTGAAATTAATTGTTTCAATTATCTTGTACTCCAATATTATAATTACATGTATTAAAGGAAATAACCCGTAAACAAATAAATATAATTAAATAGTTTCCTGATGGATTTGCTGCTCATGTAACAAATGCTATGTCAATTGAATACAATATAATTCAACTTGCACTGCAATTTTGTTTATTTCACAAGTCAGATTACTGTGAGTGATAACAAAAGTTTTCAAATTCAGATCTCAATCAAATCTACAACACATCCCCTTCGGTTTTTTAAACACACTAAATCTATTTTAATTTAAGTAGAAAACAACAGGTCCTAAATTTGATATAAATATTGCTCTTCAGTTCATAGTTATTTGAAAATAAAATCATCACAAAATAATAATTTGTGCAACTTACTGTTCACCATTTGAAGCTTTTGCGAGATTCTTGGATACATACTTAGAATAAGCATTACTGATGGCCATTAACTTTTTTAGGTAAGTAAGTTTCTCTTCTAAAGAAAGTGAGGGTTTCACCTGGAAAGTATTTGGAAAAAATTAATAAAAAGAAAAGGGAAACATTCAAATCAACTATCCAAAAATGATATCATAAAATAAAGTTTTAATAGAGATCATATGAATTGATAGACATCTACTTTGGGTAATGTAACTCGATGGCTCTTATATCTCAATAACCACTACATGAGTAATAAATTATGAAGCAAATACTAAATTCGTGCCAAACTTCTGAATTATGAAATGGCTATTTAAATGACTTCTTTACTTACCACTGTTTTAGATTTTTTATTAATCTTTACTGAATCTTCAACTTCTTTACTGCTTGAATCTTCTTCAGTAAATGATGTTCCATTTAATACCTCACTTTCAGTAAGTACAGAATCATCTGATTCACTTTTCTTAATAACATAAAATGGTTTATCACAAACTTCATTTTCACACAAAGATGGTGTATCATTAAGTACATTGTTTTTATCATCTTTTGGTACGTGCAGGGCTGACGTATCATGGGGAACCAAACTTTCAGGAGATATTCTTTTTATACCTACAGACGGTGTAGTTCTAACTATATGGTTTTCATCATCTTTGGATAAGTGAATTGCTGAGGTTTCATGGGGAGTCAACATAGGAGATCCTTTTTTTATATTTACCTAAACACAAAAAATCCACACATAATCCCATGTATTGAAATGTTTTTTTCATAAGCACAGCAGTGAATTCTAAAACATCATGTTTTCTGTAATCCTAAGTTTAGATTTTGACCTTCATCAATAATACCTTAATGCACTATGATATATCTTTTTATCCCTGTAACTACAAACAATTTAAAAATGGCTATAACTATTACACTACTAAGTTGTATCAAACATCTCTGAGTTTGATGTTTGAATATCAGTATGACGACAGAGGTTTCCAAGGGACATGCAATAGTAGCAGGTTTCCATTGATGTAATCTACTCTTAATACCACCAGCTCAGAATGAATAAATAAAGGGAATATACTATCAAATGAGCCCAATGCAAATTTTTATCTTATTAAAAGTATCCATGAAATACAGGTACTGGAATGAAAAATGTTAAAAGTATTGGTAGGTCTGAAATCTAGTAATCACATTAGATTGTCCAAGAAAGATCATCAGTATGCATGTGGCAAGAGCAGTAAATCATAATAAAGAGTTTTAGCGCCAGGCATAAGGAGATATCCTTAAACTCTATTGATCATGTGACTAACGCCTTTATACGGTCGTAATGAACAATGTTCAGAAGAGTTTTAGCAATGGCAACATTGTGTTATACCTTATAACAAAGGAAGCATTTCAGCGTTGAAAACACAGAAATTGCATAACTTATCAAAGAGTGCAGGCTAGTGGTGAGACATTTAAAAACATGTTAGAATCAATAGAATAACAAATAATACAGTGTGCACGGATTTTAGATTTGTGGCTCTCCGTGAAGTATACGTCCTGGAATTTTGAATCTGCGTTTTCTTCAAAATTAATATGGAAATATCTTAAAACAGCATTCCGTTATGAGCATAAGACAAACTATCCGAATATATGATTTGAATTCCTTTTTTCGCAAACTTCTTTCCTGTCTCCCTCCAACATACCCCATTAATTCTTGGCCAGTGTTGTGGAGTTGGTGAGGAATAATTTGTAACGGCTTCACATACAAGAATCAGTTTATCAGAGTTGGAAAAATTTAACTTTTCCTGTTTTTAGGCAGCCATTTTGCTGCTTGTAATGTGATCATAGAGACTTCCAGAGGCGTGCACTATTTATGAAGGTACAAAGTTGTACCTTAGGCCTAAGGTAAGACATTATGACTTCAAGGTCCGTCACAAGACTGTTAGTGCATAACGCCGTTACCTTACGCATGGCGCTAAAACTCCCCAATAACAGTGCAATTTTTGAGGCTCAAATGTCAAGCAAAATGAATGGTACAACATACAATCAAAGTGTTTTGAGCACCTCCTGTGAAACTATGTTACAAAATTATTTTACACAGCATTTTGCATTTCTTTAGTAGTAAAACAAAACAATTAATTTTAAATAACAACACATATATTTAAAACTAATGAAACCAAATTATTGACATTCTCAGGCACATCAACTGTTATGGTAATTAGTCTAATAAAACCCATGGTTCTTATTCAATTTAAATAAGTATTTCTTGAAACTTTCAATGTAATAATTTAAATAAATTGCTATTGCCATTTTGAACATGTGAACTTAGTTACTCACAGATAATTCTTTTAAAACTGAATTTTCTTCATTTTGGCTTTCATCTCGTTTTCTTTTGTAAGAAGACTTTTTGTTGGACTTAAGTTGTACACTCATTTCTGAAAACAACGTAATTACAAAAGTTTGGTCAGAATCTCACAAACCCAGTGTAAACTCTCTGCAACAAACTCCTTTAAAATGGAAACTTTCATTAACTTCAATTTTACTCAAGTTTGGTATTAATTTACATTTATGCCGTCTCCCCACAAAACAAAGAATCTCCATGACTAAAGAAATTCTCTCTCCCTAAATGTTCATAGTTTTCATTGTATTATTGATATGTGGGAACAAAATAGAAGAATTTTGATTTTAAAGAAATAGCATGCACTTTCATACCGAAAATGAAAAAGGCCCTTTCGAGAAAAACTTTTATTCAGTTTCCCCTTCAAATATTACTAAATATAATCAAGTAATTTTTTTGGAGAAAATTGAAGGGAAATACTTGCAGTTGATACATTATTTTTACCAGTGTTTAATGCTAAAAAATGAAATAAAAATCAACAGAAAAGTGTAACATACATACTCTATATTCATTCTGTGAACTATTTCCGGATTAATTTTAATAAAAATTGATCAGAAAAAGTGAAATATTGGTACACAATATATTGGATTGGGCTACAAGTGATTGCAATTGGAAATCAATTAAATTAAAACTACATAAATTGAAATATAATTAAATATTAATCTGAATTTGTAAATTCCGTCTGGCAGATGTCCATTATAGAATAACACAAGTTCGATTACAATGGAAGAATTTATACAAGTCCACAAAAATCTCTCGAAATACTTAATTCATTAACAACCATGTTACACACCTTTTAATATTACAAATTCGGAGTTACCTCTTATTGGTATACGAAGAATGGTGTTCTCTTCCACTTTCAATTCAGCACACGAGAATACCTCTCGACAAAACTAAACAAAAGCGACTAGATTCGGATCTTTCATGCACTGTTCTTATTCAAAAGTACGTGATATTGAAACCTGGTTGAACATATTCTTTATATGAACTTGCACCACATGGTTGCTGATATACTGTCACCTTCAGATATCAGCGGCAACAATTTATCTTAAGACAGCCACGCTAATGCCGCCAAAACGCGCCAAAACCCGCGCCCGCTCAAGCAACCACGTGCGCTCCACAAAACACGCGAGAGCTCCGTATAGCGCGCCACTTTTGTATCACTCGACCAGCTCCGGGCACTGGCGTCACTAGTTTCACTAGTCACTAGCGGACCTCCCCGGGTGATACCATCATAGGGGTGATAGGCAACCATACTACTTTTTAAAAACAAAATGTCAACTTCAATTATTCAATTTTAATCATTGTTAAGTTTTACTATCTCGCGAACTGTGTAAGTAGAATATAGTAAGTAAGTAGCGGTCTCGGACCAAAAGATCGCGGGTTCGAGTGCCACCTCGGGCATGGTTGTGTTGGATGTGTACCTGTATGTTTGTGTGTATTTGTTTCATCATCATTCACCCGAGCTAACTACCCTGGGATGTAAAATGGAATCAGCGTTAAAATGGTGACCCCCCTGCCGCCCCCCCAATAGAAAATGTAACGTGCACACTCCCCGATAATTAAGTATGTTCTCCGTTGGGAGCGTGGCTTTATGATAGCCGATTCGCGAGAAAGAAAGTTTTACTCAACTTGATTCGTATATTTTCACTTAGTCACTCGGTGACTTTTTTGTATCCGTACGTTTCGTAGCGTTGAAAAAATTATATTTTTGAAGATCCGTTTAAAAAAACTTATTTTACATGGACAACGGCCAAACGTTTTCCATTTGCCGTTTACGCTTCCATAGATTACAAGTAATGCTGGAAAACATAATATTTATCGCATCGCGGACCCACGAAACGTTGTTTCGTGAGAAGCCCCTATTTTTCGGCATTTGCAATATTAAAAACGCTAGGAAATTTGTACTGAAAATAATTTATTTAATCATAATATACGAATGACCCTTGCAATTCTAAAAAATATGGTACACTACAATAAAATATGCTTTCAGACTATTACATTTGATTTAGGGTATGGGAGGTATGGATGGTTGCGAATAATACAGCTCCCATTTTGTACGCTTTTTTGCTAATATTCACAAAAATGCACATACAATATCACCCGTAAGCTGTTCTTCAGAGTTTACGATATTCCAGACAGCCTTCACACACGATTTTTGCACGCTTCATGCACAAAAATGTGCAACACGTCACCAAATGAAATTGTGTCTTTCTTGGTGCAATTAGCTCACCTAGCTTGCTTTTCAGCTACTGGATTTTCCTGTGTGTGTGTGTTGCTTTTTTTCCTCGCTCTGTTTCTGACCTCTTTGTGAAGACATGATGAAGACACTCTGTGTTTCAATTGATCCATTACAAGTTCAGAACTCATTTTTTTATATAATTTGTCGCCTTTTCATTGTTGCACTTGTGTTGGACAGGAATATGATAAATGCATTGAATGCAGCAACATTCTACATGCGGTAGAATTCTACCATCGGGCACCGACGCATCCATCTGGCATAGCTGTAAGAAGCGCACATTGTATCAACAACATCTAGTTCTCCTTTCGTGAGGTCGTAAAATGTAATTATTTCTGGTTTCCGTGTGTCACCAGTAGCTTGATCAATTTTCTGGGATACGAGAGCATAGAAACTCCCGAGAACAAATCACAACCATTACCGTCCTGTCACAAGCGCACGTGTCTACGACCCGGACGCGAAAAACGAGGTATCGTAGTCATAAGTCATGTCATATCAGAGTCATTCCACGTCAAATCGCACACTCACAAAACATCACTATTTTTTTAGCGACTTGGAACTTTTTTGAGTGAGTTGTAGTGTTGACAATAGGTGAACGTATTTTTTTCTTTATTTTTCAAATCCCACCCCTTTCAGAAATATTACCATTTACTTGCTTCGAAGAATCATTCGCGCGCAAACGTTTAAAATGTTTTTGCGCAAATACCGTTTCATTCAGAAAAATAAAATTACACTTAAATTTAACTTAAAAAGATGTACTTTCATTTAGTGTAAATATGGAATTTGTAAACATATTATTTAAAAATTCGAAATATATTTTAATTTTTAAAATGGAAATTTTTACTTTAGGACGACGCTTAAATTAATTGTAACAAATATTCATGTATTTCTCCACTAATTTTGTATAGATCTGCCAAATTTCAAAGTTAGACAGATTAGACCTAGCAAAGACAGAATATGATGATTCGCAAATGTCAAAGGTGGCAAGAAAGAAGAAAAGAAAAACTCGGGCTGGTCTAAAAGATGGTAAAACCTGTTATTACGATGGAGTTTGCCTTCAGTTATTCTCTAGTGAAAAAAATCTAAATTTTCGTAACATATGCTATTCTGAAAACTTTGAGTGCCATCTTCTCAGAAGTTAAAATTTTCAAACGTTTGCCTCATTATCTCGGAAACTACTCAAGTCACCTGCATGAAATTTTCTACACGCAACTATCATCCCCATAGCAAAGCCAAACAAAGCCACAACAATTCCTGCGAGTTACCGCCTAATCAGTTTATTATCCACTTTTTCCAAAATATTTATAAAAAAAATCGTATTAAAAAGACTGAAGCAACCAACGTCATCCCCAAGGCACCGGTTTTATGGAAAAAATCACTACACAACATCAATTACTAAAAATCTCAGAGCTCATTTATTCCACTTTTCAACAACAACAAAAAAACACACAATAGCTATATTTCTTGATATCACACAAGCATTTGCCTAAGCTCTCGTATATAAACTCATACAAATGGGCAATTCACAATTCTTAAAGCATGCGCATATTCATGGGGAGAGAAATGAGGGAAATCCCCCCCTAAAATTTTTCATTATCTATAAATTTTATCTTGTCACGAAACTTTCAAGCAAAAAAAAAATTAGGATAATCATTAAAACGAATAAAATCGTATTGCAGCATGAGCTAGTGTAGCCTAAGGCATTTAGCAAAATCTGGAACATGACACCTTCGACCAAAACGTTTTGAATTTCCCCTCCCAAAATTTGTCTCCGGATTCGCCCCCTCTTAAAGTCAATAATAATAAATTTCTTGAACAACAGATCCTTCTCAGTCATCGTCAATAACCATTTATCTAAGCTTAAAACACTAAACGCAGGACTTCCAAATGGCTCGCCTTCATCACCCACTCTATTCAACCTGTATGTTGTTGGCCTAGCCACACTTAATAAAATTTCGATTGCGCATTTTGTCAACGACACTGCAATATTTACCTCCGGTACAGAAAATGTTGTTTCGTGAGTAGCACCAATTTTTCGGCATTCGAAATATTAAAAACGCTAGGAAATTTGTAATGGAAATTCATTTATTGAATGATAATACAGAGTGATTCAGTCCTCGTTGCTAATGTGCCGGGACATTATCCCATATGTAATGTACAGACTGAATTTGTCAAAATTGGATACTTATCGTCGTTTAGTTTTGTAAATAATTAACACTAAACTTTGGACTGTGCGCTTCAGCTAGTCTAACACGAGGTACTACCTCGGCAAGTGACCGAGCGGCTTCGGCTCGAGTTGAGACTCGTCCTTTCTCTGGAAAACTCAACTGCCAATGCTACCCGAGAAGTAGTATCGCACGAGGTCAACGTATGTAATCACAGCCCCTCGGATAATTAATGTGGAGAGATTGCGACTTTACCATTTCCAGTGGGTGCAGCACGTGCATATGCACAGACCCTACGTCGTTTTCAATTCTCTAGGAATTTCCTGCGCAAAAGAGGCGTTCAGTATCAGAATTTTATAGCTCAGGTATTCTAAACGCTTTTTGAGCAGAGAATTACAAAAAGACCGCGTTTATGCTACCGCAGTCATGGATCGGAAATTACCTTCGGGGCATTGAACACGATGCGGCAGAAATAAAGGTATAACCCGGCTGAACCCGGCAAAGTTCATCGCGTCACGGAGGCCGTGCAGTGCAGATGCCAATCTTGCGTTCACACAACCTTTTATAATATAAATTTGAAGAAGAAAATTCTAAATATAAATTTTAACTCTTCACTTCACTTTTTTTATTTCGTCCTGAAACACTTAGTGATATGAAACTAGTGGTGCTACAGAATGGCACAGACTTACTATTAGTTTTCTATTTCCATTGGTCTCAGCTAGGTGTTCGGGCTTGCCAGTTGCCATCTATCGCCACCCAAAGTACAACAGAAATATTATTTTAAGACTATTAAAGAACAGTATAACCTCGTCCTAAATGGCAATTTTCTTTGAAAAATTTGGAGCGTTTTTAAGAAAATTGCGTTTAAACGCTACTGTAAAATTTTTCTTTATTTCGATTTTAAATTCGAAGTCTTTCTCTTTTTCACAAAAAAATTTTGAGTTTTTGGAAAACTTCATTAGAAGTCATTTGAAGAATTTTAACTCACAAATACAATAGTGTTTACAAATTGCTGGAAATGTGCATATTAACAGCGTGAGAGATCTTTCAAAATATTAAGTTCAAGTTTTTATCATTTCAAATTACATTTGAACGATCCAGGTTCAATGAGGACCCCCCATCAGGAAAGGTTTGGGGGAAGGATTCCTCTGGTCATTAATGATTGTACCTTAACCTGTACCAGGGAGTGAACTACTCTTATTTTGAATTGCTACCTTCGTAAAGCATCCATTACGAATTTGATAGAAGCAATGACAGCTTCAGAAGGCACATTTGAAGCTCACTCAAAAACTGGCATTACTTTATATTTACATAATGCTAATTACCTCCGGCTATTGGTTTTGTGGATATCTTTTATGTCAATGCTCAAATTAGAATGGCAGTCAAACAGTTCCAACACCTGGATATAAATACTGCAGAAGGCATATTCTGTATGTCAAAGGGTGATGGAAAACTAGGCTTCCTGCAGCCGGCCAACATTTTTCTAGGGTAGCAATGAACCTAGGTTAACATTAGGAAAATCTGCAGATCCTATTTGCAGATGGCTTTGCTCTGGCGTGTCTGGCCCTATCCATATAAGGTTTGATAAGAAGAAACTCTCTGGTGATGAGGTAGCCACCTGGGAGAATCTGGGATCCCAAGGGAGAACAGTAATGCAAACGATTTTTGAGAAATTAGTCTTCTGAAACCTGGTCTTATCATGCCACTCCAATTGAGATCGAAATTCAATACCGCTGCAATATCTACCATAAATAAGGAGAGGCCCAGAGAGGAAGTATATTCCAGGATGTGTAATACAACCACACCCTGATCAACACACATTTACTAAGCCATTGAGAATAAAGCATCATGATGAAATCAAGAACTTCTTAGAGGGAAAGATGCTCCGAAAGTCAAGACACTGTAGTGTCTACAGAAGCCAATCTCTCCACTGCCCACAGCATAGACTCAAACCTGACCAGGTAATACACAGCCGGGAAGGGGTCTTCATGGTTGATGTGACTCTGCTATAAAGAAGGGTCTAACCTTCTGAAAACCTGGGGAGGAAACTATTCTAAAACACCACCAGCCAGTCATTTTCCTGGCAGTCCAACTTCAATGCTAAAATCCTTCCAGTGGTGGTTGGACCCTCTGGAGCTTTGCCAAGATCCAAAAGTCCGTGCCCTTAAGACATTGGTGATCACTTCATAAGGCCATCTACTCTCTCTCGTTAATTGCTCTCAGAAGTTCTGTTATACTATTCACCAATTTGTAAGTTATGATGGAGAAATTTAGCAGTGGTGTTATTAGTAAGTGCAGGAAAAGGAATCTCTTAGTTCCATGGGTACGACTAGGAAACCCATGGGATCCTCAAATGCCTAAGAATCACTTAGTTACCATGAGAGCATAGGCTTCCGCAGCTGGAGTGGGTATTTATTTAGCTGTTCAGGAGATGCCTCATCCTAGGCACTGATGCCAATATTTCAGCCTGAGGAAGATCTCAGAATGGTGGCCAAAACATTGGTACCTGTGCCTAGGACATGGCATCTTCTGGATGGCTAAGTAAATATACTTCGTTACCATATCTTTAAGAAGGAAGTGTATATTGTTTAACTAGGCATAAAGAAACTTGTGTAGTCAGTATTATGTTCTGTGGCTCCTCGATATATACGTGCACTTGCAGGGGGTGGGGATAGATTTTAAGATTTATAATAATTATCACCAACGAACACATTAGTCTATCCATCCTAGTAAAAAGGCAATGATATTCAAATATACATCTTTATACTTGACTTACTATATACTTCAAATATACATATTGACTTGCTATTTACTAATAATTAAAATTAATTTTTATATAAACTTATGACATTTTAAATTGTCATTGTCTTGCTAAATATGCAGTGTGTGTGTGTGTGTGGAAGCAATCCCACAGGCATTCGCATGCTGCTGGTTTGATGGCCCTGATCATCTCTCAAGACTCTTGATAAGGCTGACATGGAGCTTCTCAATATTCTATTCTTACAGCCCTACTTACAAGGAAACTGACAAAAATACTTGTGAAAAGGAAATGGCAACCACCATGAATTGAGATATCAATATATTTATTTCATTCTTTCTATATACAGATTTTGCTAGAATGTACAGTACAGTTATGTTTTGATTTGTTTTTCATACCTTTCCTTCATTATAAATGTATGTTAATGTTTGGTTTCTTTTATATGGATTTTCTTCATCTGAACCAAAGGGTATATACAATGTACTGTCACAAGCAACTACAAACAACAATTTTTAAATACAACAATTTACTTCTGGAACAATATTTTTGCTGGACTTTTTATCAGATGTCTTCTGCTTGGGCTAAAACTTACTTTTTGAGTCATATTACAATGCACAAAAACAGCACTACAAAAGAAAATGCTGACTTTTGTATCAAAAAAATAACATAGGAATGACCATCAACCAGGCACAAATGCAACTGGTTTACAAATATTAAATTCAAAACTATAAGTCTTGGATTTAGCTGATGACATCACTTCTCTATAAAATAAACAACTGTTTTTAACCAGCTCAGTACTTTGAAATTAGGCATCTCAATCACACAATAACAGTATATATAATCTCACTTTTTTACACGAGTATTGAAGCTCTCAATATACTAATTTGGTTATTCTGAAACATCACATAGAAAGAGATATATACCACTTTACTGTGCGATCTTTATTTGCCATCTACATGAACAGTTAAGCCCTTTGACTGCACTGGAGCCGTTATAATATACAACACAACAATTAATTCTTAAAATTGCAACAACAATTAACTCTTCTTTTGAGAGAGAGAGAAAAACAGACAGTTTGCAAATGAAATGCTCAAAATTGTACATTGTCTACGTGTCATTGCACAAAATTACATGTTTCTATACTCTTATTTGTATCAAATAAAATATGTTTTTAAAAAACACTTTGCAACTAGCAATTTTTAGCAAATAAGAAAATACTTACTTTGAAATAAAAGGAAGTTTTTAAATAGTCCCAATATCCCTTAACATCAACAACAGAAATTACATTTTTGTTGGAAAAATTACACAAATGAAACAAATTTTAAAAAATTTAAAAAAATGGAGGAAAAAATAAAATAAACAGACAAGCAGCAAAAATTCATTTTGAACATTTCAAGATTTTATGTACTGGGATTAGCATGTTGTATACAATAAACAAAAGGAAATACCATACAACACTGATTATTTATTATATGGTTCCACCCATTGTGTAATTCACATATATGACACTTAGCAAACAACAAAGAATCTGCGACTAACTTGTTGGCTAGGCTCCAGCCAGGCCCCTGGCTGTACACAATGTAAATGAACAAGAAGGAACAGCCTACTCACACCTCTGCCATGAAACATGTTATTACACACAAGATGACATGTAACACAACATGCAGCATGACACACAATACAATAACATGCCAGAGAGTTCTCTCATTCTGATAATATCCAAGATCAAATGCCAGCCAGGTCGGACATATTGCACCAGGTAAGAAACTAGGCTTGCAAATAATTTTGCATCCAATTAACTGCAAGACATCTTCCAATCGAACATTTCCAAACCAACTTCTTCTCTCTTCGGTGAATAATAATAGTAATAATAAATAATAAATGTTTATGCCCAACTATCAATGTCATTATAATAATTATTATTCTTATTTTGGAATGGGAAGCCAAAGTGGGTTATGAACATGTACAAGACACAGAACATATCCTACAGCTAGTTATGTTCATAAAATAGCTCTTTTACCACAAAAAACACAATCACAACTTGTATAGGCCGATTGCAAAGACGGATAATAATCTGTTGCAAGTCCTTGTGTCTAAGCTCAGGGGGATACGGTGTTGCAATACAGAAAAAGCCTTACATTCAGTTTTTCTGTTTGATCAGCTATATGAACCAGTAGTGGAAAATATTCTAGCTACAAATACCTCAGGCGATTCTGGTAACTATGGTATGGCGTATTTCATCAAGAGCTTTCAGTTTTCTCTGTTGTTTATGCACTTTTTTTTGCATATGTTCTGTGAATAAAACATGACGCAATCTTGCAATCTACGACTTGATTGGCCCATGTCAACACCACCTTCTTTCCTACATTTCTTTACATCTACTGTACAAATAACAGGCTTTAGCGATATTAATTGACACTATACAAAAAGTAAAAGTAAAAAGTGATGGTTGTCAATCAGACACTAGCAGACAATCATCCTGTTCTATTCTCTTTCATCTTCTATTTTCTCTCTTTCATTCACTCGCAGCCGCACACCAACCTAACTTCTCCACTGCCCTTCACAGATGCAAAATCATCTTGTATGCTCAGCGTGGAAAGTCCTTTGATCAGCATCAGTTTCAACACCTTGAATGATGCATGCTTTGTGCTTTGTATATGTATATTTGTATATAGGATGTATATATAAGTCTTATTTCTTGCCAGGCACTAAGTAAAGGCGATGATAATAGGGAATACCACGGAGGGAGGGGACAAATAAAGTCTCTTTCCAAAAATAGAATGAAGCTAAATACCCTCTTTCATTGTGCCATTAGTTTTGAATGCTATGTCATTTGTTAGAAGAATGGAAAAAGAATGAAGCCAAGTACTGGCAACATAACAAAGAGTTGTTATGCGTGGTAATGAAAATTAAACTTACACATAGCAAACATCCTCTGAAAGGATGCACAAGTTAAACCTTACAAAAGCATCTACTTTGGTTCACAAAACTTTGCAACTTGCATTCAAATACCTCATTCATTAAAAAACGAGAAGCTAATCTGCTCTTCTCAAAATCATCTCCATCTGACCTAACCTCAACGAGGTCCTAGTACGGTAATGAAGACACAGCTGTGGTAATCATATATTCAACACAGCAGGTGCCTTGTTTGCACAAGACACCGTTTGGAGAAGGTCAAGTCCTAGTCAGAGGCAGGAGTTCTCATTCGTCCACTATCTTGTCTTCTGTCCCTTCCGCAGATGGTGGAGTCTCCGCTGGAGGGTCAGAGCATGGCGGGTCCTCTTCCGGCGGGCAGTCACCCTCACCTGATAGAGCGTCAACAAACTCCTGGAAAGAAAGCCATACAACCCACCATCAGTTTAAGGTGATGCATGAAATGGTTGAAGAGATTCTGATAAAGAGCAATATTTCTAAACCATAAAGACTACAAGAACATGACATTAGATACAAGGTTGAAATAGCAAAGAAAACACTAGATATAAAATGAAGTGTCTTTGTCCTTTTAAGATCTAACTTGAAATTTCAAAATTAGTCTATTTATACCTATATGTTCATCTTATTTTTGTTATCTTCCTCAAATTTGATATAAATAAAATTATTAGTTATGCAGTCATACACACAAATAGCGTTGGTTTTATTAATTTAATACAATAATTTATCTTGGAAAAGGATAATTTGTGACTGACAAAACATAAGCAAGCAATGTAAAAATAAATATATTTAAAGCTTTGATACACTTTAATTGATCTGCAAGAGCATTCCTTCATAAAATAACATAATATATTTAAGCAAGTTACTACCAAAGGCAACAATAATATCTGCAGTTGTAGTAGTTTTAAAACAATACCAATTGAAAATTTACCAATTGTATTTTAAAAGTACTTAATACATTTTTAATTAATATTTTTTATTTAGCACCACAAGCGGATGTGGTACTACATGTTTATCAATCATCATGACGATTTGAAATCATGTTTATATATTAGTGCAAAATATTTCATTATTATATTGTAACATCTCTCATTAACTTGATTTACAATAAACAATTTACAAAAGACCAAGTTCTTCCAGTTATAGCCGGATTTTCAAATATTAGAGAGATGCACTGCACGACTAACCCAATACCAACAACCTCAGAAACAATGTACCTTTTTGTAAATAAAAGAAAGCTAATGGAATAGTGTTACAGTATTTATGTAACTGACAACTTGGCTCATAGTCATCACTTTTTATTAACCGTTTAGCAGGCGCACAATGGTACTCAGTACTATGGCTTTTGTTTCTTCGAGATTGCATTAAATCCAAAACATTTTTGATAGCAAGTTTCTGAATACTCTTTTGAACATCTTTAAAAAACTTTTGATCTAATAAACAGAACCACATTTATAATGTTCAAGAGACCTAGAGTCCGCTACTTTCACAGGTATATGATTCCAATGTCCCAAATCCTATTCATAATTACAGTTTTTAAAGAACTCATGAAAAAATGTTCTTTGGATAGTTAGTTTTTGCTGGTGCATATTGATGTTGAATTTAAAGTAATAAAATAATGAGTCACAAACAAATATCTTTCAGTGTCTTTACATGTTTCAATGAGGTTAGTACAGAGTCTTCTCTGTTCTCAAGTCTGCAATTCGAATGGAGACTATCTTCTTTAATTAGGAAGATTTTTCAGTGATTGGGGAAGTTTCATTGCCTGAGTTGCACTCATTTCAGAGTGCAGACATTACTAGAGAAATTTGTGAACCATTTAGTGTTGCCATATTTCAGAAATGTCTCATGTAGGATAGAAAGTTTTCAAAAAAATGTGTAGGAGACATACTGTTGAAGGATTTCCCGATTACATAAATTAGTCTCTTGGCTTCTAGCCTGTCATGTTCGTGATGGTTTTGAACAGTGAGTAGTTCAAACAAGAGTTATTCTTTCCAACATGCTTCACTGAGTACTAAGTTGGGTAGGTTATAGAGGACAGTAAACTTTATCTCTGTATTCATACATCAATTGCTTCAGGAACAGTAAAAATTGCAGCTTCTTTGTTTTTAGAACAGTTCTTTTTTATTTAACAGTGCATTTCCTTAATTTTTCATCCAAAATATTGAAATATTCAATCTGGTGCCATCAATGGTACTTATGCATCTTGCACCTGCAATTGTAACAAAAAGAGTGTGCCTGCTTAACGGATAATAGAATTTGCCAATGAGAGCAGTATTTTTATTTTGAACAGTAGTGGAAATTGGACTAAAGCAGTGACTTTCTCTGGATCACTGGTATTTAATGTTAAGAGATAGACAATAAAACAAGAAACAAGTTTTGTCAAATAATACGAATACTGAAATTCCTAAAAACACATTCCACTCTCTACCACGCTCTATCCAAATCTCGAAAACCCACAAAATAGTTTTCAAACAAATTTTCTTTCCTTCAATAATACCAATGATACATAGAAATAAATAATAACATCAGAAAATACTAACCACCAATGAACATGCACACTTCATATACAATATCAATATCAAAGATATCAGCATACCATGCTTCAGCAAAAGTCCGTGTCAAGTTTGCAAGTCAAAATTCTATTTGTCAATTAAAAAATATACATCAATCATTTGAATTTATGTATTTAGATTCCTGTATTAAGTTTAATAGTAGATCTCCCTTTTGTGTCAGATACATTCAAGGATAAATTCAAGGAACATTTTACACTTTCTGAAGGATTAGATTAACAATGCCATGCCAGACTTGCAAGTAGAACTAAAACACTTAATCTCCCTACTTCCTCAACAAAATAATCGTAATAACGAATACCTAACACACATTGCCTAATATATGCCAATATGCAAAGTATACTAAAGTATCTTTCATGCATCCAATTCCAAAAACCCATAAATTAGCACAATCATGAAATTCTGGCTTAATTTTTAGACTTTATTTAAAAGCTTTCATCATTCACTGCAGTTCATGCAAAATGCTAAGGTAATCAGTTGCAGCTCGAGTCCTCGAGGTAGGTGGTTTAACAAAACAAAAAAATGGGGCCGACCCTGATTTCTTTGAAAATAAAATCCAATGTATGGCCAATGGCTGTCCTTGCCCAAGCACCACCGGATTATTCAAAACATTGAATGAAATGCTTATAATTCTCAAAGTATAGAGTGGCTAACTACACATTTACTTGTACACAACAGGAACACTTATCTTTATTTTAAAAACTATTTCATCACCATGGGGAAATGGAGGAGACATAAATTTGAAAATTGTTTTAAATGAACTGCCATTATACAATTTACAGGTCAGTGGAAGATAGTCTTAAGCCACAATTTTGAGTTTTTCAAGTTAACCATGGCATAACTATCTCTGAGCAACCCAAAACCCATTGAGTATTACAAGTATGTCATTTTCTTGACAAACAAAAGGAAACTCCTGATTGATTCTATTGGCAATCCATTTATTAGCGTGTGCATGCTAATTATTCAATGAGCTGTATTGCATGACTGTATCTAATGAATTTCGTCTCAATGAATCCCTCCAATTGTATACAAAAGTTACATAAATAATAAACAAATAAATCAGACTCAAAATAAAGGGAAATGTATTTGAAAGAACCTAGAATGAAGTTATTAGAAAATAAAGGGTAGAAAATGCCAAGTACATAAAATCAAAACAAATCAATTAAAATTATATTGATGAAATATAATTATTTACCTCCTCTGCTGGATATTTTTATATGACTTTGAACTCTCAACATAAGTAGAATTCTCACAAATTTTCTGCCATCTAATATTCAAAGGAAAATTGTTGAGAACATTCTTTTAGTCAAAGAAACACATTTACACGTTTACACCTCAACATTTATAGCAAATACTGATATAACTTCACTATATGTGAAACCAACTTTCAATATTAAAAAAATGTACTCTATATTTTAAGTACACAACTTAATTTGTTTGCCTACAAACAACTGTACAGAATTTTATTACAGGCTTCAATATTTGAAAACCAATTGATATTGTCATAATTTCATATAGTTTAGATCCGTCTGTTAGTAGTAGCAGTAATAATAATAATAATAATAATAATAATAATAATAATAATAATAATAATAATAACAACAACAACTACAATAACAACAAAATAGATATATTTTACCAACAAATGCTAAAAGCATAATAAATCTTTTTCTTCAAGACAATGAGCTATTTTCAGCAAATTCTCATTTTTCAAATGAGTAAATGATGTATCTGATAATGCAATAACAAATCTCAACTAAAGTGTACAATGGTTTTCAATATATAACTGCATTCTGACATGTTCATTTAAAACTGTACGTGCTTCTCTTCCTACTACAAACATTATTAAGAGAGAGGTCAAAATAGGTAATGGAATGTCAAATATAGCATGCTCATCAAGCTAGATATGCAGAGCCGTGCAATATCCTTATAAGATATGGGGAAGAGTAGTCTGTTCTTTGCTTAAGTCTGAAGACTCCACCATTGAATTTCCAACACCAGATAGCACATAGACTAAATAAAGAAATTAACATGAAAGAAGAAAAGTGAGCGGCATTTTTACCTGTGCACTTACTTCGGCAGTGCCGTCATCATGTGAGTCAAGTGCAGACGAGTTCCCATCCAAGTCATCATCACCTTTTTGTGCCAAAGTGCTTTCACCTGTTGATAGAACTATCACTGCTATACATTCGCATACACACAAAGCAACTCTGCAAGACAAGCTGACACAAGACTTGACACACTATGCCACAGGTTCTTAAATTGGGGAAAATGACTCTTGCTGAAAATCAATAAAATGTCTACATACTAAGTAATGAAATGGGGAAACTTTAAAATAAAGTATTTAATAATCAAAAGTAAAATGTTTGATTCCATAATACTACCTGCGAAAGGTATCTCAAATCAGTTGTACTTAGTGAAACACAATTAGGGGAAATTTTTTTAACAGAGACAAATCATAGTATTTTCTTACATTCAAAGTTTTTCACATTTGTTGAAGTGAAATAGAGAAGTATTAAAATTTGCTTTAATAGCATTTTATATTTATTGGTGGGCAGGTGAATTTTCAAAATGACATGTTTGAAATGATAAGCAGTGTTTACTTCCTGGGCATTCATATTTTGTATTTTCTACAACTTCATAGAAACTTATTTTCCTATTAAAATGTTGTGGGTAACAGCAACAGTCATTAGGGAAGAAAAATGCTGAACAAAATAATTTTTTCCTGTTGTGATGCAAGGAGATGAAATGGAAGGTACAAACGTTTAAAAAATAAAAAACAAAAGTAATACAAATAAATATTCATATCAAATTCAAGGGAGTATTCTTTCTTGGTAAAAACCTCTTCAATAGAATAATTTGTTCATAATCATTATGAATTAAAGATTACTCCCTTGAGACACACAGTGCCATGCATGCAAGGAATGAAAGCCAAATCTTCCAGAAATTGGAACACATACACTTCTAAAAATGTGCTGCTAAATGAAAACTGCTGGATCAACTTTTGGTAACTTCTACTAAATACTAAATAACTACAAGATCGTGTATCACAACAAGTAGTATTTCTCAACTTCTTTAAAAGTTCACTTCTGGTGAACTTAAACATTCACAGTTGCCTCCAAATGCAAAATCGAGCTTATTCTGTTTAACAAACTAGTAGCAATTGTCAGCTCTTCTATTTACCTTTAAGACCTTATGCTAAGAGATTTGTTGCTTATTTACAGCACTAATGATTTCATTCTGTTCTTTATTAATGAATAAAGAGTGTTGTCATGAAAAAACATCATTTTGTGACCTATGTCAAAAAAATGTAAAAATGTAAAATTACACAGAAGAATTATTTGATCAGACAAACTGAAGTTTTAGTAAACTGAACAATTTAAAATATAGAAGACCTTTTACTGTTATGATTATACTTAAATCCATAAACACAATTTTTTTCTTTCCAGAAGATAGTCTGCAATATAATAATAATTTCTTGCAGCTGCAATGAAAATGTCTAAATGCAACTGATAAACTATTTGCATTATAGTTGAGAAACACTTAACTATGAGATCACACACATTGCTAGTGCTATAAGTGCGCAAGTGCAGCAGTAAGAAAGCAAATAAAGCCAAAATATGTAAATGTAAATGTCGAAGGAGCAAAATTTTGACCCTTTTGTTGTTAAAGCTGACTTTATGTAATGGCTGAATAGTGTGCCGGCTGCGCTATCAACTTTTTGGAACTGCCAATCAGAGCTGTGTGTACTATATTTTATAGCTCTGTTAGAGAATATCTTTATTTCTAAGAGCTTAAATTTCACACGAAAATGTCTGGTTACTGTCCCCTCACCTCCTCGTTTTTGCTTTGAAAAATATGTTCAGCGCAATAGACACACTTGATATTATGCTGCTAAAACAAGTCTCTCTTTGTTTCCACTCGAGCTTACTTACCTTCCATGCACTGAGGAGAAATCATTCTCTTTAGGTGGTGTCTATGCTCATGAGTAAAATGATCATCAGCTTTAGCAAACTGTAGTTTCAACTGCACCATTATTGTCCTTCCTTTACAGGGTTTCTTGTACAAGACAAGAAGACAGGAACGGGGAGTACAACAATGATGAACTTAGGGTTATATAAACACAGCTTCATAACAAAAACAAAACCCCATGAGAAAGTTATATTTAACTAAGGCATATTTATCAATGATTATAAATCTAACATTTATCAAAAACTTAAAAATAATAATTAACAGGAAACATACAGTTTGCCAATGCACACAAGTGAAACCAGTCCTGGCCCCTTCTTTCTGAATGGAATGACCTATGCTCACTCATTTGTTTATATGAACAGAAAGGTTGTAAGGTAGTAATGTTCATTGTGTCTTGAATTGTAGAAATGACCCCATTATGAACTATCTTTGTGTGCCTAAAGTGATTAACAATAAGACACAAGTATCATTTTTTCTAGTGAAGCCCTTTAAGGGACAGAAATTCACCTGTATCATCCTCATGATTAGGTAGAGGAGTTGTGGCAGATGCTGCAGCGGCTGTTGCAGAGGCCGATGAAGAAGCTTCCAGCTGAGAACGTCGTCGGCTCTCGTGCATCGCGTGCACCTGTTCCCGCAATCGTTGAAGCTCACGACGTAGGCTATCACGCTCCTCATCTTGTGTCTTCACAGTTTTCTGAAAAATTATAATCAGATGCAATGTAAATTCTCCATAATAAATTTCTTGATATTAATAAACTCTGTATGTTGTGGATAATTCTCGAGTTTTGTTGCTTAATCTTAAAAACCATCTACCTTGTTACAGTCTCTCAACACCACAAAAACACTATAATGACAGAAAGTACTCAGACCCTTGAGTTTTGTAATAAAGAGTTTCCTATTTCATATCTCTGTGGATTTTTTTTTGTTAACTCACTTAAAGGCCTATATCATTTAGCACTCTTAAATTACTCTCCTGTACAGAGAGTGAATTCAAGTTCACTATTCAAGCTGCTTGATGTTTCAAGATTGTGATGTGTTTAAGTAGGGGGAAAAAAGTTCTATATTGTAAGGCAATATTTAAAACAAAAATGTAGTTATATGAATGTCAATGAGATAGTTTTGACTCAACCACAGTGAAAGCAGCTTAGGCAAATACATGAAAAGCAGGTTTGCCTGTTGGATGATCAATTAAATTTTAATTGATCAAGATGAGTAGGAGGAAACGGAATCAACACTTTACTTCTGAAGAGACATTCTTGACATCAAGAACGAATAAGACTAACTTTACTTTAAAAGCAAAATGAAGTCCTCAAACAGCTATAATTAGCACTTTACACTGTGCAAGATGAAAATGCAAATGAACAAAATGTAATAGATTACACTATTTTGAACCAAATTGTTAAAAATAAGTTCTGAAGACCATATGAACATATAAAGAGGTTATTACTTAGACCTCAAAAATAATTTTGGTAGTGGTACTTTGGTAGTGAAACTTATAGAGTTTAAGGTCAGCGAGTTGCATAGTGACAAGTTAGCATATCTGAGTTGTTTCAAACCATTAGCGAAATTCAATTAGACGCTTTTATGAATAAAAGTCATAAATCAATTAAATAGTATTAACATAAGAGAGAAATTACTGAAAAATTATTTTGTGTAGTGTTTGAGATGCTATACTGCTTACAGCAGCTTTGGTCAAGAAAGTAATATTTACTAGAAGCAACACTGCAAAAAAAACTTTGAATATCATCTGCAGTAGGACAAGAGTGAAAAGTACAAATGTGAATTTTTCTACTTAGATGACCATGATTGGTTTATTTCCATCTCATAAAATTTCTTTGGCATATGTGCATGCGTACCAGGAGTTGAGTGAGATGTGAATTGAGGGCTGAAGCAATGCTCTGCAACTGGTGTGCTGGAACACTAGGAAGCCTTTCCAGTCTCTTTGGAACAGCCTCCGACGCTGCAGACACTGCTTCTTCTTCAGTCACTTTCAAGGCCTCGTTCACCACAGAGGTCAATTGGTTCACTGAAAAATTATCATTCCAAGTACATGCGTTAAGACTTGTATACAAAGGTAAAGGAAGAAATAAAGCAAGTAGAGGCGATTCAACACCACATTTGAACAACCATTTAGGGCCCGGATTTTTAAGATTTTATAAGCCTCATTTTAGGTTTATGAAAAGTCAATTTAGCCCATTTATGGATTTTCATCATTAGGTTTCTTTCATGCATCTTTCAGGCTGAACAATAACTCCACTAAACAACATTTAAATTACCAACCCATTATATTCATTGTTTTTACTCCTGAACATAAGTAAAATTCTTTTTCAAAAATTACGTCCAATTTAAGAAAAATTTTTCAACTTCCTCAATTGCATGCAAACCAAAATTAACTTGAAGATGCACCACTGCTATGAACTAACATGTATAATTCCAAAATATCCAAAGTGAAGATCTTCCTATTAGCTCTCAATGCACACTTAAAACAAGAAAAGATTTGCTCAAAGCAAAGTAAAATCAATGGTGTACACTTTATAGATGGCCCTGATATGGGTTTCCAAGGAAATTCTCACGTTATTTCTTCTCCTAGAAGAACTCCTTTTTGAGTCTTTCATCTCTGCATAACCAGGATTATGATGAATTCGAAAGAGCTTTGATGTGAACACAGTCCAAATTGTACTTCCTCCCATGAAACGATTTAAACGACATTTAGTAGATAACATACACCTAATTTTTATAAGGAAATTAGCATTCATATAATTAGTAACAACGTAAGCAATATTAGGCGCTGAATCAATGGCACTGTAAATTTGTGATAAACCAGAATGAGTTTATGTAAGCCCGCTTTGCATGTTTTTCAAACAAATTTTGATTTAACGTTTTATAACGATCATAAATTTAGACATTTTTAAGATATACAGGTTTCACATATTTGGCTTGGAAATTATTGAAAAGAGGAGTATTAAAATAATGACATTAAGAAGCGAGAGACAAAATAGGATAAAACCTGAGAATCCAGGCCCTAATTATGTATGTATATGCATATGTGAATAAACAAATTTTAAAAAAAAATTTTAAAACCAATCACACAGAAAATGGAAAGGCATGAATACCTTGATTGACAGCTGCTAAGACCAGCTCTGAGCTTTCCTTGTGGGCTCCTGGTTCTCCTGCCAGGTCAGCGATAGTCTCAAAGTCATCTCGAGGGACACTCAGCAAATCTGCCACCAGCTGCTGCTTCTCTGCCAGGGCTTCACGAATCAGCGTGTCTTTCCGCCGCAGCTTTTCTGTTAACATCGAAAAGGTTCTTGTATTTTGTGTTGCATTAATTTCAAAACAAATTGAGAGGATAAAGGAAAGAGAGATGCAGTCTTTAATAAAGAAATTCCTCATAAACTAAAGCATAACAAACACAAATTAGAAATAGGTATTGATTTTTGTAGGCGACGCTAAAAAAGGAGGGAAAAAATTATGTAATGTTACATAACAGATTGTGACAATTTCACTTGAAAACTCTTTGTTTTATGGAGTTTGCTTGAATGGTTTAAATTTTTAAAAGGGGGAGGGGGGCAATCTTCTTTAAAGAGGCTACAATAAAACTGTGTTAGTGAGGAATTTGGTAGTTTTACATCTTTGCATACATAATAGGGAAGTATTAGTTTTGCTCTTCATTCTCGTTAGTTGAATGACAATTTAAAGCTTTGTTGATGCTTCCTGGGAAAATCCACTTAGAATATTTTAAATAAGGATAATTACAAAGATGTAACATTGATGTTATCAATTTAATGTACACAAAAGTCAAAAACAAGTTGCCACTTTGCAATACTTTTCATAAAAAAAATCATGAAAAGCAAGTCAAATGTACATTATCAGTAATAAGAAAATAAAGTACATTGGTAATTTTTAATTATGGGAGTTCTCTGCCAGTAGTTCATCATCTGTAAAGTGAAACTATTATACTGGACTCTAGTGTCCACACTATTATACACACTTGCTAGTACTGCAAAGTGTATATACAGAGCGAGTCATGCAACTTAAGCAACTTCTGTAATATTTGAATGGTTGAAGTTATTGCAATGAAGTTTTCCCAGAAATGCATAGGGAATGGGGCTAATTGATACAAGTATTATTTATATTTTATCACTTGTATTTCATGAAATATTTGATGTAACTTAGTTTTTTCAATTGGAACTATACATATTTTTTCAGTCTGTCTTGATGAGCATAAAAAGGCGAATCCAATTATATACATATTAACATATGCTACCTTATAAAATATGTCAATATGTATTTCATTGGATTTGCCTTTTTACGCCTGTCATGACAAACCAAAAAAATACGTATAGTTCCATTTAAAAAAACAGTTACCTCAAATATCTCATAAAATACAAGTGATAAAATAGAAATGAATATAAGTATTAATTAGCCCCCATTCTCTCATGCACTTCCATGGAAACTGCAAAGCAATAACTTGAACCGTTCAAAAGTTATAGGAGGTGCTAAAGTTATGTGACTCACCCTGTATATTAGTGGGAAGATAAAACCAACTATACTACATAAAAGGGAAATCAAATGGAGCTCCTGGTGCAGAAACTGGCTTGAAAAACATAAAAAAAAATGCCATAACATTCAACAAGTAAATATTGGATTTACGTGGAAGGAAGGGGAAACAATTGAAAAAAAGAAAGGATTAAAAGAAATAAAAACATTTCTGCCAGGGGGGGGGCTCAAAGGGTCTTGGAATCTGAACTTTCTGGCAGCACTGTATGCAGAGATTCATTTAGCAGGCATGCTTAGATATATTAGTACATGCATTTTTATGAATTCTGCAAACTGCCAAAGAATATTTCATTGGAGAAAAGTAAGACAGTGGACCCACCTCCAGTACCATGTATTCCATTCTTAAAAGGCCACAATGTAACCCCTACCCTTTAGATTATACAATGGACACTCAATTTCAGATCTTCATTCTCAAAAGTAATACGAAAAAGAAAGTAAAGGATTTTATATACATCCACATACATGCATGCACACACACACTCTCACACCAACAAAGTTGAATAAAAAAGAAATTCAACTTTTGAATTAAAAATAATACTTTTTTACAAATGCACAAAAGACATTAAAACAACTGGCCAAGATAGCTTTAACAAAAAACACATTTTCAGGCAAATCTAACAAAAATATCAACATCACTCATTTGACAAATAGACAGGTACTGTATTTGGTAATACTCTCAAATCCCTTCAACCCTACATGAACAACAGAAAGTATTTGATATTTAACTTTATTTTATGTCAATGTTTAAGGCTAGTATGGAAAAATACTATTTCATAGCGTGTGTAATTGCAGCATAAGTCCTCAACCTATTAAAAAACAACTGATATACCAGCACATTTAAACTGCGAAGAGACCCACAACATAAACAATTAAAATCATTCTTTTGAGATATCATTTCACGATTTGTTTTGTATAATTGTGTTAAATACATACAAAATAATTTTAGTTTTTCATTGCTTCCAAAACAGAAACTTTTATACTTGTACCTAATCAATTAATATTTAATGATTTATTGCAGTTATTTTGAAATTCAGATATTTCTAGGCCTATTTCATTCCTTTGCTACTCACACACATCTTGGATCAAACAATCTCTTGTTAATTATGCCCACACCTTCAGGTCTCCATGCGAAGTAAGCAGCAAGCATGCATGTCATAAAGGGAGCGTGCACAAGCGAGGGCTAAGGGCGTGAGCTATGGGCGTACCTATGGGCGTGAGCACAGGCTCGGCCGTGAGGACCGGCCTCAGGCTGACCACCACCTCAGAAGGCTGCACCAGAGGACACTCTTCTGTCGTGCAGCGCAGGGAATCGAGACGCCGTTGCAGGCCAGGGGAGGGGGTCGCCAGGCTGCCTCCTGGGGGCGCAAGCATACCACCCACGTGCCAGGCACTCTCTGCCACTGGCTGCCCGCGTGTGCACGCACACGCAGAGCGTGCTCTCACAAGTCAGCGAGGACCGACTAGCTGACTACCGAGTTGTGGTGCCACACCAAACAAGAATGTTTGCCTAACTCACTACACCACAATGTCACTTTTTCCCTCACTATTCATCCTGATTCTGCCTTACTTTGCAAGACGAGCCAGCATAAGTAACTTGGGCAAAAGCTAGAGTAGGGTAGCAATGATCATACAAACAATCACTTCTTTAATGTGACACCTTCTGGACAGCCCAGCAAAAGAAATATTCACAGTTCAAGACAAAAGTGGCTAAAGCTGTCAAACAAATGTACAGCAGTGCACTATAAATTCCATATGTAAAAGTTTTCCAAATGATACTGCTCAAGAATGCAGTGGCTCTAGTGACAGAGATCATTTCTGTTGAAAATATTTCCAAGCAGGCTCATGATCAATTCTCTACATTTCTTAGTAAAACTTTTAATAATATTTATGTACCCCAAGACAGAAGAGAAAATTCATAATTACAATAATTTAAAAAACAACTGAAAACAACAGTCAGCCAATCTAGTAGAGCAATTTTCTTGTTTGTAACAAATAATGTTTATGGAATACCTCATTTCACAATTCTTTTGTGAAATATTCCTCAGTTAAAAGCCATTTTTGTGATGAACCTTTCATTCATTTGTGCTTCAACCGAAATTACGGGTCAAAAATTCTATTTTCTACACAAATCTCTTTAAAATGTGTTAGAATTTTAAAATCAAACATCTTAATTAAAGTGAAAAAGCAAAACTAATTTACATATTATATTATGATATCTTGTTTCAAGTCTGAATGCCCTGGTAATGAAATTCTACTGAAATAGTAATCAATATTTACTTCAAATACAGTATTAACGAGTTTAATTGGTTTACAGAAAATGCAGAACAATATAAAATTCTCATACTTTTGTGGAATATTTTTAAGATCTTTGAAACAAAAAAGTTACAACCTTCCAAGCTGATTACAATATAAAAACCGAAATATTTTATTCATTCATTTTCAATTTATTCAAAACATTATGGTATTATATGTATTTTAATACACTTTGCTTCATTTGTAACGAAACGTCACTCTTAAACTTCAAAACTGTTCATGCCTGCAAAGTTCATTACAGAAGAAAATAAACTAAGGTATTAGTACTAAGTTAAAGTGTAGAAATTACTGAATTTTTCTATGTTAATTCATTAGAAGATTAGAAATCTATCAAACAGAACATTCTCAGTGTTAACTTGTGAGGGCCATTCTCTGATTAATGGAATCCCAAGCATCACAAGACATTACATAAGTGTGATGTCTCAAGGGACATGCCAGAGCAAGTGACATGACAGAACAGGAATACAATGAAACATAACAATTACACCTCATTTACACAAAACACATTATACATATTGAATACAAGGCAACATCAAACTTGAAAACAAAGATGATCAGATGACACAAGCAAAACATATTATTTTTGAAACATTATTATTGAGAATTTGTATTTAGTATTTATATTGAAAATTGAAACAAAACAAACTATGAATTATTGTGAAGAACAAAAAGCCAAAAGAACATAATTCACTTCTAATATCTTAATTTGAATAAAAAATAAAAATAATAGCTTTATTAATAAAAGTAATGGAGCACCAAAACACCAGCTATTGCCTAGTTATTACCGATTTTAGGAACAAAAGTAGAATTCGATTATAAAAAGTTGTCAAGACGAGGGCTGATCCAGAAATTGTCTAAGGGGGAAATTACTTCGTTTTTTTCTTTTTTCTTTTTTCACAACAAGTCTTTGACAAAGAATTAGATTTTTAGATTCAGATTTTCGGATTATATTTGTAAATGCAATAGTTAAATAATTTTGTTACAACTGCAAAACTATCAAATATTTCAGGTACTGATAAATTTATCACTATTTTTTCTTCTTCTTACATTCGAATGAAATCATGAAACTTCTGTAAAATCCTCACTACAAACGCTAACCCAAGGCGGAGGGGCATGTCTCCGTGGATCCGCCCTTGCGTCAAGACTCTAAAGACAATAAAAACGCGCGACCGGCTACTGTTGGTCTGGTGTTCCATTACGAAGCCACCGAGGGCGCTGTGCCCGGCGGGAGGGCTCACCTAGCTTCTTCGCGGCGGCGGCGGCATCGGCGGCGGCGCTGGCGTCGGGGCTGGGAGAAGCGCCGGGGGTGGTGGTGGTGGCGGCGGCGGCGGGCGACGGCGTCGCGTGGGCGGCGTCGGGGCCCGCGTCTGCCCCCGCTGGTGCAGGGCTGGGGGAGGCGGCGGCGGCGGCGGCGTCCGCGTCGCTGGGAGGCACGACCGGGCCTTCGCCCGCGTCCTCGGCCCTGCCACGCGACGCAACGTTTGCACCCTCACGCACGCAAAAGGGCATTGTCCTTGCTTGGGGTGTCCAGAGGCGCATCTAGGTACTAGGGCGGCCGTAGCGAGCATAGAGATTGCGCCCCTGTCCAGGTACTTCAATTTAGGGTGGATGTTATTTGTTTTAGCGGCTATACTACAGTAAGCGAGTGGCACCCATGGCACGTGCCTTATCTGCCATACCGTATATATGTCTCTGCTGGCACCCTAAGCAAGAGTGGTGGCTGGCGTCGGTACCCGAATTCCTGAACTATGTTCAGTGAAGTCACGGAGGTTAAACAATCCGAAATATTGCGGGCTACTGGTTGGGTGACCGTCTGGGAATTTAGGTATCCAAGGGCGCCGAGCCCCTGGCCGAAGGGATAAAAGGCAGTGATTGACTACGACCGACAAGATTAGAGGAGGAACATTTCAAACGTGCGACGCCAGTACATTTACGTATGATCGTTGTTATGAATGGTAGCAGTTGGTCCACTGGTCGGGTTACAGGCACCCGACGCAAAAGTTAGTTTATATATTTTTGTTCAAATGTTTAATAATATTTCCTTTTGTATTCCAGCATAATAAACGGCCTATTTCGTTTCAAGACTTCGTTCATAAAATGACATCTTACGGCACAGATTATGACGTATTTGCCACTTATGGGACGACTAATTGCGCCACATTCAGCCAATTGCAACGGGAGAATCGCGGGGAGTTAGAGGTACACCGAATAGCCGACCACAGTTTTTTTCCGCACAGATGACAAATACCCCTGCGTCACAAAGTTGTCTCCAAAATCATTGTACTATAAATTTATAATGCTGTTGTAGAAAAATAGCATATGCAACGTTTATAACGTTGCTTTATTGAATTAGTACAAATTTGAAAATTCACACCTAACTTCGCACGTTTTCAAAACATGTACTCATGTACACAAAGCTTAACATGAATAAAAATAGTAATACCTAGAAAACATTATTTCTTATTTTTTTTTGTAACCTAACATTATAAACGAGTTGCATAATATGCTGTTACGAGGTAGTAACGCAAGACTTTATACGGGATTGAGACGAAATTAAACTCGAAGACATTACGTTGCCATCTGATTTGCGTTCTCGTTAATTCAATATTAGGTGGTTTCCGCAAGTAAAATTACTTCCTCTCAATAATCAAAAGTATTACACAAAATTTACCATTTCTAATTATTGTAAAGGGTTGGCTTCTTGAAGGTACATTCTTATTTAACAAAACATGCGCGCGTTCG
>BOPP01000007.1:8225543-8235846 GCA_017312745.1 Gryllus bimaculatus
CCAAATCCAGGAAATAAATTACACTAATAAAAAACTAACGATTTGGATCATGATCACCTTAGTTACTCTCACCTTTGTGATAATATCCTGGCTCTCCAATCTGGTTCACGGAAATTTCTGGACAAAAAGCCTACAGATTTTTTCACAAAAGCGACAAAAAGAAACCCCCCAATCCTACATTCTCATCAATCCTCGAATTAATCAACACACATAACTCAAACAATTCTCAGGGGGATTCGAAAGCTTACGATAGTCCAAGTGAGACAATAATGCGAAGTACCCCTAGCCTCCTGGAACGTTAACTGTCCTTCAACCCATGTTCTCTGTAAATTACAGATTTTTTTCCAATTGAAACTTCCAATCGGCCACAATACCAGAAGTATATTTATGGATATCTAAAAAAACCTTTGCTTAAAAATGAAATTGCACACTGGTTTCTAAAAACCCAAAGCCAATGATAATTCAGATTATTATTATTTTCATCAATGAAAAAATTCTTTATTATGTCGGCCAACTGTAACGCTTTCACCGGCGTTGGAAATGTATGTGACAACTGCAGTTGAAAAAGAAACGGAAATGTAAATAGTAAATATTAATTTACCACTCATAGCATTTGTAAGCAATATTTATATTGGCATTATTAAATTTGATTGCGCGGGCGCGGGCGCCCAAATATTAAAACTTCTTACACTGTCTTTACTTCTTTAAGCAAACCGTGGTGAATTCCCTTTAAATTCACTTTTAATTAATCACAAGAGACTGACACGACCTGTGTAGGAAACTTGCCATTTCCCTGAAATTTCAACTCATTAATATTCAGCGTTTCCCATATTCCAGAAAACGGGTCACGTCCGCCCGCCCGCCCGCCCATCCAGTGAAACGGCGACGAAGCAGAGCCGGGAGGCCGAGGCGAAGAGCGTCGGCTGGCGCGCCGGCGGGCGGCGCGCGCTGGAGCGCGCGGCTTATTTCCACGCGCGGCCATGTGGGCAAGTGGCGTTAAGAGCGTTTCCCTCGCGCCTGCCCTCCGCCAGTCTCCGCCCCCCCCCCCCGCCCCGCCCCGCCCGCTTGCGCTCCCAGCGCCCCACTCGGCCGGTCGCCCGCCTCGCTTGCTCGGCTGGAGCGAGTACGTGCGCCCGAGCGACGCGATATACTTTGATTCTTCTAAAGCCAGTTGCATGGCATTAGGCCAATGTACACATCCTGCCTTAGAAAACAATCTTTTTAATAATTCGCTGAAGACCTTCACAACGGGGTCGCAGCGACGGATTGTCCTTACAAATATTAAAAAAGTTTCTTTTATAAGACAGACGGTTAAACAATGACCAATTCATCGGCCACTACAGAAATAATCAAATAGTCTCTTCCACCCTATCGCGCCGCCAGAACTAAATTATCAGAAGGTCTGCATCACCTCATAGCCAAAAAAATATTAGGGGACGCCCGCCCCTCCCCCGGAAGGTGACGCCCGTGCGTCCGACAAGATCAACGTCATCAAAAACGTTCACTTCGATGCATATCTAATTTACTTTCGCTACCGGTTTTGTTCCCATTCTACCATACAAACACATTTCGTGTTATTTTATGAATAAAAAAAAAGTATTGCTTCGTGGAACAAATGGTCAACCAAAACTGTGATTAAGATTTGCCAATTTTTAAAAGAATTTTTTGAAATAATTTTGACGAGTTAAAACGAAATAATCCTTTTCTCTCTGTTTCTGCTTAAAACTAAAAAAGACAATAATCTGCTTTTAGAACATAAAAAAATTGCAATCACGTGATTTGCAGACTCATTACGTAACTTAACTTTACTGAAAAAATAACCGTATATCGGACTTGAATGACACTTTCTTAATCCGGTGTTTAGTTTGATTGTCAATCGTAGCCATCCTGAAAGCACAGGTAACTTGGCAACCCTCTCTTAGTTTGGGTGCTCTCTTCCCACTGCCCGTATTGGCATGGAATGTAATGGCCAAACCAGCAGTTGTTGCACTGATGAAACAGGGCTTTGAACAATAATAAGGAGAGAGAAGCATCCCACATAACTAGACAGCTAGTCAAAACCTAATATATAATAAGATAAAAGTAGTATGACGCCCACGAATACCCACTTAGTATATCTCTACATGTCACTTGAAAATATTTCCTGTCCTTGTCGGGCATTTTTTATTCAATTAATAGCGTGTCGTTGCTTTTCGAAGTTGCACACGGCGTTGTAGTTACCACGTTGCAATTAATGCCTAAAAGTAATTTCCAACGAAATAATTTCTTGCTTCGAACTCTACGAAACATTTCAACAGAAGGTAATCAAAGAGAAGAAAATGCAGGAATGGCAGAATTCTTTGTTACTAAAAACAAATATTATTTGTGCAATGTGCATCGACCATAATAAATAGCTTAATCAAATAGACGAAACTTTCTAGAGAAGAATTCCAAGATCCCTGTCATAATTTTTATACTAGACATGTTATGATGTGCAGCAGGGTAAACTGAAGTAAGCCGTTCGTTCCATGCCATCATTTCCGCATATAAATACCTCCCGAGCCTAAAATACTTCTCTGAGCCAATTCCTCCTGCAAGATGTCCTGGAAGTAAAACCTAAATTCCTACCAGATGACATTTACTCCTCCCTCGAGTCACCTAGTGACTATTTAGTGTTTAGGAGCGCCAAAAACTTTGGCTTTCACCCCCACCTACCCACGATTGAATTCACCATGCCATCGATAAACACTGCCTGGCCTTGATCAGCTTCATAGCCAAAAATTGAATTAAGTTCATCCACCGCGAAAGTTGTAAAAACATAATAGACGAAAATGTTCACCATTTAATTGCCAATTTTTAGCCAAGATGAATCTTTTAAGTACTATAAAAACAACATAAATACGCTTCGTATGTCAAAACTTCGAACGTATAACCCAAAACATCCAACTTAACTATAGAGCTGTCAGTTCCCAGATTGCCAACACCAGGGTGCCAAATCCCCGAAACATAAAAAGCAACCTTCGTATGCTGCATGTAACAGGCTGCAAGTAGGTGTCCTTCCCGCTGAACGGGCCCATCCAGCGCCGACCTACACGTCGCTGCCGGTTCCCTCATTCCTGCAAACTCTCTCAGCGAAGCATCGCCCAGCCAAGTACCAGCTCCAGGTCGTTGCAACCTAGCCCCTTCCGTGATGAGCATGTGGAGAGATGCAAAGAAGAAACGTTCGTGGCCCTTTTTGTACTACTCCTGCATTTCTCCCGGTTCTGTAGAGAAACCCCACTGCTCAGAGCAAACGCCATCAGAAATTTTCCTCTAGTGGCGAACTCGACCCACGGACATCCCTGTTGCATTAAACTAACAAACACAAAATCGCGTATTGCCAGTTACACACAAACCTCCAGCCCCTCTACACTGACTACGCCACAGTTTGGAGTATGCACATGTTGAAGTCACATCTCGCCAAATCTAGACTTCGTTACGAAGCAGTAAAGAGCTCCACACAAGGCGAACGGTGCGCTCAGCTCGTTTAGCCGGACTAAGACACGGCCCCACCGCAGCGCCGCCCCACGACCCCGTTCCCGTTCCCTCCGATACCTCACAAAAAGAGCATCCGCCGCGTTGTACACAGCGCGCGCAGGACGAGCCCATGGCACAGCCGTGCGCAGCAGGAGCGCCTCTTCAACTACTCGTTGCCACGCATCTCCTTGGTGCCGGCCGCGGACAATACGTCCCTACAGGTGGCCGGTTGCGCCGGACGGTCTCCCCCCTGCGTGCTACAAATGTAGTTCGCTTCTCCTTCGCAGATTGCGTTTGAAGTTGACGGATCGGAAACAAAATACTACGAAATGACAAACATCTCTATAAAGAAACGCTCATGCACCAAGCACAGCGAACATCCGGCATTGGGTACTTTTCAAAAACGGCACGAAGCACCAGCCGGGAAAACTGGCAATTTCGCTCTCTATTAGCAATTCCTATCCCTTCTTAAAAAAAAATAATCAGTCTTGGCGCTTATAAACAATATCTAGACTAAACATTAACGTACACGTTAAGCTTACACATGTACAAAAATAATTATTTTCTAAAACTATGTAACCTACTTGAAAATTTGAAACGGGTGCCACCCGATTCACCAATACTGCCCTCATAAGACAGTGTTACTACAAACTAAACTATACGACGGATCACAATCACAACACCTACTTCTTCAACGACGTAATTTACCCCTGTCGCCAAATCGATGTGAGAAATAGCTGCAAAAATCCGCTTGCAATGGACACGGGGACGCGCACGCGACAATCCCTTGAAGAGCACGGCAACGCGCCCAACGCAACTTCGCTCCAAGCAAATGCGTAGTCAACTCGAAAGACGATGAAGGGGCCGCGCGCACTATAGGAGCCCGATGAAACGTTTGGCTTCGCTTAAGGTTGCATAAATTTGTGCTGGCTTGCTTCAACACGCACACACGAGTCACACACCACACTCCGCCAAAAACCAAACTAACTCACCACCACCGCATCTTCAAGTGTGCCACTGATTCAAATATTTCTCTTACGGCAACGAAGGGGCAAACAACCTGTGTTGAGGCATTCACAGACATCATTAACCAATCACAATTTTAACCAATATTTTTCGGCGCGCTCACTAAAACCCTCCTCGAATCGTTTCGGAAACGGACCGCGTAGCCCAGCGACTGTTTCCACGCACAGTAAACCCAATCACAATCTCAGAAGACAATCCGCGTAGTCACCCGCCGACTTCGCCACGCGTTAGCAACAGCTAATCTCACGAAACCGGCGACGTCGCCGAACCCCACCCGCACCGACTGTCCGAACAGCACCGGGGGGCGTTCCACCAAGGCCAAAAAATTCCCGCGAGCGACGCCGGCCAGCCACCTCACTTGTTTATTTTAGCGACTGAGCGCGGGGCGGCGCGTGACGGGCGTGCACGGCGCCGAACGAGCTGCACGAAGATTCCCCGCCTGAATCAGAGCACGGGCCACCCGCACCACGCACACTCGACGACTCCGCCTTATGGAGCCAGCTCTGGACCCCAGCTCGCGCACGCTTTCGGGAGAAGACACTCATTGTGCACGAATAGATGACGAAATATTATTTTTTTTTGACAACTGTCATTTTAAGAAGTAATGTATGTACCGTCGCTTGTTGCAATGCTGAATTTGCGATCGCTAATGATGCCAGGACATACAAACTGGAGGGTGCACGAAAGTTTAGCAATTATAAAACACGACAAAATAATCAGATTATGCAGGTTCTCGACACTATCGCATGGCCCACTTCCGAACTTATTCCTGTTCATTGAAAACGCAAATAACGGATAACGTGGATTTGAGTCGCTGTGTCCTGATGAGAATACTGATTAAAAATAGATGGCTAACCATGAGAAGAGAAATTGGAAACACTGCAACCCATACAGTATGATCGCAGATATCAATACACAATTTCCAGAAAATACCATAAAGATCATTTAGAGAACATCACATGCCTGTACTCAGAAAATATTAAATCTCGGAGAAATAATTCACTGCAGAATCAATACGTAGATAAGTTTGTGCTCCGCAAATTTTCAAAATTCAATTGTTGCCAACTGCAGCAGTTTCAACTCATTGCCAACATAGCAAATGAAGTAAAACGTCCCCGCGTATCAATAACATATATAATATGTAAACTAGTTTAAATAGTGAACCAAACAAAACACCTCTGTCGACCCTAAGTTTCTCATCAATTGCTATATAACCAAGCGTCAAAAGCATTCGACATATACCCCAAGACATAAAACTTTTATTTAAGAATATTTTAAAATGTTTTTACTTTCTCGCCTACGTAGTAGAGAGAAATTATTACTGCTTCCGAAACTTGCGCATTTTGGGCAGAAAAATCTCTTATTAAGGGCCCTGCTTAAAAAAAAATGGAATAAAACCAGCTTCTAAATTTAGAAAAAAATATGATAAAGAACGTTCATCAACAATGTGTATCTCGTGTTGTTAAAACCCTAATTTTTTCAAAAATTGCCAAAAGTTAAAATGTGTCCAGTCTTCTCACAACCTAAAAATATTGAGATAACTCTTTTGCCTTCATGAAATACGTTCCTTACAAAATATATTTCGAATAAGGAGCATGAAATATTTAGAACATCTGTTTGTTTTTTTTCGGGGGCGTAATTTTCTTGTTTAGCACCACTATGTTGCCATCCTAGCGAGCAGTGCTACCGCCTGGATGCCTGCGACTGCACGCCGCGATTGAAGACCGTTGCGAGATGGCTTAAGAGGGGACGTGGCGGCGGGCGGCCGTCCTCGGCCAGCTGCCCCGCCGCCGCCCCCGGGGGCCGGGGGTTGCAGCCCGGAGCGCGGCCGAGCGACGGCGCGGCGGCGCGGCCGCCGCCCAGGTACGGTGGCGTGAGCAGCGGCGGCCGGACTTCCCCCGACGCCCGCCGCCCCGCCCGCCCCGCCCCCCGCCCGGCCCCCACCGCGCCGAGAGCGCCGCTCTGTCCGCCGCCACGCTCGCCCGACGCTCCCGCACGCCCTCGACCAACCCCCTCTCAAACACTTGGTTTCCCACTCGGCGGTCTTTTCACACTTTTTGCACGACTCCGCGACTCCGCAATACCAAGACACGCATGGCGTCATTGCACACTTAAAACGACATTCATGTGTTTTATCATAACATTTCCTATTCTTCCCAATAGCTACTATTTCGAAGAGTGCACTGCCTCCCACTTGTCACTGAGCTTGAAACCTTCTTATCTCTACACCGTCAGTGCCTAACTTGTCAGCAAAGTGCGTGTCTCCCTGTTTGCGTAATTAAGTGCGAAGTCACCCCCCTCCCCAAATTGCCTCTTCGTCCACACGAAGTCAGCGCTTCAATATAATCTCAAAATCTACTGAAATCATTATAGTCTTATTAGTTTACCTCTACGTGACAAGAATAAAGAACTAGTATGCGGTTACTTTTCTGTAACGATATCCACTTAACATGCTTTGCACCACGAGCCGCAAATGGTGCGAGAAAACACCAGAAACACAGCTTGAGACGGTTGCCGTCTGAAAACTAACACGTTCCGTTTTCAGCCTCCACCTTTCATGTCGCACTCCACATCATTCATGTAAAATGTTGCTTGAATACCTAATGCGCCCTTTAGCTCTCCCCGCTTCTAATATACACTTCCTGCACATTTACAGCCACTGACTTCGCAACCATTAGTCTGTTAGCAAAAAGCAGAAACTTCAAAAACACCACGAACGCTTTGAAGTGCAGTTAAAATCTATTAGGTTTGCTACACATCATATGCAACACAGATGAAAACAAAACTGGGCTTTTAATTGTATTCCACCACTAAAACAAAACTGAGTCAAATAATGTCACAGGACAACTTTTTTTTTTAACTATCACACATCACTCCTATTCTTTTTTGTAACACAGTGAAAAATTACGTCGTTTTGCAATTGATCTTGAATATTCTAACTCATGACAACTATTCACTGTTTGTCGTTCAGATTTCTTATCCACTGGAATGCGCTTCTTTTCTATATCATTTAACACCTTTATTCCATATCAAGCCTTGCATATATTCATGACTTTAAATCCTCTATTCTTGAAACATACCATACGCTGTACTCCGGCAGGGCATGAAACACTCGTTATCCGCATGAAAAGAACACGATTATTCTCTGACTCACGGAGGACACTAAAATTCTGCACTTTCGACAGCCCACCTTGGGGGGGTGGTAAATTCCTAAGAACAAAAAAGTCTTCACTTCTGGTCGGCCAACCGCAATACGTTCAACTACTCTCAACAGCTCCACCCATCTCTTGCCAATTTAGGGGTAAAAAAAAACAAACTTTTCAAATCGCATAAACATCCACAGAGAATAAAAAGTATTCATTGCCAAATACGAATCCGAATATATCATCCTTCTGATAACAAAATGTTAAACCATCCCTTGCTCGTGGCTACTTCACCGTCACAAAGACCTCCAATTATACAAACAGTACAGCTATGAAACACATTGACCGTCACAAGATACCAGGCTGCGAAACGATATTACAAACTTGCACTTGCTCAGGATGGTCTTCCCACCACGCAACAGAACAAGCTGACCACCTTCACCACCTTCCGTTGATCCCACTGCCGCCCCTTGAAGGGTGTTGAATCCGCGCGTAGGGCGTAGCCATAGCCAGCGCCGGTCCCCGCCCTGCCCGCCGTCTGCTTCGTCGCCCGCGGGCAGCTGGCGCTCTTAGCCCCCCCCACCGCCGCCGCCGCCGCACGTGTCACTCGGCGCAGGCGGACCGCCCCGCAGGCGCGCTGCCAGGGCCCGCCCACCGCACCCACGCCCGGCCCCGCCATTTGCCCCGCCCCGCGCACACCGCGCGCACACCTCCCCCCCCCGTGCCCGATCACCGACACCTGCGGCGCACGCGCCTCCGCGCGGCGGATACTACAACCTTTGCCCGACACCTGCGACGCACACGTTTCCCCCGCTCTGACACCTACAGCGCACACCTTCCCTTGCCCGACACCTGCGACGCACGCACCTCCGCGCGCCGGACACTACACCCTTTGCCCGACACCTGCGGCGCACACCTTCACCCCGAGCCCGACACCTGCGGCGCACACCTTCCCGTGCCCGACACCTGCGACGCACGCGCCTTCGCGCGGCGGACACTACAACCTTTGCCCGACACCTGCGACGCACACGTTGGTGACGGTCGTTCGTTCAACTCTGCCCCCTGCACGTTGGTGACGGTCGTTCAGGCGACGTATCGACTAAGATCAGGAAGAAATCAAATTTCCAAACTAACCTCTTAAATATTCTATTAATGTTTTATATTCAAAATTGAATGTAAAATTTTATCAAAAATAAAAATTATATTAAATTCAAAAACATTTTTTTTGAAACCTAAAAATAGGGCATACATAGGCATATTTAGCCACAAAACGCTCTGAGCTGCATAATTGTCAGGAATGGGCAATCTTGTGCTCCATAAACGTCTCTTTTTAACATCCTCGAAAGCCATGTGTGCGTAGCAAGAAATAAATTTAAGAAACGCGGTGGCGACGGCAGCGGCGGCGCCCAGCTCCGAGCCACGTGGCCCCGGCGAACGAGCGCGCCCAGAGGCAACTCGCGGCAGCGGACGTCGCGATTTACGCCTCCGTAAACAGCCACGGCGCGCGGTGGAAGCGGAAACACGCGCCAGCCTCCCACCTCGCGGATCCCGGTCGTTTCACGCGGAGTGTGGGAAGCAAGTTCGCGGTGGGCAAAGCGAGTTCGCGGTGGGCAAAGCCAGTCCTGGAATCATAATGAATACAAAGCTAAAGTTGCGGAGCCACACGTGGTGAAGTGGTCAGACGGCTTCCACTTCTGAGTACCAGGGTTCAAATCCCGGTCAATCCGTATGGAATTGTGTGGTGGGCGCAATGGGTTTGCGGCAGATTTTCTGTAAGTTTTCCCGTTTCCCTTGCTTCTTAACCCAACACCAACAACCGAAGTACAGAGTATCTGACATATCAACACGCAACAATTATGAAGTCTTCAATGGGTCGAGTCAAAAACCTCCATCAATACTACGCAGAAGCCACAGCACCAGTCTCCTGAAAGGCGGACACCAATGAATGTACGTGACCACATTTCACATGAGGAGCGACGGAGATCGAAAGGAAGAGGACGAACTTCCGGTTCCACTGAAAATAAAGTGTTTACAGCCAGTTATATTTTTTCAATCCATCTCCTGCTAACCGTTTCTCCTTAGTATTTTCTTACAAGCAGACTAGAATCCAATTTGAGAACAGAACTACGATATGTCCCGCGTGCCAAGATTTTCATGGTTTAAAGCGAAATTGAACAAACGGCGCATTTACTAGTAGCTAGCGCATTAGCTAGTACAAAAATACATTATTTTGGAAGACTCCTTGAAAAAGTATGTTTTAAACCTCAAACATTAGTTCATAACCTTTATTGAATGATATAACAGTATACTTAATTAAATAATTGATATTATAAAGGCAGATTTATATGCGACAAAAGCAATACCAACACTGGCTGCACATGGATTCAGGCAGTACCCACGGGAAAAAGAAAATGAGATAGAGAAGAAGACAGAGAGAGAGAAGAAAGAGAGAGAGAGAAGAAAGAAGAAAGAGAGAGAGAGAGAAGAAAGAAGAAAGAGAGAGAGAGAAGAAAGAAGAAAAAGAGAGAGAGAGAAGAAAGAAGAAAGAGAGAGAGAGAGAAGAAAGAAGAAAGAGAGAGAAGAAAGAAGAAAGAGAGAGAGAGAGAAGAAAGAAGAAAGAGAGAGAGAGAGAAGAAAGA
>BOPP01000007.1:8278750-8294572 GCA_017312745.1 Gryllus bimaculatus
GGAGTTTGGGCGGTGGACGAGGCGCAGCGGGACTGGACGGGGGCGGGTTTGGGGCTGGGCTGGGCGGCGGTTGGGCGGGTCGGTCGGGTCGGGGTCGGGTCGCGGTCGGGGCGGGGCGGGGCGGGGGGCGGGCTGGGCGGAGCAGCGCGGAGGCGGTGGCGCCGCCGAGACTGCGCCCCACTGCGGCGGAATCCCCGTGCGGAAGCCAATGCGGGCGACGCGACCCGACGCGGCGTCGCGGCTGTCCAGCGGAGCGCTTCCTCGCTGACCTGCTCGACGGGCATCCATTAACGTCACGCTGCATTTATTCCGACACGCCATGTCGTTATTTCTTCTAAATATTTTAATGTTTGTACTAACGAACCTCGTCTAGTGTTGATTTAACACAACTGTAGTTTAAATCCATTCCTGGCTACACCAAAAAAATCTTAAAGTACAGCTCTGAATGGTAGCAGTGTTCAGCAGACCTACAAATTCCGAAGATGTATTTGTAGCAAAAACAGGAAAAAGAAGAATGCTGAACGGCTTGCAATTATGCAATGCGAAATTTCGTACCCAGTTATTTAGTTTACAGAACCGCCTCAAATCTTCTCGCATTAACATAACATACTTAGAAACGAGCGTTCCGTTCAGGCCTACGGACGTCCGATGCGCACTCGACCAGAGGCCCCCGGGCGCAGTAAGCCTATCAAGTGCGAACCCCGACCCCCCGGGGGTTTCAAACGGACTGGTGGAAGTTGGCCATAACACCTCCAGGGGCTTTTGTGAAAGGTTTCTGAAGCCTTCCACACACCAAGAGCTTCCTTGTGGATTGATGCACAGTAACATCCTAGCGCCAAGTGCTTCAAAACAAAATACAACGTGAGTTGTTAGATTCTCATAAGCGTATCATAAATAATTATTGTTACTAGGCTAAATTGATGAAGTACGGTAAATTTAATTCGTTTCTACAAACTGGATTAAGGATTAGAACATTTAATGCGGGACTAAAGAACTGAGATGAGGCAACATTAACTCAAAACCATATCAGTATCGAATTTGCAATTTCTCAATAGCTAAAAAGATTTATCATTTACCTCACAGGTCACCTATGAGTGACTCAATGTACACTTTCGTGATATTAAGGAAAATGAAAATATTAAAAAATATCACGAAAACCATCGCATTAGGGTTGAAGCACGAGTAAGTTAGGTCACTCATAAGTTCACCAATTGGTACATCAAACCCGTACGACTATTCTTCTAACGGCAATAACATTTTCCCTAGAGGTAACGCCGGAAACGTCCTTCGACCAAACTATTGTTAGAATTATCATCGCAATAAATCCGACACATTACAACTACAGGACTTTTGCGACATTCCACGCAGAAAAAAGACACCACTCATGTAGGAAGTCACGTCACAATTTCATTCTCATCCCACCAGCCACGACACACACACACGAACGATCAAGCTTCGCAAGGCACACACGACAGGCGCCGCAAAATAACAACAACGCAACGTCAAGCGCCCGCACTAAACAAACGCGTCGCGCCACGAGTCAAATCCCTGCGACGCCCGCTTGCCCACGCACCAAATCGGGAATCGCTCGACTGCATTCCGCGCACAGTTTTCCGCTCACCCTCGCTTATCAGCTACTCTCCTTTCACTTTTCGTCACCCGAGAATGCAGAGCCCGACTGCATCCCGAGCTCAATTTTCCCTCGCCCTCACCTAACAGATGCTCTCCCTTTTCAATGCGCGAGAAGACATAGCCCGATTGCATCCCGCTGATAGTCTTCGCCTCACCTCCGATTCCCATATAATTCCCTTTAACTTTTTGTTACTTGAGAATGCTTAGCCCGACTGCATCCTGCGATCAGTTTTCCCTCACCTCTGCTTACCAGCAAATACCAATTAATTTTTAGTTACCCCATATGGCACTTTGGGCTACTAACCCGTCTGCAGATCGAGGTCAGTTTTCTCTCGTAAGATCTTCGGAATTGTGTATGTTTAGTCAGCTAGATAAGAAGTGGCTCGTAACAAAAGCTTTTTTACGGGTAAAAGCTCGTTTTAGCGGGTGTTTTCAACGTTGGCAGGGCTGTAAAAGGACACGCAAACGTTTCTAGAAAACAAATAGAAGTGGATCAATTATAATCGATCACTAAGCAGATTCAATCTCTATACTAAGGAGGAAAACGAAACGGGATGCAGTCGGGCTATGCCTCTTAGGGGAAGTAGACAAACACCATAGGGAAATTGATCGCGGGATGCAGTCTGGTTACGTCCATCAAATCTACACTGCGGTCGGAAACCACAACCGCCACTAGGCAACGGCGGAAAACCCAACCAGCGGACGGAACATTGCCGTCTCAAAAATGGTGTGGGGGGACTGTGACATTGCAGGAAGTGTAAATGCGAAATTTCTGGTTTAAGCCACAGTATTTTATTGATTTATTGAATTTAAGTTGAACGCTTTAGATAAAAAAAGCGAGGACATATCGCAGCTATTCGAGAATGAAAAAAAACTACTCTATGAATCAACTCAGAAAATTATTCTACTCGCCCAACAACTATTGACAAAACTGAATTTACATAACCCATATAACGCCCAATCGATTTTGTAATGTTGATTATACCAAAGATAATAAACCAACTGCTCAATCATCTGTGTTGAGGACGACCTGGGAATCTAGTTGTGCGTCACAGACACCATTGTTCAACCGTTTTCGTGAAATGCATTTTATTAATTTCGCTTTCAGACTTCGAAGAGAGCTAAAGCCCTGTTCATATTGATAGCGCCATTCTTTGACTGCTCCAATGCGTAGTGATGGGTAAATTTCGTCAAAATTTACTCATTTACGATAAAAAAATTACAATAACAATACAAGATGTACTTGAATTTTTTGGGGGCGGGGAACGACTGCCCCCATACATACGAACTCAGCGACGCCCGTGATTCGGAGAAACGAAGCCGTCAAACACGTTGACGGACAACGCTTTTTGCGCCCACTCGCGCCAAAGAAACTACACACACACGCGCGCGCGGCACACGACAGAGCCGAGCCGCTTGCGAAACCAACACCGCGGCAACCACGGGGACACACGTCCACACAGCGACAACCGGGACAGCTACAGCCGTTCGAACACTGCAGCTCCGAGACAACACTAGGGTCACACGTACAGGTTGGCAGACCGGTTGGAACACACCACAAATCGGGACCGCGGCTACCACAAATCACTCACAGACGACACACGAACACACGTAATAACGACCGGATCACACAGCGAGCCACCGCCGAACCTCGTACCCCTCACTCGAGCAATCAAGCTCCGGGATTAACGCGCGCGCAACTTGTAAGAACGAGATGTGCACCACACAAAACGTCATAACCGTTCACGAAGTCTCACTCCTCCAACCTACGGCCGGACCACGACACCGCAGCTGGATAGGAAAACACAGCGAATACGCGACAACCGGCAGCCGTGTAACCGACAACTGGAATCACGACATCCGACAGCGTGTGACAACAACCGAATCCAACCAGAAACGTGCACCGACAACCGGATCACGACAACTGATAGTTCGTATGACAACCAACAGCTGGCAGAATCGCTTAAGCGCTCGCCAGCGACTCACCCCGCCACAAGCGCTTCGCGTCGGCGTCCGGCTTCGCGCCCGCCGCGCTGCGGCGGGCGGGTTGCGGCGTTGCTACGCGACGGGCAGCCGCGATACGCGCAGCGCCGCGGTTGCGCTGCGCTGCGCCGGCGCCGCGCCTCGCGCGCCGCGTTTGCCCGGCGACGGGCGCCGGCGGCGGCACCGCGCCCCACCGCCCCTCCCCGCCCCCGCCCGCCGCGGGCGTTGTGCAACGGAGGAGCGGGCGGCGCACGCGGGTATGCAGGCGCCCCACGACGCGACGCCGCTCGCCGACGAGACGAGCGCCTCGGTCACGTCAATTTGCGACCATAGAGTCGACGACAAACGCAAAAGTTGACGAATAAAGAAATGCGTGTAGAGTCCACATTGATAGAATGGGGGACACGGATACCGAAGCAGATTCTGAAATACAAGCCATGAGGAAAACGGAACGTAGGAAGACCGAAGAATAGACGGATGGACCGATAAAGAGGCACAACGGAACCAGAGTTCTAATATTTGAAGAAGAAGAAGTCTACGTCGCCCAATAGCCCGAATGGCGTCGAGTCTGCACGTGCCGTGTCGGGAAACGCCGGGGAGACGTGTGCCCTCCGAAAATGGGAGCGTTGGAATTTAATTCAAGTGCAAGCTTTGAAACACACTACGATCGATACAAAGCAACGACAAGCAGTGACAGAGCAAGAAATCAAATAGAAGTAAAATAACTGGCATTACTAAATTTGTGAAAATAAGAGAAAAAAGAATGGAATAACCACAACATACGAATGAGAGGTTATAGAATGGTGAAGGTACCCAGAGATTGGTGCCCATTGTGAAGCAGAAACCTCGGAAGGTTTGCAGAAAAGATGGGGAGAAAATCTTCATTGAACTCTTAGTTAATTCCAGGGATGAATCGTGAAAAAATACAACTGTGCAGCCTACATAAAAGCAGTTGAAGCTTTACCCTGGCAACCATGCAAAAACTCTTCATTATTAGAACTTCCTCAGATATGAGCAGATTCCCTCCTACTGTTCTCTATTACATGGAGTGTGCTGTAAGAAGTAAGAAAGGCACTAGATGACCGGATTGAGCACGGAATGTGACTGCACTTCTTTGTATTCCACAAGGAGTTCGAAGGACTTCAGCCCAGGCAACATTCAAAACGAGAAATTTACGAATATTATTAATCTGCACTACAAGGGAAAGCTGGAATTTTATTTTCGTTGGGGCTTCTCTGACGAACATAAGACTGCAAGGGCTACAAATACAGCTGCAGAATAGCTTCATTTGAACTTCAACTTCAGAAAATTCTGCCCTTCATCCTACTCCTTAGTACCCACATTACGTTGAATATTTAGTTTTGCTGCACGGGTAGAGATGCGACAAATTTTTAACATTTCTGGCATTCCTTCAATACATCACTACTCGGACGAAAGACACAACAGAATTGCAGACTTTACCAGGCAATTATAGACGTGAGAAAACCCAGACAAAGTTACTAACGACTTTACAATTGGAGCTCGGCCGCCGCAAAAAGCCATTCAACGTTTCCACGACACATTAGCTACGACCGAACATCACAAAAACTCCGGCAAATGCCGCGACGGCTTTCAGGTCTCAAGCTCCAGAAGACGCGATTAATCACTCCATTCTGTTAATTCCAAACTTGAATGCCGAACGCTGATTGTAGCACGAAGCTATCGAGAAATATCGCGTTTTTGCCGACGTCTGTGACTGCACTAACAGCCGTTGACGTGGGCGGCAATGCAGTCTAAAAAGAAGGAAATGCTGGTGGGCGCGCGCGCACACACACACACACACGCACACACACGCACACACACGCACGCAGAAAGACCAAGAAAGAATCCAAACACGTCAATTACACTCCTCGTCGAACTTAGATTCATTCGCGTAGGAACGTGATATCATACATGATATTGACATTTGCCCAAGCGCCTTCTCATTTCAATCGCATGTAGATGGAGTTCCAACACACACAGCGAATAGTAATGTGCTATTCCCATCCGAAAGTTGCTTTTCGCATGTCCGTCACCACCCTCGCTCCACAAATCACTTCCGAAGCCTGCGCACTTGCGAGGGCAGAGAGATTTCTCAAAACAAGATTTTATTTCCAAATTTCCAACTTTGAGAACGAACATTTTCCAGGTTCTGCTTTGCAGTCAGCTCAACGCGTTCAGAAACATGTATAAATTTTACTCTACGAATAAATTATCATGTCATTACATTATATTAAAGGGAATTTGATATTATAGCGGTACTTTTCAAGAGTTATTTCAAAATTATATAAACTGCGCACGCAGCAGGACTACGTACGATATTTAAAGCCGAGTCACCAATGACACAACAGCAAAAAACGAAAGAATATTATGATTCAAATTAATTTCCAGACTCTATGATAGCTCATATGCAAAATACTAGCTGTTATCCCGAGTTCGATTCCCAGTTGATACGAAAATTGAGATGTAGCTTTCTATTAAAATAGTCTCAGTTTCTGTAGCTGTGTGAGAACGAAAAGCCCAGGCAGGCGGAGTTTGCTAGTTACGTTGAACGGAATATGTCCCATCAGCCCAGGTCTCTCTAACCCACCAAGCGTCTGAATTATACTTGACCCAAGCGATAGGCACACAGTTAGGTATACTTGGATTTAAACATAACTGTTCCTGACTAAAATCAGCTGTTGCGGAGCTGGGAGGTTGAACGTCACCATAGTGACGTCACTGTATTGATACATAAGCTCTCGATTGAATGACACCGTCACAGCTGACGACGTGCCAAGCGCAGCTCTAAATAAATCGTAAAAATGTAAAGTAAGTAAAGTCGGAATACCAAAATGCCAAATACATACATACAAATTAATTTTCCAATCATTTCCTGGATTTCGATGAACTCTTCAAACATCCGTTGATTTCGTTTCCCGTCTATCTCCCCTATCTCTCTGCATGTCTTTATTTCTGTTACTCTCTTTGTACCTTCCATTTCAAATGTTTCATGTTCGCTGACAACCTTGGTTGGCTAACTAGTGATGCACCAACCCACAGTGGCTACGGAGAATAGGAGGCAGCACGAGGCAAGGGGAGGGGGCGCGCGCTCCTCGTTTGTTTGCGCGGAACCGGAGGCGAACACAGGAGCGTCGCGGGTCGCAAACAACTGCCGGCGATGAACCAACCGGTGCGGCGCTGCCCGTGAAACGCGAACCGGCGCCACCTATCTCTATTACGTCTGATGCCGTCCAGCCATCAACGGAAGTACGATTCGAAATTTTAAAAAAATCAGACTTGCGAGCAATCACTACTAAAATAGTTCCGATTTATGGCATGGCAGGTGGTGTTTGTTTATTGGTGATACTGTAATGCTTTCAAAAAGGACCGTACAGGTCATTTCAATCTGTGGCTGACCCTGTATTATATTTAGATAACATTAGCCGTAAAATTTAAAGTATAATTTTTTTTGATTCACGATATTTAATCCCAAAAGTCAGAACTGCTGGAAAATAGTCCACTATCACCATTATCATCCTGGGAAGGGAAGATCGCGCGCGGTCCTTCACCCGTAGTATATGGTACTGCCCTGGCGTTCGTGTTGAAGCGATGAGGAACATACGCAGGAAATCACCTATCAGAGCAGTCAGTCCGTCGATAAACACACGGTGCAAATTTCTAGCACTGTGCGGATATCGAAACCGCAACCTCCCAACTACTGGGTCGGCGTGAGGCGTTGCCTTTTCGCCCGCCGCTAGTTCCTTCTCCTAGCCCAGGGCACGTCGATCCATCGCGGGCGAGAAACGACCAGCACTGCGATTTAAATGTAAGCGAACTGAGAGCGATCAGCTAGAAAGCGTTTATCCAATCGCGAGTAACTACTTGAAAGTTTGAAAGCCGCCGCGACCTAGGCAAGAGGTGCAATGCACTTCGCCCTCAGGAACGGTGGCCGAAAATTTGTCCTGTGTGCTTAGGACGCGGCGTCCCCCGAACAGCAAAGTAGGCCCCTTCTTGTCTTGTTGAGACTATAGACGTGGGCTTCTACAGCCAGAGTTGGTATCTACTCGGCTGTCCGGGCATTTCGCCCTGAGTAATGTCGGAATTCGGCGACCAAAATGTTAGCACCAGTGACTAGTCACAGTCCACAGCACGTTCTTGTCTTCTCGAGACCGTAAACGTGAACTTCCACACAGTCGTAATCGGTATCTTCTTGGCTTTCCGCATTTTTCGCCCTGAGGAAGGTCGCAGTACGTTCGCCTGGGCCTTTGACGCCACGTCTCCCGAGCCCCAGCCAAGCGGACACCGAATCGCTGCCGCGGAAGCGTACGCCCTCACCCAATCGCGATCCTCGTTACGACCTGCTACATTTTCGATACCGAAGCCCTCCCCCCCCCCAGATTATCGCGACGCAGCTGATCGCGAGTCGATTCGCCCCACATTTCCATCGGCGTCCACGAGCGCAGAAGCGCCCACTTGCGTCATCCGCCGCGCGCCCTCGTACGTCTTCGCGCAGTCGATAAGGAAGCCGCGCCCCTCTGACATTCCGTCGCCCGCCCGCTCCTGCCGCTGCACTTGCACCGCTGCTCTCGCGCGCCTTCAGAAGCGCGCGACGTTATTCAACGGCGCCGTTCACCCGCGACGGCAAGGGATGACGCGCAGAGGAGCGACTGCCTCGCGAGGGGAAGCGGTCTTTTTCACGACCCCGCACGAGAAGGGTTGCTGAATATTAGAGCAGCAGTTCCAAACTGAATGTGCTCCACGGATTGATGAATAGGTTGGAACTAACCTGCAAGTTAAATTAGAAACGTTTGTATTATGATAGCTCTACACCCTGGATTCGGCCGTGCCCTGACATACGCGTTCTAGTAATACTGCTGAAGATTTTCTACATGTTAGGATCGATCTGTCCGTCTTAAATATGAGTGCGCGTTCAGAACGGGTAAAAAAAGGATCACAGGTAGTCTTCAGAGTGTTTAATGTATTGTTCTGGTATTCGACTGCACTATTAAAAAGAACTCTCCCAAATTATCACCAACCCATCAGAATTTCGATCCACGGCTTCTTACCTAGTATCAAAAATACGTCTCAGAACGGACTAGAACGCCGAAATTTTTAAAGCATCGGGAACGAATTCTCAAATCTGGATTTTACCACCTACTTTTATACGGTATAACCACGAAAGTTCCAAATGCCAGCCTGAAATGGTTACTACTGCAATCACTCGACAGAAATTTTCTCCGCCACCCTCTTTGAAGAATCGCGTGACAGCGCTCTCGTCATAAGTTTCAAACACAGCGAGAGAGACGCAGTGTCGGGGAATTAATGTCGCCCTAATATCCCCAAGGCGCCGTAGGTCCCGTCCTTGACCTCCGACGCGCTGGTGGAGGGGATGAATAAACCCCGAAACAGGCGCGGGGAACGCGCTCATTTGGCCCGGCGCGCAACGACCGGCAATGAGAGGCGCGAGCGAGCGGTCGGCGGCGGCAGAAGCGCCGCCGTCTCCGAATGGCCTCCGCGCGCACAGAGCCCCGTTGCCAGCAGCGCCGCGACCCCTGTCCTTCCGCGACTGCGTGACGTCAGCAGCTCCTCCGAACACCGCCGCCTCGGTGCCTAATCAGGAGAGACAGTTCAACTCTGGCGATTCAGAAAGTTTGAAGTTGCTTCGATTGTACGGATTAAGTATATTTGCTTCTTTGTGTACGTGTAAACATGCTAACATATGTACGAAGCACTGGCTAACAATTTCATGTTCAAGAGAGCCGTCGATGCAAGTGAAAAATCCCAAGAGTCGAAATATGACAAAGAAAAGGAGGAGATAGAGAAGTGAGATGAAGACGAAGAGACAAATACAAAGTGGGAGGAGAGAGAGGAATGAATAAATGATAAGATAAAAAAACACTACAAAAAAGAAAGAAGTCCTTAGAGCTTTACCTACGATTTAACATTTATTATTATTTTATTATTTAAATACACATTTGTATTTATTTGATTCCCGTGAGCTGTTCATGTTCCTTTGCATGTTAGTTCGATCGCCGGGACTACTTTGACTCCCTCTCCGGAATAAACTCACTCCCGATGCTCGTCTCGTGGCCGCCCGAACCGGCCCCATCCATCCCCGTCTCGCCTTTCCCTCGACGGGCGGGCGTGCCTCGCGCTGGGCACGTCCACGCGCTCGCTCCCGCCCGCCCGGGACCTCCCCTCGGCCCCGCCCCCTCCATCTACGCAGGCCCTCGCCCCTGCCCTGTCCTTATCTTACCCTGCCCTTTCTGCCCCCGCCCGCCCCTCCTCATCTACGACCAGCCCCCTCACCCCATCCTGCTCCGCCCCCTCTCATCTACCCCTACCCAACAACGCCGTCTCTACCTCCTTCGTTCGTCCCCGATCTCTGTCCCCGTTCCCGTCGCTCGTTCACGTCTCTCTGCCGCCGCCCCGCCCCACACCCCACCTATCCCTTCGCCCAAGAACGGCCGCTGTCGACGTCGTTCGCTTTGCCACCCGCCTCCGAACTCTGGCCACTCCCGCGCCCGTCACGCTCTTTCGCCTCGCCTTCCCCCGCCCCGCCACTCGCCAGCCGCTTGCTTACATCGCTGTTCAGAGTAATGTTTAACTAATCATTCCCAAAAGTGGCCTTGTTGATTTGTTTTATTTTAGGTTAAGGCCCTGCTTTCCCGCCTCACACGGCAATTTTCGCCAACGCTCTGTTTCGCCATCTAGCGTGCAAGAAAGGTTGGGCGACGAAACAGAGTAGAGTTCTGCTCCAAAGACTCTTCTACACCGAGGATCCTTTACCATACAGTAAGTCTACATGGACGAAGCCGCCTTTACTTCCCCTTCCCAAGGGAGGCGTACGAAGGATTGTTTTCGCCTTACAAACCACCGTTTGAATCGGATTTTAACCCGCGAACTAAGTAACACAGGGGTTTACTCCGAGAAGGGACCGCTTTACAGGTGTAGGACACAAAAATGATGTCATGCAGGGCTATTGCATTGCAAGTGGTAGTGACGAGCCATTACACATGAGCTAACTGTAAACGAACGCACTGACAAAATGAGAGCATGGACATAACCTCTCAGCAGTGGCCAAGCGGTAACTGGATACGAGGGTATCTGTCCTATAGTATTCTTTCTACAGTCCGATTAAAAAAGTTGCGTTGGACAGTTGCGTTTTGGAATGGAGCAAACGTGACAGATTGCAGTACCATTAAGGAGTGTTCCCCGGTTGAGACTGAAATAAATACTACAAAAGAACCAAATCGTGAACTCATATTGTATGAAGTCAACAGCTGTCCAATCACCAACTTATTTTTAATCGGCCTGGATGCCAGTCCGATACGCTAACCGAATCCGATTTCCCGCTCGTGCCCCGCGGGGTGAGGTGGTGGGTGTGGCTTCGGCGCGCTGATGGAGCCGGAGAGAGCAGCGGCGTGGGCGGGGACGGCGACGGGAGCGACGGCCGGGCGTGGGCGGCACGCGGGTGGCGGCCGCGGGAGCCGTGTCGGGGGCGGCTGCGGGGGCGTGGCGGCTGCGGGGCGAGGGCAGCTGTGGGGGCGAGGGCGGGGGCGGCGTGCGAGGGTGGGTGGCGACGAGCGAGGCGAGGTGGAGGGCGAGGGCGACGGTGGGCGGGAACCGCGGAACAACGCGCCCTCCGCGCGGAAACGAGCGGCGCGGCGGTCGCGTGGCGTGCGTCACCGCTCGGCGCCCCGAAACGGGGACAGGTCGCTTGGGCCACGCGCATGCGCCCTTCCGCCCACAGGCGCAACACACCCACATTACTCATTTCCAATGCAGTGGACGTTCAAAGGGAAATATCCAGCCGCCGGCCAAGTGAGGTTTTGTTGTGCACCGCATTTTGCTAAATACGACTCGCGTTAACACACCGACATCCCCGCGAGCGCTTGCTCGCGGAACCAGGAAGCCTCGACTGGCTTTGTCGCGAATCCCGCTCAAAGCGCTCGTGTCAACTGCACGCAACTGCATCTCACGGCAAACCGACGATCGGCAAAGGTGGTTCAGGGCATCCGCTGATGGCACTGCAGTGTCCCCGACCGGGAGGTGCCAGGGTTCCACTCCCGACGGGGATAGGATTTCTGACTGTAGCTAGGCCTTATTCAACCACTGTCTGGAGGAGAATCCTAACCGCGGCTGCTCTGAACGGTAATTTTCCGTGGTTTCCCCGATCAACATCAGGCGAATGCCGGAGCAATACTCGAACAAACGGGCCACGGGTCGTCAACGGATCTTTCCTTCCTCTTCCTTGTCCTATCCTCACCCCTTACTTACACTTACATACACTGCACAACCACACGTGGGGAGGCCAGTCGGGAGCTCAGAGCTTGTCCCGGTTGGGGCGGTGCCGCACTGATGGGAGACACCTGGTTGGGGGAAAAACCGCTCTATCCAATTAAAAGGTCGGCGCCGTATCTCACCATCTAGAGGAGGAATATCACAGCCACCTCCGACGACAAAAACATGCAGTACACTCACGAAACGGAACGAAGGGACTTAGCAGTCGACGCGCCTGGAATCACCAATCAATCAATCAATCAATCAATCACTAGTGGCAAACTAGTGGCGGGCGCCTACCACTTACCCTGCCCTCTTCCCCAGCCGCGCGCACGCCCCGCGTCAGCGTCAGCGTCCGACCTCCCGCTGTTCGCGTGCACCGCCCCCTGCGAGCGGCACGACACCGCCGCCGCCGCCGCTCCGTATCAGCGCCAGGTCTGCAGGCGGCGGAGATCGCGTCCTTGACCCCGATTGCCCCCTGCCTGCCTGCTCGCTCGCGCCGCGCCGTAGCGCACGCGTCGGAATCTGCATATTTCCCCGCGGGCCGACAGGGAGCACCTACCAAGGGCGTAGGGGCCCGGAGCTTAACAGAACATCCGCAGTGTGGAGAAAAAAAAAAAATTACTGAAACGTTATCGGTTGTTATTTCTTTTGATACGGGAATCGTTATACGTTGCACGACGTACCTGGACGGAAAGGAACGTGGGTACGAGGGACATATGAAAACAGGTGAATTATGATACGACGGAATTATGAAAGGGAATTTTGGGAGAAAAATATGAAAAGGCAAACCGAATTAAGTTAACATTAGTGAATTAGTAAATATGAATCATTAAAATTATATAAAATATTGTATGTACCACGAACGATAACTGGTTCTAAAGATCTCTGACGACAAAAAGCCCTCGATTCTTAAACCCTCGGACTTTTTGGCGTCGCTCAATCATTACAACAGTTATAACACTCTTGGTGTTTCTCTGAAATTATTGGAGACCATTTTCTTTTAAAAAACCGTATGTCGCCAGCAAAATGTTCAATTTTTAATCCTAAACAGGGATTAAAAAAATTACAATACTCTCAAAGAATTAAGACATTTTTAAAATTCAGTTTAAGCAAATTCAGCTAGTTTATTTAATAAGAAAATATTCAACAAAACACAAACGAGGTAAAAATAGAGGGGAAGAAGAAATGGGAAGAACGGAGGTAAAATCATCTGTTCCCGACTCCTTGCAAGTCTAGTTGCAGCTCTGTGTAACGGCAACACACCAACAGGCGCTGGCATGTAACCATGGCAACGATGTATAATTGTTTTATTTCCAAATAGCAACGTACTTCTTTAAACGAAGCTGTTTAATGAGGTACAAAATTTGTTTCAACATATTGCAATAAGCCGCAAGGTATTATCGATTTTTAATTTAATTTATTATATGTACAACAAAATGATCTCCACCCCTGTGATATTGTAATTAAAAATGCGAAAATTAATTACCGTATTCCGACCCAAATTCTGCCTGGAAACGCGGGCAATGATTAAAGTGGTGATACACAAGCGTATCCTCTCCCATTCGATTTGTCGGTATCTAACTTTCGCCTTCAATTTCAGAAGAGACCATTACCCTTACGTAGGGGTTCTCACTGTGTAACGATTATAGTACATCCTGCGGTCAGGGTGCCCATTAAGAGGTTCTTGCAAGGAACAATCTAGTCGTAATGAGCTAGTACAAATCATTTACCTTTCATTACTAAACATTGACTGTAAACGTAACGACGTTTCTTTGAAATTGCGAAAAACTATGGGCACTAGTCTACTTACATAACCCATACGTACGTACATTATGTCGACATCTACACACAATCATCAAGTTAACTTTTTTATTTTTCCAGAATATTCAAAAAGAAATCAGCGTACCGAAATACCTATTTTATTCAAAGCACATCGCATACCATTTTCTAACTAACCACATAATGCAACATCGATATAGTAATATTCAGTGCCTGTTTTTGGCGGAACCTGACTGTATGGCGTGTAGGTACCTCGGTAATAATTATTAAATTACAAATATATAAATATTTCTATTAAATTAATAATTAATTTAGGACGCGTTCCGGGACCTATAATTTGATAAATCAAGCACTAACAATATTTAATGAAATACCATTCCAACTCTCACACGGGCTAAATGACGCGACATCCCCCAAACCAGAACACACTGTCCGGGTGTACTTGCCAGCAGACGACACCGCATACTTTCGTCCAATCGAAACAACAACAACAACAACAACAACACCAACATCGAGATCGTTTCAACGAGTCACCCCATCGCAGGTGCGCCACCGCGCTCATCAATAATTCGAGGAGTTAAGTAATAGAGGAGGCTGCTGCGCGTTTGATGGATCACCACCTGTGGAGCTGACGTGTTGATACCTGTCGACTCGCAGAACCCATTAGGAAATTCAAAAGGCGTCTTGCTTCGGCCCTGCTCTCCGTCGAGCCCGCCCCCCCCTCCCCCACTCCCACTCTGCGCGCAGCGAGTTAAACAGAAAAGCCCGCGACCTGGAAATTCCAACTGGCGATATTCACGACACGTAACCGATGGAATTATTTATGTGGTCTGAATACGAAAATCAACTTACTTTAGAGTAGGTTTTATCCCTGGCCTGCGTTCAATAGACTACACAATATAAATGTTTTACACTGTGTATCAAGAGAAATGAAAAATAATGTACGAAATGTTAAGATGGAATATTCGTTGTAACAGGGCGTCTAAACGTATGTAGTCCTCCTTTTTCACTTGTATGGGAGTTAAAGCTGTTTTAAATATTTACACGCGTAAATTCCTCGTGACTTTTCTGCAAAGTTTTTCCTCAATTGTCCCGAGTATTTCCTGCTTCTTTTGATTCAACCTGGACATATAATGCGGAAAACAGTACCTTTTATACTGAAATGAAAAACACCTAAATCAGTAATTATAAACGAACACGTGAAATAGATTTGCTGACACGACGCGATGAACACGCTTGAACAAGGTGTCTCTTCGAATCGTGGCTTGCACCAATAACGCCACAAAAGGCGTCAAATGAAATGTCGGCGGGGAACTGGCTTTGCTCAATAACACCACTGCGCGCAGTGCATTACACAGCCACGCCCACCCACACGTTCGAAATCCCCTAGAAGCGGCCCCTTGGCTGGAGCCCGCTGGAGCTTCGGGGCGGCGTGGACGGAGGGGGGCGGAGGGGGGCGCCGAACGGGAAACAAAAGCGGCGCGCGGTGCGTAAGCCGGATTACGGCGACAGCCGCCGGAGGGGGCCGCCCACTCGCGTTCGATCGAGTAACGACCCGCGCGCAGCCCGCGGGCGCTGCCTGGGTGCGGGGCCGCTGCGGGACCGCCCCGAAATCACGCCCGAAAAATCGACCTTTATTTAACCCCTTTGAAACAACCCACCGTTGTGACAACCCCACCAGCACGACATGAGCGCTCCACGGGAAATTCCGCCATTCTCAAAAGAAAAATCAAAAATTTTCATTTACAAAATTGGGTTAACGCTAGTACTCGTACATTCTACTTAATGATTTTTTTAAAATAAACAGTTCATTATATACTAAGGGCGTTTTAAGGGTTCTAACAATCGAGCGGCGACAAAAAGCCTGTAGGCCTTGGACCAGAGGGCTTTTCATCGCCCAGAATTCATTAAAACCAGTAAACGCCTGTGAAACCTACAAGCTTTTATTTTTGACCTAATTTTAATGGATTGATTTTACTTCTTTTCAGACTGACTAGATGTTAAGGATGTTAAGTCGATTTCCCTCCTTAAGAGAACAAGTAGCACCATGCATCTCTTTTCATATTTTCCTTGTAAACACAGTTACGTGAGAGAGGACTGACCAGTACCAATTGCGCAGAACACTATTTGAAGTAGGGCATT
>BOPP01000007.1:8304930-8328423 GCA_017312745.1 Gryllus bimaculatus
GCCCGCTCCCGCGTTTTACTGCCCCGCCGCACCCAACGCGACAGCCCATTTCATTGTTGTTGCGACACGCGACGCGACGCGGCCGCACGCGCCGCGAAGGACGCGCGTGGACCGCAACGCGGCTGCGCAGTGCGGTTGGTGATGGTGCGACGGCATGCGGCAGCGGCTGCGGCGCGTTTCGGCAGTGGAAGAGATGTAGGTGGGCGCGGAAGTAATGGCGCCGCGCGAAGTGAGGGGTAGTGACTGTGGCCGTGGCGTCTGTGACGGTAGCTGGGCTGGGGCGCCCGGCGGGGGCCCGGATCGGAGGCGGTTGCGGGGCGCGGCGGTGAGGCGGCAGGGAGGCGTCAGCGGGGTGGAGACAGGGGCGGCGGTGACGGCGAGGGCGTCAGCGTGTGGAGAGAACGGCGGAGTGCGCGGCGGCGTCAGCGGTGGTGGAGACGGCGCGCGGCGGGGCGGGGGCGTCCGCGGTGGTGGAGACGGGCGGCGGCCCGGCGGCGGCCCGCGTCGGCCCGTCCGCGGGGCGTCGCGGAGTGGAGAGAGGGTGGCGTGCGCAATCACCGTGAGTCCGGAGTTCGGTAGCGGAGGAGACTCCGGCACGCGCGGTCCCGCGCTCGCGGAAGAGGTCGCTTCTGCGAAATCGCGGCCTTAGAGCGACAAGGTCCAATCCGAATTTCAAAAACGCTCGCAGAAGAACGCGTAGGAAGTGTGGATGGGCTCTAACAAAGATACAGAAAATGAAAATGGTACTATTTGTCTTCAGGAAGCATTCACTGTCTGTTTTGAAATGTGCTTAATACGATCTACATTGTGCACAAAAGATTCCAATTATGGCGAAACATATCCGCCTAAAACGTCATCTGGAACGTTTTCATCGTATATTTGGAAATTTTATAAATTTCCCGCCTCAGTATAATAACGTTTCTGCAAACTTTCGTCAATATCAGGAGGAAAAGTAGAAATAATAAAACTGAGGAACTAGTTTTGAAACAATTTGATCAGAGTTTTTTTTAGGTTCCTCACAATTTAATATGGAAAACCAATTAATAAATTCTACCACTACACAGTCTAGCCGTAACGCTCATTGTTTGCATAGCGTTGTGTATTACATGGAATGAAGTTTATCCGCAAGAAAAAAAATAACGTAAGATAGCCTTCAATTTAATAGTTCGCTTTTGCGTCACTTTGCCATATAATAGTAGGAATTTCCTTCGTTTTCTTACAGCTTAAATCAAAGACAAGCTCCGCTGTGGTAATAGTGCGGTTGAACGTTATGTGTCGAAGAAACTAGCAAAGCCACGCTCTGGCTGGAGTAGCAGCTCTTACATGAACGACAGACAGTCCTCCTCCATCGCACAGTTCGTAAACTTTCTCAGCGAATCCAACAGCGGATGTGAAGGTGGCGCTCTTTGAGACGAGTAAATGCAGCATCACGTCCCCCTAAACCTCTCTCACACACACACACACACACGCACGCACGCGCACGCACACGCACGCGCACGCACACGCACGCGCAACAAACTGCTTCTTTTGTACACTCCTCTCGTCAAGCAGCCATTTCTGTGCTTTTCATCGCCCGTCAAGTTAAGGGTTCTCGGTCTTGACCGGAGAAAACGTTTTACCAGTCTAGTTCGGTAAAAACGCGCAGAAGTGATTTTTTATCATAAGGAACGTTTTGTACTATCTGTATTGCAATATTGAAATGGATACATCAAGAGGAAAATGGAAAAAAAAAAGAAAGAAAAAAATTCGTATACACCCTGAGATATGAATGAAAGTGGATTTTTTTTAAACATCGTATATCTACCTTCACCGTTCGTCGCTGACACAAACCTTTCTGTAGCATCTGGCTAGCTCGTAGGGCCGCATGTCGCTTGCCTTGGGCGCGGGGCCGCCGCCGCCGCCGCCGCCGCCGCCGTCGTCGCGTGCCAGAAATAGGCGGCTCACCAGCGGACGGACGCCGCTGATAGCGCGCTCAGGAGGGCCGCCGGCCGCCAAAAGACGACCGAGTCTCACGAGACAAGACGAGACGAGGCGATGCGAGACCAGACAAGAGGAGTGGCGAGCGGCGCGGTGAGGTTAGTCTTGGGGAGAGGTGTGGGGCGAGGGGTGAGGAGCGAGAAGTGAGGTGACTCAAGAAGAGACGAGTGACGACAGGCGACGCCGAGTATGGCAACAACTGGATCTACTTATGCAATATGGGATGACTGCCATTTCACACACACCGAGAAAACTGATTCTCAATTTGAAGTAATTTGCAGCAAAATTTTCGTAGATACAAATTAAATTTCCATTCCGACATGTATTATGAAAAAGGGAAATTTAAAATGTGTTTGGCGTATTCTATTGCGTCCAATGCCAGCTACCTCTTTGGCGAATTCCTTTGCTGCGAGCGTGGGTTGAGACGCTATTCCGTCTGCTAGAAGGTCGCAACGCGATGGAAGAAGCGAAGCTGCTCTGCGTAGGGCGCTGTGTCTTCCGGCCAGCCCAGAATACCCGCACTTCGCGGAAGTTCTCTTCTCGATCCACTACGAATCGAGGCCAGAGGTTTTACGTAATTAAAAAAAAACACGCTGATCATAGAATTGCATTTAGGCATTAATTTCAATACAATTAATGGAACACATTTTCGGTGTTTATTTATTGTTTGGTGTTCATTTTCGAGGAGTCGGCACAATGACCGTAGTTCTGAAGGCACAAATTTCGAAACTTCAGTTGTCGGATCTCCCCGATACGACGTTGTGTTCTGATGTAATGATAGAGATGTTCGAATGAGAGAGAGCCGAAACGGGAACACTCCCAAGAAACCTGCTACAAACCAAGCTAGGTCGCAACCAATTCCACCGGAGTCGGACGGGGTTGGAGCGCAGGGTCCAGCAGCGGAAGGCAAGCGGTCCGCCACCTACACCATGCCCCACGCCTCCCCAATTTCATCAGTCACATAGACATATCACGAAAATGAAGAGCCCACACAGCCCTACTCCCCCTGACCGTAGAGTTCACACACTTACTTTATAAGTCGCGATTTCAATTCACGACGGAGTGTCTACTGTGCGCCCCCTAGGCACTGCAAGTTCGGAGCCTGCGACGAGGGTACACGGGCGAGGGGGAGCCAGACCAGAGCGTGAGCAAGAGAGAGGCGAGGGCAAAGCGAGGCCCGAGTGCAGGCAGTGGCGTCAGCGTGCGGGAGAAGGAAAAGTGGAGCGGGGGCGGATAGAGAGCGGGAAGACGAAAGAGAGGGCGGGGAGAGAGCAAAGAGGGAACGTAGCAGTATCGGAATGGGTCAAATAGAGGCAGGAAGGGGCAGCGGAGCCCCGGTGGCCCGAGACACCGAGACCAGGACGGGCAAGGACGGCGAGAAAGGGGTGGGCCGAGGACGGGCAAAGGACCCGGTGGGACGAAGACGGCAGGGACGGGGTGGCAACGAAGCACTGCAGGGACGGGGCTTGGAGAAGGGGTGGGACACGAGTAAGAGACGGAGATGGCGGAGGTTCCGCGGGGACGTATTGGGGCGACGGGACCGTATAGCGAGCATGGGACGTCATGGCATGGATGGAGGCGGGGACGGAACGGGGACGGAACAGGGGGTGGAGAGTGTGGCGAGAGCAAGACAGAGGGCGTGGGCGGCGCGCGAGACAGAGGGCGGGCTGTTTGTTTTCCGGCGCTGGGCGTAAACCGGAGAGAGCCATAAGGAAGGCCGCGCGCAGCGGCGCCTTTGAGCCCGGAGCCGCTGGACATCGGCCGGCTCTGTTCACTTGTTCCTCGCAGCCCGCGTGTTGATGCGCGGCGCGCGGCGACCTCCGGCGCTAAAAGGCGACTCGATCCTGCTGCAGGCTCGCGGCCAGGCGCGGCGCCTGCATCAAAGCGGCGAAGACACGACAATAATACATGGCAGAATCAAGTCTCTCTCGCACTCAATGCATGCGGTGCTTCAAAATGATATAGGTGGCACGCAGTTACGACGAAGAATTCAACTGATACACTTTCCTACTGATGTGCATATTATTACGAGGTTATGCCGTCGATGTTATGCACTTCGGTTCCTGAACTTAAACTCTACTTCCACAAGGTTACACCTACGACGTTCAACAGATAACAGTGTTAAAACATTACACGATAAAAATAACTTAAAATACATCTTACCGTAGATACTGTTCGTGTTAATTTACACTTTAAGCTAAAGAACGATTTCTTTACGTCTCGAATCAAACGATGTGTTGATACGACAAACAGAAGAACAAAGTAGATAAAGAAAGAAACATCTACAAGCCATGGACATAAATCTTTCCGAAACTTTAGTGAAGCTTCTCAGATCAAAGGAATGGTCACGAAACAAATAGATCTGATATATTTTTAAGTTTTCAGAAACTGTCATCTAATGGACTTTGTAATATTAACTTCCAAGATTTAAACAAACATTTATAAAACCGCTTGATACGAGGAAGAAAAATACATACATGCTTGATGGACGCCGCATCAAAAAGTAGAAATACCTAGTACGTGTATATTTTAGTTCAAATACATTTATATGCATTTACTTACAAAGATATTTATGTAAGGTAATATACTCAAAACAAATGTGAACCAAAAAATACACCGCGAAGCAGAAATGTGCCTGGTGCACTGATGTTAGAGATGGCAGTACAAACAATTCGCGCAACTGCGCGAGTTTACGTAGAGCTATAGAAGTAACACACAAGCGAACACTCGTAATGTTGGCAGAAATTTTCCAGAACTTAAGATCACAAAAAATCACTTGGCCGAAAAGCTGGACCCTAAGCAAAGGAGAGCAAGACAAATACCGATCAGAAGGCAAATACTCGGTGATAACTTATGTCAAGGCAAAATCATTGACAAAACTAGCTTATTTTCATAACTTATCGAGTATATGCACATATCATGTTTCACCAAGCACATAAGCTGAAGCATATTAGTTAGTTTTACGGCCGAGGTGGAATGTCCTCCTCAATATTTTCGAGTTTATCAGGCAGTTTTTATTATTATTATTATTATTATTATTATTATTATTATTATTATTATTATTTCTTTACTAAAGACAAAGTGAAGCATTATAGCGATATTTATACATTCGTACTGAGAAACGATTACTTGTTGTTCACAAAGTTTTGCTGCTCTGCGTTAGAGTCAGAATGCTGGGGTAATGTTTATTGTGAAGCTCCAGCACTGGCGGGTAGATATTAAGCTATGCTATCACATTTTCAAATCTTAACGAAAAGGATCAATCAGCACATTGCCTCCCACCACTACTGCTCTAACTGCCTCCATTTTTGTGGGTGTCTACGTTTACTGTCACAGTGTATTATTGGACTCATGAATAGCTTCAACACAACGTGACCTTTTTAATCTACGGAAAGCTTTACGTTAAATACAAAATAAATAAATAAATAAATAAATAAATAAATAAATAAATAAATAAATAAAGTGGCTTAAACTCAAATTCAATATTTCAATAACTTTTTTTGATGCTCTTCCCCTCAAAATTACACATGCCGCTGAATTATCCCAGAAGCTTCCTATTATTTTTTCCTTTGCAAATAGAATAATGAACACAATTTAAACGTCTTCGGACATTCCACCATGACCTTCTACCGAAGAAAAATCGTTGTAAAAAGGGCTACGATATATTACAAAAACATGGGTGGAGGAAATATCTGCCGGTAGAAGCTGGTGATGCGAGTACAATTTACAAGGTTTATAGAATTTTATTCCCAAATTAATTTTCGCGCTTCAATTCGCAGCTCTACAAATTTATTAAATAGTTAATTTTGAGAACTTGTCCATTTATACCTCGCAGAATCCGACGCGAATCCGCTGAATGCAATCAAGGTAAATCGCCGGCGTAGAACGAGAGGAATGCAAATCGAGTACGACGTCCAATTCCTTTTAATTAATAGGTTTCGTACAAGCGCTGCATTTCATAGGAGAAGGGCGGGCGGGAGCTGCGTGTTTTGGGTCGAGCCCGGCAGAATTACGGATTCCGTCTCTCCCTGTGTGTCTCTCCGTGTCTCTCTTCCCTTCTCGCAACAGCTGAGCGCTGGCTGGCACCGCTGCGCTTTCTTCTATGTGTGACGCGCACGCGCCTTTCTCGCTACCCACGCTGGCAGACGGCGGGCGACCCACGCGCTGCAGCACCCAGCCGCCCCCGCCCCCACCCCGCCCTCTGCAAGCCCGCTCGCACCACTGCGCCCCGCGCCGCATCGCTTCGCTCCCACGCTGCCCTCCCCCCCAACGCTTCGCTTACTCTCCTCGCAGCTCTACCCTTGCCCTTCTCCCCCCCTCCTCACGCCCCTTTTCGACACTAAGTCTGTATCCCGTGCCACGTGCAATACGCGAATTCGCTTAATTTCCTTTCACCGGTATAGGTGGCTTAGAGCATCAACTCGTGCCACTGCAGTGCCTTTGGCCGGGAGGTCCTAAGGTTGCACTCCCGACGGTGCCAGGATTTTCAACACTAACTACATAGCTAGGTATAATTCAGCCGCTGTCTGAAGGAGAATTCTAGTGGCCGGCTGCTCTCACCGGTAGCTTTCCTGTTTCTCCGATCAACGCCGGGCAAATCCCGGAGCAGTACACTAACAAACGGGCAACGGATCGCGCGCGATCTTTCCTACCTCTTTCTTGTTCTACTCACCCCTTGCTTACACACACTCACACTTAGATACACTACTCCTCCACACATACCGTGAGACTGGTTGGGAGCTTAAAGCTTGTCCCGGCTGGGGCGCTGGTGGGAGATACATGGTTGGGGAAAACCCTGTTAGCAGACGGTTGGTCGGCGCCGGATCTCACCATCTAGTGGGGGAAGATCACCCCCCCGATGGGAAAACATGCACTGCACTTATGGGACCAGCACTTATGACAGCAGTTGATGCGCCCGGATTTACTAATCAATGAATGAAATCCACTTCGCGTCGCCCCAGTTCCATACACGCTCCGCTCCGACACGTCCCGTGCCGTGCCATACTAACCTTTACCCACGACAGCCCAGTTCAGACGCACTGTAGCCCTTCCTCCTCGCCCTCTTCACTGCTTCTTCTGCCTCCTGGCTGCACGTGCGTCCACTTCCGTACCCCCCCCCTCTCCTCCCCCCAGCCACAGCCCTCGCGCGGGCTCAACCCCGTTTCGAGCTCGTACCAGACCGACCTATCCACTCTGCCACGCCTTGCCATGTCTCACGCCGAGGTCGTTCCGCCCAACGCCACTCCCTGCTCCGCGTCCGCCCAATTCAGCGCTCGCTTCGCTACGTCTCAAAGCCACCACGTCCACCCCTCGTCCTAACTACCCTTGCCACTTTTCACGCTTCCCCCCGGGAAAGTACTTTTTTTAAAACAATCTCTCGGAACCTTTACCTCGTAGAACACGTGTTGAATACACTGCATCAATAGTGGTGATACACGTTAGTTGTGTAAAGTTAGCGCCATAAAACCAACCCCAATTAAATAACGGCTTCTTTGACTTGCTTCGTTCGCGCGTCGGTAAGGCGAGGCGAGTCTTCGCCCACAATATTCTGGAGTCCGGCCAACGCATTTCACCTCAAAATACAAATTCGGGGTTTCTTGACGCAATTCTCTTACGTGTCTACGCACTAAAGTACTTTTTAATCCAATTCGTTTATTCCACACGTGTTGCAATTATCCATTTACACTTTTTGAAAAAACCTGGTGCCCGGCGCTCAGTCACATCTTGCCCCTCCCCGCCCACTTTCGCACTATTCTTAGGTTTTTCCTATAGTGGCAGACGACATTAGGTCGTTGTTACACCTTATAAAATGAATATTTTTAATTCATTCGCAAACGTCCTTCTCAATAGGGCAAGTGGCCTCAGAAATGGGCTTTAAGAAACGTTTACGTTAAAAATGACCTAATGTTATCGGGCACTACAACAAAAATCGAAGTGTGGGTTCGTAGGCTTCCGCGGCCGGAGTCAATGCATTCTAGGCTATCCGGGATGAGCCGCGTCTCGGTCAATTGTACTGACGTTTCGGCCATCTTGCCGTGGCCTTCGTCCGAGCTATACTGCTGAATCGCAAAATCGATGTGTATTGTCCGATTTTCTTAAGGACGGGATGATTTGACAGCTAGTGCTGGCAACACAACTGACGATTCTGTGGTCTTTGTGTCCTTGAACTTATTAGACTCTTCTTCCTCCATTCGTTCGTTTGCAGTTGGCTAACTTGTAAATAGTTACGACGCTCCCTGGCTGTGATGTCCTCGTCCGACGAAAATATAGTGCGCCACAAGAAATAATTGAAATTAGGAAGTGCAGAGCTTTGTACTCTTTTGTAAAAAATCTTTCTTTTTATAAAAAATTACATTGAATTGAGTTTTTATGTGATAGGTATAATGTTAGTTTTAAAATCGAGTCTTGAATGTGAGATGCGTACTCGTGACTGTGCACGTGTTTACTTCTCTGAAGTACGCGAGATGTTCACTTGTTTTGCGAACTGTCACTTTATCCCATTCTTAAGAAAATCGTTCTATACCTCCGTTCTATAAGGTGCAGTCTCAAGACTTCCACGCGTCTCCCGGTCGACGAGAGTAGCGCCTACTCGGGAGCGCGGAACCGCGCTGAATTAATCGCATCACCCCCTCCCTCCCTCTCCCCGTCTCCTTTCTCTTTCTCCTCCTCCGCTGCAGGAGCGTGTAATGCACACGCCCCACCCCTCCCCTCCGTCTCTCGCTCCAGCACCTGCCGAGAACTCTCGAGCAAACGACGGCGGCGGCTTCGAGTTGCGGAGAAGGGAAATGAATTTTTAACGTCTCGCGGAAGAGGCGCAGCCGTCGGCCACTCCCTGCTGACGCGCTCGCTTTCTGCGCGCGCAGCGCCCGCCTCCATTTACGATGTGTGTGTGTGTGTGTGTGTGTGAAGAGGGAGGGGGGAGGAAAGGGGGATTCCGATTTTTTGGCGTTGACCCTGCGGCCAAGCAAGGGGTTCACAGAATTTAACGGAGAGAAAACCTGTCACGGAACCACGCGCCACACAGATTGCTGACCTGAACCAGAACTAACCATACTCCCGAAGGGAGAGGGCGTTTCATTGGACAAATACGCAGAGACATTAAAAAACAGTTGAACTGTTACGTGCCTTTGATATCTCAATATATCAAATTTTTATGTTATTAGCCGTAGTCTTTTTGAGAGCAATATTCCTGGCTGCAAGCCTCACACGACACAAAATCTACCGTCAGGCCGTTCTCGCAACCCGTCGAGACGTTTTTTCCCCTTGTACTTTAGTACCGCAGGTTTAACATGCTTACGATTTAAAGATGTTAAGAATATCGTAAGATCCTATCTTTCAGCCTTTTCCGGTTACTATCCACTTTTTACAGTTCATGTAAGAAGTATTTCTTGAGGCTCTTATTGTGTCTTTCGACGTGCGGTGAAGATGGCGTGACAAGTGTAGGGTCAGCCAAAAAAAATCAATGTTTTTAAAATACCGATATTTTCCAGAAGAAACATCGGCGTTTTAAAAAGATCCTCACGATAAAAATAAAATTTCTAATATTTGTTTAATTTGTGGTTAACGGTTCCAATGAAGAACAGTTTACAACTGTCAGTATTGTCGGTCCATATGCGGCACGAAATCACTTGCTATTCGCAAACTTTCTCGAATGCTATTACCTTTTTTAAAATTATTGTGTACGTGGTAAACTGCAATCTGAACCTTGGCTTCACTGAACGTTGATTAGGAAATTAAGATAAGACACAAATTTTACGCAAAATGTACTTTAAACTAATATTGACGTTATGCACATTCTTAGAACCAGGAGATTTTACTTAGAAATGTTTCATCATATTTAAAACAACGATTTTTTCGTTAGTGTTTTCATCGATATCGAAAACCTTTGGGTAATGAAGTATCGACGTGTTGCTAAACTTCGCCATCCCTTGTCAAGTGTCCAGCTCCAACCGGATATACTTAGGCAAAGCTTACTGTCAATAAAGCCAGTAAATACTAGTACGCAGTGGATGTTGTATCTGCCCAGGCGCGCAAAGGGCGAGCGCCGCCGTGAAGTGACGCTTCTTCGCGGCTGCAGGTAGCGGCGCCGCTCGCGCATCCCGCCCCGCAACCCCAGGGCGCAGAGCGGCACTCGCAAATGTTTGCGCTTCCATTTCAACGCGGATGATAAACTCGTGCATTACGCCGCACTTGCGCTGCACGTGTTTAATTAACATGTGCAATAACCTGCTGTTTACGTTCTTAATCGCAGATTGATACCTGCCCACGAATAGAACCCCGCTGGCGAAACACAAGTGCGTGACCAGCGCTAAATCCACACGCACACTGCTAAACAGGGGCGAAATATGAAACTAAATTAACTTTTGTTAAGGAAAACTTATATCAATTTCCGCTTTCCGTTTACATCCTACTGTAAAATCTTAGATCTAATGAACGGACATCATTCTGAAAGCACTGCCATTATACCAGCATAAATGTTTCCAAGCTCATTTTTCTCGAGTGAAACACTCAATTCTCAATATCCTATCAATTCTCTTACCAGATTAAGCTATTCATCAAATTCGTTTCCCCTGACAGTACACATGGTCATGATATATTATGTTAATTCCAAGATGACAGCATGAAGCTGTTTGAAGCTCTATGTAAAGAAGATCTTTTAAAACCAAATAATGCATAATTATAACGTTCTAGAGAAAAATAACACTGCATATTTATGGGTAGCGATATTTGCAAACTGAAAACTGGGGCGAATAAATATTTTGAATCTACTTCCTAAATATCCTGATGGTGAAGGCTAAAATATTTCAAGTTTAAGTAACTTCGAGGAAATCAATACTCGCACAACCAATTCCAAGAAGCGTTCATACCAAAGAAAAACTAACCAAACAATCCAGAATGTAAAGTGCTTGTATTTTCATTCGCCAGGAACTTTTAAACTTCCCCTGAAATAATTTCTAAGAGTTGAATGAAAATGCACACGCAAAAAATGTCCTAAGAAAACATCCGATGACCGGAACACTGACAGCCGATCGCTGGATTGAGTTAAATTGTAGAAAGTGCTGGAACGAGTGATGACCGAGCTGGTAGAATGGGAAATTGAGAGTAGGGAAATGAGAGTGACTGGGAACGGGATAACGAGATTGGGAGTGAGAGAATGAGTGGGCGAGAGAACGCGAACAGATGAGAGGATGCCAACACCCACAGAATATGAGTGGGCGAGAGAGCGCGAGCGGGCGATGGGACGCGAACAGATGACAACGCGAACGAGCGAGCGAACGCGAACGAGCGAGAGAACGCGAACAAGCGAGCGAACGCGAACGAGCGAGAGAACGCGAACGTGCGAGAGGATGCCAACGCCGACAGAATGTGAGTGGACGAGAGAGCGCGATCGGGCGATGGGACGAGAGTGTGAAAGAACGAGCGTTCGCGCTTGCGTGAGAGAGCGAGGCAGTCTCACGTGAGTGCGCGAGCGAGGGGTGGGAGGGGCTGCAGGTGTCCGCGTGGCCGCCGCCTCCAGTTGTCACCCGGCCGCCTGCAGCGCCAGTCAAAGGTCAGGGCCGCCCCACCCGCCCCGCCTCCCTCGAGCAGCGTCGCCCGTCGCTTGGCAACGCGCGCGTCAGCGCCGCCCCGTGACGTCACGGGCCCCGCCCTCCGACACCGCCCCCTTGCCCTGCTCTGCTGTGCTCTTCTCGTCGGCGCCGCTCCGAATTTCTGCGCGCTCAGCAGCTTTACTCGGGCGCGCGCAGGCCACAAGCAGAAGACCTCCCCCGCCCCCACCCCCTCGGCCGCCCCCGCGACCGCTTACGCAACGCCCTTCCGCGCGACCAACGACGCGGCGCGGCCCTTCTGGGCTCCGTTCAGACGGAGGATGGGGTAATATTCCAAGGGGCGATAAGCATGACCGAACCAGAAAGGCCCCCTCGCAACTGAAAGTCCCAACGTGAGTACACAAAATTACTTCAAAAACTATATTTTAACCTTTGCGATTTAAAAAATTAAAATATGTTCAATTACTAAGAATTAATGAAAATATTTTGTTACAAAGGAGGAGTTTTCTAGTCTCCCCTCCCTCTATTATAACAATCGCTAACACTTACAAAATAGTCCCCTCTTTCTGAATTACATCAAAGTAACTTTAAAAAAAAGTATTTTATTTATATTTTACACATTTTATAATTTAAACACGAGTTACAATTGTGATTAATTTTAACATAAAAATATATTTTGAAGTTAATAACATAATAGTTTTTTTTAAATGCAAGAATGCATGGCAAGCATTCAATTTGAGTGATAAAACATCTGTATCTTATGTTCAATACATTGTATTCTGTGTTATGTAATGTACTTTTAATGTGTTACTGCCAAACTTTTTAATAAAATCTTATATTTTGTGATATTTTCTACTTCTAAACACATTCATTTGGTAGCTTGTTCAAAGTATTCTATTTGTAATAAAATAAAACCAGTGGTACATATATATTAGCGTACGCACCTTTATATTGAATTTTTTTTATTTTAATACCATTTATTAAATTGCAAAGGTATTAGATTTACTTTTATTACTTCTTTTTTAATATTATAATATCAATTATTAAGTCTCATTGTTTGGCCATGCTTATTGATCCTCAAGACGATAATCCAGGATTGGTTCTATTCACAACTTGGTCCAGGAAGCGAGTAAGAATTTTTTTTGTAGTTCATTGATGTGTGGGAATAGTACGGGAGTAAGGATGTTTATATCCTCTCTTTCATACTTTTTCTTTAATCATTTTTGCAGACTGCTGGTTCCACTCTTTCTCATAAAACCAACTAACTGTATACACTTAAAAATATCTGCGTCAAAGGTCAGTATCAATAGTTGACTCATGCAAGTCTTCCTCACGACTTCAAGCACAACTCCAAATATATCTGGCTTAGTTATGGCAAGCCACAGCTCCATGTCCTTTGCCACTCTAACATGATCTAAATGTTTAGTGCGTCACAGTTTGTTTGGACAATTACTATAAACCAATCAGAAGCTGGCTGTGAAAACATACAGTCAACATTTTTTTTAACTGCTGCAATATTCATTTCTACTTCCTTTTCCCTCATAAAATATTTTGACTCTTAAAACAGATTTAATGTCTTGTCTTGACTGATTAAAAATATGGGTCACAGAGAAATTTATTTTAAAAAATGAAACTAACATAACCAAATTTTGCAAAGATGAAACAATAGATTTCAACTTAATAAAAACTGACTTATGAAAACAAGTAATTTTCTAAAAAAGTTTATATTTCAAAAGTACACTTTTTGTAAGTGAAATTTAGTTCAATTTTGATTAAACAAATCAACCTCTACTTAAAATAAAAACCATTTCAGATGGGAAGAGCAGACATATTCTTAATGTATGTTATTTTTCATCTTAAATAATTTATCCAACACCCAATCTCTCAATACCCTGCTCCATTAAGGAGAAAAGACCCTATCACCACACTGCAACTTCTTTTAATTAATGTACCAGCTCACAACTTGCAGGCCACTTCAGGCGGTGGCTCCTGGCTAAACAAATACAAACAGTTTCCTTCAGACTTGCACACATGTGCAATGCATGGCCGTCACAAAAAAACAAACACACCCACCCCAAGACACAGAAAACACGAAAGTCAACTCCCTCACAATTCGAGCCACACTACACACAGCAGCAAATTGCTTTTACTCAGGAGCGAAAAGAGCTGAACTTGATGCAGCAACGAAAAGCCGCACCAGCCAGCCAATTGCGTTAGCAGCATTGAGAGGCCGGCTAATCCAATACGCGTCCATCTGGCAGATGGCTGTGTCAACACAAGCGCCAGCAAACTGGGGCCAAACTCAAGGGTTCTCTGCATGTATTAAACATGGCTGCTGTGTCACAGGGCAGGAGGGGTGCCTACTGAGGCAGCGAGAGCACACAGCTCTTCGGTGATTAAAACTTTATCAACACTCAGATCGACAGATGCATGATGGATATAGTATCTACTGGCTTAATAGGGATTAATGATTCTTAATCCATAAGAAGCCTGCCTGTGTAACTATCTAATAATCAACAATTAAGCAATGGCTGACAAAAATACTTCTGTCAAAATATCAACAACATATATTGTTGTTTCTTCACTCAAAATAGATTCATCAAAATTTTAGAATTCTGTTTAATTAACTAGTTCAAAATATTTACTTGTTATTCTCTGATTACATTAAAATTCAAAAGTGCTTTGGAGGGAAATGCTACAAACATGGCACATCCTTTGATACATGTTACAAACAAAAAAGCTGAAATTTTCTGATCACAATCCTATTTTCTCTCTGAGCGGTCTGTTCTGAAATCAATCCTCAAAGTAATTTTCATCGCCTAAGCAAAATTTGCTAGAACAAATGTTGTCTTGCAGAGCTATCGATAACCTTTTTTCATATTACAAGATACAAAAATTGGAAATAGAAGAACAAACTTGATGGATCTCCCTCTGGGCTGAAATTATCATGCACAGTCATGCCTAAAAGATCAGTTAAGTACAAATCTCCAATATTAGGGAAATTTTGAATGTTTGTAATGCATACCAATAATAGCAATTGCATTTCACACATGTCATTGCCTGTTATATCTTAAATTATCAAATTATTTCAAAATGATATTATATTAAGAATTTCAAAGACAGGCTCTATGACTTAAAAGTAGTACAATATGAAAATATATTTCAAAATTAATGCACTTTTCAAAATGAAGGTCACTATGTAATAACAATAGCACAATCTATTAATCTGAGACAACATGTAATTTGCAATCATTGTTTTAATGTTAACATGAATTTTATGATTATCTAATACATTAACTAATTTCAGATATCATTAACACAATTTTGAGAGACTTTGTACTTTCCTGAAAAGGATTTAAATATGTACTCAGAAGTAAAAACATTAAAAACGTACATTGCATTCAGAGGAACTTTCAGTCTGATAGTTTTCAAATAGCCCTCTAATCAAATCAATGAAATGTCTAATTCCATTTCCACTAGGTTTTTCTATAAATGTCTTTTTGCAATGAAAAAATTACTTTTAAGAGCAAAAAAGTGGACATTTTCCCTTAAGTGCTCCATTGGATCTTAGTAGATCCCTTAAAACATTGTTCCATCATAATTTGGATAGTTTTGTCTAAGAAAGATCACTGACTTCTGAGCACACACACCAATGAAAGAAGATATTTAGTACTCACATTTTACTGTCTGCTCTTGACGTTGCCACCAGATCGTATATCTGGGCGCCATTGTGGGAGGTGTTTACCAGGTACAAAGCTTTGTTATCTGCAAATGAAACAACAGTTTTTGAAAACATCTCTCAGTGGTGTTACTTATTTGACAAAGTAATTTTAAATTTTCTACAGTATAACAAGGTTATTCGATTTGTATATCCTAGTTCTAGAGGAATAACTAAGTGGTTAGCACAAATACTTTCATAAGCAACTGCAGTGCGAGAGATAAATAAAATTAATGGGACTATTAACAACAGTGAACGTTACTTTCATTCTGTCAAAAGCAACCAACAGTTTTTTTATCATTGTGGTTGCCACAACAATGTCACAATAATTGATAAGAAAATTAATAAATAAAAGTCTTCAAAGAGTGATAAAACAACCAATCAGCTACATATAATGAAGTAAATTGTAGGAAACATTGCATCACTGACATTAGAACAAAATAAAATTAACCACCTATTTATAACTACATTATCTGTGATAAGTTGAAGGGTTCGAAAATGAAATCTAGGCTTCTAGTGTAAGTCCTGTTAAGATAAATTCAATTGCTAGTAGTTCTAAACACAACAGTACGTTGCAAGCTCCTCATTCGCATTGCCTAAATTTGTTGAAGATTCTTTTTGTAAGGGAATAGTATGCAAACCATTATGTAACTACAGAATAAGAGATAATATTATCTAGTCAATTGTTAGTTACTACATTATTAAATTAACTGTAATGAGGACCAAATTAAATTTTTCCCCAAGTTCTTCATACAACTATTCTTTGACATCACAAAAATCAATTAACATATACTTCGGAAATGCAATTCTAAGCATTCTGAAATGACAGCACAATTACCTAATAATTATTCAAAAATATTTATCAATGAATCTCATACGTTTATCAAATTGTAAGAAAACAACCTCATAATACCTCCAAACCCTTTAGTTTTAAAATCAATTTAGGAAACTGCCAACTTATCAATCTCCTCCAAGGAACAATGTTTTAATAACAATGCTACTAAATATTTTTGATAGAAACGTGTGAAGATAGAATGTGAGGTAGTTTCTTAACATAGCTGCAGCAAGTGTGTTTTCAGCCACATTAGGGCCATCTTCAGTCCAGTTACTTCAATCCAGTACGGAAGATGGTAATGGTGTGGAAAAGCTTTTTTGCTTCAATAAACACAATGATACAATCAATTTCTTCTAATTATGAAAATGTAATACATCCTATACCTCTTTCTACAATTAAATACTTATGGTTAAAATAATTTATGAAATCATCAAACTAACATCCTAATCAAAAAACTCTCATATCCAGAACTCCGCATTGCCCTTATACTTTATTTGATCTTGACAATGCAGTTACAAACAAATATCAGACTTTTTGGCGCAGTATAGGTATCTAATTTAAAAATGGGTAATGTACTCACCCACAGCGTTTGGCCGCACCAATACCGTGGAGACTCTGATGATAGGCGAGAGCATGCGGTCTGCGGCATTGTGACTGTAGAACTTGAGAATGAACTTGTCGTCCTGCTTCTGCAGAAGGATGATGAAATCCTCCAGGAGCAGTACATGTAGGTCAATGAGCTTTTGCGCTTTGTTGCCAATGCGCCACGTTAAGGACCCTTCATGTACTAGCTTGTGCTTCGTCAGGTCAAGGTTCTATAAACAAAAACAAATACATCATGAATGTTCATCTAGATACATATGTTATCATGAAATAAAATGAAAAAAGTAAATTATAAATGAAAGAAAGGCGAAATAAAAGAGAAAGAGGAAGCCAAGGCATAACAGAATTTCTGAGATATTACAGAATATACTTAATAAGAAGTACTAATTCGAAACTTATTTGATTAAGAGGATTTTAAGAAAATTCATTAATATCTCACTGCACTCCAACCAAGTATTTTACTTCGTTTTACTACAGAAGTATCTGATTATTAATATTATTTTTTTCTCAAAAGATCACAATACTATAATTAATGGTAGAAATGATACACCATCAGAGTACAAGATATAATACAAGATATAATTTACTCGGACAATATTTTAAAAAATTCCAGTTCTGAAATTTTCAAACTGGATTCTTATTAAGAGCCACATGGAAGAACTGTAGCTATTTAAAATATATTTAAGAAAGAATAATGGTAATGAATAATATGTGACCACTGATATCAGGTATTTTTTGTGCAGTAAAAAGTACATTCATGAAAAGAAGTTTCTAAATAAATTTTAAAAAGTGTTTCATTTTCATTCTTTTGGCCAAGAAAAGTGTTCAAGTACAATTATTATAAAGGCACTAAGAAACGTGAAGAATAAATCATGGAAATTGTTGGAACAATATTTTGGAACATATGTTTAGGATCAGACATAACCAACCATCTTTCATATTCTCATAAAAGCTAGGAATTCAGAACGTCATAAGATGCAAAACGTTTGTTTGACATTTCTCTACATGAACTAATGAGACCGTCGCCACCAACTGCTCTTCATCATAAACACACCCTATTACTAGGAAACTGTAACACTGAGGATAACCATACCACGCTCAGTAAACAGAAGAGCCTAGCAAGCATTTACTCCTCTTAAAAAGATATTGTCCAGTACCCCATATTCCATTTTACACAGTCAGTGACTTATTTTCACACTTTTAACTATGTTAGAAAGTAGACTAATGTTATTAATTTACTGGACAATTTGTTTTTATTCCATGTTTTTCGAAAAAAAAATACTGTTTACAATTTCACAACTTCATTTTTGTTGAAAACCAGTGCCAGTGCTTATTTTGCACTAGTAAGACTATAATTTTCTGTGCAAGTTGAATGAAATGATATAGAAAGGAAATTAAACACAATTAAATTGGAAAGAAAATTTTATTTTACATTGTGACTAAATTGTCTGTAATAAATTGAATGAATGAATCAATTAATGAATGTAGAAAATGAATAAGTTATTAACTCCTCTTACATCACAGATTTTCATGAGTTATCTTCTTTATCCTCCAGCCAAAGCCAAAACAGTAGAAAATCTGTTAACCAAAATGAAGGAGGCAAGGATCTTTCAGGATTACCAACATTTTGGTTGACAAGAAAGTGTCAATTTTTCAAGCAAAAGGTGTAATAAAAATTACTTTTCCAGCTGTCATGTTGGACTTTTAGTCTTTAAATATAATTGTATATGTACATACTATTTTTCCAATTGGCGAAAGCCTACTGTTATGGCTACTGACTTGCCGACTGGGCAGGGCGAATGTATAGCAAGCTGAATGCAAAATGAAACACATACGCTGTACTTCTGCCTTTCTCCTCCCTATCTCTCAGAAGAGCATTGGCAGGTCAAAGGACGCATTGTACTGGTTTTATTTCCTCTCTTTTCAGCCCCCCCCCCCCCCCCCCCCCATCTCTTTTTGGAGGACAGGACTGTTTCAGTTAAAGGATTATTATTAAGATACTGTACATCTATGCTTCCATTCAAAAACTTTCTGCTTCTCTAACAATTGAATCGTTTATTTTCAGGCTTTGACTATAAACACTGTACCAATATAGTATTAACTTTACAATCTTTTTCCATGGAATATAAGTGTAATGACAGAAATTAAAAACTCCAATGCACAGTCCAAGTATTTTTTACTGCTACATGAAATGCATTTCACCATTATCTTACAATTTAATAACTGGCCAGACTTACTTTAAACTCTGCTGCAATGGGATGTTCAGCTCGTTCAAATGCAGATTTATCCAGTTTTTTCTGAATGTCTGACAGTCTTTGTTGGTCCTCTGCTAGTCTCACAGCATGGTTCACATGATTGAGAATCTCTTTACTCCTTTCCACTGCTCTTTGGACACCATTTACTTCTTCTTGGCTTCCGGATGTGTATTTTGCTAGGTTTTCAAAGAGGAGAGGGTATTTTGTTAACCTGGAAATTAAAAAAAAAATGTTATACTTTTATAAGGATTGTTGCCACAGTAACTAGAGAGTAAAACAAAATACAATACAACATGAAATACTAATATATAATATAACTATCATTAGTCGATTTTTGCAGCAATGTCAAGAAACAGTAAATGTACTTTTGGAAGAGTCATTATAATACCTTTTTTGACAGTGTATTATATTTAAACACCACTAAGAATAAACTTCTAAACTTGCTACCAAACATCTTATACAATGTGAAGGTAGCACATTAAATGTTTTGCAATCGACTGCAGCACAGTTCAAACAATGCTCCTGAATAATTGTCATCTCCATAAGGGCCCCATTGATACTACAATTATTTATTAGAAAAAAATGATACCATACTAATAATTTTAATGATACATAAAGCAAAACCAATTTCTCTTCCCTAGTTGCAAGAAATTAATTTCTAAAACGTGGTATTAATTATTTGGAGATTTTGGATTTACAACCTGAAGTTCTTCCTGAAATTCATGGCATCTCCCCAACAGCTGCATCCAAACTCATGTGCACTGACTTAATTTCTAAGGAAGTAGGATACTGACTAATCTTATCTTATCCAGGCAGTAACCTTTAAGTTTGCAAGAATCTATATGCCTGATAACTAAAATAAACAAATATTTCAGAACTATGAGTAACACCTGTCCAAGGAGGAATACAAAAAGAAAAGAGATGAATTCAAAACAACAAATACATAGTATACGCATTATATGATGCAAGTCAAGATATCTAAGATGTGAAGATGGTTACATAACTCTTGATTACAGTTTTTATCTGATAACACTTCACATTCAGGAATATTTGGAATTTCCTAATTGTGTCAAATACTCTCTAAAAATTACAAAAAGAGCATTTTTTTGAAGATCCTTTATCGACAAACTAGGTCTACATAAAATTTTGCCAGCGGTTAGTAAATAGTCCCAAACCTAACAAAAGCCACCGATAACCTAACAGTACAACAAAACAGAAATACCAATTTGGTAGGCGTAATCTCTAAAATTGAAGTCAATACTGTCAAAAATTACAATTCACTTCCTACGTGTAAGTTTTTTCCTTTCAGATTGGCCCAGAGAAAAAAGAACAATTTCTTCACTATTTAATGAAAGTACTTTAAACGAGGGTCTTCAAACAAACAAAAGATTGTTTGGGATATAGTATTTACTTGGTTGTCCGGATGTTGCCACTTCCTAGGCACAGGTGTCAATGTTTCAAACACTATTCTGTGACCTTCCTCAAGGGAAAATGTAATTGTCTGAAATGCTGATTTGTGAAATCACCGAAACTAAATGTCATATTGCTAACAAAGAAAACCTTTACAAACACACAAAATATCTACAACATGAAAAGTGTTATCTAATTAGTATTTCTCTCGTTGATTTCTCAAGATGAGATATGTTAAATGTGCATAAAGTGATTTAATTATTAGTACATTTAATAAGGTAGATTATCATTGTATCCCAACTTTTCAGTAACTCCAGTGTTATTTAAATTTCATACTATCTAATTTCATAGTTCGTCTTTACTAAACTAGTTATGCACATTTTTATTAAGTAGCTTATAACACAAAGTGATACATCAAATGAAATTTGACTTTCCGGAATCAAACTTCTGAGTTATATGTTTCAGACCTGGAAACATTGGGAAATATTTGACTTTCTGGTCATTACCTGATATAAGTACAGTAAAGATTTGAAGAAGCTATTCCTATGTGAGACAACTTCACTTCTCTTTAATATAAAAATTGTTCTTTATCGTACTTTCACAAGACAGTTACCCAATTATATGTGGCATAAAATGTAATAGTCACAGAAAATATAATGTGAATACTTGTGTATAAGATGTAGAATGTTCTACACATTAAGGAGGATATGTGAAATCCGGGACATAACAACCACACAAGTAGACTAAGCATGATCATAAAGCCAACCAAATATTTAAGAAACAAAATTTTAGAGGTGTTCATAAGTATGTTAACATATTATAATAATATTTAAACTGCAAAGGTTACAGTGGATATTTTCATAATTATTTTGATTATACATACAAGTTTAGTGCTTTAATGTTTTTTTAGGACCATCCATAGAATGGTCACTCTTAGGGTCCATTAAGGCCTATGCAGCGGCAGTTGAACCTTACGGGCACTAAGGCAGCACCCTTCCCAGAAAAAACAACCTTGGGAAAAGTCGCAGAAAGTATTAAACTTTCAATAAATTGACTTGTTTAATTTGTGCGAACCACCAGCGCAATTTTTGAGGATGAAGGGTCCTCTTAAGCAAAAAATGTTTTTAGAATGGGTCTTATTGTGGACCACCGTGAGCCCGTCCATAGCTAATGCACGCTAGGCAATGGAAGTTTGGGGAAGAGTGGGGGACTGGGAGTTGGATGGAGGCGGCATGTTGATATTAGGGTTTTGTTCGGCCGAGTCCATGCCTATTAACTTGGCTAAGAATACCGACATTTATCTCTTGATTTCATGAACTACTGTATTCTGGGCTGGAAATATTTTTTTAAAACTTACTTACTTCACATGAGCACAATTATCTGTTATTCTGTTATCAATGTAAAAGTTGTGATAGACAGGGATTAAAATCCCAAAGCATGCAAATTTGTTGTGGGCAACACACTGGAGTTATCCTCTTTGAAGATAAGTTTTAAAAAGGTAAAATGTATGAGATAATTTGGACATATATGCCACCCCTTGTTATTTATAAACCATTGCCTGCCACTGGTCCTATGTGTAACATAATTCACCTCTCCAGGTCCAGATTTTGAACTATATATTCAACGTGAACGTTTTGACAATCAAATAAGGTGGTGTGAATTTTAGCCACCTAAAAGATATTATAATTTAGGAAAAATATTAAATTTTGGCCCAACAATTACAAATATACATTTCCTCTGTCTATTGCAGATGTAACCTATAACTAGAAAAAAATATTAGTTGAATGAGTACGTCTTCCTAGTTATATTTTTCTACAAAATCAATATTGATGAATAGCACTCCATGTTTCTTTTTTAAACTTGTTAATTCAATGTAAATTTATTTAAACACAGGTTGCAACTATTCTGTACCCTCCATGCACATGAATACCATAGATAATATTGTTGAAGATACATCAAGACTTTTGTATAACAGAAATATTTGCTTAAATAGTTGTATTAAAGTAAATAGAACAAATTTAGACCATTTGTTCAATGGACTGTAATTTTGATGGCTTTTCCCCAAGTCTAACTAGAACCCAAGACAGCCTTAAGAATCACTACACTTGAGTTTGAGGAGAAAGATGTTGGCTGTGGATCAAGTTCAAACAAACCCTGAGGGCTGAAGGACTCATATCCAATAGAAAGTTTTGCTCACAAGCCAATGTAATCAGAGCCGAGGACATATCACTTGTTTCTCCCAGATTAAAAATTAGAATTAGTTTGTCTAACAAGGATTTTTTTAGTATCGCTCATTCGTACAGCAAAGAGTTCAGACTCCAATAATTTGCCTCTGTTAAAAGATCATGACTGTTCGTAAAAATTTGGACAATGTTAAAAAAACACTCTTAATGATGCGAGAAAAGATTTCAGTTAGTCTACAATTCCATTCCATTCCAAATGCAATATAAGGAGTGAATAGCAAATCCAGGCACTGATTTCCACCTCCTTTTTACTAGGGTAAGACATCTATTAAAAGCAGTTTTCCCCTGATTAAGACTTTTTCCCCATATTCTCTCACAAGCACTGTTAATTTCTATCTAAGAGAACTCACTTTTTGGAGCTTTTCTCCTCACTAAACATAACTTTTATAATTATTACCTCGAGAGCACACGATTCTGAATTTTTACTTTATTGTCCTTTGAACTTCTTTTCTTTTTGCAGTTGTTGGGTACTTTCCTTCTCATCCCCCCACCCACTACAAGGATTTCTCTTATACAGTGATGAACCTACGTCAACATTTTTCTGTTATTTTGTCTAAACAGAAATTGCTCCCCTCACAGAACCCACATTTACTTTTACACATTCTAGCTTCATTTGTGATCTGGAGAAGTAGTTATCCCTAAAAATGACCAGTGACAAATGAACATCACACCAGACAATGTCATTGCAAGAGGAAGTGCTGAAGCCAATTACAAGTGCAGACAAACACCTTCACCAATTGAGCCCTTTAACAAAACCTGCAGTATCTGCTGTTGCCAGCAGTATCTGTCAAAGTGGTCCCTTCTTAGAATAATCCCCTCTGTATCAGAGCAAGGCCAGTGAGTATACACCAGAGATGTGCCTTATACTATAATTTTACGTCTACGTGTGTTGTCTATATGTAAC
>BOPP01000007.1:8328546-8342522 GCA_017312745.1 Gryllus bimaculatus
ATTCAATAAGTAAAAAAAATGTGCCACTCTCGATGAAGAAATGACAACCTCCGTAACCACCTCAAGAAACCAGTAGGAACTTGTTTCAACTTCCTCATCAGACCACTCTGCATCGGACTCTTTCCCTTTAAGTGCACCAATGCGGTGCACAGAAATATTGTGCTTGTCCCTGATCATGTCACCAATATCTTGCCCATGCGCGATAAGTATTTTGCAGGGAAGGAAGACAATTCCAGTCATGCCCATCACCCGCTCCATAACTATTTTTGAAGCTGAACAGTGTTAACTTGGAAAATAAAAGAATGTTTATTCATATCGGCAGAACTACTTTGGATATGATCCCACCAATATATAGCATTGCTTTGGATAAACTGAACATAATAACTATACATTTAATTATTGTAAACAAATGGCTGCAACGGCTTAGTGGGTGGCGCCGCGAGCTGACCTCTGCATGGCGGTGGGGATGATGTCCTTGAGCTGCAGGCGCCGGCACAGCTGGCTGCCCTCGGCGGCCGTGAGGAAGGCGTTGAGGCGCGAGTCCTTGCGGCGCCGCTCCTTCAGCACCTCCAGCGCGATCGTCTGGCGCGCGCAGAAGCTCGCGGCCGCGCGCTGGAAGTTCTCCGACGCCGGCCCGTCGAACTGCAAGCCCACACCACACACATTCTTAGCAACGCCGGGCGCGACGAGAGAGGATGGAAGGAAGAAAACAGGGAAGTAGGGTAGAGAAGAGAGAGAGAGGCTGAGAGGGAGGGACTGAGAGGAGGCTGAGAGGAGGGCTGAGAGGGGGGTGAAAGGAGGGCTGAGAGGGAGGGCGAGAGGGAGGGGGCTGAGAGGGGGGGCTGAGAGGGAGGGGCATGAAGGGAAGGGGCTGAGAGGGAGGGCTGAGAGGGAGGGGGCTGAAAGAGGTGGGCTGAGAGGGAGGGCTGAGAGGGAGGGTGCTGAGAAGGGAGGGCTAAGGGGGGCTGAGAGGGAGGGGCTGAGGAGGGAGATAGAGAGAGGGGAGGGAGAGAGGGGAGGGAGGGATGGAGAGGGGGAAGGAAGCGGGGAGAAAGAGAGGAAGGGAAACAGTAAAAGGGAGAAATAAGGAGACAGGGTATGTACGGGATATAATAAAATAAAGAGTGAATGAGAAAGAGAGAATATGAGCAGAAAAAGAGAACACCGTGGAGTGCTCGTATATAAAAGAAAAATGAAGTCAGATGGAGAGGGAGCAAACTCGGGGCACTAAGGCAACGAAAAAACATACAAAAAATGTATGCGAGATAAAAATTAAAGATTTTTAGGATACACTGTAACAGTGATATTTTAACTTTTGTTTTTTGATTGCAAAAAAGAAGTTGAGAAAGTGTAGAACAGAGGATGAAGACAGCAGTTGATGTTTGAATAACTACTGAAAACAGCGCGCAGGAATTCCTGACTGTGACAAAGTTCTTAAACCGCACGGATCCCGCTAACTCCCAAAGAACCTTACGCAATCTGCTAAGCCATTATTTCGTGAGGCTCTAAAAGGGTTATTGCTGAAGGCCTCATCGCTCCCGGAAATGGGTCCTTCCGTCAGGAAGTTGAGCAAAGCGACCGCTGGTAACGCCGCGGAAGGATCAGTTCGTTGAGTGTAGTTGCAGGTTAGGGACATTTTCACGAGGATTTAGTTCGTTCCGAATTCCCTGAAAAGAATAACACGACGCAGTTAAAATGCACAGCCCACAGTCGTCGAAAGTCTAAGGCCATCTCTTGTACCAGTTCTTCACAATTTCATTAAGCATTATTTTAATTAAAGAACACTCATTATAAATAGAATTTCTTTAAATAAAAGTTTAGAAGTTCACTTTACTTGAATTCTAACGAAATGAACTGTTTTATGTGACCTTTCTCCATTTGGCGGAGTGACAAAACGGTAAAGAGAACAACAGCACCAACACACATTTAGTCAGCGTTCATGCAGCGAATCCAAATCATTTCTACTCGCCGACCACGTGAATTATCGCTCACACGACTGAATCAATTAGACAAAAGTTCCTCTTCTCAGACGACCGTTGTGAACGATGTTCTCCAACATAATTTTTCCAGGCCCATCCTCAGAGAAGCCAGTCATTTCGAGAGAAAAGTTAATACTGGTTTCAGAAAGTTTTCCCGATATAAATTTTGCGCCCGACTGACTGCACAACCGAGGTCACTAGATTCGAAAAACGCGGCAACGGCGGCATCCTACCTCATTACGAATGATCAGAATTCGTTAATACATCGGAACGCAACAATAGCACGGAGTTTCCTCCATTCGCCCACGGAACGCCTTTTATTCGTTCATCTTGGGGAGGTGCCACAAGGTCGACCGTTCTCTCGGTCGTTAATTATAACACGAGCGAAAAGGATATTCTGATTCAACAGACATATTTTCGCCTGGGTGGGCAATTTCCAATCACATCTGCCACAAGATAAAAAAGGCCAACTTGGTAATAAAATACTGTACCGGTTTTTGAGGGAGTGAAACAATTTATTGATGAGACACACCTACGAGCAATGTCAGAAATAATTAATCTTTGTAGAAAACTATATTACTATACTAAGAACAATGATCCAACATTTGTTCTTGCATATTACAAGTACATCACAATCGAATACCCTACCTAATATCTTGACGTAAAGACGTGCGAGAACTTACGGCTTCCAGTTATTGCTAATATGGAGTATTAAGGAGCCAATACACTTTAAGGATTTATTTTTTTGTTTGTCAGATCCTTTGCGCCTAGTCGCCGCCAGATTTGTTCCAATGGTAATCGCTACGTGATCGAAAAGATAAAAAAATAATATAAGAAAAAACCCTTTCTCAAATTAATACAAGCTATCAGCACCCCAAATATTTATTAATGCCAACGTGAGTTTACACGTACCGTCCCTGCCTTCTGCGCTTGTCGAACCGTTTCATCAACCAAGCGGGAACACGAAACCAGATCATGGTTGGCTTCGACTCGAATGGTTCTCAGTGCGCAAACATGTATCGGGAACTGCGAAGTTGTTCTCTTAAGCACAAGACGCGGAACCCTGGACGGGAGAAAAGAAGCCGCTGTGAGCCCTTTCCCGGAACGGTTAGTAAGAGACGCACAAATCTGAATGGGTAAAAACGGCCTCTTATTCAGGTCGTGTAGGGGCTCCAATTCCTCTCTCCAGGTCTCGATGGGCGTTCGAGCAATCCGGGGTGTAGTGGTCGCCTTTCACTTCTGGGTACCGGTTTTCAAACCCATCAATTCACGTGGGGTTTGTGGTGGAAAAAGCGAACTCTCGTCAGAATCTCTCGGTATTCCACCGTTTAGGCGCGCTGGGGCAAAGGAATCGCAAAACCGCAAGAACGCCTCGAAAATGAGCCCGGCCCTACGAGCTTCTGCAAGAGAGACGGAGGGTAATACTGAAGTGGCAATATTGCACAGCCGCTGTTGCTATTTTATACCCTACATGATATTCCGAATAATGAACTGGTATGTCGCTTTGGCAACATAGAAAAGAACAATCACAAACGATCGTGCATCGCCATTAATCCATTTATGTCTTCTATTATACGAATTATAATTTATGTAATGACAGTTCGCAAAACAGAAGACTGAAATCGATGGATGAATGGCGAAGCGGGCGCAGTTTCATTACTAATTTGGAATTAATAACTGATGCAGTTTGGAAATGTGGCAATAGCCGAGGTTTATAAACAACCGGGTTCATTACAAATTGGATTTGCGTTATCAGCCAGGTGCCGTTTAATACTTTTTGAAATACCACCTTTACAAAAGTAGTTTAGAGAATGAGAAACATCTTTTCTTTTAATACGTACTCACGCACAATCGTTAACTACAACGCCTTTGTTCTGAACGGATGGGGGCTGTTAAAATCCTTTACGGACGCAGGCCGTTAAGAGTGGCTTTTCATGCCTCTGATTGGTTGCGTAATGTAGACATAACAAGTACAGCATTGTGAAAGAACGAAAAAAACAAGAAAAAGAAAATAAGGGAAAAAAAATGTTAAGAAGAAAAGAAAGAGAATAAAAAAGAAAATAAATAAAAATGAAAAGGAAAAGAAGAAGAGGAAGAAGAGGAAGAGGAAGAAGAGGAGGAAGAAGAAGAAGAGGAAGAAGAAGAAGAAGAAGAAGAAGAGGAAGAAGAAGAAGAAGAAGAAGAAGAGGAAGAAGAAGAAGAGGAAGAAGAAGAGGAAGAAGAGGAAGAAGAAGAGGAAGAAGAAAAAGAGACTGGGCTGCTGCGAGCGAGCGGGCGGGCGCTGACCATGTTGAGCAGGAGGTCGGCGAGCTGGTAGACGACGGGGCTCTCCTTGCGGCGGGCCTTCATCTGCGCGTTGAAGCCCGCGTGGATGAGCAGCATCTCCTCCAGGTTGGCGAACAGCAGCTGCACCTCGTCGGCGCCCAGCACGCTGTTCTCCACCATCGGCCGGAAGAACACCTGCTCCAGCACCTTCAGGTTGCGCACGTGCGTGCGCTCCGTGTGGAACAGCTCTGCAACACGCGCGCACGCCCAACGCACCTTAGCGATGTGCAATGTCGCAAAACGTCCACGTTCGCAATGAAAACTTCGGAAGTTGCCACGCTCATTAAGCCAATTAAGGTAAACTCAGAACACAAATAATAAGGAAAATTAATAAAATTTGTTATGAGAGAAAGTCTTGCTAAATAATAGACTGCATTTATGGACGGAACTACACTACTCTCAGATTTGAATTTGTCAGGTAGTATGATCAGCTGGGATGCGGTTATACAATCGGGAGCTTCAAAAACCAAAAACGAAGGTCCCGATTGGATATCCACGATCAGCTGACTTATTTGTCATTATTCCTTATTTTTCACAATATTGAATGGTTTTACGACTCTAGCTAATTTTTTATATAAACATCGTCATGCGACATACGTAGATATCGCGTCCCTAATAGAGAGGAACAAAAGAGCGATGGCAGAGGCGAACCGTCGGAGGTTTGAATCAGGGAATGTGGGTTTTGAGCGCGGTAAGACTGGAAGAGGCGAGAAAGACCAGAGAGAACAGAATTAGGATTAAGGGAAGAGGAGCAGGAAAGAAGGAAAGGAGAATAGAGAGAGGAGGAGGGAGGAAGGAAGGAAGAGAGAAGTGAGAGGGGGGAGCAGGAAGGAAAAGAGAGGAGGAGGGAGGAAGGACAAGAGAACAGAGGGAGGAGGAGGAAGGAGGGAGGGAGGGAGGAGAAGGTGGAAGGAGAGAGAAGGGGGAGGAGGAGAGTGTGGAAGGAGGAGAGAGGCGAAGGGGGAAGAGAGGAGGGAAAGGAAAAGGAAGGAGGGTAAGGGAGAGGTTGGAAGGAGGAGAGGAAGCGAAGAGGGAGGGAGGTGTTAGAAGGAGATGAAGGAGAGGAGGAGGGACGAAGGAGAGGGGAGGACGAAGGAGGAGGAGGAGTGGAGAAGCGAAAAGAGAAGGGAGAGAGGGGGGATGAGAAGGGGAACAGAGAGAGAGAGAGAGGGGGATGAGAAGGAGAGGAAGGGAGGAACGAGAGATAGAGAGAGAGAGAGAGAGTGGGGGGTTAGAAGGGAGAGGAAGGGAGAGGAAGGCCGAGCGGCCGCGAGGCTCACCGTTGATGACCTCCTGGCGCTTCTTCTCCTGCGGCGAGAGCGCGCGCAGCGTGTCCTCGTCCACGTCCTGCGTCCAGTCCGGCGGGTCGGGCTCGGCCTCCAGGTCGCTGTCCTGCAGCCCCGACGCCGGGTGGCCCAGCGCCGAGAAGCCCTCGCCGGCGCCCGCCGCGCCCGCCGCGCCGCCCACCACCTCCACAGAGTTGCTCGGGCTGTCCAGGCTCCTGGCAAACAACCACACACTGCGCAATCAGCTCCCCACCTGCACGTCCTGCTTTCCTTTCACGCCGACCACTAGCATTCGATCAACAAACATCCACACGTTTTATCATTCCTTATTATTTATACAAATATCTCATCTCTCATACTACTTACACACACCACTCGTTTGAAGGCACGTTTTATGTTATTTATGGGATACAATTTGTTGGGAAGTTTTGCATTATTTAAAAAAATATTAAATCAAAGAGAGTTGCGAGTACCGATTTCTGATTTGTCTGCTCTCAGACATTTCAAACAGACATTACAAACAGAAATAAAAACAACTGTAACAAAAACATAGTACTGATGTTCAACAAATAATATGGTTTCCTAATTGTTAAAATTTACTTAATTTCTAAACATACTTCAAAAGATTCCATGATTAGCCCGGCCAATAAAATTCCCTTTTACTATCTGCCCACGAAGGGGCCACAATGCTCCATAACCTACTCCGATCACTGCATTATCCAACAAATTTTCTAAATCCCGCACCAATCCTCTCGGTGATCGACAGTTCATTGGGAAAACACATTTATACATACCTCGTGGATAGACTGGAGTTCGACGAACTTCCTGAGTTTGTGTTGTACGACAATCCTTGTGTGTTTTCAAGGTCGACATCACTGTAATGGAAATAACAGAAGATTAGTAAACTGTTTCACTTCTGAAGATAGGCAAAGGTTAACATGTTGTATTCTTCATTAATAAAATATTACCACCATTACAATTGAACATCGCATCCAAGCATCATTTAAAAAAAAATAGAAGACCACATTCATTAACTCAAATATAACTGGAAATATTCAAATTTCTATTTTGTAGGATACCAGACAATATTTCATGAAGAACTTAAGAAAAATCTTAGAAATCGATATCTTTAATCGGACATTCGAAAGAATCTTCCATTGGGAAAATAGTACAAGCGGATTTGGTGACTAGTTTTTAGAACATTTTGTATTTTATAGTTTAGAATAATTATATAACGCCCACTAATGGCCCTACACTAAACAATTCTACACCCCCTTTTCAGCAGCTTTCTTGTTATAAAGAAACGTTAGATCATAAATTTACGTCTAGACTCTAAAATGCAAACGTCCATGCTAATAATTACTGTAGATCTAAGCAGACTGCAAAAGATATAGAATAATTCTAATTAATGTGACACATTCCAGTCGGATAACTTCATTAACTCCTTGCGATTATTACTTTTATTGCTGAAAGAAAAAGGGGGGGAAAAAAGGAATATCTACATGTACAGTTAACTCAAGAGTGGATAGTGACAAAAATTCTGGGTAGTGGTAAAAGCTGGTCTTCATTTATCACTTACTCCAGCTATGCGAAGTGGAATCATTTCCTCATTTACCTCTCCGGTGCAGATCTAATTCTCCAAAGCGAAAATACCCCACCGGATCGCAGTGGCAGCGTAGCCTCTCGCTCGGCGCCGCGCCGCGCAGTCCGGGCGTGGTGAATGGGCGCGAGTGGGCGGGGCCGGGGCGCGGCGCGGGCGAAACAGATCTCGAATATCGAGCCACTCGAGAAGCGTCCGCGGCGGAGGGGCAGGGGAGAGGGGGAGAGGGAGGAGGGGAGAGCTCGCGAGGGGGGTTAAAAGCCCGATTTCCGACCGGAAATAATCCTTTATCCTCCCCCTCCTCTGCCGTGAGCCGTGTCCCGGGCCAGGGTGAAGCGCGACCCCGGTGCAGGCACAGGAGTCCGAGCGGTGTCCCGCAAGGTGCTATTTTCGGGCATGATGCAAGTAACAAAGCGATGCGCTGTCGAGAAATGCGTTGTAGAAACACATTTCAACAATGGTTAGCCACATTGACTGACACATGTGGTATTCTGCTGGCGATAGCGAGCAAAACTTAGTTGAATGAGATTTTTCAAAAAATAACTTATTTTATTTACATTGAATTCTTGTGAAAATGACCTTCATTAAAAAGCTATCAAGAGTAGACAATCAGGAGACAACGCGTTACGTTAGTGACAAAAACGACAATGATGTTGCGCTGTTAATTCCGCAATATCATTCATTAAAGTTGGTTACAGGCAATTACACACCTTTCTTGTAGGGAAACAAACTACTACTATCATTATGATTAATACAAAATACTTCATTCCACTGATAATAATTTCTATCACGCATTTATTCGGAACGTGTCATCACAGGCAAACTACGAACAGTCCGGGGAACACACTAATTTCCCCAGCAACTTTCACCTCAAGGACTATTCAGCATGAGCGCAAAGAGCGAACGAGGATAATGGAGAGCCTCTGCCCCTCTTCGCCGCGCGCAAGTGGCGCCGTCATCAGAAGCGTCAGCTGAGGGGTTACTTTGTCAGAGGAAGCACGAGGGGGCAAGAAATGTTCGCTTTAGACACGAGGAAATGCGGTAAAATCAAACGAAAGCAAAAGTATATTTGCTATCTAGTATATCCAAAAGAACGTCTGCTAAAATTCAGTAATATCATAAAAAACCTACACGTAATGATGATAAAAAATTAATGCATTTCCTTGTAAGTTAAGACGCAAGTACCGGCAGTTTGAGTCTGATATGGAGGTGCTGCAAGTCATGTTTTTATTCATTAGATTAAAAGCGTTCACACGTGGGAGTTGTAAATGTTATTACCTTGGTAGCTACGATTACTCGCGAATCGATGCATTTAAGCATGTTAAAGCACACTCATACAGGTGTATTAATGTAGATGAATTGACGTCAAAGGAATACCAATTACACTATACGTCTCTTCAAAAATTATTCAGAAATTTTTGTAATAATTATATTACTTTCACATTTGCACCAAGGTCAAATTGCATCTCGTTGCACTTAATCCTTGAATTTACAATCGCTTCATAGGAGTAAAAACAACAGTTTTCAATTTTAATCCACGCGAAGCACATAACAGTCAGGATTTGGAAAATACAAAACGCACTCGCAAAACTGCAGTATTTGAGTGGAAAATTATTTACGAGCAATTCGATAACCCGAACATCCAGAATATCAATTTAGGGCGTTACTTTAAGAATGAATTATTACAACGCATTCGTCCAAATCAATTTTTAGAGAGATAATAGAGAGTACATCAAGATTTAAATAATGCCCTAAAATTCGTGTTAATATTTGAGAAAAAAAATCTGATGACTGCAAACTCTCTTCCACCGAGTGCCCTACACACGTGGCGTAGATTGCGTTCGTGCTCTCCGTCTGCTTTGTCCAAGCAAAGCGATAGCCAATGACGCCTGCCCCCTTGCGTCACGGCACAACCCTGGCCTCCTTAGGCCCAACGCGGCCCGGCCCTGCTCCGCCTCCGCGGAGAATCGACGGCGGACGCGTTTGACGACACCGCTGCGGCAGCGGCGAAATCAAAGAAGAAGAAGAAGAACAAGAAGGAGAGGAAGAAGAAGGCGAGGAAGAAGGAGAGAAAGAAGAAGGCGAGGAAGAAGGAGAGGAAGGACAGGAAGAAGGACAGGAAGAAGGAAGGCCAGGAAAAGGGAGAGGAGAGGAGGGGAAGAAGAGGAGAGAACCAGGAGGAAACGGGGTCGCGAGTCGCCAAGGGACGGGGCCTCCCCGCCACCCACTCCCCACCTCGCTCCGCTCCGCACCCCGCCACCGCCAGAACTCAAGAGGGTCAATAATAATAAGGCCATAAATCACGCCTTCGAGTTACTACTACGAGCCAAGGAGAGCGTTCCGCCGTTCAGTCGAGCGAGAGAGGGGGGGGAGGGTCGTCTTACTCTTTTATGGCGCCCTTGGGCGAGAAGAATACACGCGACGCGTTCGAGCCTTCTCAACAGCGGTTTGCAACATTTTGCACCTGCGAGGCATCTACGTGCGCTCGTACCCAGAACCACGAACAAGAATTTACTCTAAAGGATTCCTAACTAACTAAATACATTCGTAATGAAAAAAAGTACCATATTCACAGAAAGAGTAAATTAGCGCAAGGATGAAAAGTATGATTAGGTATCATTTATGTACACGTAAGTTGATACATGGTGTCATCCTAAAATACATCGACACAGAAGTCTAGTATTACAAACTCAATGAGACGAAAAAATCAGGATGATTTCAATGAAACAAGATCTTGATCGTTAAACTTTCTGAACATACACAAATTCGAGATAAAGAACATTAACATATGTTTACGAATTAAGAATGTTTACGAATTATCGTTAAACATCTTATTACAATACGAGATCAAACGGGGACGTAAGACGAAATATGATGATCGAAATTGTATTGTAATAAGATAATACAATACAAATATCATACGTTTAATCCACTTTTTAAAAACCCCATTCTAATGATGATTGCAATAGGAAGTACTGGATTGTTATAATACTTTTGTTCTAATAACATACTACTAAACTGATCTCATTTTCGTGAACTTGTACTTCAGTTCATCACAGTTCACAACTTCCATGTGAAACATGAAACTAAACAATGTCCATCTTACTGATCGACTTTAAAACTTCTTTTACTCTGTCTTTCAGTTAATCCACGTCCGTCCTCGATAACAATCGTCAACGAACACGTTCTAAAATAGAAGAAAAAGGACAACAAAACAAAGACGATCATAGAGCGAAATTCCTCAACCACCGCAGAACGCGAGTGCACGCACCGACTAGCAACGGCAACGCCCGCCAGCGGCGTGGGGCTTCGTCGGTGTATACCTTTAACGCCGGCGGGGCGGCGGGCGGGCGGCGGGGGCGGGCGGCGGGCGGCGACGCTGTGCACCGGTGGCCGATTACGCGCGCATGTGTGCCCATGCCATAGCGCATCTTCTTCTCCTCTCCCTCCTCCGTCGACCCCCTCTATCCTCCCGTCCGGGGAAGCGGCTAACGGGACGGCGTCATCGCTGCCACTCTGCTCTCCCGCACCCCGCAACGCACTTGTCGCCGGCGTCATTCATGCGAGAGAGGCCCCACCCCCCCGCCGGTTGTCCCTGGTATGGTTGCCTCGGAAATGAAACACGGAACGCCACTTTACAATTGCAAGGACGCTCTGACCATGCAACAGTTGCATTACCCATTGTCAATACTGACACACTTTATAACCATTGTTATGATCAGTATCGCAATAGAAAAATAAGTGGAAATCCAATATTGCCAACAACAAATGTCATGAATAAATATCGTCTTTGTGAAATATTAAGATCAGTTGTAACTGACGTAACTGACGAAGGTAAAGAGGACAAATTCCCGCAGTTCCAGCTAGAGAAAAGCGAAATCAATACAGCATGAAATGTTGGAAGTACGAATAATATACTTGACAAATTCGAGATATCGCCGTCATGATTGCCATTCATAATCTTAATTTAGTGGCGAAGTTTTGTTGGTATTTGAATAGGAGTAAAATAACGAAAGGTGTAGTCATAACCAACATTTTAAATTACAACATGGCCTGTCTCCAGCAGATTGTCGTATGGAAAACAGAATTCAAACATGACTAGTGAAGTACTGGCAGCCAGTCGAATATTAAGATGATACCTAAGGCATTGAAAGGTGTTCATCTCGTAAACAAAACGTTTGTCAGAACTCAGGATGTCACCTTTTATTTCTACTGTTCACTCATAAGTCTGGAAGTTACCAAACGGTTTAGGCAGACGTGCCCGACGCTGAGACAGGTGTGGTTCGTGCCCGTAACGAGCGGTGTAACTGATGTAAGTGAAATGAGTGTAGTGTAAGTGTAAAGAGTATAAGTGGTGCGTAGTGTAACGAGCGGTGCGGTGAATAGTCCGACGAGTGGAACGATACGGCCCGAGATGCGGTGCTTGTGTCAGCGTGTGACGTGGGGTGGCCAGGGGCTACCCCGCGCAGCGAGGACCTTTGGGCCAAATGCCAGGCAAAGGCCGCGCGCCACCGATTGCTCCCGGAAGCAAGGCGACCCCCCCCTCCCCCTTCCCCTCCCGCCCCACCAGACGGGCGACAGTCGAACTCTTCTCGAGCCAATGCACGCTTCATGCTTAAACGCGTGCTGGTGATCTGAAGGGAGCCTGAAGATGTAAAAGCGCAGCGGAGTAAAACTCCGAGAAGGATCTTTGTGAAGTATGTAGCTAAGAAGAATCTGATATTAGGCTAAGTGGAACAGATTACACAGTAACCCAGTTTGGCCACAAGTGCCTGATGGGTTCAACAATAAATACCGCGCGCGTATGTTTGTGCAAGAGTGGTCGTCAACTCACCAATTTCGCATTGTTTGTGTTGTGCACAAAGATAACGAAAACACTACCGACCTCTTGGCAGGACACGAAGTCTTTTCACGATCGGCTAGAAAGTAGCATTCAGCCGAACCATATCTACACAAGCACTCTATATCGCGAATTGTTGAGAACAAAGCAACTCTTCTACTTTCGACCGCGTATGAAAAAAATTGTGGTGGGATTCCCTCTCAATGCCACGCAAAAGCGAGGTTTGAGGGTATGAATGACAAATGATCAGAGATAAGATGTGCAGAGGACTGAGGACTGTGCTCAGACACAGTTAATTCTTTGAAAACCTACCAGTAAATGTACGAGAATGACCGCATTAAGCTGGTTTATCAACTGTAAAAGCTGTACTTTTAAGGGTCTAAAGCGGCTCCCCACATTCGGTATTCGCCGAGAAGCGAGCTACTGTTCGTCGAATGCCGAGCAGGTTACTTGCTCTGTGCATGTTCGCGACCAACACGCGTCGGATAGGGCGAGCACCGAATGTTTGTCGCTCGGCGAATAGCCTACAATCCATCACTACTCGGAATTCAGGGAGCGGTCGCTCGCTACTCGCCGAATGCGGAGCCGTCTTGACATTCGGAATATATTAGAAGATACGAAATTGGAGGAAAGTTCTTTTAGAAGTAGAGAATATGGAATAGGGTGGTACGTGGACGTTACTCTTGTTGAATTATCGTCAGAAGTGTATTTGAACAAACAGCAAGGCAACTAGGTAATACATTCTGAACACAGCAATTTAGTAAGAGCTATGTGCCGCAAATGCCTTCAATCAATTTCAGCATTATCAATTTCATTTGCATTTAAAATATTCGGAATAAAAGATAACCATTGCAATGAATTAAAATTCGGCATATTTTTGATTTCAAATGGATGTTTACTCAATGGAATGAATTCACTAAAACGATTCGTAATTGCTCCGAAATATTGTATTTTGTAATACAAGAATGGAAGGCAGTTTGAGCACAGACATATGATTAATTGAATTACATTTAATCGTTCCATGATATAAATGATTATTCTATTAATATTATTCTATTACAATTTTTGTTCTAATATAAAGTGTTCGCTAGTTATGCAGTTCAGACTCGGCTTAAAATGTGTAGTTTGCTGAATGAATTCTCGGGGAATCCCATTCATATAGTCTCGCTGTGTTTAAGATAGCACCTTTCCTTCACAAGCGCTAAATATTAACAAAAACAAACAAACAAAAAACTAACGTATTGAGGAGAATGCGGATGGGAAAGTACAGAGGAAAAACAATGAAAGAAATGCGACAAAAAAGAGACAGTAAGATAGTGAAACATATTCTTGGGAGATGGAGGAGAAACTGAGAGCATGACAGAAATAGAAAAAGAGAGGAAAGTGAAAGAGGAGAGGATACGACAAGGAAGACGAAGTAAAGATGATATGCAGTCTGTGGCCGGTCTGTTAAGATACTGCCCCGACATTCGTCTGGTACTGTTGGGAGAAATCTCGTAAAACTACCAATCCGAGCAGCTGGCGGCTAGAACTCTCCTCAGACAGCGGGAGAAACAGCCGTAGCTGTGTAGCTAGTGCCACAATTCCTGGATAGTCGGCGGTCCAACCCTAGGAGCTCCCAGTCAGAATCGCTGCGATAGCAGCGGTTATGCCGGCTTTGAACTGAGTCAGTGACCGAGTAGGAAAGAGGGAATGTGAGAGAAAGGGCGGGAGAGAGAGTAGAGGAGGTGAGGTGTGGGAGTGGGGGCCGCTGTGGGTATCTGGCTCTAAGGCCACCTGTGGCAGTGCCTGTCGCCTCGTCCGAAGACCACGCCCCGCCCTTAAATAACGAGCAGTGGAGCTGCAGGGAAGGCAGCGGAGAAGGCGGGCATGTTGGCAGTTGGGTGGACGGGCTGTTGGGTAGGGTGGTTAGGTGGGCTGTTTGGCGGGGTGGTTGGTTAGGTGGT
>BOPP01000007.1:8352306-8362485 GCA_017312745.1 Gryllus bimaculatus
TAAAGACCATTTACCAATTATTATTAAATTTTGGCAGGAAATTACATAAAAGACAGTTCATGTTTTTTTCATGTTAAGAGTGGGTAAAGATTAACACGCGTACCGCAACAATTAGTGCATTTTTTCACGACGCACATCTCGATCAACATCCAGCGCTGTAATCATGCAAGTGCTGGGCCTGTGCGCTGGAATACGCGCCCCATGCTAACGTACCTTAGAACGACAACATTCTGTACACCATAACTCTTTGAAACTGAGTCCGGTACGTTAATGATCGGGTGATGAATTGGTCGTAAAGCTTCCCCAATTTTCGGGGTGAAAACTAATCGCTTAATGGCAAACGTCCTCCAAACCGCAGGATGATCCTTTCTAATCCAACGGTCGACCACATCCCCTACGCTCTGACCCTGGCAAGGGCCCTGTGTCAACTATTATCCCGGCCTCTGGCGCGTTCCCTCAAACCCCCCTCCCGATCACTCTGCTTTAAAGAAGTTACATCAAGTTAATAAATTAATATGTTAAATACATTCATTGAAATGTGTTCGCTGTCTTCTACGTTACAATACTTGTAGTATTTTCTAGCACGTCAGTCATTCGTAATCACAGCATTATCACTGGTTTAGCAAAGGCACAAGACAGTGCCTAAAAGCAGCAGTTAGAAAACATGAGAATGGTCATCTTTCCTAGTACTTATTATATATTATAAAAAAAGATCTTAGTGCAAATCTTTTTAGGAGAAATGAAAATTTAAGACTTATGTTAAAGTCAGCCAGGGCCTGTCTGACTAAGAGCCGCCTAGCAAATAGGGAACTCGAAATGTTCGAAAATCGAGTACGCAAGACGAAATTTAAACTGTAACAACAACAACAACAACAACCTAATAATAATAATAATAAAGTAATCATTAATAATAATAATAATAATAATACACAGATTGACCACATTTCAGTGTATTTTCTGAAAACAATATTACAATTTGTTTTGTTCTCTCCAACAAAATAAGCATAACTTTATTTCAAATTTATCTGGCCTCCTAGAGAAAAGGAGGCGTTTGCTAGACTGGGAATTCGGCGATGTCTTTTTTTTTCCCCTTAAAAGTGCCCTCCTACGTTTTAAAAGCAATACCCAAGCATCTGTGGGGCGAAGGGAATTCGTTTGGCATACGTTTTCCACGTCTCGCCTGACGGGCACCCCCGCGGAGAGCTGCCCAATCAGACACGTGCCCTATACGGCCGCACACTCCCCCCTGCCCTAGGGCTTCCTCTGCCGTAGGCCCGCACAACGGCCTCCCGCAGCGCCGCGCTCCCCGGGGGAAGTCCCGAAGTTAAATTGCTCTTTGCGTTCATTACCGTCGCGCCGAGTGTGCGGCTAGCGAGCAGGGGGCGGCGCGTGCGTGTTTGGCGCGGCCGGGGTTGGGCCGGGATGGATGTGGTGTGGGGTGGTGGGGTGGGGGGGTGCGGTGGGGGCGGGGCGGGGCGGGGCGCGGGGGGCGCGTAACGCCGGTGCGGGGCAGATAGACTGAGTGTAGCTGGCCGAGATAGTGCGAGGCGGGTGGTGGCCAGTAACAGGGAAGGATACGGCGGGGCCGAGCGATTGGTGTGGGCGGGACGGGGCAGGACGAGACCGTACGGTGGAGACGGGGCGCGGGATGTGGCGGGGAGGCGCGGGGGTAGCCTTTGCGGCGGAGAAAACTTAACCACGCAGATGGGTCCGGACACGCCGGCTTGTGTTCTGTAAGGTTCTTAAGCTCTCCTCGAGTTCCTTAATACTGGAAGATCCAACTCGACTTCTGGGTAAAGCACAGCCATTATCTCAAGTGGAGTTATTTTCAAATTGCACGAAGAATTTTAATTACGTATCTTCATGTCACCTTTCTTTCTACACAAGGCTGCCTTACATTTGCATACTATGTACACAGTTTCATATTACTTTCGTCGTCAACAAATACAAATCATGGGAAGTGTAAGATTTCGTATTTGCAGATATTGTATGGCATTTCCAACACCATCGATCCTCGTATAACCTATCGAACCATCATTGCCAAAATCTGCTAAGCACGCTCCTCCGAGACGAGCACCAGTTTCTGCAAGCACACCTACCGCGAACTTACGCGCATTACGTTTAAACAACCAGTGTTTAATTGAGAGTGCAGTAACAAATGTAACTTTCCTTATCACTAAATAATCCCCTACCCTCTCACTCTCTGTCCGTCTCATCTCCCACACTTTTCTCGCCAGTTGGAGTTCACTGTCTCAAGTAACTTTCACACCAGTGGCGTTAACTCCTGCACGAAGTATCCAACAAACGTTAAAGCGGTAACCCACGAAATCTGGCCTCCAGCGGCCGCCACCCGCAACCATTACCGCCCGCGCACGAGTGGCTGCGTAACGGCGACCCCAGCGGCTTCCTGCGCCGGGGGTCTCTTGGGCAGCTCCGCGTCGTCTCGCTTTTCAGCGCCGCGACCGCCCGCCTCCCCCTTCACCGTGCGGTCGCTCGTTCCGCGCACTCGCACCCAAGGGCTGTGGCGAAAAAAGAGGGTGCCCTTCCGTCGAAGAGGGGAGAGTGGGGGGGATGGCGACACGGCGCAGAGTGGAGCGGAGAGGATGGGGTGGGGGAGGGAGAGGAGGCCGGAGTTGTACGTGGCATGGCTCGCGGTAAACACGTCGCCTCCAGACGCATTAAACATGACACAGTGCGGGACCCTGCGGAACACCCTCCGCAATGGCAGAGCGCAGCAGGTCACATAAATCGCAGGGGGGGGGGCGCCTCTGAGTTGGCGGGACGAAACCTAGTGATCGTCGAGCAGCCGGTTGGGAACACGCACGTTAAAAAGATCACCTGTAGGATCGTCGCAGGGTCATGTGATCCGATGAGGGTAACACAAGTAGGCAGTACATGCGGTGGCGGAGAGTAGAGCCTCGCCCGATTCACAGTATTGGAGTAAAAATCCTCAAAGTTGAAGTATGTAGAAGTAGCTTCTAAAGATCAACTATCTGCTGCTATCACTGCAACTATCACTTTCGAACATTCCATAGTCAAAATAACACAAAATTCATAAATATAGGAAACTGTTTTAATCAAGCGTCAGAATGACAGCATGAAAACAGAGTAATACAGTTGAAAGAAATAGTAATCGTGAAGCCCTTGGCGTATTTTGACTTTGTTTCATGTAATGTAATTTATATGCGTAATAAATTACTTACTAAATAAAATTTAAAAAAAATATTTTTGTGGCAAGACATCAATAAATGGCGTGAAAGAGGAAAAGGGAGAACAACGGAGATAAAGCAACAACAGCCGGGGCGCAAAAAAGGGAAGTTAGGAACGGATGAGTGATTAGAAGCGATGAATGGAAGTAGGGGTGAAGGAGGGCGAGGATTAGTGTGGTAGAAAGAGGCAAGGTGCAGTGTGGTACAAAGAGGCAAGGTGAAGTGTGGTAGAAAGGGGCGAGGTGAAGTGTGGTAGAAAGGGGCGAGGTGAAGTGTGGTAGAAACGGACGAGGTGAAGTGTGGTAGAAAGGGACGAGGTGAAGTGTGGTAGAAAGGAGCGAGGTCAAGTGTGGTAGAAAGGAGCGAGGTCAAGTGTGGTAGAAAGGAGCGAGGTGAAGCGCGGTGAAGAGAGGCCAAGTGAGTAGGGACCAAAAGGCGAGGTGAATGGGGAAGAGGTGAAGCGCCGCGAGGCGCCGGCGAGGTGCAAACCCAAACCGAGGTGAAGCGCGGTGAAGCGCGAGTACCTCTCCGAGTAGCAGCGGCGCGCGTCGGGGTGCGCGGCGTGGGGCGAGGAGCCCGGGGCGGGCGCCGACGGGTTGCGCGCCATCCGCGCCTCCATCGCTGCTGCTGCTGCTGCCGCCGCCGCCGCCGCTCTTCCTTCTCCTCGGCTTCACTCCCCCTCTTCTCGCCTCCCCGACCGCTCCCTCCTCACGCCATGGCTCCCACGGGAGCGCCCGCCTGGCAGCCAACGCGTCACATGCGGCGCGCGGGCGCCGGGCGCGGGAGCGCACGCGTGCGTGGGGGAGCATTGCCGACGAAAGACAAGTACGCACAAAGCTCACTTCTAGCGGTAAAAACCAGCATGCAATTGGCAAGAAATGATGTAGCATTTACGACAGTGGCATCGTTATAGAAATAGATATTAAACGTCGTTTTGTCGAGTTTATTTTTCCATCAAGTTTTTTTCGGTCGCACTGCGGCCATCTTCAGTGTTACAAAGAAAGGTAAACATGTACCAATTACAATACATTCAATATCCTATCCTTCCACAAGCGTCCTAAGGAGAATCAAGTTTTGAAGTATCAAGACTCCTTGAAGCGGGAAAATAAACACCTGTTGAAAGACACTTCACGGACGAAACTTCTTAGGCCAAACAATGAGGGGCGCAAACGACGTGACTAAGTCGCATTATAAGAGATCGCAAAGTCTTCAAGAAGGGAAATTCCTGAAACTCCAGAGGTCGAATCGCTTAATAAGATTGATCGCCAGGCGTAAACACGGTTAGAACACAGAAGATTCACTCCTCTACAAATTGCAGACAAGATTCAATGCTCTGCTTGTTTTTTAACGAATGTTACAAGAATGAAGTATCTTATCAATAGAAGGAAAGCGAAAAAAAACATCCTTTGAGAGAAGTCACAAGTTTCTTCTCAAGCTAAAAGTAATGAGACAGGTAATTAAAGTCATCATTAAACATTTGACACGGAAACACCCTGAACGGCCATAAAATTGCATTTTCCTCTATGCCAATATCCGTTGACCAAGAGCTAAAACGTTTACTGACTACGTAGGATACAGTTTCTACATCTTTCTTACAGAGCAGATTTCTCTCACTGCAGGACAATTTACATCGGACAACGATACGAGTTAACTAATGACTGATCGTCTTATTTCCTAATTCATTAAATGAAGTGTATTCCAGACAGTTTCAAAGAATTCTTTTGAGATAAAAAACTTTTTTGATGACTGATGTGTTCTTTACAATAAGCCATTTATTGGAAACTAAAGATATGTCTGAATGCCCAGGAAAGCAATATTGTGGCCAATGTTGACAATGCCTGCAAAACCTCTTCCAACGCTGTAACTTCCTCCCTGCAATCCTGATCCCGAATTCCAATTAAGATTTCCACATACGCTTCCCCGCCGCCCACATAAACAGCGGCCGGCGAGCGGAGCGCCCGCGAGGGCCGGGCGGCGCGGGCCGCGTGCCTGGGAGGGCCGCGCCGGAATCTGCCGACTCGATCGATGGTCAGGCCTTCCCCACCCCTCCTCGAGACGCTCCGTCGCGGAAGGCTCAAAACAACGGAGCACCCCCCGCCCACGTGCAGACCCTCCGGCGAAACAGACGTTCTTGGCGCGCGGAGCGGGGTGGGCGGGGACAAGAGAGGACGCGGGCGGGAAGAAGACGCGGAGGGACGGGACAAGACGGCGGCGGGACAAGACGGGACGGGGCGAGGCAAGAAGGGGGGCGGGGCAAGACGGGACGGAGCCAAGACGGACGGGCCAAGACGGGACGGGGCCAAGACGGGACGGCCAAAGACGGCGACGCGGCCAAGACGGGACGGCCAGACGGGACGGTGCCAAGACGGGGACGGGCCAAGACGGACGGGCCAAAGACGCGGACGGGCAAGACGGGACGGGCCAAACGGGACGGGCCAAAGAGGGACGGGCCAGACGGGACGCGCCAAGACGGGGCGGGACAAGACGGGACGGGGCAGGGCGGGCGGGAACAGACGGGGCGAGGCAAGAAGGGGGGCGGGACAAGACGGGGCGGGGCCGGGCGGGGCGGGGCGGGGCGGGAAGAGGCGGACGGGCGTGAGGTCTGGCGGCAGACGGGGCCTGGCGAAGCGGTTGGAGGGGGTACGGAGTTTGAGGATGAGGAAGTGGGTGCGGGGGCTTAGGAATGGGAGTGGGGATGGGGATGGGGATAGGGGTGAGGCGGAACATGGCGAAACATCTAGACCAAAGTTTAGCCATTGAAGGATACCTCCCCAAAATCACTTCGAATATTCGAAGGAAATTACGATTTTGAGATTAGGTTCTGAACAATAATTCAAGTTCAATTTAAGGCTGACGCTGACTTCGCAGTCACTCCCTTACAAATAACACAATCGTACGATCACAAAACTATGTTCTTTGGTATCTCTCCAAGAATTACATCGTAAAATTCTAAGCGCCATTTCAGACTCATGGACACCGAAATAAAAGTTCGCTACCTCTTGAATGATACACTGAAACAAAGTATTCGTACTTAAATTTCATTTCGAGGCAACGACTCCGGTATTTACTGGATAGAATAGTATAACAACCGAGACTCGATATCTGTGGAATTTCGACACCGGCGAAGAAGAGGGATCGCACGACGTCGATGAGGGTGATAATCCTAGAGATCGGCTGCGCCCATCGGTTGTTTCAGTGGTTTCCTCCAATCAATTCCACGCTGAAGCCGGAGCAGCAACGGGCTACGGACCGCGCGCGATCCGTCCCTTCCCGGCCTTAAGGCTGCACGGAAAAATGATCTCCCATTCCCTTGGAGCTCATCCCCAAAAACGTTAAAAGAAATAAAATGTTGCCGATTGATCACGTATAATAAGTGGGCTGAAAGACCTGACGAATCACGAATTTAACCCCCACCCCTTTTTTATCGATTGGTTAATTCTCTAACATTGGTAATACTCAATTGTCCGTATGTTCAATTAAAATGAGATATTGTCCCTGATCTTCATAATGTTTACTAATAATTTGTACATTAATTGAAATCTTTCTTTATATTTATCAATTTTCTTCGAGTTTATGGTTTTCTCTGGAAATTGTAAATAATAATGTATCCTACTAACTTACCTTTAATTAAAATTTGATAACACTTTGGACAAGTGTCCAAAGTCTGGTAGAAACACTGAATAGATATCTACTTCAACATTAAGATTAGTATAAGCGTCTTGTCTTAGAATGTAAACTCAAAAAAAACAACAAATTAGTCACTGTAATTAACTGCTACAGCTCTCAAGAAACGTAGCATGACTGGACGACACGTCAGCTATTAAAACGCTTAAAACAAAATTAAAAACAGCTCAATTCTTGATCCACCGCGTCATTCTATTGACGCCGAAAGGCTGCGCGAAAAGTCAGGCAAACTGCTCGACTTCAAGTGCAGAACGAAGAGGTGGATCGGATCGCGTGCCGAAGCACCGAGAGGAGTACGGACGGCGGGGGGCGGGGGCGCGTGTGCGCAACCCAACATCCAGACGAGCGGGACCGTCTCTACCTATAACGCCGCGCCGCCTTCGGGTGAACGTCGTCGAGCTCCTCCGTCGTCATTGGGCGCTTCTGGGGCACGGCCGGCGCTTCTGGCTCCGGGCGGGGATGGGGGAGACCTTTCGGAGGTCCCGGCGATTGCGCGCTCTCGCCCCAACGCAATGAATCAGGGCGGCCAGATTTAGACGTAGAGCGCGAGCACCGGAACTGCACTTCGCCACGACAACGCAAAAACGGCACCACGCAACGTCTTGCTAAGAGAGGAAGCGGTCCAGAGCAGTTGGAAGAGAGGAACTCTTTGGCGTAAGCAATGAGAAAACATCGTAAAGTTCGAGCGAAAGAATTTTGTTGTTCAATAATGAATATAATACTAAAAATTTTAAAACTCAATTGTATGGTTTTGACGTATGCTGTCATTTACGAATAATGTAGGCATTTCAAAAACTTCCATATATTGCCTGATCGGTGATTCCGGGCGCGACAACTGTTGACATTAGCCATAGAAGTGTATGCGTTTTCCTCTAGAGGTGACGATCTTCCCTCTCGGAATGGTGAGATCCGGCGCCAAACTATCGTCGGTTGATTGTTAGTGATTCCGGGCGCGTGAACTACTATAGCCATTAGTCCCGTAAGTGTAGTACATGTTTTTTTTCTTAGCAGGTGGCGGTGGTCTTCCCATCTCGTATGGCGAGATCCGGCGCCGACCTACCGTCGGCTAGCGGGGTAATCTCCAACCAACCAGGATTCTCCCTCCTCAGCCGCAACAAGCTATCTTCCGACCAGTCTCCCGGCACCACGTGTGATATTGTAGTGCATGTACGTAAGTGTGAGGGCGGGGAAGCAAGGGAAAGACAGGACAAAGAGTTGAAACAAAAGAAGCAACGCGGTCTGTGATCCGTTAGTTATGGAACTGCCCCGGTATTCCCCTGGAGCTGATCCGAGAAACTACGGAAAACTATCGCAGCTGAGCACTAGAATTCTTCTCCAGACAGCGCCACCGTCGGGACTCGAACCTAGAACCTCCGTCAGAGGCACCGAGATATGTAGCAGGTTAGAGAAGAACGTACAATAAGAAACCAAAATGACCGTGATTTGTATTTCACCAATAATATTTATGTCAAATATATATCGCTTGTACTAATGATCTCTTAGTGTGCGAAACGCTACCGATCACGTGAAACATTAAAACAGCGCCAAATCAGAAGACGCACCCATATACGTACTCTCCGACGCGTAGTGGATTCTTTATAGCGCTAAATCGAATAGTTGCATAGGATAGGCACTCCTCTCCTGGAATAAAGTTTCTCGTCTACTCCCAACTTTCCAGTGATTTTTTAACATGTTTACATGTTCTTATTACAGGAATACACACATTTTTCTCGATCGTCACATTTTTCTTATACTGCCTTTCTCTCTAACCTGATACCCGGAACTAGGTTCTTTCAAATCCACACATTGATTGTTACAAATCATTGCGCCGTTCCCATTTTTTAAACCTCCTCCTTTCAACCGAAATACCGTGAAAAAAGGCGGCAGGTTTTTGCAGTAACCCTAATGAATCAGCAATTAAGAAAAATGTTGAAATTATGATTTAATTGTGACACATCGGACGAATTGCCAGCCTTTACGTCCCCGCGAACGCGTAATTGAAAATCGATTTTTAAAGAGCGAATTTTAATTGAACGCATCTAGTAACAGATTTAAAGGAGCAGCGAAGCAAGCTCCGAAAGCATTGTAATACTGAAGAGGAAAGAGAAATCGACTAAGAAATATCGGGAAAATAATGGAAACCGACGAAAAAGGGGATGCAAAATCCTTTGGTAAAGTACTTCAGAAGTCTGGAGAAAAAACTTTGCGCAGGGTTATCCAAATCTTTATCCGGAGAACAAGGCAAATAGAAACGTACCAGATGCGGGAATACAATATAAAGATAAACATAATTAACACTTTACTGCTTAATAATCGTTCAATTATTTTTTTTCGTTAGCAGCACGCATATGAGATCAATCAGCTTAAGTGCAAGGCTACAGGGCCTACACATACTAATGGGAGTCATGCTCAATCAGGCACAGTCAATATTAAATTAAACAGCTTATGAGGGAAGGGCTTTAACATCTCAAGTCACAAAACTTACTACTGAAAACTTTGGCAAAGCAATTCACGTGAAGACCGGCCTCAGCCTAACTCCAATTTCTATTCGTTTGATATTGAGAAATATTTTTGACGGGTTTCTAAACTTCGAACCGCTGAACGCGAGAACACTTCTGAAAACCAAAATATCCTGCTTGTCAAACGTAATCAAGCGAGAGCCGACTGTAACACCCAGGCACTTACGAGGATTCACTGTATTTATATTACACTTTCCCTCATCTAAATAATTCCGATTTTAAATTGACCGTTTAAAATGTCCATCCAGTCACCTTCGGAAACGACTTTTCAATATTTCAATTCGTTTGATCTGGTGGCAGCTCACAGTTCAACAGGACTACGAAATTAACAACACAGGGGATTTAAAAACCAAGAGAAACAGTTCACGACCAACGTGCAACCAATAACTGACGTCAATGATCTGACGCTTTCTCTGCCGTATTTAACCATAAGCGCCCCACGAACAAAAGAAAATCGCTCTTCCTTAAAACCCGAACTTTCCGTCAGGAAAGGAGAGAAGCTATAACGCATCTCGGCAAAACGCCAGCTACACACACACAAATTGTGCCACCCCTAACGCAGCAGCAAAAGGAGAAAACGAAATATCGGAAGAAGAGGTAATGGGAGAAGGGATGGGGAGGAGGGGTCGAAACCATTTAACCCTTTCGATTTTTCAGAGGCCTCGCGTCGGGGACGGGAGGAGCGGGGCCGGCCGGGACAGAGCGGGCTTGGCGGGACGGAATGGGGCGAGACGGGTGTAACGGGGCTGGGCGGGGTGTGACGGGGC
>BOPP01000007.1:8384635-8394643 GCA_017312745.1 Gryllus bimaculatus
TGAGGCCTGAAATGGGCGAAGTGAGGTTGAAATGGGGAGATGTGGTTGAAGCAGCAGTAATTTAGTAACTTGATGGGTGAGAATGTTGGGGTAAAAGTGAGCAGGAGGTGAACAGTGGAGAGCTGATAATTGGAGAAGTAGAAGCCGATGCGACGCCAGCATGGGCGTGCCGAGGCGAAGCACGAGCACGGGAAGGCGAGGGAGGGCGCGCCAGAACGACAGGCAGCTGCGAACGCGCGGCCGCGAGCGCCGCCTGCCACCACCAGCGGGAGCGGACGCTTTTGTGGATGCAGAGGTGCGGCGGCCGCTCTCGGCCGAATCGATTCGCGCCACAGCGGAGCGCGCCGGGCGGCAGCGGGCGGCGCGAGGGCGGCGAAGCGACCTCGGCCGGCCCGCGGCGCGGCCGCCCGCGCCCGCCGCTCTGTCATGTGTCTCCTGCCCCGGCGCCTACCACTTACCCGCTCCGCTCCGCTTAGGCCCCGAGAATGCCGCGATGCGCCTAATGTGGAGCTGCGGCTGGCCACGCCCCAAACGGCTCCTTTGAGCCCGAGCCAACTCCACTCGCGGGACGGTAGCCGCCGCGAACAAAAGCGAACGCGTCCACAGCAAGTTGGCGCTCTGGCCAAATGTATTGTAGGTCTGTTGTTAGGAATTTTTGGTCGATAGTTCAGCTGACTTGTGTTCCGTGATTGGAACTAATTTGGACGGTAAGAGCGAGATTGAGAGCGAATATTACTGTTTCTCTCCCCGTAACCAAGACAATATCTGCCTGTCGAGTTTTTTGGTTCGTCACACTGCTTTCAGAAAAACACACGAGTTTTTACCGAAAAGGTACCAAAATCTATGTTTGCCTAAACCGAAATTCGAACGCCGCATCTCACCACAGGAAGCATTACACTGCCCATTGAGCCATTTCCAGAAGGCGGGCTTTGCTGTCGATATAATTTACAAAATTATTTTATCTCTAGAAATTTTTTAAAAAATATTGAACGAATTGTTGGGGATGCTTAACACCTCTTACTTTTTTGCTCACAACGACAACACATTTTGAAGGAACTGCGGCAAAAATTATGTTTTCTCCTCCCGACCATTAATCTAGTCCATTAAAAATAGAATAAACAAATGAGCTACCAAGAATTCGTAAAGATGCGTCCAAGTTATAAAAAGGCTTTACCGCCAGCAACATCCATTCCATTTATTTTGTAAAAAAATATAATGCAACTATATATCATAAAACCATTTATTTCATACAGTTAGAAAACAAACGATGTTTACACCCACGAATAGCCATTAGATATTATTCATCCACTAAATATTCGAATCGAAAATCACCTTTACCGCTCAAGCGCAAATTCTTGAACTATGTAGGTATAGGTAAAAATATTTAGTACTGTACCCATACAGGAAGAGAAACTACTAATATGCACTACACTTCCTTAATCTTAAAAAGCATTTACGTTAAATCAGTCTTGGGTTACACAAGGCACGTTTGTTTTTCGGCGAGCGGAAGCCCCGCGAATTATTCCGGGCGGGTGGACCGTCCTTAGGAAATAAAACCCGGCAGGGGAAGGTCTCCGGGAAGGACGCACGGGTATCGAGGTCGGCAGCGGAAGAGGAAGTTTGCGGAGGCGGAGCAGGAGCAGGGCCGGCAACAGAGGCGAAAAGCTGGTGGTGGGGGCGGTATGAGATCGCTGATCAGATTGCAATAAGAGGCCTTTACGGGTTGGCACAATATTCGCCCATCCCTCCCCGCGCCGGCGGCCGCCTCCGCCTTTCGCCAAAACCCTTTCCCCCACCCCGCACCGACGTTTCAGGCTCCAATACAATCAGGCCTCCCTCATCCACTTCGCCGCCGCCGCTCCTGCTCACGGGCGCAAAAGCGCGTTTTGATTCATTCAAGCGAGGAACGGCAGCATTTCCTCGAGCCGAATCGCCAGGAGACAATAAATTTTTGGCGGCAAACCGCTTGCGCCGCGAGAGCAAGCGAATAATGCCCTTCGTTTGGTGGGCGTGTATGCTAAATGGCGTTCTGCTAATGCATGTCAGTGCTAAATGCATGTAAACACGCATAAATGAAGAAGAATTAAGCGCCAAGTGATAGCTTCGTCGTTCTCCCCAACAGTTTAACTCCTCTCATAGACCACGTGACCTTCCCTAATACACGTGGTGGATGTTTTATAATGGTCCTGCTACGTCCCCAAAACCAGTAGCGAGTGTCATTACAAAGATAATGACACAAAATAATCCGTCAAATTTATTTTAACGATTTCTTAACTTCCCCCTTCCAAAACTAAGTAATATTAACATTGGCTAACATTATAAGCCGTACAGAAATTTATCCTCAGGAATTTTAGTCTCTCCATGAACTAACGCAGAAATTTTGTCCAACGCATTTATTCACATTTTAACAACGTGCAAAAGCCCAAACCTCCAAAAGCCAACAAATCATTATTAGTAAATTAATCACGAAACTCTACTGAAACAACGTTTCATTATTTTTCAAGGCATCCTTTGCAAAGCAGAGATTACAAATTATCTCATTCATGGAAATCATTGATAGCTGAACTCCATCAATGATTCAGAACAGGTTACACAGCCCTAAAATCATGTCATCATTCAATTTATTCAAATACATATCTAAATTCTAATGAATTAAATTTTACCACGATGAACTGTCGAAATTACCGCCCAATTATCCGTTCGGCCATCCATTTTCCACAGCGGTTGACAATTGGCTGTTACCACCACAAAGTGAAGGCCTACCACAAAGTTCCTTGATCCACCATGTTTTACCCCGCCGAGACCACGCCGGTCCCCACTTCCGCCGTGAACGCGGGCCCCTAAACAGCTGAATCCCGCCTTCCGCATCAAGCTACCTCCCGTTGTGCCTGTCGACCAAGGTGTTCTGTGCCTCCGGGCTCGCCGTGAAAAACGGCACGTCCGGCGGCGGGCGGAGGCAGGGCGGGGCGGGGGCGGAGGCGGGGGGGGGCGGGAGCGATGGGCGATGCTGGCGAAACGCTCAGTAAACGAAAGTCGACGCACAGCGCCCAGGGTAAGCCAACCTGCGCCCTTCGAAAAAAAAAAACTTCTTCCGATTGATGCTGCGCCACGGAAGTTGATGAGCAACCGAGGTGTGAAACAGTGATAAAGGAAGGACAATTTTTAGAAGAAGGTTCGCCAACTTTCCCAGTTGAACTTACAAACGTTTATGTTTTTCCAATCTATTTTGATTGTATTGCCCTGTTTTCCATCATTCACATTTTCTCTGATTTTTTTAGCCACATTTAAAAAGGATTTACAAAAAAAGTTGGTAATTACTTGGATCAATGAAGATACATGTTTGGGTTCATATGGGTGAGAAAATTCCATAAGAATTTCGCCCAACAACGTTTGTGGGAGAAAGAATAGCATTAAATTGAGTCCCATGCGTGTAGAAATGTGATGTTTTCAGGAATTCTTTGCTTTCTGCTTACCACAAGCCCCGATGAATGATATTCCTTGGCCCCTTTTTTTTTTTATTGGGTTACGTTTTCTATCTTCCTCAATCCTCATTTCCTTCATTTCCATAACCCTTCCGATGTTTTTTTCTCCTTGCTTCTTATCTTTATCCTTCCTCCCTGAACGCCAATTCTTTAAAAATAGCTACTGTCCATCTATTTCATAGTCATTAGTTCATTAAGTCGGGGGACTCATACACAAATAGGATATAATCAGGGAATAATAGGGCCCTTATTCTGTAGTTCGCAAATAGTTTTTACTACACGTTTGAGCGAAATTTTATTTTGAATTTCTTGTTGGAAAATGTACACAATTACACTTCTTCCCACCACAATTTTAACAGGTTTTGACGTAAATCAAAGCATTTTTCTCCGATTCTTCCTGTCCATGTTTTCTTTCCGCGGTACAAACTCCTTTCCTGCGCCCCAACCGCCGTGGCCGTCCAGCCGCTTCCTCGTCCGGAGCGCCGAGGGGCGGCGAGCACCTGCCAGGCGAGCGACTCGACGGCGCGACGGGTCGCCGCCGCGGCCCAGTGCGTCAGCGCCGGGGACGCGGGCTGGGGGCGGAGGGGCACGCCTAAATGCCAAGGTCCCGGGGGCATTTGTGGAGGCACGTCGGCGCGGCGTACACCCCGTGAGTCACTGCCAAAGCTCGTTTACTTCCAGAAGGCGCTGCTCTGCCACGAGGGCAATCGGTGCTCTCCGATGCTTAAGATGTTACAAGAAACGGCCGCCAGGTCGCTAAACCTGCCGATTCCGGCTCCTGAGGGCACTCCAGAGATTTACAGTCCTTTTTTCATCCCTTCCAAACAATCGGGAAAGAAATTACTGGATAATTTTCCGAGTCAATAATTCTGGTATACGTTTGAGTACTTTTTGCATACTATTGTTAAAACCACGGTTTTGGCTACGAGTAAGTTTTCATTCAAGAACTTACTAGTCTGCAGTTAGGTTGTAAATTGAAACACATAAGGCGTTGGTTGTGAAGTGTTCAATCGTCTAAATTAGGGTTAGTAGAAACACAAAGAGAAGGGGAAACAAATCACGACAGAAGTCCAAATTTAAATGCGTGGGCTATAAGTTTCCCCCAAATAATGGGCAATGATGTACAAAGGCATTTCCCCATTTTATGCCATAAAAAACGTAAACCGACGAAAGTTGCAAAAGTATTTCGAAGAAAGTTTCAAACAAAGGAAAAGAGATAAAACAGAAAAAAAGAAGGAGAAGAGAAACAAAACCAGAAAAGGGAAGAACGACTGGCGACCTTGCCACCGGGAGCATCAATCGATTCGTTAAGGCCAACGTCACGACGCGACGCTCGGGGCGCGAGATAAGCGCCTGGGGTAAGCCGGCGGTGGGAGGGGACACGACGCGGTGACGGAAAACAGGACGACGGAACCAAGCGGAGGACAGGGACGAAGGAGAGACGCAAAGGAAAGAGGAATGGGTGGGGACAGGGCAGCGGAGGCCTGGCCTGGCAAGAAGACACGGCAGGCAGACCAGGCATAAAGGGCAGACTGCGGGGTAAGGAGAAATGGAAGGGCAGGGCCAACTCTGAGACATGCTCATGAGAAAAGGAGGTTCTGAGACCAGGGTACGGACAAGCACGGCGAGGCCTGCTTCCCGGCACAGCGTTGAAGAGGCAGCCGCACGAATTGCTCTACGCTTTAGCATTATCTGATTAAGGTCTCTCCAATCCCGGAAAACGCACACGATTCTCCACGGAAGCCGAAAAATCCACTTCCGCGATTTGCGGGAAGTGTTTAAAACTTAATACGAGGCAAATTTAGGCGAAATGTCCAGTTTACTATGGTGGACAAAATACGGCATCACGCCGATCCAATTAATTTGTCATTTTCAAACATCTCAGCAAAAGAATTTGTAGACGAGAGGGATTCTAAATTTTTGAGTTTCCTCGTCTCAAAAAAGGTTTATAACGATGGGTATCATTTGTTTGACATCAGTAAAGCGACAGGAGATGCGACCAGATTTAAGATGAGAATTCTGCAGTCGGCTACACTAATCTGTGAAAAACAACTACACTAACTCTGCGCAAGTATCTTTTCAGAGAAACAATTGTCGAACCGCGTGCAATTCTTTTTAATGTCCTGGGACTTCCATCATTAAGGCCACTTCTGGACTGATTCTTTGTAACACAAGATATTAAACGATTTGACTGACTTCTATAGATTTCCCTGACTTTTCCAAGAACAATGAAAATTTCCCGGTTTTTCACGTTTCGAGAAAGTGGCCACCTTGAAAGAACGCGACAAAACCCATGCGTCTTATCTGCAGATGACCAAAGGGGACGAACCGCAAAAAATAACGCAAAATTAACGCGAAATCGTCGACATTTTTTCTCGAACTGGGAAGAAATTACCACGAAAAAAGCGAAGGCCTTCCCACGCTCCAAATGAGCGAAGTGGGGCGAACCGAAGAGGTCACCGGCGACGCATGAAGGGTTGCGGGGGTCGAAAAGGCGACACCGTCGCGGCGTTCGGCGTGGGCGTGGCGTGGGGCGTGGCGGGGGGCGGGGGCGGGGCGACGGGCAGGCTTTGTTGGCTCGCCGCGCTCGGGACGGCGATTGGAGCGATGGCGCCGCCAGATTGCGCGGCAACAATGCACCGCCGAGGGGCCGGGGGGCGGGGATCGGAAGGGAGAATAGCAGAGTCTTGAAGCGAAACTATGATCGCTAAATTCCACAAGAAACAAAAAACATAAACAGAGTAAAAAAAGATACAACCAATACAAAAAGATGAACGAGCAAATAACAAAAAAAGACCTATACCAATAAAAAAAGAAGATCGCGAAATTTTCCTCGGATGCTGACAATAATAAACTATTTAATATTCAAAAACGACCCCGAACAATATGGAAACGATTCAGAACAAAACGTTAAATTTCATACAATGTCATAGGTGTCAAATTATCCCGGTAATTAAAATTCTAATTCAAAAACTAATATTCGGTCTCTTAACAATAAAAACCAGCAAATCAAGTGTCTGTAGCTTTCTTGCCGCAATACATTAGTTTAAAAAGTTTCGGGCCCATTTCAAACATCGAAAAAATTACACCAATCTATCGCATTTTCCCTCGATAGTTAAAACGTCCTGCACTTAGTGTCCGTTTAATTTTTGTGACTTAAGCCATAACCACGACATGTCCAGTTAAAGGGCAACTGCCCTCGGGCGCCGGTTAGATCCAGGGTTTCGAAGTCTGATGTTCACAACCAGAACCAGCTCGATGGTCTCGGCAATTCCTTAACCTCTGATTTCCCATAGTTTAACGCCATTGGGCTTACGATGAGCCGTTACAGGTCAACCAGTCCCCGGGATGCGCGTGGATAAACGAGGAAAACCACGAAAAACCAGAAAGAGACACCCGGCCGGCACGGATTGAACCGACAGCCGAAAGGTTAGCTGCCGCTACCGCCGTGAGGCCTCTTCCGCCTCAGAAAACAGATATCCTGCTAAGTAACGCTAATTCCTCGAGCCTCAGATACAATATCATAGACACATAGTAGGATACACTATAATCTTCTCTCATATTAATCTTGAGAGCTCCGGGGTCAAAATTGGTGATCGGAAGGCAGGGACTATTTCCCCATCTGGCGAAACCTCCTTCCCCTCCCTGCTTAACAACCGAGAGCTTCGTGCTCTCGCCGAGAAACTTGCGCGCCCGCCGCGCGCGATCGCGCTGTCCGACCGGTCCATCGCGAGGAAACGGCGGTTGCCAAGCGTCCCCCCGCGACAGTTTTATCGAACCAGAGCGCGGCCCAGAATTTATCCCGAAGTAGCCGCGCGAAGCAGAGTGAATCGATGCACCGCGTCAACCGTCGGCGCTGTCACAACCGACAGCCGAACCCGGGCGGACAGATGGCCGCAGCGGGGGCGGGGGGGGGGAGAGGAGAAGACGAGAACCGAGGGAAGAGAAGTCGCCACGGGCCTGCCGGACGACGCGACGCACACGGTGTGACCAACTGCCGAACACCGGCCCAAAACCCCAAATACCTCCCATTCAATCAGAGAATTTCACCTACTTGTTGTCGGGATCTGGTAGTGTTAGGTGGGTTGCGAAATGATGTGAATAGAAGCCAATCTCATTGTTGCTGCGCTGATGAAACCACTATCACGAAAATTTACATTTTCGGATTCAGCAAGCATAAAAATAATTATGTTTAAATTGTCGGAATTTTTTAAAACGCGGAGTAGACAACGACTACTGAGAATTGGCACAGATAACGAGTTAAAAGAGCTACAAATTTTGGACAGTAACTCAAGCTTAGATGGGGCAAAACAAGAAACAATGATTTTTGCAACCGCCATATTCAGAAGATCCCTTATTTTTTTTTAAATAATATAATACAACTTTCTTTATATTTTTTAAAAGTAGCCAGGTTACGAAGAAAAGCATTAATTGTGGGAGGCTAAATCCGCCCCACCATGCTTAAACTACTGTCCCTTTACAAAGGGTACTAATGTATCGCCCCACATTCCAAGCTAACGAAATAAACTACGAGTATATTATCGCTTGAACAGTTCGCATTTTTGAGCTTTTGCCCGCAATTCGGTGATTCGGTCGCAACGTGCGGCGACGACAGGGGAAGGGGCGGGGAAAGGGAGGGGTAGGGGGAGGGGGGAGGAGGAGAACGCGTGCGGAAAACGCGCATCTGGCAGCGCGGATACGCAGTTTACGCCCCCGCGCGGCGAACACCAGCCACCCTTCGCCGCACGCGATTTTTATCCCTCCGGTGCGTAGCTGCCTGAAGCGAGAAGGGGGGAGAGAAACTGGTGCGTGGGAACGAGGGAAGGGCTGCCCAGAATCGGCGACCGCTCAGACGGCGGAGGAACCCCCTTCTTTAAACCTCAAATGAGAATTTTATAGGGGAATTAAATAGCGCATTGGACTGTGTTAGGGGGCGATTGCGAAAAATAACTAAATCCCGCAGAAAAGTGGTTTCTCTAAGAATTCACGTTTTTCTGCGTAAACTTATTGATAGGAATGACCTTACCTGGAATATGAGTAGGACTACAGTCGAGTGAAAACAATGCGTAATGCTCTGTTTGTAGTACGTAAACAATATCATTAGAAATCGCCAGTAACCGATGGAAGAACATTTCTTTTGGAAATCATTTCCCTGCAAATCTATAAACACTATCCTTTCCCTCGTCTACTTTTTCGAATGATATAGAATAATATAAGAAAATACAATACATATTTGAATACTCTCACGGGGAACTGTGTTATATAAGGTTATTGAAATAGTATATTGAATGCTTTAGAAACACGCAGCACACTATTTTCATATCTTTTTGTTCATAAGAGTTGCAAATACCATATCACAAGATTTTAATTAATAATATGACGTACTAAACATGACGTAGGGGATTGAAAAAATAAAGAAGCGACTAATACGACAAAATTAAATTACGGTAACGGTTTGGGTGGTGCACAAAGACGACATCTGCTTTAAGCAACACATTTTGAGCCTGCGTTATCTACTCCCTGCGCAAAGCACGACCTCACACATTTGCATTCGCAACAATCCAGACTTCGCCGACGCTCCGCTCTCCTTCAGAGGGGAACATTTCGCCAACAAGAGCTGCGCGGTCGCACGCGGCGCCACGAGGTTGGCAGCCCTGCGGCAGGGCGTGGCCGCGCGCCGCCCTCTTCAATTACCCCGCGAGGGGGGGCGAAATATTTCGGAGATTTGCTGCTGCGAAAAAGAGGCACCGCATTGTGGCAACCTTTTGGAAGCGACGGCGGCGAGGGGGCGGGGCAGAGGAGGAGGGGGAGGGGGAGAGACGAGGGCGCTGCAGGAGATTCAGGGACGCGGAAGAACGAAGGGGAAAGGTAAGGATGGCATGAAAAGGAAGTTAGAATGCGCGAAGAAATTAGAGGTAGATATAACGAGTGTATTCAAATGGCGAAAAAAGATTTCGTGGAATAAATTCAAGGAAACATAAAAACAACCAAATTAGTGGGGAAAATTTATCTCGTTTGCCATTTTCGAACTGAAGAAGCATTCGCTTCCCTGTGTCTAATTTTCAACACCTTTTTCCTCTTTGATAATTTCTAGCCACTGTCATTGATTTTTGTTCTGCATTTTTCGTATTCTCTCCAAACATACTTACCTTATTTTTATTTCTAATTATTTCATGATACCTAGTCAAGCTTCCTCTTTCGTACAAAAGGAACACAGAAAAAATTCAAAACAGAAAATCAATGAGAAAGTAATTTGAAATCGTGTAGAAAAATGTAATAAGCAAGGGGCATAATCTGACGAAGAAAAGATAGGAAATACTCATAGATGGGAAAAGAAAAGAGCAAAGGAAAGCAGCCATGTCAAGAAAAAAGGAAGAAAGCAAAGAATGAAAGAGAAAAGAACTAAAGAAAAAATGAGAGGGGACGAATGTAACGAAAGAAGAGGACAGGAAAGAATCAAAGGAAAAAAATATAGCAGGAAAGAAATGAAGGAAGAAAGGGGAGAGGAAAGAAGCGAAAGAAAAAA
>BOPP01000007.1:8412926-8434500 GCA_017312745.1 Gryllus bimaculatus
CCCGCGCTGGCCGACGACGACGACGACGACGGCTGGCCCCCGCGCTGCAACACACAAGCCCCGCCCACGTCAGCGCAGCCCCTCCTGCACGCCCACGCAGTGCCTCGCCTCGCCTCGCCTCCACGAGACCTTTCCACCGACGAGCATACCACCATATGTTTTTCCCCCTTTTTTATTTTATTTTATAAAAGGTCGCTTCCAACTGTTCGCTAAAATAACGACCACTGTAACGTAACTTTGGGGTAACGATGAGGGAACAACCATCTATCAGCTATCCAGACACCACACGGTTTTGCAAGTCAACATCGAGTTTGCAGTTTTGCTCCAGAAACGCCTCACTCCGTTGGTACCTGTATTCATCACACAATTATGTGTAATTAAAGGGTGAGGTAGGGATTCTTGATCCCAAGAAAAAGAAATTGTTTTTTTGACGAAATAAATTGAATAAAATTACATCAGATGAATTCAGGTTAATTTTATCTTCGCTTCCTGCTTCGTATTAAACAATGTTGGCATCGTTTCACCTGAATAAATAGCCTTCGTCAAGGAATATTTCTCAGGCTATTGTCACTGTGCTACCCAAAATAAAACTATATGTTTCTAACGCAATACTAAGCAAGGGGATGCATTCTACTTGCAAGAAATAGTAAGTGAATAGTTGAGTGCAAATGAATAATTGCAGGATACGTATAGGTTTTTCTAATTATATCTGTTCTGTATGTTCGAGGCCACTATTGTTTTTTTTTATTTCCCCCTCTCCTACTCTGCACTTACTACATTCACCAAAGTTTAAGTTTTCATAGCTCGTGTATCATTTCAACGTCGAAGATAATCTTCTTAATGTTAATGTTTTGTTTACAACTGCCACTTTGACTACAACGCATTCAAAAACAAAAACAAAAATCTTCCTCCGTTTTAATTGAATAAAAGCCTCTCAAAATGTACTCAATTTGCCGAATGACGTCAAATTCTATTTCTTCTCTCATGCACTCCACTTGACCCCATTCTGCTCTTCCAATCGATCTCGCCTCATCCCCCGACTGGAAGCGAACAAACCAGATTCCACCAGACCTATGTGGTTGCGAATCTGAGCCGACTCGATCCGGCACAACCTGCCTCAACTCGACTTGATTTGACGCGACCTACCCCACTTCCAACCTCCGAAGCCAATCACCGTGAGCACTTCATTGAAATTAAACCCAAGCTCCCTTGAGCGAGCGAGAAAAAGAGAATGTGTGTGTGTGTGTGTGTGTGAGAGAGAGAGAAAGAGAGAGAGAAAGAGAGAGAGAGAAAGAGAGAGAGAGAAAGAGAGAGAGAGAAGAGAGAGAGAGAAGAGAGAGGTCACTGCTTCCTGATAAAAATAGAAACCCAACCTTATAAAAGCGAAAACAATTTGAAAGCGGGTGTCTCAAGTAACTAAACATCAAATTTGATTGCGCCGTTTTCCACATGCTTACTAGTATATACTTGCAAGGACCGGCAATTCAATGTACACATTATGAAGATTACTGCACATAAGTTTTAATAGGATTCCAATAAAGAATTTCAATTCCACACACACTAAGTCGCCCACGTAAAAGAAAAAAAGTTATCTAATCTCTCCTAGATTAAGTTCTTAACTACTCAAATCAGCACCTAAAAATGTTTATTCAACTATCCTGGTCTCAACCACTCGTTCATTCAAAAGACCACTTCAACTCCAAGAGTTTAGTTGTACTAGAAATACAAATGAGTAAAATCGAACTACTAAATATTAAACCATGGTGGCCAACATGCTTAAAATTGTACATTCTCAAATTCGGCTGTGTTTGTTTGGTCATCTGTTGAAAAAGTAAATCGGACAAAGGTTGCGTGTATATTGCGTAATGTGGATGCATCACATTGCACTCACTAGAATGCAATTTCGTAACGATGAATCTTCATTAGCAATCTAATATTATGCCCAGTCGGCTTCGTCACAGTGAAATGGCAAAAAACGCCCTCGGGTTTAATCAGCGAAACTCAACGAAATTACCACATCAAATGAAAATTTAATTTGCAGTGCAAACAACACTTGCACGCATGAAACTGAGGTATGTAATACATGTAATAAAATATTTTAGAACGAATTATAATTAAAACAAGATTTCTTTTATTTACAACCCAATCAGCATATTTCTTGTCACAAATGCCGATTTAAAAAATAAGAAGAAAAATTTAAAAATAAGCATTTCAACCAGAAATTTGCTAAAAGATGACCTTTTATTAGCTAGTTGGCAATTTTGTCGTAGTCACTTCTAGAAACTGAAACATTTCTAATACACTAGTTTCCGAAACGCTCCTCCTTGCTTATCTCCAAATATTAGTGTCTCCTTCGACCGTGACGTTCTGTTATTTTTCTCGCGTAGGAATTTCAAGGCCCCGCGCAGAACCCGACTCCCCAGCATCCGGGCCTCACATGTGGCCAGCAGTTTCTACCGACGAGGCCAGAAACGCGAGATGGATCCAAGAAGAGCAGAGGGGTTCGAAACATTTTCCAAAATACCCATTTATCTTTTTCTTAACGGGAGTACGCCAAGGGCTTGTTCTTTCACCAAGATATTGTAATGTATCTTCGCCTCAGTCCGCCAACTCTCTCCTCCTGATGTGAGTTGTCCCTTGCTTTCCTAATTTCTTCTATTTAATTAACGTAACTTCAAGCAGAAATTCATTAATGATCGACTTCATTTGTAGAATTTAAAATATTTCTACTTCTTAAATGGCGTTTTATCGATATTGGAAAATCGAAATGCCAAAACCAACATATATTGTCTTTCATGTACAGGTTTTTAGATTAGCAGTTTCTTTTTCTTTTCTTAATTCAGAGTGCAACACAAACTGAAAAGAGAATAAGTGAAACGTACTGAAGATAAATTCCAGATATTCAAATTCACAAACACACAGAGGCTGATCGTAATCGTACACGGATCATTAAATTAATTAAACAACAAACAAATCTTAAATAAAATCCATAATGCGTATCTTTAACTTGCGTGTTGGGCGACGATGTGCCTGATGACTCACTAGCCCCGAACGAACCACGCAAACATTCGTCCTGCTTCCGAGAACCCCCGCTCGCCTTCGCCCCCCCCCACGCCCACGCACGCGACGCAAGGTGACCAACCGGCCGGACCGCGCGCGGGCTCCAACGAATCCGCGAGGGCGGTGGGCGGAGGGCGCGCGTATAAATAGGCTGAGGACATTCCCCGCGGGCGATATGCAGAATGCTTCAGTTAGTCACGGGCCGAAATAACGTCCCCACCCCCCGCGACACACTTGCAGTAAATAAAGCGATCCGCCGCAGGGGCCGGCGCCGGCCTGCGGGGTTCACGGTCGGGAACTTTACGCGCGACTCCATTTCTGCGGAAAGGCGCCCATTCAGAAAAACGGGCAATAACATCTGGGAAGGACGCGGTGGGCGGGCGCTGAGGAAATGGATCGGAATAACATCGACACGGTTTCGAAACCTACTGCCTTGAAACATTTGCGTGAGGAATCTCAAAGGGTAAGAAGAATATATTTTAATTTTTTTTATTTCTTACTGATACGTTATAACTTTTTTTTGATACAAAGCTCGATATACACTACATAACTTTCCTTGATCAAGATGATCGGGGTTACGGGGGAAATATGAAAACAGTTGAATGATGCTACTTGTTCCTTCAGAGAGGAAATTACCTTAATGAGAGGGAATTTTAGGACGGAAACATGAAAAGACAAACTGAGTCACGTTAACGTCTAGTAAGTAAATCTGAATAAAATTAGGTAATAAATAATATTACGTTCCACGTGTTAACTGGATCTAATGATCTCTGGCGTACTAAAGGCTCGTACTAAAGGCCCTCGAGTATTTTGTCGCCGCTCGATCATTAGAACCCTTAAAACGCCCTTGGCGAATAAATAACTATTAAATTTGTGATAATACGAGGGGCGAATAACCAACCAACTTGAATTTAAATAAAGGCATGGATGATGGAGCAGTGATTGTGGCTGGAGGGCAGTCACATTCCTCTTGGCAATCACTCACCCTGTCTTTATCCATTGGCCTAACCCGGTCATGTTAAAAAAAGGAGGCAGCTTTACTATCATATGCTACGGGGCTGTAGACTACGGCAACGGCGCTGTCGCTCTGAACCCGTACGTAGGAAGGTGCAAGTGCGAGATGGGTCCACGGGCTAAGTCGAGTGTCACAAAAGGTGGAACCCGAGATGGGTCCAAGAGATACCTAAAGGAGAAGCTTGGGCAGTGATGGAGTACTCTGATTGGCCGAGGCGAGCAGCCTGTGTCGAAGGGTGCCCCTCGAAGTTTCCAAGCAGCACTACACGCCAACCGGAAATCAGGCAAACCAATAAGGTGGTCCATGACGATAAAACGGAGCCTTTACAAAATGTGTCATTTGGGTTTGAGAAATCAAGTTCCACCTGCAATTTTAATAAGTAATATAAGAGGAGAAGGCGCTAACGTCTCTACTACTGCGTGATTTTACGCGTTTTCCTATCATCACAAAACATTTCAAATTTATATCAATCACTCTTTTTCGTTTTTACTACATGAAGTCACTTCCACACGTCATTGCTTTTCAAACTTATGTGCGGGAAAACATTCAAATAATGCAAATCTTCAACTGCACAAGCCATTCATTCCAATGAAATTGAAGAAAACTATTTTTACGAGGAGCCTATTAACTAGTAACCCAGTAATCCGCGAAGAATCTTATCTTGATGAAATACTTATTCTGATGAACTGTTTTCAAATTCCTCGTATGTGCACCGACACTTACTTCATCATGAGTCATTATAAACGTTGTTGACAAGCAGCGAACTTGGATGAAGCAAACGGGGAAAAACCTTTACTCCTGGGAGACGGCCAGAGCAGATACCTACGGAACTAGACGCCAAGAGTGATGCAAAAGCGCCTAGTTTCGTCTCTTTCGATTATTCTCTGTGGACCTCCTAGCGATAAAAATAACGGTTGGAGTCAAGAAAGAAATTCGTTATTGCATTTACCTCGTATTATTTAAAACCACCATTAATCAGAAAAGATTAGAAAACAGATCAATGAACCCGTCCGCCCTTCGTTTACGAAACCTCGGTACTCACAATAATTGCACAACATTCATCATTCAGAACCAGAAAAGATCAGCATTTACAGATTTCATAACAGCCCGAATTCTCAAATGGATTTTTACGCTTAAAAACAAGCTTTTAGACACGGCTTACGTGTGTTTATATATACTTGTAACGTAAAAAAATGAGACACCACGAAAGGATCTAGAGAGAAAAAAAGAGTATGCTTGGACAGTAAGTACGCTGACATCTATTTTCGCGGTTGCGGGAGCAGTGCTGAGGGCAATTTTTAACAGACAGTAAAGGAAGAATATTTTCTGATCTCACGTTCCACTTTTTTATACCTTCCCTCTGTTATACATTTTGAGACAATGTACGGACCAAAATGTCAGCGTTTAGTATAAAATGTAAAAAGTTATTTAAAAATCAATATTCTCCCTTAGCAATTTGTACAAAGGCGTAAAGCAAAAGCAATGTTACATGGCACTACACACTGACACATAATAAAAACTACACAAAGCACATAATCGAACGTCTTTCGGATCAACACCATTGCCAAAATTTTCTTTCGGAGGAAGTTCGACAAGTCAATATTCTACTAAAAACATTGAACTAAACCATTTTTTACGCAACATTTCGAAAAACCTATTCAGGAAACAGACATTTCTTCCTAACAAGATTTAAGAGACTAATTTATGAACTTTTGAACTTTTATGAACTTTTCAGGACATTCTAACAACATTATCATGAAATCGTCGCATAACATAGAATTATTCTTCATTCAGAGAAGGGCCTAAGACCCTTGAATTTTGCACTGAAACTTACATTTAGCTGCATTACTAGTATTACTAATTATTATTATTATTATTATTATTATTATTATTATTATTATTATTATTATTATGTTCATCATCATTATTATCATCATCATCATTATCATTATTATTATTACTATTACTATTATCATTACTATTATTATATTATAATTATTATTGTATGTTTTAGTCCTTTTACATATACGCTCCTGACAGCGCGGAACCAGGATTTGATTTCTGGTGGAACGCAACGGAACGGCACTTTGATACCTTGGGAATAATTATTAAATAACATTATAAATGTAGAAAAAAAATCATTTTTGGGGTACAAATTGAACGCAAATCCTTATTGTTCTTTCTTTCTCTATCCGAGAGACCAGTCGACGAGCGACTTGGCGCGGGCGGCGTACTGCGTGCACCCGGGAGAGCATCGCGGAAGCGGGGCCCGAGCCAACCCTGTCCAAGACAAAACGTCCCGCGGCGCGCTCGCAGGATAGACGAGTCGGGCCCCTGTCCTCATGCCCTGCCCCCGCCCCCAGCCGGAGAGCAATTGGCTCGGCCCGGCCCCGAATATATCGTCTCCCCCCACCCCCGGGCAGTCGAGGCGGCGCCCGTCGCCGTGTTCCCACGCCTGTACCGAAGCCCGCCCTATCTCTCCCCCGCGAAGACAACCTGCCCGAAATACGGCCCCGTGCTCGACCTCAGCTCGTCAATAGCTGAAGACGAGCCGCGCGCGCGCGAGCCTAAGAGCTAACAGCTCATTAGTACAAACACAGAAGCGCATAGCGCATCCTTCAATTTCCCCTCCAGAGTAGTTTAGAGTATGCTGCTGCCTTACGGATTAAGCAGCTAAGACAAAGGGGGACGGCGTTTTTTAATAACCAACTAAAACTAAAATTAATTTTAGCTTAATCTAACTGTACAGTTAATACGAAAGCTCTTTGGCATACTAAACTTGAAAGGAATGTTCTCCCTTTAAACCATGTCATGTTCTTACTTCTTTCCTGGTTTTTTTTTTCATTCCTTTGCGCTGCCGATTACACTGTTTTATATCCGTTGGTCAGGGAAAAATTAGAACTGAAATTGTTGAAAACCACCAATCCACCTCAAGCCAATAATAATAAATTCGAGTATCTCTGTAAAGCCTTTAACTGTTATCACTTCTCCGAAACTCCCTGAAAGCTGCCTGGCAGGGCTATTGAAGAAGAGAAAATTAAATGGCGGCGGCAGTTCAGGTTGCCCTCCCCCCACCCTTTTTACAGGTGGGACTGTTGCATTACTCCAAAAGCATTGATACCAGTTTTCATAGTGTGTTTCGCCAGAAGTTTACAATTAAAACATGCGGATGCGGAGGGGAACCTGTTTCATTTCTATATAACCACGATTTATTACAGGAAATTAATCCATTACATCGTAGAACCACATTTTTCGTCAATTAGGTTACGAAAAATAATTTACAGTGACAGCAAATGAAACTTCTCCACAAACTATTATATGATACCTAGTTTTGCGATGTTCCTGGATCCACGCGTCAATGACTGGTCCCCCACACCTGTATCTGTCATATGCAACTTTTCTTCCTCCTCAAACCTCACAAGTTTCATTTCATCCCACCCTGTCCCGCTGTTCCTTTTCAATGGTCAACTCATCAACAGCGGTTGTCAATATTCGTCCTTCATAAATACGTCCCACCTGTCTTTCTCCCCACGCCGCGACGTCAGTATTATAAAAAGACAAAGCTGATGATACCAATACTTATTCCAATGACTTCCTCTTTGTGAAAGCTCTATATCCAACTAACCCTCATGATGTGTGCGTTTACGGTACTGTGCTACGGGCAACCCACTTTTACAAGTTGTTGGTCAAAAATAACTTGAAAGGACCGAAATAATATGTATATAACAAAACCAGAACGTGAATTGAACTATCAAATATATTGGTTCCATACAAAAACCAGGAATACGATGAACATTTGCATTGTTTTTAATTTGTGCGTTTGGATTTTGATTTATGGCCAGTAAGTCGAGAAAAGAGAGACAACGTATGTTTTACGTGTCAATTCGATGCTTTATAGCACAATGAGGCTGACAAGTGTAGACAATGTACGGTATATTACTTGGAAACTTGCACAAAACCATCAAAACGTCATATAAAGCATATGTCCACGTTTCACAACCCATTGCCGAAAATCTAATTTCTAACCGCTTAAAAAGAGAAATACAAACGAGGATTGTCCCATATTGGAGGTTCCTTCAACGTCGGCTGCATTCGAAATTATTACCACCCTAGGCCACAAACAAATCCGAGCCTCCGGCCTCGGGAACTCGCCACAGCACTTGACCACCAAGAGCGCCAAATTTATCGGAAAGGGCTGACACGGATTCGCCCGCGGAGTTCGCCGAAATAAACGTCCAAAGAACAGAAAAAAATGGACCTGATAAAATGCATCGCGCAGCTGCCACCGACAGGGACGGGTCGGGCGGCGCGGGAGCGGGTGAGGTGTGATGGGAGGGGCAGGGTCGGCAGAGGAGGGGATACGTCTGGCGGCGAACGATCGATAGTGATCACAGCCTAGAAGGGAGGGGAGGGGGAGGGAGAGAAGGGAGGCAAGAGGAGGGGATGTGGAGGGAAGAGGAGGGAATGGTGGAGGAAGAGAGGAATGTGGAAGGGAAGAGGAGGAATGTGGAGGGAAGAGGAGGGGATGTTGCGAGGGAAGAGAGGAGATGTGGATGGGAAGAGAGAGGGATAGGTGAGGGAAGAGGATGGGGATGTGGAGGAAGAGGAGGCGGATGTGAGGGTAAGAGGAGGGTGATGTGGAGGGAAGATGAGGGGATTGGGGTAGAGGAGGCGGATATGGAGCGGAAGAGGAGGAGATGTGGAGGGGAAGAGGAGGGATGTGGAGGGAAGAGGAGATGTGGAGGGAGAGGAGGGGGATGGGGAGGGGAGAGGAGAGGAGGGGGCAGGCAGCGGCTGTGTCCAAAGCACGCCCCTCCAACTTCATTATTTCACGCAACGATACAACTTCCCGACAGAGCTACTTGTGCTTCAATCAGAGATACTGCTATCTGATGTCCCACTAGCGACTCTTGTATGACAATAGGAATTTCAACGACATTCTCCAACACCTTATTGACAGTTTCTTGGCGGTCCATTAAAAAAGTATTAGAAACACCGTTTCGGTAACATGTTAAGTAACAGTTTGTTATTAACAGTCAGTGTAAGAGCTTGCGCTAGAGCTCAAATTGCGAACAATTAAATTTAAATAGCTCATGAATTGATGACACAAAAGCTACGAATAAAGACTAAATCGAGCAAGGTACCACGCACGGATATTACAGTTAGCCGAGAGCGCGAAGGTAAATCGATAGTAAACAGTTTCAGGGAATGACATAAAAGCTAACAATGAAAACATGTTGCGAATCTGTAAGCAGTGGATGGCCATAGAGGGATTTGAATGCTGTGTATTTTCGATGTACCCAGTCACCAACCACCCTCCTCCCGTCCATTAAATTTTAGTTCTCGTCTTCACACGAAACATTTGTCATTTGTAAAATAATTTTGTCCATATGTGCCAATTAGCTGTTGATTGTCAAGAGAACCACAATATTTTAATGGATCGTCCTTCCGCATGATTTCGAAGTTCATCCTTTCCATAAATTGTTAAACCATTTATTAAGGAAATAAGTCGCGCTATTCATCTACAAATTCAAGTAAATCTACTTAAACCAATTTCTATAAATCGTCTGACGATTTTACACGTCATTTAATAGTACCATCACTTCAATATAAAGGGATTGTCGCAATCTAACTTACGCATACTTCTCATTCAGTGTTTTCATGACATAACGGCTCCGCCAATTTTCCGATTTAATTCTGAAAACAAAAGAAAAAAAATCTCAAATTAAAACCCTCGATTCACACAATCGTTACGGGGCGAAAATGACGGTGATTCGGCACGCTACCATTTCCCATCCCGTTAAAACTTTTACGAGATACAATAAAGGACTGCCACTCTCGGCTTAAAACTCGTTTCAAATCTCGCTTCACTTACGTAATAAACCGTATAGTATAGTGTTATGTGACATCAGCACATACAAAGAGGACAATTTTAGAATTGCGTCTCGTTTCTGTAATTGTTAACTGCTAGTCTATTATTCTTTTGCATAATAAGATATTTCAATTCAAAGTCGCAATGCATTTCTGATCAATATATAGCATCCTATTTCCAAAGTATATTTCAACCTATAATTTGCATACGACACAAAAGGAATCTGGACTGCGATACAATTTCTTCAAATTGAGCGCAAAAATAAAAATGGCAGTAGAAAAAAAACGATTCCTGGCAAATAAAACCAATTACCATTTACTAAGTACGAAATGACAATGTTATAAACAATACGATTCTACTGCACATATCTAGAATTTCGCACATATCCACAATTTCTATCTAGCGCGTAATAAACATTTTCAAATCATTTCCAATGAATACGTTACACAGTTATAAGTAGCTCGCTTGTACTGCGACAGAACAGTATCCCTGAACAGGGAAGTGGTCAGAACGGAGCGAGGCAACTCCGAGATAAGGGTGGGCGAGAGATAAGAAACGAAGCGCGGAGGAGCGCAAAAGGATGAAGAGAACAGGAGTGAAGTCGAGGAATGGATAAGTAACCCATGCCTTATTGCATCAGTGCGTTCCAAACACATGCAAGGGCGCAAAATGCATGCAGGCACAAAACGAGAAAGCGTGTTAAGAAGAGAGACGAAACAAAGAAACTTCAAGTTCCGCCAGCGCCGTAGTTTACGTATTTCAATCGTAAATTTTCTCACATAAAAGAAAGCAGTAGTCTAAAAATTGCACAGTGCATAGTTAGTATTCAAGGCGTTTTTTTTTCTTAATGCAATTTAAGTACGTCTAACATGCTATCAAGAAAGTGAATACCAATTTATATCCCAAACAATAATTAATTATATTCATAGAATGCTTAATTGTTGTATAAAATGAATGTATAATGCTATCACTACGAACAGACAGTAAAATCTCGATTTTATTAAATGTTCCTGTCAGCCAAACATTTGACTAATGAAAGCAATGCGTCACCAGAGACATTTTCCGAAATGTCAAACATAGCGTGTTTTTAAAGATTTGCTATTCAGTGACATTGCTTAGGATGATATTAAAGAAGTCATATTTTAGTTTTCGGCGCATTCTAATAACACGGATTTTGTTCGATATGGCAAAAAATCCAACACGAGAGCTTGTAAGATCCTGTTTAGTACCCGCCTAAGGACACTTCGTTTAGCTTGATTTGTGATTCTGTGCGTCAACTGCCAGGATCATTAGTGCCCTAAGTGAAGAGAGTATGAATGACCTACCCTGAGTCTTTCGAAGTTTCTCAACAAGGTATCTCCTACTAGCGGGGCACCGCCACAGCCGGGACATGTTCTAATCTCCCAACAGGTCTCCCGACATATGTGGTAGTGCAGTGTGTGTGGGTGTGTGTGAGTGTGTGAGGGGAAGAGGCAAGAAATATCGCACGCGATCCGTAACCATTTGTTAGAACACTGCTCCGTCGTTCGCTTGGTGTTGAAGGAAGGAACCACGGAAAACTATCGATCTGAGCAACCGACCGCCAGAATTCTCCTCCAGGCAACGAGAGAACTCGAGTTCACTGGGTAAGTAGTGTCGAAAATCCCACTCCGCACGGTGGCAGAACCCTAGGACCTCCAGGTCAGAGGTACTGCGGTGCCATCAGTCGATGCCCTGAGCCACCTTCTTACGTCACAGCGTCAAGGGGTGCGCAGCCTCTGGCAACGACAGGGTCGGGGCGATGGTGAGGCGCGCGTGGGAAGCACAGAGGAAGGGAGAGTGAGGAGGAGGGGATAGGGGGGGGGGCAACCCTGTCGGCTCCAGCCCCTCTCCCTGGCTATTCATAGGCTCGATATCCCGTCGCCATGGCGACGAACTGCCGCGCCGCGCCCTGCTCCGCTCTGAAGCCCCGCGCGCCGTCACGACGACGACGTCTGAACTGCGGCGTACGCCCCACGCCCACACGAGTGACGCGACATCGACAAGAAAACATTGATGTTAGCAAAAAAAATTGTTCAAAATTACAAAATCGATGTTAATAATACATGGACGAAAAACCATAGATGTTCTTGAACATCGATGTTATAGACGGAATTAGTAACCTTAAACATTTAATTCGTGTGCAATAAAATTTATTTTGACAGTGTTCGTGTTTATCAATTTGCCGAATAAGGGTATAAGGTGCCGACCTTACGCCCACAGCGAGCTTGTTGGCCGTATCTCAATGCACAAAATGAATACATAGGAAAGACAATGGAATACAAGTCATCACGGGCTAGACAGTTTGGTCATTGTGGGAAAGCAACTAGAATTTCTTCACATAAATAACAGTGTTTCTATCAGTTATTTCATATTTCAACTTTTACAATGTTGTGATCATGGGAATTTTTTATTCAAAAACAAAACATCGGAAAGGAAAAAAACATCGATGTTTTCTCAAAACATCGACATCGATGCCGCGTCCCTAATCACACAGCATTCCCCCTCTAGCCACAAATGCAGGCACCGCCTCCACAACCTTTAGACAGGGATTTACCTCCGGAGAAGCGGAAATGGTTTCTAACTCAAAATCTCTATCGCCATCATCATCCTCATTTTCATCCGCATCATCATCAGCAGCAGCATCATCATACTACTTTAAAATCTTCGCTTTCCCCAAATTCGCAGTACGAGGGTTCTGCCTGTACGGTTTGACCGGTCGGAGTGAACACGGACCTTCGCGTATATCTCACATGAATGAAGCGTATCGCCATCCTCTAGGAAAAATTGAGTAAATTGACTTCCTGCATTGTGAGGAATTGTGATTGATTCCTGCGTGCTTGGAAAATAGTAATACAGTTTGAGTTTTTCGAGGTTTCATGAAACTCTTCTCCATGGACAAATTTTAAAGTCCCTCTCCTCCACGCAAAGATTTTAAAGCCGCATCACGTCAAAACAGCCGACGAAACCCAGCCATCTCGCCAGCGCAACGGACGAGCGCTTTGAAGCGCCGACGCGAAGGAGACGGGCGCGTCTAATGCACGGGGCTGGCGCGCGCGCGTGCGCACCTGGCTGACTCAGGCGACCGCCGCCAGGGGCGTGAGGACACGCTGTCCGCCCCGGGGCGACCGCCACCGACCCCCCCCCCCTCTGCTCGACACACGCCGCTGACACACACCGCTCGCCCACAGGGGCTGGCTCCATCATACGAGGAGGAGGAGAGGACATAACGGCGCGCGTTTTCCAACGGCGCTGCCAACAAGCGCCCGCGGACGGCCGATGATTAACGCACGAGGAGACTCACCGCGTGCTTTGGAGCGCTTTGAAGACGGGCCTATTTTATTTTTTAATTTATAGTAGTTCATAAGTATGTTAAAATATTTAATATTTTCAATGCACATGACATTGTTATTTTCATATTAATCTCGATTGCTTATGTTCAATATTGCAATATTATCAGGGGAACCAATAGTTTCATCATACTTAGCGTTATTTAGAAGAAGGCTACTCAAATGTAAGAATTGGCAAGGCTTGCGGTTCCCTGCCTTCGCCATTCGCCTTCACTAGGCTGAGCCGATCGCGCCTGAGCCTTTCCTCTCCCTCTCTCGACGGACTGATAAGTAGGGGGTCACACAGTGGCCCGCAGATTACCACTGGACCATGGAACATAAAGTGGGATGCCCGCTTCAACGGCCCTGACATAAGATACATCATAATTTATCATCAATTTTATGCATTATCCTTGATGGGACAATGCGGGGGCGAGCGCCCGCAGTGCAACAGGCAAAAACCACGTTTGAAACCCTTGTTTGAGATTAAGTAAGGCCATGTACATTTTAAACATGCCCTGAGGTTGTAGAGCCTGAGTGAGAGACAATTTTTACCGCCATGTTTTTGAATTATGCCTAAACGGTAGCCTAGATTTCATAGACATATTTAGAAATATTAAGAAATGAGCCCAACAGCCCACATAAATTAAAGCAAGAAAACACACTGCGTTCTCAAATTCACGTAAATTCATCCTCGGAATTCCTAATTCCGCCGTGCGGAAGCCGTGCGACAGTTGGCAGCAGCGTCGGCGCTTAAAAACGAAACGAGCCGCGATAATAAAGAGCGGCGCTTGACGGGAACGAGGGGGGAAAAAAAGAAAGAGAAAAAGAAAAGGACGGAAAAAGCATAAGACGCGCGGGCGTAGGTGATTGGCGACCTTGGGGGCGGCGTCGCGCGGGTATTTCTGTGGGGCAGCGCGGCCCCGCCACCGCCCGCCCGTCTCGTCGGGGAGCGACGCGGAGCCAAACAAACGAAACACGATCCCCGCCTTCGCCCGCCCCCGACCTTCCCCGCCGCTCGCACGATGGAGGCGTCGCCTCGTGGGACGGCGTCCCCCTCGCTTGGACGGCGTCCGATGGGCCAGTCATGAGGCGCAAAATGGAGCAGGCTTCGGGGAACGATATTTTTTTTTCGACAGCGCAGAGAAGGAAGCGTTATGTTTTCCTCGTGGAGTTCGTCGCTTTGTGAGTCGACTAGTCACATGTCGGAAAATAACGCACCGTTTCGATTTGAATAAACTTTTTATTCTGCCGGCAGCGTGTAGGGAGAAGAGTACTTTTTCACCGTGGATGTCGGGGTCTAGTGGCGTTGTTACCCGCAATTTCCTGCCATCCCGTCGATCATGCGATGCCAACAAAGCACTTCTTTCTTGGGACGAATTATTTTCCCCAATCACGGTGGTTCTGTTTTGCGCAGAGTATTAGCTCACAAGTGGAACTGTGTTGGACGTGTTTGACGTCCACTCTTGAGAATCGAAACGATCCCCACCGCGCTTCTTACAAATGTAAATCGACCGCGCTACTAAAGGTTATTGTCCACTGTGGACGTCTTCGGTTTCTGACAGAGCGTTTGTTCTCTTCATCCACCTAGACACACTCGGCCACTAAATTGCGTTTGACTTGTCTCAGGACGAGTCTTTATATATTGGAGGGCGCGTAAAATTGAGCGTAATGTTTTCTCGTGCACTTCGTTGTCTCGTGCTCGCAAACCCTCGCGTCGAAGAAAGGTCTCTTTACTTCGGAAGGGTTTCTTTTCACGACTACGGGGGGAATTTGTGCCCTCGCAATCTTTTAGGGAACAATGTGCCTTGAGAGCCGAGACTCTCAGAAGAACTTATGTACTTCACTGGGGACTCCCTCGCTTCGTGAGACGGTGTTGGGACTTGCTATTAACGGAGAAATCTGCTTTGATGGCGCATCCTCATACGTGGTCCCTGAAGATAAATTTTCTTAGTCTGCTACGAACGTTATTAACGAAAAGGCGTTTGCGTCTAAATATGAGATTAATTGTTATCACAATCACATTTCTTCACCGATTCGACGCATCGAAGAAAAAAAACAACTAAAAATTGTAGCCCGCGGTACGCATCGCCACACGCGACAAATGACTGAGCTTGAGCTTGCTCCCCGTGAAGAAAGCCACCGCCGTCGTGCTTCATCCCACAAGAACAAGGAAGGCGAGAGCAGTCTTGGCGAGCCTAAACCCTCAAGCCTCTCGGGATTCGACGCAGGCCAGGTGCGTGGGGAAAAGAGGAAACTGCAAGTAGGGCAACCAGGTAGGTCATGGGTTGCAGGCAGGGATGGGAATACCATCGACAGGCAGAGCGGCGAGGCCACTCTGAATACTTTCAAATTGCAGATGAAAGAAATGAACAGAAAAACTTGTGCGAATTAAACAATACCAGTTCATTATAAAGCTTTCATCAAAAATATGGCAAACTATTTTTGTCGGCAATAGGATATTTGTTTATGGTAATTTTTAGCTACAAATAGAAATGTTTCCTTTGTTTTCGTAAACTAACAGAATCGAACTTGAGATTTGAAATCAGAATGCGAGGAACTGGGCCTGAACAAGACTGTTGGGGAAAGAGGTCAATGACGAGGGTCTGAATGAGACGGGGCGTGGCAGGATGGTGAGGGGTAGAGCAACGGAAAAGGTAGGACTGGCCAAGGGAGAGGTTAGGTAGGGATGGGATGGGATAGAAATGGTACGGCACAATGCACCATGACCAGGTACTGAAGGGAGGAACAATGAAGGATAGGACAAGGCGGGTAAATGAGTAAATGAGTGAAAATAAGGTAGGGCAGGCCGGGAAGGAGATGAGATGGATGGGGATGGGATGGTAGCATAGGGCCGGGCAAGGTAAGGCAGGGCCGGGCAAGGTAAGGCAGGGCCGGGCAAGGTAAGGCAGGGCCGGGCAAGATAAGGAGGGCCGGGCAAGATAGGGCAAGGCAGGGCAAGATAGGCAGGGCAGGCACGGGCAGCGGCAGGAAGGGCAGGGCAGGGCAGGGCAGGGCAGGGCAGGGCAGGGCAGAGGGCAGGGGCAGTAACAATGGAACGGAGCGAGGCGGGCGCAGAGTGGGGTCAGAGAAGCCGGGCCGCTGTAGTCGGGCGCCCAAGAGAGAGACAGGCCGGGGCACGCGCTCTCACATCGCGAATTAGCCCCGCGCCGCAAATACACGCCTCGGACACGCCCAGCGCGGCGGACAGGTGGGCGGCGGGTAGCCCCTCCACGCATCGTCCGTCCACATACGTCACGCACTCCGCACCACGCCCCCGGAGGTAGGGGCAGACACACATTCCTTCCCCTTCCCCGCCGCTACTCGCTCGGGGACAGCTCTCTGACTGTAGCACGCCCCGCCTGGACCAATCTCCCCTCCTCGTGTCTCCTCAATCGCCCTCCCCCTCCCCGCCATAAGAATAGCAAGCACCTGTCGCCCCGCTCCCATCCCCTGGCACAGTCTCGCTCCGCTGCGCCCTGGCCGGGCCAATCTCTCCACCTCGTCCCACACTGCCACGTCCTCCTCCACCGTCTCCCCGTAAGAATCGTCGCCCAGCGTAGAAATCACGGGCGATTTGTCTTACGTAAGCGCGACGGCGCGGCCAAGGCGGCTCCGCGAAGCGAGAGGCGCGGGCGCGTGAGTCAGCCGTGAGGCATCCGGCCGCGGGCCAGGCAGCCCTTCCGGCGGGAGGCGGCGCAGGGCACTGCCCATTAACACTCTCGGGTGGAAGCTTCCGTGCAACTCATTTTCTTTCCAATATTCAACTACACCTACATAATTAAGACATGAAGTCACCCATTCAATTGCAATCAGAAACGTTGGGCCTTTTCCAATTCGATGATGCAATCAAATATGATCCATGTGAACCCAACGACAGTAACATTTTGTCCTTGTTTACCGTTTGGCGCAATTCTACTCCAAATTATTAGTTGTAATATTTCTTCGCGTCGGAAAGACTAATTTCATTCGTATCATTTTCGTAGTCGATTTTTACTACACTTTTACACATATTTAAGAGGTGTATGTCGCGCTGATTTTTTTTTTTACAGAGCATGGCAACATAACAGTAAAATTCATTTACAGTTACATGCCTAGAGTTTCGCATTTAGTAAAGCAAGTCCAAGTTGTTCCATGGCGTAGAGTAAATTCAATAGCAAATATTTTTTGGTTCGCCTAATCTTAGAACGTACTACATTATTCGTTTCAATTGTTATCCGAACATATTTTTATTTGAAATTTTCGTGACAAGTTAAAACTTATAGTTGCTGTCAAATTTTAGGGGGCGGGGCGGGGCGGAGCGGGGAATTTCCTCTCAATATCTCCCCAAGGATCCTGTATTTAGTAAATTGCGTCGCGTGGGCTGTCATTCGAGCAGGGCCATTTCGGCACGCCCAACGCGATCACCGGGGGCCGACGACGTACGAGGAGCGCACAGGGCGCGCGCGGCGGGCGCCCGACGTCTCCATCAGCGATCACTTCCTCTCCGCCCCTCCGCCCGCCCCGCCCTTCCCCTCCACGCCGTTCATTCACCAACAGCTTCTTCCTCGCCCGGGGCGATCCATCTCCGGAGGCGGCGCCGTCTATTTATACCCCGCGCCCGCCCCCCGGCCGCCCGGCGCCTATTAGCCATTGACCCGCGAGCGAACACCACAGCCCACCTGCTTTGCGCCCAGCAACACGTATCTCCCCGGGCTAACACTTTCAGCGCAGCGCAGGGCACGGGCGTCACTGGTAACAGGGAGGACGGCACGCCCCTCTCAACACTTTCTTTCTGTAGACTTTTGTTTATTTTTTTTACTTTTCACGTAAAATATTTAATCATCCGTACGCTCCGGTGCATACTTCTAATGCAGCTGTCGAAATGACCAGACGTTTAGCTCATTTCGAACGCGGAAATCAGCATTCCACTACTTAGAGACAAACAGCATCCCCTACTTAGAGATAGCAAAAAGCTGCGAACTACCCGATGACGGATTACATTGAAAATGTCGTAGTATCTTACATGTGATCATTTGATATTTTGATTCGCCAAAGCAACGGCACCTGCAAAGGAACAGATAATACAGGCCATCAAGTTCTTAAACTTATTATTCGGATTGGAGAAAAATGTACTGATGAGGGTACATTCGAATTTCTTTTAAGAAAGAAAAGAACTGTATCACTGTCGAACGAAGTACCGTACTTCTACTGAACACGTTTCTCGGAGTCAGGGTTGGAAAAACATGCATCAAGTCAAGCCAGGAAACCGCCAACGCACATTCGCTTAAAATAAGACGACAGTATTTTACAGTTCTGTAAGAGCCGCTTCAATCATTTCCTTTTGGACGAACGGTTTTAAGAGAATTTACGAGAGCACGCGTGTGCACCAAGCGGCCCTCAGAGCATACGCGCGTTCGCTAAATCTCCCGAATTCGTTCGTCAGCTGTAAGCGAGTAAATCGGGTCCAAGCGCTGACCATTGGCAGCGAGCGCAGTGTTTGCGCGGACGGTGCAAGAGGCGTGGTCTGTCTGAACGCGCTGCCCGCCCACGCTCAGTCAGGCTGCCAAGGCGCCGTCGCAAAACCCGGCTGGCCATTGCGTTCTGCTCAGTCATCGCTTTCGCCAAAAAATAAACTATATTTCAAGACCTTGGTGCAATAACATACTATGCCACATTTCTGATGAAACTGAGATATTAGTGAATTTCGGCGCCCAGTAGATGTCTCTAGATGTTTGGTTTTTAATTTTAAAGATTCACCGTGAGATGGAAGTATAATTCATAAATTAATGTTCTGTTCTTGCTTATTTATGAAAATGTTTACACCCTTTCCTTTCCTTTTTCTCAAAACTGTATATTGTGGCATAGCATGTTATTGCCCCGATGTTTTTATTTATTTGCAGATCAACCTTCGAATTTGCTTCTATTGCAACACCAGTCATTCGAACTACAGGTGCACCACACACGTAACCTAAATCTCTTTTCGACCCCCCCCACCCAAATTCCCTGTCTTAAATCTAGCTGTATAAAGAATGCAGCACATTTTCTAGAACAGGTTAAAATTCAAATACCCCCCAAAAAGTTTTCCCCCTATTAAGACATTGCCATAAGTGAGACGCAAATCAGTAATTATGGGACGATGTGTAATAACTGAAATCCTCGTAATATACGGGCAACTTAACATGACATTTTTAAACAGAATGTTACTCTCATACCCGATTAGTACTGCTGACGCCCCATGACCTCCTCCCTCAGTCAATTGACACATCAAACATGATCTTTATTGTCATGAGAATTTTTCCCCTTCGTTTTTCCTGTATATTTTCTGCGCATTCATTTCCTTGCATTTTCTCGATTTTCCTTGTTTTCTTTCCAGAAATCGGTTCAACATTTCCAATCATTGATAAAACACACATCATACAATTTTTTTTTTACAGGAAATGAGTTCTAATTTTGTCGACGATGCTTCCCGTCATCCGATATAGTGCCATATTTTCCCCATAATTTGATGGGTAGTTCCCCGCTAACTCTACCCGAAGTGGAAATCCCTTGTTTGCGTCCGACGTTGTCTACTCCAGAGGCACCCGCGCTTGTACAATTTTCTGGACGTAAATAGACCCGGTCTGCCAGTCGCGGTCTTGGCCTTGTCCGCTGCTTCAGAGGAGCGTCCGCGCCGGGTGAGTACCCCCTCACGCGCGGGAGGCACGGGCTATTTCTGAACGAGTCGCACAGGCGAATCTTTGTCGGACGGTCGCACGTCCTGGCGCCGAGGGAAAATAGCAAGCCGGGTATTTCCCCCCCCTCTCCCCCTTACCGCAAAACAATACCCACCGTTCGTTAGAGACAGAATCGCAAAGCATCTGACCCGCTTTACTCGGTACGACGGTGAACCGTGCCAGAGAGTCTTATTCTGGAGTTCGATCGGTCGATTTGTAAAACGTTTCAACGATTCTTCGACTCCCAACACGCGAGCTAGAGAACTGCCAAATGCGGCAGAAGTAGAACGTCTAATTCTGTAAGGATTCCCCATCGCACACGTCCGGGATACCACACAGTCCCACCCTTTCGTCTTAACCCGCCTGGGTAAAAAGACAGTCACAAAGAAAAACTGGCATTTCACCCCCCCCTTCGTTCTTTTATTTCGAGTTCGTGAACGAGAAAGCACTAAGGGCGAGAAAGTACGTGCTGTTTGATTTACTTCCGAGTTCGTGAGCCTCGTGATGGCTAGCGCTTTCGTTTCCACGGATGAGGACTCCCGACCCCCACAGATGAGTTGGATTCCCGTGGAAGTTGTGGCTAACAAGCGGATTCGCGGCAGGCTTTTAAAGGGATATGACCTCTAGGACCTCCCATTATAGGGGACGGGTACGGTCTGGAGGTCCATACGGAGGCTGAAATTCCCCGGCGCATCGGTTCAAACCTGTGACGCTGCCTGAGAAATTTGGTAAAAGCCCGGAGAACGGGCTCCGAAGCGTTTTTCCGGTTATCCTGGCTTCGGGGGTGTAGCGGCTTGATGTATGGTCGCGGACGAAGCCTGTGAAGGCCCGGCATGGACTTTTGGAATAGCGTGGCGGCGGTGCTCCCCCGCCAATTCCCTGGCGCACTTGCCGTAGCTCTTAGATTGCATTAATGTGTATAATTTTGCGTCTGCCCGTTGCAAACCCCTACAAACTCTGAAGTGAATTTGAGGAACGCGCAACTTCTATTCTAAGGGTACAGCTCCCATTGCATTAGTCGTATGATCAACGTTAACAGGGTCGACGTATTCGTAATGGTCTATGAGAAAATATCACGACATGACTCGGCGTTATCACTCTAAACATATCAGTCAGACAACGAGAACTGATATCCAAATCCTCATTGCAGAGAAAAACAAAGTTGCATTATATTTTGAAAAAAGAGAATCATGTCTTCACAATCAAAGATATTCTAATTCATAAAAATACAATTCAGAGCAAAACAAATTTACGTGAAAGAATTAATCAACAATACACGTTCATTTAGTACGGATTCTCCATCGAGAAAATGTACTTGCAAATTGCAAATTCATCACTAAAAATTTCTTATAGGAAGACATTTCTTCTGCTACGGCGTTTCTACATCTGAAACCTTTTGCATCTAAAGATCCACCGATTTTCAAAAGAGCCAATAAATTGCATGCGGTCGTAACGCACTGTTACTGACTAGTAATAGAGTACGGCACTTTCGTGAAGATGTGAAGTAGCGATAGAAAATGACCAGGCGGGACGGGCGACGTGGCGAGGCGAGGAGGGTGTGGCGCGAGGCGGGGGTGAGGTGGGG
>BOPP01000007.1:8463091-8484280 GCA_017312745.1 Gryllus bimaculatus
GTGGTGGTGGTAGTTGCTGTGGTTGTGGCGGTTGCTGTGGGTTAGCGTACCCGCGCCGCGCCGCGTGCCTGCACGGGCTGTTTCCTCGAACGACGGCGACCCGCGCGCTCGTGGCGGCCGGCGCGCAAACGAATAGAACCGGATCTCGTAAAGTTTACGCGTAAAGAATGAACGTCAGAAAGAGAAGCACGACATCGGAACACAAACACAAAGTGGAAGAGAGTAAATGTATTCACATAGGAAATCCAATTTATATAATTATTGCATTCCATTTCAACAATCTCTCAGTGGACCCCTGTAAGTCCAAATAGGCCTATTGAGTTGTCATCATGTCTACCGTTCAGATAGAACCAACAGTTACAATTAATTTACTATCCACTGAAAGAACTTCCTTTTTTAAATTCAAGAACTGTACATGCAGAAGAACACACATTGAAGAAATTTCTTAAGATAAGTTACACATAGAAACGTTATTTGAGAGTTTCAAAATTCAATGACGTGGGCAAGGTCTGCGATTACGCGACACTATTACTAACAGCAACCAATTCAAAAGTTTATTTTGTACAGCTGACTACGAATTCTCGTAAATATAAATTAGAAATGAGGAAGAAGCAACCAAAACAAGAGTAATTCAATGTCTACATTTTCCACGACTTCTTTCTACACAAACTTTTCCGTTTTCGACATATCCCGTCTATTAAAAAAATAAATATTTGTAACCCTCACCCAAAATAAGGATCAACATCTTTCCATCGAAATCAACGCGCAGAATTTTTTCCCCAGAGTCGGTCACGCAGGGGAACTGAGAGGCCCGCGCACACTTCCTCGTATGCCCCCTTCCTTCCAGTGCTCGCTCTTCTCGCTCGCGCTCTCCCTCTCCTTCTCGCTTCTGGGAAACTTCTCGCGAGTCGCGGCGAAACCAACAAACTCTCAACGTCAGAGGCAAAACTAATGCGGCGGGGGAAAACCTGCCGGGCGCGGCCCACGCGCCTGCCGACCTGTGCAGCCTCGCTCAACGCCCGGCCGGCCCGGCCGCACCGGGGCGGCTTCCAACGCCCCCGATGACATTCGCCCCCTCGTAACATTGAGACCGGGAGAGGTGGCGCAGGGCATCAGTCCGTCTGTCCGGGAGGTCCTACGCTTCGACGGTGGCAGGACTTTCGACACTGGCTTCAAAGCTAGGTCGAATTCGGCCGCTGTCTGCAGAGTTCTTATTAACAATTACCATCACGTACGAAATAAACCTCTATTAAATATATTTAAAATTGATCGGCAACAAGAATTAATAGCAAAAACTTACACCGCAAACACAAACGTAATACCCCTTTTTAGCAGAAAAGGAACTCTGTATAGTAATAAATAAATGTCTAATACTATTGATCAAAGAGGAAGCAGAAATGATACATTACTAGCAAGGAACCTCGAGGCTACATGGAGAAGATTCGTAAGTAGGTCACGAAACGCGATCTTCCCTCGGGGCAGGAGACGAGAAAAAAAAGTCCATGCAAGGGGAGGAAAGGGGGCGGGAGGAGACCCGACAGATCGAAGAAAAACACAAGGCGCGCTTCTCTTCGAGGGAGAGCATGCGAGGGCGGAGGAACTCGTTGCAAGAGCAAGGAAACGAACGGAAGACGACAACGAGAAAGAGTAGGCGAGGTCGACTCTGGAATAATTTACCAGTGCGTGGTCTTGATACTAGATCCATTTTTTAAAGTTATTTTCAATAAAGCGACGCCGTCGTGCGTGAAGCGCATATGTCACAAGCAGGCAAGTCTGAAGTAAGACATCCGGGGAATTTTAATTTTTTGTTAGTGATGTTTTTGTTGCATATTTTTACTGTTAAGACTACCACCCCAATTCAAATGCTGAAAAACGGGAATGTCTTAGCTCATATAAAACTACTATTTATTATATTTGGTTCCAGTGTCCGTTAACTTTATAAGAACAGCGCTTTTCAATACATAAACCAACATGAATGTTGAGCTTTCTTGAATATCTACTTGAACTCGGCGATTGAAAGATAGCAACATGTCATTACGAAGTATTCAAATACAACAGCACAAAATAATGGCGCGGGCTTCGAGAACAGTAATCCAACAAAAACGACCCGAAGAAAGGCCTAACTTACGTGGGTGGATTTAGCAGCACAGGACGCAAAAGAGTACGATACGCGACGGAGCGAGACAAAAGAAGAACACGTCAATACGGGTGCGCCACAGAGGCGGAGGCGGAGGCGAGGGTTTGGATGGATGGAGGCGAAGGTTTTGGTGAATGTGCGGGCGAAGGCCGTGATTGGGAGGAGGGGCCAGGACAGCGGCAGCGGACGATGACGAGCGAAAGCACGAGGGTGGCGGGAGGGTGGGAGGACAGTGACAGAGGCTGTGGTAGAGACAGTTGCTGATACGCACGTGCGAAGGCGGGGGCGGGAGCGAAGACCGGGGCGGACATAAGGACGTACTGGATGATAAAGAGACAGGAATGGAGGTTGAGGCGGGAGCGGGTGCAAAGGCTGAGGCGGATACAAGGGCGGAGTGGATGATAGAGACATTAGCGGGAGCGAAGACTGACAATCATGTGGGCGGAGTGAGAGAGAGAGAGAGAGAGAGAGAGAGGGAGAGAGAGAGAGTGAGAGAGAGAAAAAGAAACAGGAATGGAGGCAGCGGTGCGGGCGGCGACCGGAGCTGGAGCTGGGACGCGGATAACCGCGCGAGAAGCGAGCACTACGCGTCCGGATTTAGACAACGCCGCCGCCGCCGCCGCCGCCGCCGCCGCCTCCCGCGCCGCGCAGCAGGAGATGCACTGACTCACGCGCGTCTCCGCACCGCGGAACGTGCACGATATGGAGAGATTAATCTAAAGGTCCTCTTTGACAGCCACTGAGGGCAAGGAAACTGCACATCATGCCCACGCGCTCAATTCTGCTTTATCTGTTCGTTAGCAGTCGTCTCACTACCTCTTGGGATGTCATCGTCCGATATTATGTTAATTTATTTCGCTCCTGTCAAACTGGTCCCTTCTTGGAGTAACCCCTATATTTATACCCCTTGGGGATGCGTCATTGATGTCGATGTTTAAAAAAAACTATTTTTTTTATAAAATCATGTGGATTAAACATTGATTTTTTGAAGCCGATGTTTGGTTGCTATGGCCGATATTATTTAAATGAAAAAAAAAAATCATAACAAAACCCTATTATAATTCTCAGACATCCATAAATTGAATATTTTTGAGATCAATGTGACCAAGGATGAAAAATACCTAAGATCGAGTTTTCGTCAAAAATGAAGCCTTTATATATTTTTGATATATCGAATCTAACGAAATTTCGTCAATTATCACAGCAATGTCGCAACCAGGAACGAAAAAACTTTCTTCAATATTCCATTTAGGATGTGTATATAAGTCACAAAATTCGCAAAATAATATTTGAGATAAGAAAAAAAAGAAGCTCGAATTCGAAGGTAAAATTTTGGGAACAGTGGAATATATTGGTGAAGTTTCTGTTAGTATTTAGCGTTCCATGCGCGTTTTAATGACTTCTACAACATTGTTTTCGTGTGTACCGCACGAAAACACACTTCAAGGCACACATTAAGAACAGCAGCAGCAGCAACAGCAGCAGCAGCAGCAGCAGCAGCAGCAGCAGCAGCAGCAGCAGCAGCAGCAGCAGCAGCAACAACAACAACAACAACAACAACAACAACAAACGTGCGTCCGGAACAACCGGAGTCGCGCTTCTTCAGCCCGCGAGCGTCCGTAGCGTGGGATGTGGCGGGCGGCGCGGTGGAGCGTGGTTGCGTGGCAATGGCGGCGTCCCGCGACCGCCACGCGCATTGTGCGCGTGCTTGTTTGCGTTTGTTTGTATTCCGGCGCTTGTTTGGTCGGCGAGGGGACGGGAGAAGGGAAGTCGAGGCCACGCGCTTGTCGCGGCAGCGCCGGCGAGGCGCTCGGCCGAACGTCAGACAGTCATCGGGACGGCCAGCCTGACGACGAGGAGCTGGATGCTCAAGCCGTGCTGGAGTGCGTGAGCTGCACCTCCCGGCCGCGCTTACGTAAACAATCGCGTTACACGTCGGCTATGAAAGGGGGTGAAAGTGTTCACGCCGTTAGAGATCTTGTAACTGGGGTGGAGGTTGCGATGGGCAGAGCAGGCCATATTGCCTCAAGCTTCATGTGAATGAAAACATAATGGGGCCATGCGCAATATTTACGTTTTTTTACTCCCTCTGACTTGCAACGAACGTACTATTCTTTACTATTATTATTATTATTATTATTATTATTATTATTATTATTACTATTACACGTCTCTCCATTTGCATGCGATTTTTGTTACATTACAAACATGCAATACCGGTGCGACAAGAGAATGAACGACTGGCTTTATTTGATTTGATACACTTATGATTGCGGTTGCAATGGCGTAGCCGATGTTTTTACTTTGTTATTCTCCCAAACACCCCGTTCTAACAATTTCTGTCAATTGAGTACATTTTTGTACTTCATTTTGTAATTGATCAGATGCGAAAATGATATTTGAATGCGATTAAATAGAACAGTGTCGTCTCCATACAGCGCTATTTCCGTTTTTATTAAATTTCGGTATATCCGATAAATCAATACTGAACAGAAGTTCTGACAGGCAAAAACCTAGTCAGATCAGCCTAATTTCATCGCCATATATGTCCTGTCCCATGGCTCGACAGCGGGCTACGGGCCGTGGCGGTTTATTGCCCTATTTGCACCCGTATAATTCCATGGTATTTTCCAATTCATTAGACATGAAGCAGTTTTCTGATCTTCAGTGAAGATGAGGCAGCTAAAATCTCTCACGCTGGTCGTCCAAAGTCAAGACACCTTTTACAAACTGTGAACAACATGCGAGGCGGCTCCTTCACATATGTACCATCACGATAAAAACTTGTATTAATTTCGCGATATACACAATTTGGACATTGTTCAAAGTGAACAAGGGCAAAAAATAATTAAAATAGAGGCTTATAGAGGCAAAAATAATTAAAATAGAGATTTTTCGACAAATGCAGCCCACAATATTTCGAAATAATCGAATAAGATAAAACTTTTGTTAAGTACTCTTAATACTTCGTTTTTGTCAGTTAAATCTCTTTTTAAAATTAATAAACGCGAGCACCTGAAATTACCTCCCACGCTGAATTTGGTAAATAAAAGTTATAGTTAAGGTTTTAAACGTCGATGGCTTTGAGGTTGTTTTATTATGATCCATATTTAGAAACATGGATGTTTTGTTGTTCTCATCTTATCCCTATGGGACACCTCCCGGAGCAGCACTCCTTTAACCTAATCCGCAGATGTGCGCGGCGGTGGCGGGGCGGGGACGGGGGATGGCCAGTGGCGGGGCCGGCGGTCGATGGACGCAACGAGGCACGACGTCGCGCGATGCCGCCCGCCCGGGGGCCCCGCCCTCGCCTCTTGTTACGCGCCGCTACAATGGCGCCTCGACGGCCGATATTTCCCGGCGCCGCGACAACCACCGCCCGCGCCGAGCGTCTTCTGCCACGCCGCGGCCACGCCCATCCACTGACGCAGGGGGGGCTGCCTTCACGCGGAGCCACCGAGCCCTCGCACGCAGCGTCGTTGATTAATTAGTCTTCCCCTGCGCGTCAACTGATTCGTCTCGTAAGTATAGTACATGTTTTTGTTTTCCTCGGGCGGTCATCTTCCCCCACTGGATGGACAGATTTCGGCAACGACGTACACGTCGATTTGGGAGATTTTCCGCAACCAGATATTTCCCACCTGCGGGGCACCACCCTATCTAGAGGAAGCTCTAAGCTGCTGACATATCGTGTAGGGCAAGTAAGTGTGTGTGTGTGTGTGTGTGTATGTATGAGTAAGGTGCGACGATAGGACAAGAAAGAGGACGGAAATATCGCGAGCGGCCCGTCCAGGGAATTGCTCCGGCACTCGTCTGGTATTGATCGGGAAGACCACGGAAAACTACCGATCGGAGCAGCCGGTCGCTAGACATCTCCCTCAGAGAGCGACTGAATTCAACGTAGTTTTATAGTTAAGTGTCGAAAATCTTGCCACCGTCAGAACCTCGAAACCTCCCAGTCAGAGTCCCTGCATGCAGTGACATGCATTGATGCCCTGAGCCTCCTAACCCGGTGGCGAGTTACGAGATAGGGATGACGCACACCACCGACTAGTATTAAAAGTATACACACATAGTGTTTTCCAAACGACTGTTCAAATAAGTAAATAGGGATACTGTTTGGTTGCCTTGTAATTATCTGCAATTGATTGCCTGTGTGTTATTATGGGAAGCGGGTCATTTCAGGGGTACAAAATCAATACCACCTGAATTTTGTCAACACCTAGCTGAAATAACCAGGCATGGCTAGAGAATTTATGACTATCGTGAAATTGACAGGAAAAGGTATTAATTTCATCTCCAGTTTAAAAATGACTTATTTACATTCCCTCGATGCAACCCTCCCCTCCAACCAAACGTTTGCACACAGCTTTACGTCATAGCTTTGGCTCTGCGTGATATGCGTCAATCAGACAATTATTTTTCTCTTTAGATTAATTCCTTAACCGATTCTTTCTCAGAGGCATCCGGGAAAATGAAACTTTCTTTGACATACACACATCATTGCAGCGTGTACAGGAAGGAAACTGCTCCACTGGCAACAAAATTGCATAATTTCGAGCGATAGTTCACAGCTCAGATGGCTCGGGATATGAATTACGTGTACGTTGAAGTTACTGATCTTCGCCTGCCAGAGATATTTGACCACTTTGTCGCATTTCGATTGCATTGTGCATTGCAAAAGACATTTCTTCCACTTTTAAAACGTTAATTTCCTTCATACACCAGGTTCACAACAGAGTTCGGGCAACAGAAGGCAAAGAAAACGCCGTGGCAAACTGAGCAAACCCTGTCAGCCATCCCAACGCATATCACCCGGAAAACAAGCGCGACCCAACAAAAAGCAAATCTCTCACTTCCCACCCATCCACTGCCGCAAAGGGCACGGTCGATCACACAGTCATTCACGCTGGTCGCGCCCATGGAACAGAGGAAAGCGATTTTTGCAGCCGTCGGTGGGATTTGGATTTCACACAGCGCAGTGAATTTGAATACACAATTCGGTCAGGTGGGCGTTTTCACAGGCTTTCATCCCAAACACAGGGAAAACGCGGGTGATAAAAGAGACTGTTACTCTAACTGCGAGTGTACTATTCTGCGCTTTATCGCATAAATAATTCTGATTTTCGAAAATATTTCTCTTTTGCAAGTCCATATAGAAGATACGAAAACACATCAGAAGAAAGCTTTGTAGGAATAGGAATTAAATGTGTAACGTTTATTTAATAATTACTGCGGGAGAAACGTTTTCCTCACATATCTGCTAGTTTTAAAAACATCAACAATGCCTACCCGATATTTTGTGTGCATTCTAAGAATCGCACATTACATTAATATCTACAGCAACATGTAAAACTCATTGTGTGTAGGTGGTCAGAACCCCCACGTAGTCCTTGAAAGACATTTTGACTTTGGGTGTTCGTCGATACTTTGATGTAAGGGAATATTATATCAATAGTGAACGTCAATTTAGATAGTAATGTAAAATTAAGGAAATAATACTAATTTACTCCATTCAGAAGTCTTTTAAAAAATTTAAAAGAATCGTCATTAATTTCGAATTGTTTTCCAATTTGTAGGTATGAATTAAATCAAGTGATAATGTGCTTTCTCTACGATAGTAGAACAGTAAAATAATACGAGACACCCAAAAAGATTAAAATCTATAAGAACGCATCAATCTTTTTATGTAATATTTTATGGTGAAAAGAAAAGTTTTTCGATACCCATACAGCTGCTCTGAAGCAAAATATTATTTACTTTAGTTTCATAGTATTACGTATATTTTATACACAGATACATATAATATACACACACACATACAACTAATCATTAAAGGAAATGCAATTCGAAATGAAATCATAATAACTGATGCATCTGCAGAACAAAAATATTTTCCTAAGCCGTAGTTTCTTTCTCTGCCCATTGTGAACTTGTTCCTTTAATCATTCTAAAAGCTCCAACATTTGACAAATATGATGAACCCTACAACCCGCAAAGGGGCACCCTGCACATTCCTTGAACTTTTTACGTTAATTTAGGAGACCGTCAAGTTCAAAAACCCTACAACCCGCAAAGAGATAGACATATAGACAACACAGCACGAAAACTGAGGGAGAAAAACAAAGAGAAGACATATCTGCAACGGAGAAAGGAAGTATAAACCAGAAAAGAAAGTAAGACCAAATCATAAAAGGAGCGCGTGACAGGAGCAGAAGCGCATTCGCACGGGCGACAGACGAAAGCAGACAAGCGCGCGTCGGCGGCGCCGCGGAGGGACGGACAGCGCGGGGTCGTAACTCAACTTTCCCCCGTCGCCGCCGCCTGCGCCGAGTGGGCGTCGCTCTCGAGTGATGGACTTTCGGCAACGTTTTCCAGGCGCCGCAGCGCGCGCTTCGCTTGAGCCCGTGCGGCAGACGGCGCGCCACGCTCTTTCTCCGGGTCCAGGAAGTTCGCACAGCAGTCCTCGATTGATTGAAGGATCCATTGATTGTTTCCGGGTACGTCTACTCCTAGGATCTCGAGCACTTTGAGTCCCAGGCGCTTTGTGACAGGTTGAGTCCCCGAACCCTAGGAACTTACAGGTATTTTAAGTCATAGAAGTAATTATTTTGGAGAAACAAATCCATAAACCCTTACTATTTTCAGAAATTTGGTTTTTTTGTTAATTGAAAAGAAATGAAAAGGAAGTAAAAGTGCCAATTTTTGTATTTTATTGACATATTTGAATATATTACAAATATACAGCAAAAGACAATCCGCGCAACAATATACATTTTTCGCAATCAAAATATTCATATATTTCATCCAAAGCATTTTAGCGAAGGTAATTTCTGAATGGCTTTCTAAAAAGTCAATTTTGTGGCATACAGAACTCCGACTACAAATGCAAACTACTACAAAAATCAAGTGACATTACCGGCTCACATTTTACAAAATAGCTCTCATATTGGCCCACAGATGACAGCTCAATAGTGCTGCATCAATAGAGGTATCTCCTCAGTGCCCAGAACCGATGTATAATCGGGTCGGTGCGCGGAAAGCCAACTCGTTGTGCCCTTCGGGCGTGGGCTCTGGAGCAAAGACCGAGTGTAGGTCGGGCGGGGGCTTCCATGTATTCGCCCGGTGTGTGGAGACAATCCTGAGAGAAGCCGGTGTTCCTCCCGCCACTGTGAGATCCGGACTGACCTACACGTCGTAGAGCGGCAGATTCGTTCGCCAGATATTCTCAATCCTGATGCCGCAACGCACCGATAACGAGGTAAAACGGTGCCTGCGCTAGGTGGGGACAATACAGCAGCTGGCCAGCTACGAGTTGGCCCAGAATAAATGTTACGGACTACACCCCCCCCCCTGGCTGACTGAACTCGTAGTTTCGGATTCATTCTCTGCGGACTCCACAAGCGTTCTCCAAATTGCGTTAGCACCAAATGAGCAAAATTTCATATTTCCAGTCCGCGCGTAACTTTACACGGATATCATTTTATGCATAAAAAATCAACAATATATAGCGATGCGATGGATTTTATACGTTGTTCGCACTCAGAGGCATTAGGATATTTACAACGCTTTATTTTCACTTAGTTTCGTTTTTTCTATAACGTCATTAAAAATGCTGAAACAACATGAACTTCGAAACGTCAAAAGTGTGAAATGTGTGGTCGTGTTTATTGAACCGTACATTTTTACGAAATTCAAATTTCATTTCGAGACGCGTCATTGAAAATGAATATGAACACATTAACCAGGAAAATGACGTTAACGCAAATATTGACACAAAGTACTCCGGGCGTTTATTTTAGAGAGAATTTGGAATCTGGCCTCGCATTAACAAACATTCCACACTATTTTTACCACTATTCCTCGCTACAGCCCATTCATTGACTTCTTTACACAGCATAGGAAGGCATCTGGCATCACCATGAGCTTCACTGCACTGCACCTGCATGTAATATTTCCAGCTCGAAAGAAATACCCGCGAGTGCTAAGGTCTCGTAAAAAATTATTTTAGACGACGCAAACTAAAGAAACTGTTTTGAAGTTGAAGTGTTCTGTCCGTTAATTTTTACCCAGCGACGGGTGAAAGAAAGAGGGTCATAGCGGTGTCTGCGAGTTGCTCCTCGAATTCACTTTTCATCCGAATAACTAATTTTGACGACAGAACGCACAGAAGATATGTAATCAGCTGGAGATAAAGCGGACTTACCCACGTGAATTTCGATCAATTTATTACTACGAGCTACTGTATTGAAATGTGATATAATATTTAAGTTTCACATCATGAATCAACGTATTAGTTCCCATAAAAACGCATTTGCATTCCCGAAACACTGTTTGCTTCTATCCTCAGTTTTACAAAGAACACATTAAAGCCTATATGTAATAATAAAGCTTAACAAAGCATTCAAATACGTGAGCTAATCCAATAGCAATAATATTCTAAGGTCGTTTCACAGCAGATGAGATTTTTGTTCCTAAATGAAAGACCTATTGTAGACAACGAACCTTTATTGATAATACTTCCACGATTTATTTCGTAGTACGTCGCGTTTTAGAATATATTTATTAAATGTTTCAAAGCAAACCGAGAATGCTTACATACACTTAATTTTGTGAATAAATTATATGCATTAAAAATTCGTGGCAATTACTACCGATACAATACGAGTTTGAGGGCTATGGGGTCGCAAGTACTACATGTTTATCAAGTCGTCGCAAATTTCTGCTGAAAAGAAGAATAGTGCAAGTATGAAATAAAACGTTGAACGTCACGTTACCGAAAAGCAATACTGTAATATTCGTTTCGAACTCAGCAGCATCTCACTCAAATGGTAATACGAACAAATAACGTAAACAACCACTTCACTGCCTCGCAATGGCAGCACAATGCAACGAGAAGGCCGCGGCGCCACTAGTTAAATGCCCCGAAGGAGGGTGTAGATGGCGGATGAGCCGTGACCCCGGGTCAATTGCCCCTACCCCTCTCTCGTTGAAACAATTGAGCGGCGGCGCACACAGCTGCGCGCGCATACGTCCATCGGAAGAGCGAAGGACCTACGATGAATATCCATTTTGGGTCGATCTGGAGTACATGTTCACGAAATCGATATATCTAAATAATGTATCACAACGATCAAGGGTTGAAACAAAAGAGATTTGAAAGAACTATCGACGAAATTACGATTCATTCTAAAATATAAATAACATTCTTAGTAAGCCATATAAGAAATCATAAATCCGATAAATTAGACAATTTAAAATATTTATTTCACGCACAAATTATAACTCACTCCTCAGCAGACCCTGATGTAAGGTTCCGGTTTCAGTTCTTTGCCTTAATCGTAGTTTAAATATCCACACACTGAATAGTGTATTTCAAGAAAAGGGAGTTGTCCAATACTCTAAATATGCATATTTGTGAATAGTATGTATTAATGTGATATACTAAAGGGAGCGTAACACATTTGAGAAATCTTAATTTTAAAATTATCTACAAGAGATTTTAAATAAGTTTCAATCAGATAGTGAATATTCAAGTGTAGTTATAATGTACAGTAAAATTTTATTTTGAGCAATATCCAACGAAAAACGTACACAAACAAATCACCTGTCAATTTCATTACAAAAATGCCATGGTCGGAGTAGACAGCTAAAACGATGCCAAACACACCAGGAGTGCCTTGCTTAACCCAACATTATCTGACGAATTTGCTCACATCAAATTCACGCGGGGCCGGGTACAAATTGAAAGTGTACACATTACGGAACGGACTGTACACAATATGGCGCACCATCGCCTAGGTTCCCGGAGCGAAAACACTCTGAGATGAGTGTGCGCAACATCACGGGCTCACAAACATCGAAGCGGCGGCACGGTATCTTGTGAGGTACGAAACTTCATTATGATGTTGCGCAAGCATTTTAGTGTTACGTAGTGCAACTTACATTCGACCTTTTCGCCACTCGTTTAATAAGGGCAAACCATTATTAATTCAATTGCATGAATAAAATGAGAATATGATTGCTGATACTTGAAAACCTCATACTTTTGTGATCAAAACGCAGAAATTTGTTGTTGCATTGAATTTTAATATTGCTTTACATACATGCGAGTATGACAGAGTCATTAATCAGAGAAGTTTGTTTACATATTGTCATGTTACATGTCGCAATGCATTGCTTTGACTCATTACAGCCAATGAGTTGCGATAAACCATCCACGACAAATGCACACAGTTTTCATCCAGCTATAACAACGAATGGACCAGTCAACAAACTCTCCGTAGCAAATACTCCACATTGACATTTGTGATTCATCAACAGAGGCCCCATAACCAAAAGCACACATTCAGTACACAACGATCAACATTTCAAAGGCTCTTTTATCTCTGACCACTTTCCGAGAATGCTGCTGACCTTCAATTAATAATTTTAATAACTATTTACAAATAATGTCGCAATGATACATGGAAGCAAATAATTTTAGTTTCAAATATTTCTGTAAAAATTACATAACAGTATATTCTGCTTATATCTCTATTCGTCTATACTAGTGGGCATAATCCGTAATCACGATAAGTGCCCACAGAAAACGATTGCATTCGCCTGCACAATCACGAAATATAAAATAATACAATTTACGTTTTAAGGAATAGAAGAAAATACGTAAGCATTAATACAAATTTCAGGTACCGAAGCCATCTTTTCTGCCAAACTGTATTTGGCCCTTAAAATAACGGTTTTATATTAATATATTACATGTGATGCATAATAGAAACATCAACGTTTCGGAAAATAATTATTTCCATCTTCACGCTTCAATGTCAAAAGCAAATAATTCACATTTAAGTCTGAAGATGAAAATAATTATTTTGATACAAAACAGTGATTTTATAATAATTTTCCGTCTTTAAAATAAAGGGCCGTGTTTAACGCAGGGGCAAGTGATTAACGCAGGTGAGTTCGTGGCACTCGCCGAAATGGAATTCGTAGGCAGATTGCTCCATTCGGAGGTTTCCAGAGTTTCCTTTATCGCTTGCAGGCGAAGGGCGGAGCAGCACATTAATCAACGATCCACGGACCGCGAGTATCCTTTCCTTCTCATTCTCTTTCTATGATCCTCATCACCACCACCTCTAATCCTGACCGAGACGCCGAAAGGACTACGTTCTGACCTAACCCACCCTGTCACAACGGGCACACGCCGGCGAAAAGACCTAGCGGACTCCGCAATCGTGCGGTGCTGTAGAGGAGTCACTCTAAGAAGGGACTAACTTTAAAGGCCGTGAAACAAATGAACGTCACGGAGGGCGAGAACGTTGAGAGAGATAATGATTTATCCGTTTACAAATGAGCTAACTGTAAACACTGGCAAAATGAGTGCATGCGACATAACCTTTAATTATTTTGCAAGCAGTAGCTACCAAAAACGGTTCCTTCTTACAGTAATCTCTCTATAGCTGGAAGAGTTCGACCAGTAAGAAGCACAAGAAAGCTCAGCGAGCATTTCGAGCGCACGCCGGCGAGGTGCGCACACAGGCTGGAGCCTGCGCACGGCCGGCCGCGCAGAGCGCAAACAGTGAGGTCACTGCGACCTTCGGCTGGGGCACTCCGAGCTCGCGAATCCGCAGGCGCTGGGGACGGACGGCGGTGACGCATGGACGCGTTGCGACCGCTCAAATCTCGCGATTCGCCCAAAAATCACTCGTGCGCCAATAAGAGATTCGTTTGATCTCAAATCCCGCGATTCGAAAACCAAAAACTCACGCGGCTATAAAACCGATTTTTTCAAATCTCTAGTCGATTTGCAAAAAAAACTCGCGCGGGCGAAAGAACTCTCTTTTTCCCGCTTTTGTTTTCTACTAGCATTAGTTCGGTCAGCCGGTGGTTGTCACGGAGTATGTTACGGAGTGAGATTAAGATTGCCCAATCAGGATAGGGGAGATGATGATGAAGTCTCGAATGGAAGGGAAGGAAAGTGTGCGGGCATACCCGTGGCTCGTTGTGATGGATGCTGCACCGGCATTCGCCTGGAATGTATCTGGGAAAACCACGGAAACCAGCTACCAAAACAGAATCCAATCGAATTCGATACCTGAAAGCGCCTTAAAATCACTGGTGTTGAGCATGTCAAGTAAATTTCTGGTACCTTACCAGAATGGAATCAACCACCTCCCAGTCACGAGTACGACCGAGTCATATATCTGTTTCCACTACAGCGCTGACATACGAGTGATACTTCGTAATACAAGAACCTCGCAGAAAAGTGTTCACAATAAATCCAGCCTATACGGGAAGAAATAAAAAAACAGTTTCAAGGAAATCTTTACCTAAGCTTCTCTCTTCGCAAGGGATGTATGTTAACCATTCGAAATTCATTTTAGCCTCATATTGTTTGTTTCTTAGAAGAGTAATTTATGCTGTTCGGTATATCTCAACCCGTCCACATACCAGATGGCGCATATCGCGGTTCCAAGTGACACGGAAAATTACACATGGTGCAATGAGTTCCATCTGTGGTGGATTATGAGACTTAAGCTCCGTTGTTATGATAAATAAATAAAGATGTTGTCTGGTATCAATACTTTTTATTCAGCTTATGATCGCACAGCGATCATCCTCAGAGCTGAAATTTGAAATACAAATATTATTAACAGGATGTAGTTACTGTATGCAAGATGCGTAAGGAAACTGGGCCGAGAAACGTCCCAGAAGCTGCAAGGTATGTACGACCCAGTTTCCTTACGCATCTTGCATACAGTAACTACATCCTGTTAATAATATTTGTATTTCAAATTTTTGCTCTGAGGATGATCGCTATGCGATCGAAACGATCATAAGCTGAATAATAAGTATTTATACCACACATCTTTATTTATTTATCATAATATAAAAAGATCTACCTCACCAGCGGTCTAATTAATAATTCGTCGTTGTTGGTTGAATTCAGCGCCTAAGTTTATTGACTCAAAACATGAAATGAAACATACTTTAATAATTGATCGTTATATGCCAAAAGAGCTATGTGGTGGCGTCTTCATTTTTACAACAACTATTAGCGAAGGAAAAGTAGTTAAACGCTGAACATCGACCTTGAACCATTCTAGTGTGTTTTAAAATTTTATATAAACTATTTTGAAATAAGAGGTTCAACACTTACACTCTTCATAAATCTAACATGCGAGTGGCCAAGAGTAGGCCAACCCAATCGTGGATGAAAGCTTGTTTTGAAGTTAGGGATCATATAAAAAACATAGCTGTTGAAACATACACCTTGACAGAGATGGCGTATGAAGTATTACGATGTGAAAAAGGAATTAAAATAACAAGAGGAAATCGAGGATAGCGAGAACGCACGAAAAAGTAGGTACGTCGAATACTACCGCAAAGAGGAACTTTTCAAAACATCGAACAACTTTTCTTAAATTTAAAGTACCTACTTTTACAGAAATTCTAAACAAGTGTTCATTCTATTTTCTTTTTATATTTCTGAGCATTTCTCTTAAGTGCATTCAACGTAATTGCTAGCAACTTCCCTTGGGAAGTCTGAGCTCTCAGTTTAGTATTTGCACTGATCTCGAATTGAACCTGAGCCGAAAAAGGATACCATCGCCAGCGAATGATGGAGAGGCGCGCTCGAATCGAAAAGTCTTCAAGTCGACAAGCGCCCAGTCAGTTGCGCAATCCGTGGGGCGGGGCGGAGCGGGGAGGGGAGGGGCGGTGACGTCAGGAATATTAAAAGAGGTGACAGGCGAAGTGGCCTCCGCGCGCGGAGACGACGTACACAGTGGCATACAACGCAGCCCGCAACTTCGCCCCCGCCCCTACCCTCTCGGTCTCAGCGCTTCCGGAACCTCGCAACTCCCGCCGCTGCGTCTCAGGAGACATTTTCTCTCAATACATTTTGAAGATCTATCCCAGGGTTGTCCAACTGGCGGCCCGCGGGACGCATGTGGCCCGCGAAAAGTTATAGTTGTTGGGTCAAAAGCGAAAATCCCATGCAACCATGTCGAGTGAGAACATAGCGAACGCGTCCTGTCGGAGCCAACACTTTCTTTAATAGAAAAATTTGCAACTTAAGATTTAAGGAGGTATTTTTTAGTAAAGCTAGATATTGAAAATCATTTTAATGTATTTCACTGCGTTATGCGTGATACGGCCTCTTATGACGCATAGTTTCATCGTCCCCTACCCCGTTTCAGAGCAGCCGAGTAAAGTGCCGAGTTCCACATTACGGAGAAATCAGGTGTGGATTGTCCGAGTAATGGAAGTAAGGTTTAGTTGTGGTCCTTTAGGCGGTGCAAGTTGGACACCTCCGATCTATCCGAACAATGCAATCCTCATCAATGTCACATAGGAATGAAACATAGCAACGAAATACCAAATCCGAATTTGCTATGAACGCATCTGTGCTATTCAAATGTAATCAAGCTGAATTAAAAAATGCGTAGAGAACTTAAAAAAACGCCTGGAAATGCACGCACCGAGGACACAACGAAATTCACTTTCCGAAATACTATACTCCTACTATTTTTATTAAAAATATGAGGATAAGATTGCTTCTCAACTTGTGTGGTTTGCACAAATAATTTTATTTTAATTTTCTTCTTCCTCCAAGTAGCCCTACCCATCCATTTAAACCTTCTGTATTCATAATAATGAAATGGAAAAATATATTTCATCTAAGTATGCATTCTGAATTTGAACAGGTAGAAAACCATTATAATTTTTTTTTACTTATTTCTTCTCCCATTCTTTTGACATATTCAAAATATTTTAATAGTTTGTACATGATAAAATATAAAACTGCCTTTTCTTTTTTCCTTTATTTGCCGAATTTTATAAATGCGGATTTCTTTTTATTAACAAATCTTTGTCACTAATAATAATAATAATAATAATAATAATAATAATAATAATAATAATAATAATTGCAAAGACCATTACACTTCCCACAGCTCGTCACTTTATCCTGACTCTGTACAGGTGCCAGTTCGGCAAGTATTCCCAATTCATTAGCGCCTCGCACCCCCCAGAGGCTTCGCGTGGGAAAGCCGCCACCATTGCGGTTCCGCCGAGGGCGACGGGTTATTCTTCACGATGCGCAACGCTTCTTCCTCTTCCTGCAGCCGCGGACTGCGTGACAGATAAGCGCGCGTCAATCGGCGAGGCGGGAGGCGGTACGCCACTTACGAAAACAACGTCCGCTCGCCCCTCGCCGGACAGCCAGCGCTTACAAAAGTCAAACAGTCCGTATTTTAAAAACATACAGGAAACGCCGCGGGCTTTCGATGACGCACGGCGAAATGTCAGTGAATGTCGCGGCCGCATAATTGCTGACCAATCGGAACACACTCTGGCGACCTTTTCGCACCTCCTGCGTACGTCGGGATGCCAGCCTTCGCTACGGTTGTACTTCACAGCGGGGTCACGTACCTGACATTATGCATTTCCGGACTCTTGAGTATTATACTAAAAATTACAAGAAAGAAATAAAATAACTTGTTTCATTATTATAACAAGTTTAATTTTGATATGTACGAACGGGAAAAATGAATGACAAAACAATTAATTGACGTGACTGTTTTTATCTTGTGGGCAGTGTATGAGTTATGGTCTTCTTCGAGTTGCACATTTTCCGCATAGTACATGTTATGGCTTAGTAACCACCTCTAAAGGCGTACTTACTCACATTAGTCCAAGTCCAATATTAAAATTGAATAGATCGTTCAACAACATTAACAGTTATTTCGAAAACACAAATTTCCTTGGAAAACAATGGTGAAACAATGTAATGAATTGGAAATTAAGTCTTAAACTGTGAAATTAATGTTAAGTACAGCATAACTGGAAATATTCATTTCAACAACAGTCAAAAAAATTGATAATATCTAACGACAGTCTAGGACAGTTTTTGTTAGTTTTTTACCCATGGTTACCAAAATTATATTAGTGCATTATTGTGAATAGATAAAATTCTATTTCACAAAAGTAGCTCACAAAACGATTTAATGACTGCCCGTTGTGAATAAGCGCAAACAAGCATAGGCTGTGAATCTAGGGTTAAAAGCACGGAGGCGTGGCAGCTTTGCTGTGCAGGTCGGTCTCCGGACGCGAGTGAACGAACATCCCAGCAGCAGTTCGACGCCCCCGCGGAAGAGTCGGAGGAAAGACATGCGGCGCGCGGTTTGGGCAACCCTGCAGCGATAGCACACACGCGCACACACACACACACATACACACACAGGACGCGGCGCTGAGGCGGCACAACACACAGCGATAACCGCCTCACAAGGAAGGGGTTCAGTGGCGACGGAGCGGGGAGGGGTGTGTGTGTGTGTGTGTGTGTGTGTGTGTGTGTGTGTGGCGAAGGCCGGAGGTTTCTTGTCCTCCCCCTCTCCCGCCAGCTTCCCCTTCCACCACACACACACATGCGCCAGTGAGTCATTGATGCGCTGGCCAAATACACGCCCGCCATGCTGCGAGGCAAGGCGGCGCAGGGTCTCCTTGCTGGAATTGAGAGGTTAGCCCAGACGTGGGCGGAGAAACCAGCTCCCATTACGACACCGAACGGAATAATAAAATCCAACACGGAAACGAAATATGGCGTCCCGAAAGTTTTCTCGAAGCAATATATTAGGGTAATATTGTTATCAATAGTACACGCATCAGCAGATACGTATTTTACGAACTAATTTATACTTCGATCTGGCAGACTCCTAACCAATGCTTCGAACACGGAATGTTTTCTAAATTTGTCTCCAGTTTTGAAGGTACCCTGTCACAGAACAGGCATTTGCGTGGATTTGTATCCACTACTGTGCTTGTCGTAAACAATCTCAAGAGCTAGAGTACTGATACCGTGACGTCCTGAAATCTTCAATTTTATAATTAGTTTTCTTTTTCTCAGCACACAATATTCATTCACTGAAATCTCTGTAAGTTGAAATTCTCGATCATCAGATTTTTTTGTCCATTGGGTAAGAAATATAGCGTAGTTCGTGTCAATAGATTCATGTTAAAAATAGGAATGATGTAGATCGTGGCAGTGAAATTGTGAATGTGCAGTCAGATGTTTAGAAATCTCGGCTGCACCATCCCATAATATTTCATGCAGTGCGTATTTGTTAAGAACACAAGACATATGGCACCTGACACGAAAAAACAAATCCGTTTTGAAGGAAAGAACACAAGAGGAGACGGTTCAAGAAACGCATATTGGTCCGCCAGGAGAATCTTAATTATATAAACAAATTAACTTATTGCCACTACATCGAACATATTCGGAATATTCTATGTGGATGCGGAATTAACAGCAAACTAATGACATTCCTTGTATCAATAAAGGTTCAAGACGATTCTTCAAATGTTCTCAATTAATTACTCACTACACATCGAATGTTCGTTAACCGCAGTAGTGAAAAAAGTATATGGAGTAAAATTATTACAATTCAATTACAGCCGAGATAACACGGAGACGAGCTAGCAATGCCCTAAACACAACGCTTGTGTCAGCGGGGCTCGAAACCCCGACCTCCGGCGCCAGCGCACCTGCCGCAAGCCCCTATGGCTACGACTGCGGGACAACGGCAGCGTAGAGTAATTACTCATTCTTAATTTTTCAAGTATCATCAGAATCTATGCCGGGCCTCCTGGTTTACGCCCAAGTACAAGGGAGACAGTCGCGGTGACAAAAAAAGAATATTCGATTTTATAGTTAAGTTTAGTTATATAGTGTATAGTTAGTTATTATTAGTTAGATTTATAGTTATATATATTTTAGGTGGCCTGCAGCAGCACAAATGCTGCTAAAACAAAAGCACAATCGCTAATATGTAATGGCGACTGGTCCTCTTCCTTGGCGCCTTGCTGTCGCATGATGTGAACCGTGACGAAAATGATTCACCAAGTACGAGAATTCAGTTCGTGTTGAACAGGTCAATAGGTGGAATCGCACATCCAATACTTGCATTATTTAGTCAAATCTAAAATTTCATTTCTTTATTGTTTCCTTTCGATTTCCTGGGCATCTAATGAAACTATAGACACGTCACACGGCAGGAGGCCGGATAGTCCCAAATGTGGCGTGGAATTGGAAATTGTGATGTTGATGCTTTTGTATTTTTCCCGAGTTCCTATGTATATAACCAAACTATTAGACTGCGTCCAGTGGCTCGAGAAGTCGCATAGGTTTTTTTTCCTTTTCAATTCTTATTGGAAATTAGTAATGTAGACGGTAATTACAGCACTCTCCCGCAGGGCAGCGCTGGCGCGCCGCTGACGTGCGCGGGGCGCCACGTGGCAGCGGGCGAGCGAGTTAATCCGCCACGCGGAGGACCGCGAGGATAATAATAATAATAATAATAATAATAATAATAATAATAATAATAATGTATTTATTAATGGCGAGGCTCAGGCCATGGAGGATGGGAGAGACGGTGCGGCTGGAGCGGGTACGGAGGTCATCTAGAGAAAGCGCACTGTTCGAGGTCATTGTTTGTCTACGATATGGGATTGTGAGAGGGTTGTGAGGGGAGTGCAGGTCGGGTCGAGGAACAGGCGTAGTCGAGGCAAGGTGGAACGTGCGGGAACACTATGGGCATGGCAGGGTGCGAGGAGGCGGGGCGGGGCGGGGAAGCGCAATTCGACAACTGGAGTTGGAGGTAGACGAGGTGAGGAAGGGCGTTGCGGGATCCATCGCCTGACGAACCGAAGGTGGATTACTGGAAAGGTAGGGTGTCACGAGGATACAAGGCGGCGAAGACGATGAGACATTGTGGCGGGACGGCGGAAAAGACGACGACGCAGGGTGACAGGACGTCTGAGGAGACGAAGGGACATGCCCGCGTTTCAGGGAAAGAGAGAGAGGGCAGGAAGGGATAGCGAAGATGAAGGTTCAGGACGGCGGAGGAGGCGCAAAAGCAAAGAGACGGGAGATGCGGAGAGACGAAGTGTCATGGCGGCGAGTCTGTGGAGGGGGAGACGAGAGAAGAGGAGAGATGAAAACATAGACCAAGGAGGTATAATATAGTATCATTCCTCTATGATGAAAG
>BOPP01000007.1:8484413-8511140 GCA_017312745.1 Gryllus bimaculatus
CGTTGAAGGCTGGCACCGCGCCGCCTGCCACGCCGCCGCACAGACAACCGCACCGACACGCCGCACTGCAGACCCACGCCAAGCCAGCGCCCAGGCGCGACGCGGACCGGCGCGTGTGCCGGGCGCGCCCGCGTGAGGCTGGTGGCGAGGGAGGAGGAGGAGGAGGCCGCGAGCCGTTTTGTTTGGCTTTTTTGCCTCCGGGCGGCGGCGGCGGCGGCGGAGGAGGAGGAGGAGGAGGACGGGGATCCAGCTGAGCGAGACGGGCGCTGGCTGGCGCGCCAGGCGAACGCCTGCCTTCGTCCGCAGCCCTCGGCACCCGCGCGCGCCCGCACGATATTTTCAACCCTTCTCGCGTTAACGCAACAGAGGGAAATGTGGTTGCTGGTGCATCTTGTGTAAATGAGCTGTACTTCGATTTATTTAGTGCTTCATTTGCCAGGTCAACAGCTGTTACGGTGTCATCCAATCGGGAGGTTGAACGTCTCCTTAGTGCCGTCACTGTATTGACGTGTAAGCTCCCGATAGGATGACACCGTAACAACTAATTTACGTCAACCAAAGCAATGTTTAAATTCAAGTGTACTCTAAGAAGGAACGAATTTGAAAGGCTGAAAAACAAATGAACGTCGTGCAGGGCGGTGCCATTGCAAGAAATAAAGATGAAGCCATTTACAAATGAGCCAACTAAACGAACGCACTGACAAAATGAGTACGTGGACATAGTAAGCTGCAATGATGATGTCAGCAGTGGACACTCGTCCCTTTTTATAGTGATCTCTCTACATGTTTGTTCGTGTCCACTCAACATTTCAAAATACTCAACATTTTCATTTAGGGAAAATCCAAATTTTGCCCTTAAATTATTGGAATCTAATCGGTACACTAAAGCCTTGACTTATTAGTGGTTTGAAATGTCTTATCGTTCGTAAATATACTTGTCTGAAGTCGAGAACAATTACTACTGTATGATGTGCGCCGCCGAACAGAAGGAAAAATAAAACTGAATATTTTACACGTACAAAATTAATAAGTTTAACAATATTGAATTTAATTGCGACAATGTACCCGGTTGCATACATAGTGTAAACATGCTCATGACCACAATGCACTAATTATTTTCAGTACTTCTTGGCATTGAGAAAGTTGGAAGAACAGTTCTTTGAGTGTTATTAGGAAAAAGGCTGTAAGAATCAGACCCCCTTCAAAGAAATCTGGAAATATATCAATGCACTGAAGCCGTGAGTGAAGTTCACGGTGTGAGCGCTGAGAACGTCAGCTTTGATAAAGCGTCTTCACTTTCTTTTTTAATCTGAGGAAGCTGCTAAGCTTTTTAATACACAGCATGGAAACACTTAAAACTAAGCTCACAAACATACTGAAGCACAATCTGTCTTCATTTAAACCATTCCTTCAGTGTCTCGGAAATAGAAAACTTCCACTGCGGGGCGAACTTCGCTGACAACGATATATATTCGTTTTAGAGCACTTATGCACGCAAATCCACGATATTAAACTCACATTTCTTATTTACTTTTCGTGGTCTGAGTGTGTACATTTAGATTTTGCCATATAATTGAACAGCAAACGCGTTATAGGGTCATGCACTTTCTTTTTAACACCTGAATGAAAACCTTTAACCATCCAGAATAATGGGAATCAGTACGAAATGTCGAAATCAGTACGAAATCAGTACAAATCTAGACGAGCGTAAAAATGTTTAACAATCTGTAACCTATGGAAGATTAATGTCCGTATCTACAAATAACAAAGAAACACGGCCAAGGTACTTTTATCACCCTCGCAAATCAAAGGCTGCAAAATCAAACCTCCCCTTATTACATATTGTATTGATTACCTCTCCTCGGAACGCGGAGGGGGAGTGGCTCCATAGTTCATGTCACGGAGAGCTACGAGATTACAAACTCCTAGATCACTATTCTTTTCCGCAGTCATCCGATTCTCTGGACGTCCAGAGGGGTTGCGTCGCTGAGCCAACCGAAAGAACACAATCATAAAATGAATTATCTTGACACGGATATTGAATTAAAATCACCAAGATGTTAAGTATAAAAAAATATAAATTAAATTTGTATAGTATGTTCTATTCAACCTGGAATTAATTCAATAAACGCAAAAATAATACACATTACATGAATATTTTACTAGTCTGTCAGCCAGGCCAAAGTTCTGATAACACGCCTTCCTGAAAACAAACGACGGAAATGCACAACCCAGTACCGAGCATTTCATTTGCCTTTAAAAAAACAAAATTCCGGATAATAAGAGAACATAAGCATATTACATCCCGAATTTCCGGGGAGCGAAATCCATAACTAACGGCGGCGTGCATTTCGAGGCACACGACTGCAACAGTAAACGCAAACCGACAGGCGAAGGGAAATATGACGCGACGAGGGGCCACAAATAAACTAGCGTCGCCCCACCTCATTCGCCTGCAGGCAAACGGTCTCCGGGGCGTATACTCCACCCCCAACCCCCTCCTCGTATTTGACGCGGGCGTCCGCGTCCTTTCATTATGATTCCTACGGGAATAATCAAGGCGCAAGTTTCATTGCATAACTATATATTTAGACCATCCGGAGACTTACGGCCGGCGAGAAGCTCCTCGTAAAGCGTTAGCGGCTGTCGCGCGAGGCGAGGCAGCGGCAGTGCGCTCGCCGGGCCCGTGTGCCGCTGCCGGAACGCCCAATTAACTGGCGACATATTCGGCTACCCCCCCCCCCATCCCCCCTCCCGCTGCGAATAACGGGGCGAGGTTCGTGCGACTAGGTAAGTCGACACTAGTCTCTGTCAGGCACCCATTGTTTGATTACTGATTCCTGGTGCCTCAACTGACAATGTCATTAGTCCCGTAAGTGCAGTGCATGTTTTCATCGAGGGGATGTAATTGTGCTGATCCTCCCCCGCTGGCTGCCGAGATCCAGCGCCGACCTACGTAAGCTTGCGGGAATGTGCGGCACTAGCTGTCGACAGCGCTGCCACCGTCGGCACTCGAGCACTGTGACCTCCCGGTGAGGGGCACTGCGGTGACATCAGTGACAGACTTGGGCCACCTTTGCCGGTATCCGCATCGTCACACTGAATATGACTCGTCACACTGGAATAAATGCAGTGTAGGAGAAGAAGTACCGAATTCGATTTTTTGACACTAATACGGAGTGAACGATTGTTTTGGTTTAAACCGGATAACCCGAAAGTAAGTATTGTTTATTTTCATTTCCGATGCATGTTTTGACGTTAGAGGTTCTTTCGAAATCACTTAAATCTTGCGTATAAAGCTTAACTGTTTAATTAATGTCAACGTCCCTAATTTACTATCGTCGCATACATATATTTGGTATACCTGTATTTAGACGTTTCAGTCAATTTTTTATAAAAATTAAATTTTGAAATCAATTATTCAATAACAACTACTACTTAATATAAGGACTACCAGAATTTTTTTTTTTTAAATATCTCAAACCACACTTTCTTAAAACTCAAAATGGCTTACTGCATCAAGACACACGTTCACTCTATGAAAGAAAAAAAGAAACAAAATTCGCAAGTTAAATATTCGATTCTTTGCCCTTGCGAAACCATTGGATAGCTCTGTAGCTTCCTTGTTAAAACAAGGCATTTCCTAGAAACGACACCGTAAGAGGTGATGGAACAACTCGTGAGTACATCCTGTCTGATCATTATCATGCGAGACGAGATGCATACTGTAGTTGCATTCCTTTGTACGAAACAATGGACTTTCCCATGAATATAGATATGGCTATCGTTATGAAAGAAAAACAATGATTAAGTGACATTCAAAATACTTATAAGAAGTAAACATAATGTCAATATCTAGATTCAGTACAAGTTATGGACCATGTAATTAAAATAACGAAAGATGAGGGGAAATGAGGTGATATCAGAATAATTCGTTTCAGTCCACTTTTAATCCTAATTGATCTTTAGATTAAAATATTATTAATGCGAGAACCAGCTTTTTAAGATTATTTACCAACAAAACTTTGAATTTTTAAAGATTTCACATTGAAAGAAACGTTGAACAACAATTGTGCCTAAAGACATTTGCCCAAGAGGTCAATATAACGGAAAAAAATGGAAGAACTGAGCATCCGAAAATGAACAAAAGCTTCACTGGTTCATACTTTACTGAATGAAGTAAAAAGGAAAATTATTACTCAATAAAGGTCATCACAAATAATTTCATTCAATTTTAATTGATCACCTAAAATCGTCCAATGAAACTCGCCTAGTGATAACGAACCACAACGAAAAGCCTATCTTGGATGACAATTCCCGTCTAATATTGAACACTGGAATATTAAATGCGTCATTAATAATGACAACGAAGAATTAAATAAAGTCCTGAAACGAGAATGGGAATACGAGAGTCAGTTTGGGCACCCCTTGCTGCAACCACTCGTTCCACCTGCACCTAGCCATCTGCAACGCCCGTCACTCACTCACTCACCGGAGCTTCGCCTTGCGCAGCTGTGCGTCACGTGGTGCCTTGAGGCTCGCAACTCACCTGCAACAGAGAGCAAAGAATTAGCACTCCATACACTCAGAACAAATTATTATAATATAGTTATCTATGTCACGAGTACAGAAAGTGGAAAGACATACGAACGAAATGTTAACAATTTTTGAAATCAGTATGCCGAAGACGCGTTTGTACGAATTGCATACATCAATTTTTAGTCGATTCATGGAAACTTACAATAATATAATCTTTGGATTATTCTCTCACTCGATATGCGATCTGGAATGTACAATGACTCAGGTTGCCCTAGGGATTTGTTTACTTACCAGTACTCAGTTATCTACAAGCCTTTGACGTAGGCGTACAGCAAAGTAACCATTTCAATAAACAATGAAGGTAAGTGCACTAGTTTCCATGCATGAATACTGAAAAAATATTTTAAATGATGCTTTAAAGAAAATAGTTTGCTATTCTTTTGATTTGGGAAGAATTTGGCATGTGCGATTCGAGAAGTTATGAACTTGAGACACCGTATAAAATGAGTTTAATAACAACAGCAACCCGTCAAATTATATTATTAGGAATCTACAAAATATGAACTAAATAATGAACTACTTGTGTATTATAGAAGGTACGTTGACAATGTGATTGAGAGTTTGCTAGTTAGCAACCTTCTAGAAATGCTAAAGGCAGAAGTCTCTTCACCGTAATCACAACCGATCAAGAATCCCAGCACGGCACTTGACGGCGAAGAATAATGTAACTGAAGTTTCCTAACACGGAGATCCTAGGTTTAAATCTAGCCAGTTGGGGGTTACCAGGTAAATGGCTACTTATTGGTTAAAGGAGAGCGGCTGTCCTGATCGGACGTTTCTGTAATTTCCTCCGAAGGATTGCAGGAAGATGTCGGTGCAGTTTCCTAAACAATGAGTCACATCATCTCTTCCCCATCCTGTCCCCTCTCCATCCTCTAGGCTGAGCGCGGGATTGATCAACCATCCCCACAAACTCCTCCGTCATTTACTATGTCGCAGATGCCTGGTCTAAGAGTCATTGCTGCCATGAGCTAATGAGCCATGGACCGCGCGCCATCCCTTCTGTCCCATCGTGTCTCCATTCACGTCATTGAGTCTAGCAATACGCCTTGACCTAGGAAGAACCACAGAAAGCAGCAGAATTTGTACATAAAATATATTCACTCTCAAAATCAATGTTTTTTCAATTTTGTCGCTTATCGTTCCCTCGTTCACGATCACGAACATCACTGACGAATATTTTACTAAAAATTCCGAGGGAATTTAACTTCGGAAACTTTAAGGATGATGAAGGTCGAACTTTGCCAGGTTGTTGGTGCACTTAATCGTAATGCACGAGGATAATATTGGTGCGAGCCCGTTTGGCTAAAAGGCTTTTCATCCTGTTTACACACTGCTCGAGCAGACTTGAAACACGTATTTTCCCCCTCGGACGCACTCGTTCCCTTGGAATCGACGAAGCCTGAAGCCGACGGCACCTGCGGCCGTACAAGCGAAGAGGAAAAGTCAAATAGCGAATCCGGCAGGGGTTTTCATTACGTACAGTATCCATTATCCGCCGAAATCAATACGCCAAATTAATTTGTGCGACGACACGTACAAAAGCCACGTCAATGGCGGCGGCGGTGGCATCATTTCAGCGCAACGAGGTACTCTGATCGGGCGATCCCTCTGGACGCTCCGCCGGTCAGCAATATCCGCTTCACACACACACGCACACACACACACACACACACACACACGTGCGCGCGTGTGTGTGTGTGAACGGCGCGGTCCCCGGGCAATGGAATACCGTTCGCAACGCAGCGATGCGTGGCTGTTCGCCATCAACAAATGCCAAACGGGAAGGCAGCGCGCGCGTCGGGTCGATAACAAACCAATACCCTGCGAAACACAATGCACCCGCGCCGGACAACGGCGGACAGTAGAGCGTCTATCGCTCATTGTGAACATAATTTCCCCCATGCGTGCATTCTCGTGAACTAGAACCGCAGAGGGATGTGATGTATGAGCTGGAGGAAAGTAACGGATTGAAGGAAAGAGATGTCACTTGATAAAGGTGAACGTATAAACGAGGTATACATGACAAATATGAAACGCTTGAATTTGTCAGAGGAAGAATGAGTTGACCTTGCCATTTCTAAAACATTTTTGCAATATGACAATTCAGTTTAGTTAGATACTAAAAATTCGTTACAAGTGAGAAAAAAATAAAATGTGATTCTAAGTTATTTTTCTTGCAAAAATATTCCATATTTTTGAGAAACACTAAAATATACAATATACGTTGAACAGACCTTCCAAGAAATGCAATTACACACTCGCAAACCAAGTAATTTCCTTTAGCTTTCCATATTTTGTGTAGTAATCTGCTTCCTTTACTTCTAAGTAATTTTTATCGTTCTTTGCATACTCGCGGATATTATTTTTTAAGATTTGGAATTCCATTTAATATAATATAGAGGTTTGAAAATTCAATATATACATTTTCCTATACCACGAATTCCATTCTTTCAAATAAAAATATTTAATTAAGTTCTCCCATAGTGTAATTATATGAAGGAAGCACGTCCTGAATAACGGATGTCATTTGTTCCATATACACTGTTCACCCGACACTTGCGCGCCACGAATAAGCAGAATAAGATAATATTCTGAGAATACCGAATATAAACCACGAACTTTTCTGTGCATTTTAAGGAGAAATTTAAAAAATAGACATGAACCAGAGTTAGTTTTCGGAAATTGTGCCATCACCAACCATCAGTTTTGATAGCAAATTTTAAAGGAAACGAATAACTAGTTATAATTTAAAAAAAATAAACAAATGAGCGGTTTAAAGGAGTTCACACACGTACATAACTGAGAGAAACTTGTATCTTATGATGAATAGCGTAGGGTGAACTGGGAAGGGGGGGGGGGAGGCTATGTGGAAAGAAAGTCCACAGGGAGTGAGAAGTCTGGAGTATGAAGATCTACAACGAGCCAACTTCTGAGCGGAGAGCGTTCATTGTTCTATCCATACGCAGGCCCTACGACCTACGCGAATGGCCGGCAGCGTCAAGAGCTCGAATCCAGCGGCTGGTCCATGGCTCCGCCGCCGCCGGCCGTGACGTCACGGGGTCAATTGGGCAGCGGCGCCGCGGGTGCGGAGCGGAGCGGAGGGGCGGGGTGCGCTTTGTCCGGGAGGGGGGCGGAAGTGGCGACCGCCGCGCCGCGCCGCGAGGCGCTCCGAAGCCCCCTGCGGCAAGTAGCGCCTCCCGCGATCCGCCTAGGCACTGCCCTACAAATCGACGCGCCGCCGCCTCAACATTTCGCACGTGCGTGTCCGCGACGCCAGGAGAATGCTAGGAAAACCTCGCGACCAGTTAGGTAAGTATACTGCTGTTTGTTTTCTCGCGAAAGCTCCCACTTTTTTATTTCCTTATTCACCAGAGCAGTGGTTGGCAAAGGCAATTCAGGTACTACCCACGTGAGATAAATTAATTTAAATTTAGTTAATCAATTTCATTAATTTCATTAATTAAAATGGTAACCTGTATAGTTGAAGACAATAATAAAAATTAGGGTTAATAAACGAATGTTGACAATACAGTGGTATTTATACCAGAAAATCCACAGATTCAAGCTGCGTCGACGCTACTTTTAATTTAACAATGCAGTGTTCACTAGCAAACATTTCGTAGGGACACCTGATTCCCGAGTAACAAGCATTTTAGGACGGCGATATGAACAAAATCCCTACGAATTTTAGGTTATGCCCGAAGTCGTAACGACTGCTACACCACCTGTACCAGACATCTTTCTCGTAATTCGTAAGTACACAATAAAGTGTAGTTCATTATTTGTCGTTCATATCTTCGACAATTGTAGCGACTCGAACATCAAAATTACCACGAACGAATGTACACATTTGCTGATCCCGTACTTCCATTCTCAAAAATCCACAAATCCTACTTGCCTGGAACCCACGAACTCTAAAACTTAATACTTTATTTCGTGGAAGCCACGAAGTTCTCATGCCGAACTCTTAAGCTCAAATATACGCACGAAAATCAAAGCCTCAACGTCAACGTACAGTACACATTCTCCGCGTGAAGGCGAGCCGAGAGGTTCGGCCTCGGCATAAAAAGGAAGCCATAAATCCAAACAACTTTCGCGCGGTATTCCTCGAATACAAATTCCGCCGCCAGAGGCCGCTCTCAGGCGAACGCCGCGTCGCCAATCACTTCCACCCTGCTCCGGCGCAAGCCTGCTCCGGTCGCGGGAAGCAAACAGGAAAAGGCGGCCCGCAGACGAAACATCCTACGCGCCCGCGCCGCACAGGAAGACCGGGCGTCCTTGCGGGCCGGGCCGCGCCGCGCCGCGAACCCAAGACCTCCTGCACACGAACACGGACTGGGAGAGGTGGGGCGGGACATTAGTTGACTGCACTTCAGTGCGTCTGGCCAGGAGGCCCTAGGGTTCCTCTCCCGGCGGAGACACGATTTTCTACACTAGCTAGGTCGAGTTCAGTCGCTGCCTGGGGGAGAATTCTAGCGGCCAGCTGCTCTGATCAGTAGTTTGCTGTGGTTTATCCTTTGAACACTAGGAGAATGTCGGGGCAGTATCCTAACAAAAGGCCACGAAACACGCGCGATCTTTCCTTCCTCTTCCTAGTCCTATCATCTGCCGCTGCACACTACCATTGACGTACAAATACATGCCCGTCACTACCACACGTGCCTGGAGGCCGAGCGGGTCACACGTGACAACCACGATATTCGTTATCATAAAAGCATATCATTCACAAAAATGAGAAAAAAAAAGTCTTCTGAAAAACCTCGAAAGCAAACACACCCAAAGAATTTCGTTTCATTCGAACACAATAGCATTTTTAGAGACTTCGTCTTTAGAGAATGGCAAAAAAAAACCACAACCAGAATAACTCCGAATACGCCGTGTCGACCGAAGAGTGACAGACGTTCTTCTTTTCGGCCTTCATTCTTTTTTCGTGGGTTTTCCCGCGAGCGTCGATATTCGCCCGAGCCGACCGGAATTCTCGGGCGCTGTTTTATCGATCGCAGGGCCTGGTCGCGTCTTTCGCGCAGCCCCATGGCTGATTTTTTTTTCTTCTTCTACCCCCGGCGCGGACTCTGACTCGGACGGTCGCGCGTGTGGATTTCGCTCGATTTTCTTCGCCGTCGCAGATTCCTTCATCTTACACGGCTTCTGCACTCACCCAGGGCCGAGTTTTCATCTCTTGATGCTTCGAGAAACTGCCGAACTAATGGGAAGTTTGATACATTTTGGTATTTTGTACTTAGTTATTATGTAGATCAGTAAAAAACTGTGTACCTCGACATGGAGTGGTACAGATTCATTATATAAAGTAGGAAAGTAAAAGAAGATAGGTGTGTTACGAAAAAAAATATTTTTTTTCTAAAACATTTCAATGAAGTTTAGGCACAAATACAATACACGCTGCTTTAATACCTGCTTTAGAATAATTTATAGAGCATTTATGAAGATGAAATAATTGGATTATATTATATATTCCACGATCAAAATTCCTTTTTTCAATACCGATTCGAGTACGCTATCGATTTCACAATATCGATTGCTTAATACCGATTGAGCTTTATCAATATCCAATAAAATAGCATTGGAATTTCAAGAAGTGAATGTATGGCAAAATTCCTAGGGATGTTTTTCAGTGAAGAGAACCGGTGAACACATTCTAATCACAATTGGTGCTGTACACGAGAGCTGGTCGCGCTAGATATGCCGAATGCATAATAAAAACGAACAACGACAAGTAGTTTTGTCCAGAAGAAAAGAAAGAAAAACATTGAATATGCCAGAATTTCTTCTTTAGAACTACGGCGTCTACACTTGTCATATGTATTTGTGTCTTAGCATGTTTAAAAAAGCGTCGAAAGGCGTCAATTTAAAATAATATTTTAAGTTGTTTTTTTTATTCACGGCCAGTGCATCCTTGAAGCAGGCGCGGTTGCAATGGGTTGCGCGCGGCGACGTGGCAGGTGTAGGCGGCGCGGAGGTCTCCCAGAGAGAAAGAGCGTGACTCACAGCCGGGCGGGGAGCGAACCGGGCACTGCGCCGCACCTTGCCACATACACACGCGCGCACACACACACGCGCGCGCACACACACGCGCGCGCACACACGCGCGCGCACACACGCGCGCGCACACACGCGCACCTCAGTTGGAGAGGCGCGACAAATTGGCATCGTACTATAGACTGGACATTTGACTCCGGCGAACTCAGTTTCTTTACCGAAGATGTGGAGAGATTACTCTAAGAAGGGTCCTCTTAGCCAGCTACTGTTTGGCCACTGCTAGCAACATAACTGCAAGATAGTCCATGCACTCAGTGCGTTCGTTTACAGTCAGCTCATTAGTAAATAACTATATAAATTGTAACCATCTCTTGCAACGCCCTGCATGACGTTCATTTTTTCCCCCTTTATAGAGTAACTATAATACGTTTGGTTCGAGTGTTATTTTAAAGTCAGAGGTTTTACTTACGTAAAGGTATCACAGTACACCTAAGATTGATCGCGAATTGCAAACCAAATAAAAAAATTGGGTCCTGAATATTTGTCTATATTGACAGTTGTTTTGAAGAGTTGTTTTGAGCGAGAACCTGCGTTCTACCCCGCCAGGGAGTAATGGGGGGGGGGGGGGAGGGCCGTCTGGGGATTACAGATCGGTGAAGGGGCCTCAAGGGTTGGCGTGGCGAAGGGGCGGGGGCGGCGGCAGGGGTTGAGAAGGGGCGGGCGGGAGAGACACAGGCGTCGTGGTGCGACAGATGGCGAAGGCGGTTAGGCAATGCGAGCCCTAGGTGAAATTGATTGTTGTTTACAGGCTCGTCAACTGCTTTGGTCGCAAGTGGCTATTTGTAATTGGTGGTGGAATTCCTCTCTAGCTGAATGGAGAACTATACGTCACTTTGCGGGGTATCTTTCCAGGTATCTCCCACCAGTAGTGCACCGCCCTGTCTGGCACAAGCTCTAAGCTCTCGACCAGTCTCCCAGCATGTGTGGTAGTGTAGTGCTTGTCTGTGAAAGTAGAGGAAGGAAAGATCGGGCGCAGACTGTAGCCCGTTTGTTAGGGTACTGTTTCGGTATAGGCCTAATTTTGATCGGAGACCATGGAAAACTACCGATCAGAGTAGCCGGTTGCTAGAATTCTTCTCCCGTCAGCGGCTGACTTCAACCTACCTATGTAGCTAGAGTCGGGCCTTGAACCGTCGGACCTCTCTGTGAGAGTCGCTGCAGGGACATCAGCAATGCTGTCCCTGAGCTTAACTCCGCCAGTAAGGGCACTAGTGCTGCGGTGTAGGGTCGGCGGCGGCGAAGGCAAACAGGGAAGCGGGGGCGGAGGAGGAGGACAGGGAGCGGAGGTTGTCGGGGAAGGGCGTGGGGGCCTGCCTTGCGTCTCTCGGGACGAAAGAGCGGAGCGCCCAGCGGAGGCAACGGCGGGGCCGAGCAGGCTGCGTTCGCAAATAGCCGCGGCCGTAAACCGCTATTCCGGGCGCGCGCAATCTGATAAACGCGGAACGTACGCGCGAGCACGCGAGACGAGGCCAGGCCAGGCCAGGCCAGGCGCCGCGCACACCCTCGCGTGCTGCCTCGCGTACGAGCCCCCCGGCCGCCGCGGCGCAGGTGTGGAACCGATTTGCACTCGTGTTTGCGCACCTCCCACACGTAATGGGCTTTGCAGATTCTAGGAACGTTCGATTCATGGAAAAGAACCGATTCCAGAATCGAAACATAGAACTATTCCCTAAGGAATTGATTAACATGCAGTCATATTCACAAAAAAGACTATAGATTGTGATATCAACAACAGTATGAACTAATCAACGAAATAATATATTCAAAGAAACACAACTTCACATCACGACATTCAGAGAGAAAAAAATTAGAAACTTTATAGATGCTAAAAATTTAGAATTTAATATTTGATTTGAAGGAACGACAAGAAATTTAATAAAATTAATAATAAAGTAATTATTATGTTAATAATAAATATAAACGAAAAAAAATCTCAAAAATACAGTAAGAAGTCAGCAATATGTATACAAAGTATACACTTGATCCTGTTCCGACCTTATGAAATAGATTCCAGCAAGAATCGGAAGTAAAGAAATCGAATACCGATTCTACAAGAAAAAAGAATCGAATCCGGAATTCCATCGACAGAATCGGAACGCCCCCAAGAATTACATAAAAACTATTTCGAGATATTCAGTAACAACAATACATTTACAAGAAAAGTTTCATTCAATATTTAATTAAATTTTTTACGACTTTTTTCTGAGTGCGCTTCTTTGCGAAAAACTTATCTCCGCAAACGCGACTGCTAACCCTTGGCGTAAAAGGCAAGAAATGTCAAGTCGTAGTTTGATAGAGCCTTTCTACAATCGCGGCCGCCGGCCTTACGTTAATGCATCCTACATTTTCTAACTCGCTGAGTTATTTTCGTAATATTGTACCGTGTCGACTTAACCTAACGAGAATTGCAAAAAGCCACTCTTAACACACGACCGTGATTATAAAAGGCCGCTGTCCGATTAGAACAAGCAATCCAATTGTATATAAACAAGGAGTGAAAGAACTTGGGAATTCAAGAAGCGAAATTTCTTATTTATTTATTTTTTTCTTATTAGAATACGGCATTACGAAATGCATTAAACAACACAATGCCGATATTACAAATGACCTTCTCTGATTATACATTCAGCTGACTATACGATTATTGCCACGTTCTTTATTTGCATTACATTAGCCTAATACCTATTCACAGAGTTCGGTTACACGAGTATTAACTAGCCACGTGTCGACAAAACGCAGCGTTCCTGAGAATCCTATCCACAACAGAAACAATCAGCGCGTGTGCACGCCAAGCTCCCAGCCCGCGTTAATCCCCCTCCTCCGCCCACTCGCTTCGCCACGGCAGCAACACGTGGCCGTTTTACAGCCTGCAGCGCCGCCGCAGCACCGGAGGAATGCCGGGGCCGACACTCGGCACACAGGAGAATTGCCCCCGCCCCCTCCATATCTCCTCTGCGTACGTACCACCTTCATTGCGCAGTTTACCGCCTTCCTGTCGGAGAGGTATTTCGGGGCCTCCTCGCGCTGCCCCAACGCGCTCTGTGCAAGCACGCCATGAATTATTCACGAGTTTGGAATAGCTTAATGTGACGGCGAATGCCTTCGCTTCCTCGGCAAATAAAACGGTTCTTTGCACCTCATTCGACTATTCAAGTAGCTGTTACATCTAACATGTTCGGTTTGAAATACCATTACATTACACGAATCAGGTTTTATGTTCTCTCGGGAATGCGAAATGTGCATTCAGTGTTGATTAGGTATCATTGCACTGTGATGTTTCGAAAAAATAACACCGCGTAGTAACAACTAGGAGTCAATTTTCAGACGTCGCGGTTTCGTGTGCTAGCACGTGAATTGAAAGAAGACCAAAATATAAAACTAGACTGATTTTAAGTAATATAATTACAGGATTAGAAAAACAACTGGGGGACGTCGATATCTAACAAATACTTTTACAGACAATTACGTTATCGCGTTGTGGGATTTGCGAGGGGGAGGTGGATGTTCGCTTCACCCCCACCCCCGAACCAGGATCTATTACTGGCTGTGTGGAGAACAAAATTCCTTCTCTAGAGGAGAATTTCTTTCAGCCGCTCCGAATCCATGTTAAGATCTTATATTCAGGCATCGAAAAATTGTAAATTACAGCAGCTAGCTGAATTTTTATTTTACTCATTTTCAGTCTTTCTTACACATTTTGGAGGGGGGGTAATGTGTACATTTACGTACATATTTTGCTTCTTTTTTTTTTTTGGTTACAATAAACGCCGTTCCCTCCTCAAGACTTAGCAAGTGGGGATGCGTTTTGAGCGAGAGCGATGGAGGGCTTTGCCAACCCGCCCACCAACGCTTCCGCGGCGCGCTGGCATGCGTCTTTATCCTCGAGCGCGCCCTCCCCTTCCTGCAGCCCAGCTGCGCGCGAGCAATGCGATGTGCACATTCGCGAAACACATGGCCCAAGCACTCCGCCCTGCTGGCGCTGGTGGCCCCCGAAGTGCGGCCCATCCAGCTACCACTCTGGGCGACTCTCCTGGTCGTTCTAAAACGGTTTTCGATTCATTTTATACTAGGAAATGTAAGTAGTAAAAGGTACCAGCTACTCGGGACTCGACATCGATGCCGATGCTTTCAAAACAATTAATGAATTCAAGCTGATGTCTTCACGTTTCCGATGCTTTGTTCGTGGATGAAAAATGCCCATACTAACATTTTTGTAAAAGCTACCATACGAAATAACTACTGGTAGCACTTTCTATTTGTTCGAACTAAAGGAACGTCAACGATGTCAAATTTGTAAAGCAAAATATGCCCCGACCGGATAACCCTGATGTCCTGGCATTTCCTTTACCTTTCTTTTATGTTGCACACGATTTTATAACTTAAATGGCTTATGTTAAAATAAATATTGTTTCGAACGAATTTAATGTTAGAGATAACGATATCAGCTTTAAAACATCGATGTTTAGAAACGCATATGGTTTTGGGGCGATGTATTAACACATATGTTTAAATTTTGAACAGACGTTAGAGATGTGTGAGTAGATGTTTGTTGACGTCGATATCCTGTAACCTTCGACTATTTATTCTAGTTCAAAATCAGAGGTAGTTTTAATATACATGTGTTCAGGCAGACAACAGAAGTTCATCTAGGAAAATATAGGGCTGTTGCGAGGCAATCCACACACATGCCCCAATAGTATTTTTCGACTAGCCAATGGTATTTCTGATGAGACATGTCTCAATGGTACTGGGATGGAAACTTGACCAACATCATAAATCAAAATGATTCCACAAAAACAGCGCTCCAGTGATCGTGTACTAAGGTAATGTAAAGCAGTGGGACACTGGTAGGATGTCGAGAGATACTAAAAGGCAGCCTTGCCTTGATTACATGTGTTATGTCCCATGATTATTCCCCATGACCCATGCCTTATGCGGGACTAAAACCCGCAATTCAATTCCCTGCCCTTATGTGCCAGCCGCAAATGTACTTAACATCTTATTATGAAAAATACAAGCAAATACTTCACAAAATTACGTTGTTCGGCCGCTGTTACTGCACACCTTGCATACACAGGTAACGCAGTTCATATTAAATTCCTCTCTGGCATCATTTAATTAGCAGATTAACGCAAGAGCACTTTCATTCTTTTACGCGTTCCTAATTCCCTTCTCTGAGTTACGTTTCCAGCATTTTGCAAACAGCAACCTCATTATTCATTCGCTGGTAAAATATTTACAGGAAGCAGCCAGAAAATGTATTAATTCCACCTGTGTTACATGAAACGAGGACGTACTCACTATTACATCATTAATTACCTTGTATGTGCCCAAAAGCCGTTTTATTTTTACGCCAAAGTTAATTTATTACAGGGACTACTCTTCTGGGGATCACAAAAAATTACATTACACTTCTTAAAATCCGAAGTTTAACAACACCTTTTACCGTCAACCAGGGGGAAAATCCTCTTTAATAAAGCCTTCTCGACAGGTGTATTTTAAAGAAATATCTCTAAGAGCTTTATTAGACATTTTCTAAATAGTATACCTAAATGTTGGGAAGAGCATTCACAAGGCGATTTTAGAAACTGTGCAGAAGTAGTTCATTCCCTTTTACGACAAAAAAGTCACCAATGTCGTTGAAAAAGAATAGGTTAGTTTAATTTCTGGATTAATGCCAGGAACAATATCAGTGTTCAGTCAATCAACGGAAGTTGGTCAGGAAACACGGTCAAGGGGATAAGGCTCATTTCCACATAAACATATACATGGGCAAGAGCGCGGCAGACAGAGAAAGAGAGCGTGGGTCTAAGATAGAGCGGAATTGAGACAGAGAGCGCGCGGCACCGAGACAGAGAGCGCGCGGCACCGAGACAGAGAGCGCGCGGCACCGAGACAGAGCGCAGGAGAAAGGAGAAGAGGGCAAGGAAAGAAAAAACAATCTCTTGCATGGAAGGCGTTAGCGTCGCCTCGTCCAAGGCCCTCGCCCAAGGGGCCCCGCGGCGTCGACGCCGGCGCCGCGGCGGCGTTGACAGTTGCCACTTGACCCTTCCGGCGGCGGCGGAAGTGAGTCAGCGCGCATGCGTCCACGGCCCCCGGTCGCGCCCGAGGCAGGTTTTGCGCGCTTCGCCGCCCGCGCCCCGAGCCCCGAGGCCCCGTGATAAGCACAACTCTCTGTCCATTGAGCCCGGCGTGCTTGGTGGACAGAAGGCCGCCACTGGCAGTTTTTCCCCTCCCCACCTCGGCAGCATTGTCATGAATACAGCCTCAAACGGCAACCGCAGGACGCGGACCTCGCAACGTGGGCATCTCTGAAATGTGAAATTTGAAGGGGCACAACAACGGAAGTGATTCAAATCATAGTACCCCCCCCCTCGGAAATGTAAGTTACAATTGTTTTATTGAATTTTTTAAAGTGGACATTGTAGATGGAATAATGTCGAATTATATTGAATCTGCTTTGAGAAAGTGTCATGAATTCAATAATGTATTCTGTCAATAAACTTTCAATAACCTTAAAAACTACTCCACACTAAAAACCGTACCGTATTTACTGATATATTTCTGAATTATCTTAACCGATTCTTTTACTATTCATTTTTGTAACAATATTTGAACAAACACTGTCCTCCGACGGCCATAGGCTGCAATAATTCTGTCTGATAACTCGTCAAGGTTGAAAAGGACCAACTAAAGTAATGGCCTGATGGATGTGGCAGATAATAACACTACAAGCGCGTCTTTGTCGTGCTGTTTCGTAAGAACGGGAGCTTTAACTCTGTTCACATTGGCAACACCGTCTGTCCGGGCGAATTACTCCTGTCCCGAAGCGTTCTGATGGACAGATTTAGAGTACACAATACGTCGTTTACGATCGAAATAAATGTGAATAAAATTATAATAACAGCACTCTACGTTCTTGAAAATACTGAAGAGGACGAGTGTCCCCATTCCCCCTCCCGCCAGCGATATACCAAGGAAAGGAAAGGAAATGGGTCAGGAATCGTTTTTAAAACATCCGACATTTTGACCAGAAACATCGAATTTTCATCACATCGATATATTTTTCCAGAAACATCGACGTTTTCCAATGAAATTTCTCACGTTATAAATAACATTTTGATGTATCCACATATCGATGCTTGAGTAAACTTGTTCATCACTACCCATGCCTGGTAACCGTTACTTCTCACTTTGTGCTCCAGTGAAGATGAGTAAGTAACATTCGTAATATACAGCTTGGCCTGTAACTTCGAAACAGTTCTAACAAAGCGCCTGGTCGTGCGTATCTTAGGCTTTCGGGGAACTAAGGGCCTCATTTCTGAACATCTGGCGCAATAACTACGTCCCAGTAATAACCCTGTCTGCCACATGATAAGCAGGTGCCATTTGACATCAAGCATTTGCAACTCTCTTGCGTTGAAACGCAACAGTGACATATCGTGGAGTAGACATGTCTGTTCTATACAATTCCATCAAACACAATCGAGACGCTCGTGAACCGAACCTCGGGAAAATAATTACAGCTTCAAATTTTGTTTCAAAATTTAAACCTTAACCATCTTAAAAAAGGTGCTTTCACGCCTAGATCTTCAAGGTCGGTGAGCTAAAACCTAGAAACTAGGTACACACAATCCATATTTTCTAAGAGTTGACTATTCTTTATCTTCTTAAAATTAAACTACACCCGCTACTCTATTTCTCTGCCTACTGCAAATACAATGGCGATCAATACTGTTCAATCAAGTAATGTACAAGTTTATGCTGTTGTTAGCTCACAACGAAAGCTACGTGATCAAGTGGGAAAAGGGAACTAGTACCGCATGTGGCGTTTCTCAACGCCATCTAGCACATCGCAAATCACGGAAAACTACCGAATCAGAGCCAACCGGCCACTTGAATTCCCCCCCCCCCCTCCCAGACAGCGGCTGAAAGCGATCTAGCAAATGTCGAAAATCGCCAGAGATGCTATATTGGCATTTTGTTATTTTCCTGAACCCACACAGCCACTCTGTCTGCCTTTTGAAATTTTCCTTCGATCCATTCCAGGATACCGACGCGGTACCTTGCACACTGCCCAGCGCATTCATCCCCCGCAAATCCCTCACTTCCTTATCACGTCCCCAATCGAACCCCAGGGCCTGGTGACTACTTTATCCCGCATGATCTAATACAGTGCGGCAAGTACGCAGATCGCAGGTGAAAACCGTAAGGTGGATTAAAGCGCCAGAGGAGGAAGAAGAAGACACGAAAACCGGTTCCTCCTTGCGCGAATCGCCGACCCGGATGATCAGCTCGCTGTATGTCTGCCGGCGCGGTTCGCAATGCAGCCGCGTCGACGACGCAGCTCGCGGGAATCCCGGCCACGTGACGCACCTCCCACAGGTGCAGAGTCAGACGATCGCACTCTCGACGATTTCCCACTCGCGGGGCAACGGAGGAGCGATTTCAGATAGAGAAATACCGGTTCCTTGTCTTTGATCGATGGTTTATCAGTTACAATGCTTACAAAGCACGAGAGCTGGCATGTAAAGCGAATGCAGTTGAAAGAGCTTTCATTTTGTGAAAAAAGTCATGCGCATTCTCTTCCTCCAGACAATTGTCAACGAATAATACTGTACGGAGTACAAATAAAATACTACAAAAATACTACACATACGTCAATTCCGTGACATCATACCTCTCATGTATTAAATATCCAAGGTTTAGAATTCAACCAATGATCATTCATTCTTAAATTGCGCTATTCGACGTTCGTTGAAAGCGTCGCAATTAACACATGGCGAATTTTAACGACAAGAGTTGCATCAGAATTTCAGTTTCCATTCTTCATACTTTGCACATAGCAACTTTTATAGCTCAGGAAACCAACGAGGTAGCTTTCCACTTCTGGGAATCGTAGGTCGCGTCTCAGATAAAACTAAACTCTTGGAGGGCAAACCCAGATCCCAGGTTTTCTCAGAATACAATCGTTTCCCCCGAGTGATTTCCCCATTGATCCTATCATCACAAATACAGCCAATTCGTACATCATTCCAGATTTCCAACTAGGCCGTAAGTACCGGAATCGTAACGAATAAAATGTTCGCCCGTTGAATTACACCCTTACAAAACGGAGGGGGGGGGCGAGGAAGGATACGCTGCAAGCCGCAATGCCGTCGAGGCGCCAGCGAGTGGGTGGCCGTGAGGTCCGCGAACGCGCGGAGGCCGCTGTACCTTCGTCTTCCCACTGCGGCCTCGCGACCCGTCACGCCAAGGGCAGGCGTCGAGGCTCTTCCCAGCGCCGTCAACCGCGTCCAACACCTACCAAACTAATACCGCAAATATTAGTCCGTTTAGTTGGTTTCTTTTCTTCTTGTTATAGCGGCTGCGAGAGTATAGGCAACAACGAGCGACTAGAGGGTGCCGGTGATGGGGAGGATATGGGGTTCGACCCCTCATAACCCCCCCCCCCAGGTGTCAGGAATTTATGCGTGTTTAACATCAATATGCTTGTGGAACCTACTGGAATGGAAGTCGAGGGCCGATTCCTCGGATCGATAGTTTCTGTGGGTTTCCCGATCACTTCCCAGCAAATGTTGGAGTAGCAGCCAAAGGAGACGGACCTCACGCGATCTTTCCTTTCCATCATCCAATCATATCATTCTGCGGGACAAGGCGAGTTGAGAGGGAGGAAAACTTAGCCTTGTAAACTTTAGAAAAGAAAAATTCTCAACCCTAAAAAAATTCTCAAACATAAATGAGGCATCTGAGAAAATTAGAATAGGACTTTGCAGCTCAAAGTAAGAGGCCCTACTTCATTAATCACCCAGATAGAATTGTAGTAATATGTCTGTGCATTGTCTCGTAGAATTACATACTATGAAATGAAATTAAACATGCAATGGCTTACAACGATAGCTATGTTGGCACTCGCGAAAGAATGGTCGGATGTCTTCGAGACACACTGGCCGCAGCCCATTCCGTGAAGTTTATAAACGAATTCACCTTTATATTGTAACCCCAGCATTTTATTACATTGAATTTGAAAGCAATTGCACGAGCAATTATACAAGAACCAACTACAAAAACTTGATTTAATTCTTCGTATTAGTAAATAAACGAACTTCCTTCTAGGATAAAGACCTAATATTGTATTCCAAATAAAAATTGATTTAAGAAAAGAGAAGCAAATAATAGTTTTGAATTGTATTTCTAAATATAGCGTCGACCTGCATTCTAATGGCGATGCTTTCACAGAAATAGTGACTAAAAACCAATTCTTGGAGAATATACATCATGCCATACTTCAATTGCTTAGCTATATTCAGAATAACTTATGAGATTACAAAGTAGTTAAAAGGATTCCTGCAATTTTGTTGGTTTCCAATAAATAGGTTATGAAGGAAGGGGAAGTAAAACGTCCAGGAAAATGGAATTTCATGACATTGGTCGTCCAGGGCAGCTACACGCCAACATAAAATTGCGGCAATTTTCTTTTTATAATCCCGTATCTGGGTAATTGTAACATTCAGCTTATTTTAAAAGCTTAAGTAGCGCACAATCCATGTGACTGGAAGCGTTCCTTCATTTAAGGAACATTGATCAACAAGAATTATGCACAATTCACAACAAACTCGAGTCATCCCATAATTGTGTATTGAATTATAGGACACATGTTCGTATGAATGAATTAGCTTAACGGATTTGAGACGCATGTTTTCCTGCGAAGCACGTAAGTGCATTGAAGACTACAATGCAGTCGAACATCGTGTATAGTACGATGTTTTCATACAAACATACGTGTACACTTACAAACATACATAACATACATGCACCATTACAACAGCTACCCTAAACGCTTATACACACACACACACACACATATAGAGTCGCATGCTCGAACCATAAGTTCAACACCACTTGCAAATAAGCGTCTTCGTGAACGTCATAGATTAGTGCACTAACATGTCTGAGATACGTATACATACACAGGTCACAGATCATGACACACCCTCGTCATGAATGCCTCATGTATCTCCCCTCTCTCTCGCCCGCCCGCCCACGGGTCTCAGCGGCGGATCGGCAGGCAGCGGCACGCGCGGGCCTCGTGCCTTCGGATCACCTTATGCCTCTGCCGCGTAATCGTATGTGTTGGGGGCGGGGGCGGGGGGCGAGGCTGCCGTCCGCTCGCCCTGACCCGGATTCGAAGCGCATTACGTCAGCGCCGCCTCCGGCTGTCTGCGCGGCTGCTCCGCCGGCTGGCGGTTTCGGCGAGACCGCGTACTGACTCCCGGACCCTGCGGGACTCCGCAAGTACCACCTTAGACTCATCTGTGCTTTAGCGGAAAAAAAATAGCAAGCGATGAATATCCTATGTTGGCATTATCTTTGAGAATGGAATTACGTTTTCATCATTAGTTTCGCATTTCTTAAATATCTGATTCATCAGATCTCCTGCGGAGAAAGCAAGATTCACCATTACTCTATGAGACTTCTCAACCTGCATCAACTACTACTTTAGCTACTTTTGAATGAAAACATTGAAAAATCGGAACGGAAAATTGAAAAAAGATTAACTACGCAGGGAATTGTCTTAAGTACATATTTTTAATAAATTATAAAAGCTTCCTTTGATGGATCGTCATGTCGTTCCATACGACATATCTAATGACAACTGCTACGTCTTCCAAAGCAGAACTGAGTGATTGGAACAGACAGTGCATACCCAATGTTAATACCCTCATCATACGCCATATTAATACCAAATATTTACGGGAAATTTAGACAAGAAGTGGTTAGTAGAATTGCGATAGTAGTTCTTTGGGCTCGATGCCACAATTACAAGCGCGTACGCGGTTTCGAATCCAGAAGCTTCGTTGAGCGTGGAGCAGCTGCCATCGCACTAATACATACTATTTGGTCTACAAAACACCTTGCGTAAATCTCGATCTCTAACGACGTGTTTTGCAGCTGCAATACGGCTGACCCACAAAGCTTAAGGGTGGCACGGTCTGGGCGACATGTAAGTTGAAGCACAATGATATTTTCATTTCCACAGGCTTCACAGCACGAATGCGTATCATAGACTAGCGATTCCTTGAGTCCATCAAAAAGGACACACGAAATACACGAATAATTTGTGAATTTGTGCAAGTGACCGGATGACACAAAATGCCACTGAATGTCTCCAATGAATAAATTACGTCTAGTGTGTAGCACACTTATGTTGTGGATATCTCCATACTAACTAAAATCTGGCAACATATTTACAAGTTGTCGTTTCTATTAAAAGACCGTACAGCTCTAATTTTGGAAACACTTTACACTTCGGTGACCTTTTCGTTCTTTTTCCTTCGAATACCCCAAAACACGAATCACAACCCTACACTTCGCCTGCACCTTACCGTCGACTATTTTCAGAAACTTTGAGTTCACATTGCCTTGGCCCATTCTCGAAATAGCGCCACGTCGAGGGCTCTTGCCGCGACCGGAAGAGGAATAATGAAGCTATGCACTTCACCTTTAGCAGGAGCGGAAGTGCGTCACCGAAGTATAGGAAGGGCCTTCGCGGCGACGCGAACACGAAGTCGTTTCAACGGAAGCGAGCCCGTCGAGCGAGTATAACGGCAAGAGGAAGAGCTGAAGACCCAAACAGCGCAAAGAAAGACATCCTTGGCAAAAACATAAACAGCAGTGACTTATTATTCATCCAGGAAGGAAAGAGCACTGCAACCGATCCAGGTAACTTCCCCTTAGCCTGAAAAAAGGGGTGTAACTATTAATGATGTCCCATAAGGCGTAATGCTGCCACTTGAATGGATTTCATCGATTTTACAATAAATTCAAAGAAAACACTGATGAGCGAATTAATAACTACCACTGATTGTGAGAGTACATATTTTTCAAGTTCTAGTTCATTAGCATGTGCTTCGAGAATAGGCAAAAGAGCACGCACTCTAGGAGGAAAAACATTAACATCCAGTCATAGAATGCAATATTGCGTAGATATTGTTATGGTGGAACATAAACTTAAACACTGAAAGATGATGACGAAACAAAGAGGACAGGCATATCGTTAAAGAACGGGGTGGTGGGAGTGGGGTAGTTAGAGACACTACAAAAATTTCAACCAAGCTTAACTGAACTTAGGTTTCAATTGTTTAGAATTAACCTCCTCCCCCCAACGAGATCCACGTACTTCGCGTTGCAACCTGCATCGTTGTACGTCCCATTAGGAGATAGACTTCCAGCTGCGCAGGATTAGTTTTTGGATACAGAGAGTTGTGCATTCCTTAGCACCACTGACTGCGCCATTTTATGTCCAGATGTCACCAGAGTTCGAACTGATAGCTATTGAGTGAACCCCACCCATCTATCCGAATCCAATATTTTTAAACTCAATACCGTCAATTGTTATAATTTCTATGAATTCCTAAATGCAATCAGGCGAGGATATCAAGCGAGAAGACATTAAATTGCCATTCATGTAGCGTTAAGAGGAATTACTAAAAGAAGGGACCACTCTGACAGGTCGGAAAACTAATGAACGCCATAGAGGGCTATGATATTGCAAGAAGTAGTGAAGAAAACATTTACGAAGAGCCAACTGTTTACGAACACACTGGCAAAATGAGTGCATGGACGAAATTGCGGTTATATTGCCAATAATGGTCAAGCAGTAGCAGTCAAAGCGGTCCCTTCTTATAGTAATCTCTCTATATCTTGGGACTGCATTCAGGATCACCCGAAAGCGGGCCTCTCCAGGCTTACTGCCGAAGGGGAAAGCGAAAAAACACAAAAAGGGCTGGCGGAGCGGAGCGGGGCGGGGCGTTCTCCGTGGGCACCCCTGCCTTCCAAGCGGAGCGGAGCGGGCGAGCCGCCACCGCCGCCGGGCCAGCCGGCCGCTGCCTTTGTTTTGCTCTCTCCGTCCCTCCGTCTCGGCTCTTTTTCTCTCTTTCTCTCCCTCCCTCCCTCTCGCTTTGTGCCTCCCGCGCCTCCTTTGAGTGGTCCGCCGCGCCGCGCCGCGCCGCCCTCTGTCTGCTCCGCTCCGCTCCGGTCCGCGCAGTGCTCTCCTCGGGCAGACATCGCCCGGCGCAGGCAGAACAGAACGGAGAGCAGCGCTTCTTCCGTGCACGGGGCTCCTCGGGAGTACGTGCACTCCCACGACCCCACCGACCCCGAGCTCAGTCCTTGCCTTGACGTGGAAGCACAAGCGGACTTGCAGAATATATAATACACTTATTGTGAACGTTAAATGAACGTACAAATATCCTGCATGACATTTGTTAAAATAAGCGAGCAGAAGAGTCAACGGGAATTATTCACTTAAGATTTTGTTACAGTAATTTTGGTTGCGTTTACGTGGATTATTGGAGAGAAAATTAACTACTTAGTAGTTCTATTATCTATCTTCCCGAAATCTCATCACCAATAATCTATTTTGGGAATTCTCAGCAAATCGAGGAGAGAAATTCAAACTTTTCAAGGAAGATATTTAATAACTGTTCACTTCCTTGGCTTTGAAATGTGTGCCAAAAACAAACACCTGCTGGCTCTCGCTTATCACTATCACTACAGCTGAACGTACGAACTCGTGCCATTGTCCCAGAAGAAATAATTCAGGTCAGGGGCAAGCGTTGTTCTCAAACCCTTCAACAACAGTACTTCGCATAACAATGACGCGCCACACGATCGGATGTCACGGCGGATCAACTGAAGAGAGCAACTTTTTCGCCTTGCCACGCGCGCGGGTGGGTCGGTCAGGTCCTGCGAGGCCTTCTGACACCGCGCTCCCCTCGCGGCCGGCGCACGCACGTGTCAACGCGGCCGGCACCGCCCACGCGCTCGTTAACGCGCGCTTCCCAAGGGGATCCTTCGCGCCAAGTTGCCGCTGCCCCAGCGGCTGTGACCTGCACGCGAGCTTCAGGTCGCCTCGCTTATCGCGCGCTCTTACCCGCCCACCCATTACAATACACTTCATTCCCACTGTCACAGAGATCGCAATCTAATATGAATGCCCTATACGAGTAGACTCTTTTCAGGAAAAAAAAGCTACATGTGGGAAATTTATGGAAAGGGAAAGAGAGTTTTTTATACAGCGAGGTAATGCGTTAGAAGAGTGATCAGAGGATTTTTAACCTAGCAAACTTAGTACAAGCATTTTAAAATATGCAGGACACTCCCATTGGAGTCCTTAAAGTCAGTAAAAGACATTTACGAGTTGGTCGTAAATGCACAGGATTTACGTTACACCTGTCCTGTTTTTTAAAGACACAATACGATCATTTCTGATGAAAGATTGCCACTTTCCACTGCGGTATCAGTACGTTCCCTTTCCTACGGCGAGAAAGTAAGTATCTGTACGCCTCAATGGACCATTTTATTGGTGGTATACTGCGGCTTTCGTTATTTAAAGGTTAGCAAATCGGGTTGTTATACTCAAGTTCCGGGTTCAAGCTCGATCGAAGCCGTGAATTTTCAACGGCGCTCGTCTTCCTTCGAAAGGGAAGTAAAGTCGTCTGCCCTCTGTGGTAGATTTACTGAATATAGACCCTAAGCTCCCTAAGACCTAAAAGAAGCCTTTGAGCTAAATTCAAATCGCCTGTTTCGTCAAGTTTCATCAAAGTCATTCCTTTTTATGGGCGAAAAATCCTTCATATACCTTTCTTCAAAGCGGAAGTAAAGCTGTCTGTCCCATGCAGTAGATTAACTGAATATAAAAGAATCAAACCTAAAAGAAGCTTCTGGGTTTCAAATTGAAATCTCGTGTTTTGTCATCTTTTCTCCGCTAGATGGTGAAAGGACCGTAGCAAAATTTGTCGGATGGCTTGAGTCTCGCCACTTCAAGCAAAGCATCAGTGAATTTGCAATTAAATCGAATTGAAAAATCTTGCGCGCGGCTAGCACGGAGTGACTACATGCTGTGGGTAGGAGATACCAAGGTGGCTGCCGCGGGTCGGTGCGTCAGCGTGGCGTGGCGCGGCGTGGCGCGGCGTGGCGCGGCGTGGCGCGGAGTGGCGCGGAGTGGCGCGGAGTGGCGCGGAGTGGCGCGGCGTGGCGTGGCGCGGCGCAGCATGGGGTCGGAGC
>BOPP01000007.1:8517660-8529312 GCA_017312745.1 Gryllus bimaculatus
GGGGGAGGGAAGCGAAACGGGGGGAGAAACGGAAGCAGGAGGTCGACGGGGGCGCCACGCCGCAGCCCCATGCGGAATTTTCCACCCTTCGCCAGCCCTCCTCCTCCTGCTCCCGCTTCCTCCCCCGCTGGAAGGCAAGGCTCGCTCCGGCAGCCAGCGCACCACGCCCTGCCCCGGCAACCGAAACGCACGCTTTGCTTATTCATTTATCAAACGTCAAAAACCAATTAAAAGCTGAGCACTATGGAAGGGAACTGCAATATGTACTCGTTTTCTTGAGCTCCAGAATATTTAACACAAAAATCACGATCCTATTTCATTGTTGTTCAGTCCCTTGAATTTTGCACAACCACAATAAACACTTCCAAAAACTTTTACATAATCATTCATACGCCGTTTCTGAGACTGTTCTGCCTTCATCAGATACTACTGAAAATTTAATTATATTGTGACAATCAATTTATAACAATCTTAAAAATAATGACCATTTGTGATGTGAAAAGAGCGAATCGAAATTTGCAAGATCAGACACAAGAGCATGCCTACTAGCCCGAGTTTTACCAGGAAAAAAAGATACGATTTAATGGAAATGGCAAACTAAGTGAATGAGGATGCGAAAAAGGAAAGTATTCGGTAGCTGCTGAAAGGTTCACGGAATTATATAAGAATTTAATTCTATAGCTATTTGTGAAATGTAGCGGCAGTCATTCCATTGTGAAAACTAATACTACTCTTCGAAATTTAATTCACTGGTGAAGTGATGCGGGACCAATAAGCGGACCCTATTGTGTCCGAAATGTCGGTCGACGTGCACGCATATTTCATAGATCATATAAGTATTAGTGTGCATACTTCCAGATCCTATTAAGGAGTGAAATTAAGTCTATTTTTGCTGACGCACCTCCGTATGAATAAATCTAAGAATGAGTTCTGGAAAGAACGTTAACGTTAACTTATGACAAACATGAATATACAAATCACAATGATCGTGAAATTTAACACGCAGTTGGAGATCATCGACAAGTTAATAGGTTATATATACAATAAATTCTAGACAATGAGCAACAATGCTACTGAAGATGATAAATGGCAATTTTTCTCAAACTGAATTGTTTTTTGTCTAATGAAAATGCTAGACGCTCTTTAGATCTTCCTGCGGTAAAAATAGTGTGTTGTTCTTAAACCACGTTGACGTAAACTAGAATGGTTAGAGAACTTTCATGGCTACAAGTAATGTTTTTATTAACGTTTCATTGTGAATACGCCTTTACTGCTGGGGACAAAAGAAAACTCTCCTGGAACCAAGAACAATCTCAAATCTCAGTCAACGATGTCTTTATTCTCCCGACTTCAAATACTACGATCAACTTACACCGTACGTCCAAAGGGTTCGTCTACCCTAACTGACGATTGTGCTCGAGGACAAAGACGCAGAGGTACTCCGTAGCGACCACTTGGCCTGGTAGCAAACGTTTTTTGAAGGCTCGTTAAGGCTAAGTCTCCCATTAGCTCTACTGATTAATCATTTTACCGTGATTTTATCTACATCCAGCAGAGAATAAAACAGCATTTACTTCAGCTATTGAGTTCAGCAACTACTGGCCGATGGAACATAACACTTTACGCACATTGTAACAATACTCTATTCTTTAATTCTTGGACGGAAAACATTCTTTTAGACATCTATTCCGATCATAAGTCATCTAAAGTTCTACACATGTTTACGCAACTGTGTTCGCTTTTACGCAAACCTGGGTAAAGAATTAAACCCAAAATTTCTCCAGCCCGCCCTCCCAAACCACCTCAGAGAGCAGGCAATCCCAACGCAATCCCGCCGCCCTCCGCCGGTTGAAATATGGCTGCGCAGAAGGAGAAACCCCTACGCACGACGCGAACATAAAACCAAGGGCCGCGCGAGGAAGGGGGTGGAGGGGGCGGGGCCGCACACGCTGCAGAAAAAACAACAACTGAGGACGCTGCAGCCGCCCACACAAAGACTGCGAGCGCGAGGGCGGTGGGGGCACCTTCCTGGGACGGCACTACCTGCGCGGCCCCGGCGACGCTGGCTCTCTCTCCCGCGGCCTCGCGCAGCTGCTCTCGAGCAGCGCTTGGGCCAAACTTCTCATAGAAAAATCTTCTATACTTCGATTTATTTGCAGCTGTCTCTGACAGGTCATCGGCTGTTACGGTGTCATCAATGTGAGAGCTTATACGTCACATTGGTGACGTTCAACCTGCCGATTGGATGACACCGTAACAGCCGATTTAAGTCAGAGGCAGCTCTAAATAAATCCAAGTTATAAGGCGGTTCCATACACTCGGCATTTGCCGAGCAGCGAGCTACTGCTCGCCCAATACCCAACAGCTGATGTGTTCGGCGAATAATCGCTCTACAAACAGCATTCCGATAACTACATTTAGAATTTATATGTACAGTTGCCCATACCGTAAATATATTGAGAAAAGGGGAACAAGCGGGAACGACTGACAAGACACCGGATAAAGGGGACGCGACTAGGGATGAGACATCGTCGTCGATGTTTTTATTAAAAGCGATCGAGGGTAATGCTTTCGAAAAGAAGGAGATATATCTACATTCCAAGAGATCAGGCTCGCTTTCGGATAAAAGAGGGTACATGGTCCCTATCTCATGCGAGACAAATGGTGACAAATGAGCTATATTTTTATTACTCAATTTGATACGATTCCGGGCGCGTCAAATGCTAAAGTCGTAAGTACCGCTGGTCTTCCCCCGTTGTATGGTGAGATCCGGCGCCGACCTACCGTCGACTAACGAGGTTTTCCCACCCTCCGGGACATCGCCGCAGTCGGGACCAACTAAGCAACCTATCGGTTTCCCGGTATGTGCGGTAGTGTACTGCGTGTAAGTGTAATTCTGTGTAAGGAAGAGGGCGATGATATGAAAAGGAAGAGGAAGGAAAGATCGTGCGCAGTCCGTGGCCCGTTTGTTAGGGCACTGCCCCGCCATTCGCCTGATATTGATCAGAAAACTGTAGATCAGTGCAGACGGCCTCCTGTCGAAAATCCTGCCACCGTCACAACTGGAACCTAGAACCTCCCGGTACGAGGCACCGCAGTGACATCTACTAATGTCCTCTGCCACATCTCCCAGTCAATTTAATATTAAAAGTTTTGTAAGCGTCCCATTATTTTTTGACTTATTTGCCAGTAAAATCGACGTTATACATTAACAAACGCTGACATCGTTACATGAAATGTTTAGTCGCTGCATTACAGCATTAACCTGGATGTTTTAATTTCGACCGTCGATGTTCCTCTGTTGGCGGTGTGTCGCATCCTTAATGGGCACACAGTTAGGCGAGCGAGAGAAGGGCCACAGGAGGGGAGGGGAGCGAGGACTGGCAGTGGAGGGGAAGCAATTAGTGCTGTATCGAGCGGCCAGCGAGACAGAGAGGTCCTGCCGCAGTCGGGAGCATGCTGCAGCTATGTATCCATTCCACCCCGCGCGCGCGCACACACATATACACACACATGTGCGGCTAGGGGGTGGCGACAACGAAGCAGCTCAAAGCGACAAGCGGCTTTCAAGGGCAACGTTGTATATTCGGAGGAAAAAAAGCTCTGAAAAAATATCAAGGCATAATCCAAGGAACTACGCAGGTCGAATAAGTAATTTTCATGAATACAATGTACAAGTACCCGAAGAGGTCCGATGGAATATGATGCCAATATATGAACACAGGTGCGGTGTTTACTCGATGTTAATAGATCCTGTTATTTTATCCCATAAAAAAGTTAGGTGCACGGTGTGGTGCGTAGTGGTGTGTGGTGTGTAGTGGTGTGTAGTGGTGCGTAGTGGTGCGTAGTGGTGTGTAGTGGTGCGTAGTGGTGCGTAGCGAGGTGTGGTGGTAGTGAGGTGCGTAGTGTGGTGCAGTGTGTAGTGTAATGTGGTGTGTCGTGAGGTGCAATGTGATGTGTTGGTGTATTCTGTGGCGTGTAGTCTGATGCGGTGCGGTGTACCGTGAGGGCGTGGAACAGCTTGGGGACGTGTGGTGTGGTGTGGTGTGGTGTGGTGCAGCGAGGGCGACGGCTGGGCCGGAAGCGGGGCGTGGCGTGGCGGGTCGGGGCGGGGCGGGGGTGCGTGCGAGGGCGCAGGTGGTGCGTGCGGAGGGCGCAGCGGGCAGATGGCCAACGCACCCGCCACGTCCTCCCACAGCAGCTGGCGCCCCCTCAAAGGAATCGGGCGGAGGGACGGATTCGCTGACGTCTTGTGAACGCCTCTTCACAGAAATGGCTATTGTAGCGAACTACGTCGCAGATCCTCTTGGGAATGGGTTTTAGCATTTTGCTGCGCCCCAAAACGCAGCCCTTCAGCAACACGTTTCAAGGAAAGACGTACAGAGTGTTTGTGGTAGTAATCTTTAGTTTTATTGTCTGTGTCTTCCACATTTCTTGCCGCCTTAGGTTATGCTACTTAACCTCCACTGCAATTGCTTGAGCAGTAATAGTAACTATTCCCCGTCACATTAGAGTAGTAACTGACATTAAAATATTTTCATTTTATAACTTATAATTACTCAGATTTTGCACTATAATACTTTCTTACTTAACTCACCTCTGACTACTTGAATCAGTTGTATGGTTTTTCAATGTGAATCATTCCATGTGAATTCAATGTGAATGTGTCATTTCAATTTTAATTTATATTAAGGAGAAACGTATTGGATACAGGGCGAGATTTGTTCACAAAAGGAAAATATTAAATTACGCAGATTTGTTTTGCTCACAAAAACGGAACTCTCATAAAACAAGTAACGTTCCTAATAAATTTGATTATTTCGATCTGCGTCATCGATACAATACCGCTTAACATACCGGGCAACGATTTGCTGAAAGTCGGAAGATGCAGACACGTTTACTTTATGCTACTATGCGCGCTTCAGTCTTTTAGAAGTTTGATTTGATAAAGCCCTAAAAAAATTAAAAAAATTAATAATAAAATAATTATAAAAAAATTAAAGAATTTCCGAAGAAATTAAAATGAGTGCAATATTCGGCTGAATATAGTAAACGGGTCGCTTGAACACACAAATTATACAAACAAAAGAGACGTCTCTTATGGTACTCAGCCTCGTGCTCTTTTACACCACTGTAGATAATGGCCCAAAATGAACGCTGTGTCAAAGGTCTTAAACTTCTTTGTTAATAAAAAGTTCCCAGCTAAGTTCATAAATCCTTGGTAAAGTTTTAATGCACCCTTAAAGGTTCATTCCATCTTACTTCCTCTAATACGCAAATCATATTTTTAAAGTTTAAGATACCTGAACAAAGAAAGGAATTGTAAATTAAATTGATTAGATACTTGGTTTACGGAGAGCAATAAACCGTAAGCCGATTAGTACTCGCCTACAAATAAATGGAAAATAAAAGAATGGTTCCTCTTTGTGACCACAGCGGAGCAACGACTAATTTCCGCTCGGTCGGCCGCACGGGCGAGTCTACAGGTCGCAGATTGGCGCCCGAAACGTCGGCACGTGTGCCTAGAACACGGCGATATCCGGGCAGCCAAGACACTACCTACCCCAGCCACGGAAGCCGACGCTCTTTTCCTATCCTGTCCTTACTCCCATCCCTACAGCCTGGCATTGGACTGACCCCTCAACCTCAAACAGCCCGTTTCTCCGTGCGATGTCGAAACGCATTCGGAGCAGGAGATTTCAGTTCAAGCCGCACGGAATCACCGGAGCCGGCAAAAAGGACTACTCCTTTCTAAAATAACCGCGCATCCCCGCATTATATCGCGACGTACATTCACCCACAGCCGCATCCGGCCTGAAGGAAACCATCATCCACCCCCCTTCGCCCCCTCAGGGGGGCACTAAAAGCAGCGAGCGGCCGCCACGGTTCCCGGGTGGGTGGTCCGCCGGCGGGGAGAGAGAGAGGGGGAGAGGGGCGTGGTCGATAGCGCAGATATGCGGAAAGAGCACGGAACTCCGGAGGAATTAATGAGAGAGGCAGCGGAGGCAAACAGAAGAAAACGGACGGCGCGTCTGAGAAACGGCGGCGCGCCCGGCGGCTGCGCGAGGCACTTGGCTGGCGGGCGCCCAACCCCGCTGCCCGCCACTCGCAACTGGGGTCGCGGAACGGGAGTGAAGGCTCCCACGCAGACGCATAGCCATTTGGAATACTAAACTGTAACACTCTAATACTAATTATTCAGATATTTTATGTTATAGTGCGTGGTTTGTACAGAAGCTTCATTGTCTCGCGAAGTACTTTTACAGACAAAAGCTCTGCCAAATGATTTGTGAATCGATTATTGTACATCTATGATTATTTTTTATTGTACTAGTAATACAAACTACCTGAATAAACAACTACTAGTAGACACTTATCTACGGGAGGTAGTATGACTCCTTCCAAGCTCGTGAGACCTTTTTTTACTAGCATATGAACTATCTTTTATGGCCAAATATAATATGATTCGGTTTTATTCCATTAGTTCTTTTAAAATACGCAAGAAGATGCTTTAAGGAATCTCCACAGAATAAACTCAAAGTATGAAATCGAAGGAATTAAGTATAGACATTTCACCATAGATATGCTTCACATGTGAAATAACATTACAAATAGTCCTATTACGTATCTGTCAATTTACGACAAACCCTAAATATCTAAACTCCTAGAGCTAAATTCAAAACTCCTAGAGCGATCTATTTTCGATGTTCAAAACATTAAGATGCTTTCCATCGAATGCTGCTGAGTGATGACCATTAAAGCGAACTCAAACATAATAAACATGCAAATACAGTGATCGAGCACTTCCTTGATCCGAGTAACAAGCGAGGTCTGACGGTAGCGAGGTAGCACGTGTGGAGCGGATGACGTTTGCTAGCTCCTTTAGCAAATAATTTAATTAAGCGGTCCAACAACGCACTCCCCATTAACTACGTAAGGCACATATATACAACCAACCAAAAAAGAAATACATTGGATCTGTCATATAAAAAGCATTGAAACCTATATTTTTGCAAAATATGTATCATGAAACTAACCCTTTCAATCCATTTTATAGCGTAATAAAAGCAATGAAGACCACACAAAAAGCAGAGCTGTTATCTACATAAACACACAGCAGGTTTTGAAGATGAATGCGATTCATTCTTAACTTATCAGCGCCTTAAAGCACAGCGGAAACTGCTGCGGCAGGCCAACGCCGGAAGCAACGCAAAGAACGAGACGGAACCCTCGGGGCGGCGAGGGGCAAGGGGCGCGCCTGCGCCTGCCGGCAACAGAACCTCCCCCGCACGGGAACGGCCACGCACACGCACCGACGCAGGGGGACGTGGCTTGGCGCGTTGCGGCACCGCGGCCACAGAGGGGAAGGGAGGGGCGGACCGAAGCGGGGAAGCTTCGACCTACGGTCTCTCGTCGCTGCCGCCGCGTCCTCGTTGCGGAAAGACCGTGTGATTGGCACGGCTGCAGCGCTGTCGCGAAAGGAGGGTATGATCGAGTTTACGGTGTCGATAGAGGACAACGTGTGTGGAGGCTAAGGCTCGCGGAGAGTAGTGGGTGTTTGCACAACTGGATTGTTGTGTCCCTGTTCGGCCACGTATGTGTGTAGTGGGTGGCAGGGATGACAGCACACCAAATTTCATGTAGAGAATGGGGGTAGGGTGTTCGTTGGCCGCCGATGCTGGCTGCGGTCTCTGCTCGCTCTCGGCGCGACGTTACACGTGGGACATGGAGTTCTTGAAGAGAAGTAGGTGTATAACGCAGATGGCGCAGTGGTCCGGTCGGGCATTGTCTGCACATCGGCCAGGCGTCTACAGTGGACCAAGGAGTGGTGTGGTGAGGTGTCGTGTGTGCTCGGCAGAGGAGGCGCCAAGACGTCCGAGCTGGTGCGTCCGCACGGACCTTTGCTCTATGGTTTCGAAGCGCCTAAGAAGTTCGGGGAGGCACCGACGTGACGAACGAGGTGAGTGGTGCTCGTGTATCGTTGTTTGGCAGCCCTCTATCTAGGAATGCTGCATCGTCGCCGTGCAGTCAGTTGACGGGTGCGTGACTGAGGAGGGGCACCGGAAGGTACGCAGGTCGGGTGCGGGATAAAAAGTGTCCGGTTCGAAAGGGTGCTCGTGGGAGACGGCTCTTCTTACGGCCTGTAAGGCCGTTTTTACTTACGATACCTTCCGGAGGGTGCGAGACATGAAACCACGCATTTGGTGGAACCTCTGGACTGTGAATCACTGAAAGTGCGGTTTCAATCCCAGGGCTGAAAGTCTAAGCTTCAACACCGTGCGCAAACCACGACACCGCGAAGTGAGACGAGAGAATCTTTGTCTAAGATTTCCCGCATTGCCAGCGACCGACGCGCCGGCTCCCTTCGCGCCCCAAACACGCAACATGCGCTCCCGCACCGCCTCTCGTTCCAACACGAACCCTTGCATCACACTGTGAAAGCACAGTCAATGTGCCTTCGGCAGAGGAATAGCGGCCTTCGATAGAGGCTGAAGCTAGCCTGAGATACAACATATGTTGTGCTAGTGACACTGACGTGGGATTGTTCGCTGTGAACACGGGGACGGGCTTTTAGAAGCGAACGTTGAGTAAATAAATACTATCATTTCCTCAAATCGAAGCGTAGGTGCTTCAGTTGGTCGAGTCTTCCTGCGCGGAGGTGGCTCTAGCGTCCATGTGGCGAGAAGTACATCGCCTAGTGACTCATACGAGTTTAATAACAATCGAATTTCGGTGCGTCTGGAGTATTTTGTTCCTCTGCATATCATTCATGTGCGGCGGCGGAAGCCGAGAGCTGCTTTAGCCTGACAAAGCGCAGCCTCAGCGCCCCCAGTAGCCTACCGGGATGGATATAGCATATTAGACGCTAAATTACGTGGGCACGTGAGACAATGTGTATGAGTGCCGATATTTCACGGGAGGGCAACGCATGGGTCAGGCCGACGGCGAGCTTAACTTGGGTACACTTGGCGCCATTTAGGTGTGACGGCGGCCGTGCAGTGCGCGAGAGCGAGCCGAGAGGGAGGAAATACCTCGGGGGTGGCTATATATGACGGGAGTGCGAGCGTGAGAGAGAGGCGTCGGCAGGCCGTGCGGAGCGAGGGGGGGCCACTATCAACAGAGAGAGACTAGAGAGAGGCACGTGAGCGATCCGCGCGCAAGGAGAGAGTGAGGTGGAGATGCGGCGACGGTATATGAGTGTATGAAGAGTATGAAGATGCTTTTCACTCAGGGATTGCGAAATAATAATCTGCAAGTAGCCCAAAACATAAGAAGTAGGCCAAGCGGAGACACTTGTCTACAGATGTCTCCATTCACACGCAGTATTGCCTGTCGTTCGCGGGTGGGGCGGCGCAGCGGCGGCGGCGGCGAAGCGCGCGAGGAGGGCGGTGCAGATTGAAAGCGTGGGCGGCGGGCGGCGGGGGACGGCGTGTAGGGAGGAAGAACGAATGCAAGCAGGCCACGTCGGCGCTGAGTCGGTTAGCGACGAACGCCGTGTTCACGGTCGCGCGCGTGGTTGCGGTCGCGGAGGGAGAGGCTGCGGCCGACGAAGAACTGCCGGGTCTGAGCCGTCAGGCCCACGCCGCTGCCTTGTGGCTGTACCTGTGGGGAGTCGCGCAGCGGCCTGCGGCGGCGACGGCCGGGTCGTCGGCGGTCGCCATGGCGACCAGTGGGGCACGCGCGGCGAGCCAAGATGGCGGGCGCGGTCGCGGGCGGCCGCAGCGCGGCGGACGGGGCCGACCTGGCGCGTGCAAGCTTGGCTCGCGCTGGTGCTGGCAGGGGGGCAGCGGTGGGCGGCGGCAGCGGGCGGCGCGGGGGCGACGCGGCGGCGCGACGGCGGCAGCGGGTGGTCGGGCGCGGCTCGTCCGGTTCGACGGCGTGGCGCGGCGGCGGTCGCGCGGCGGGGGCGGCGGGGCGGGCCGCGGACGCGGCAAGGCGGGCGCGGGCGGGCGGGCGGGGCGGCGCGCGTGTGGCCTGGGCGGCGATTCGGTGCCGCGCGGGCTCTGTTTGCGGGTGGGCGGAGGGCTCCGTGCGTGACCGGGGGGCGGCTCGCCGGGTCCGACGGGCGAGCCGGGTGGGCGGCGGTGGGCCTCCACTGAGCACCCCATGGCGCGGGCCGCCCGAAGATGAACGGGGTTGAAGTTGGGACGGGTGAAGTCGCGCGGGGCCGCTCAGCTCGTCATGGCTGGACGTGGCGGCGCGGGGAGCGGCCGCCGGCCGCGGGGCTGCGTTCCCTTTTTTTTCGCGCACTTCCGTGCGTCGCTGATCGCCAGCCGCCCTGTGTAGGTAGAGGGTTGGGGCGGGGCGCGGCCCGTGCGGGCGGCGGCTGCGTGCGGGTCGACGCCTCTGCGTCGGGGGGGGTCTATCGCCGGAGCGCGGCGGGCGAGCCGGCCGCCCGGACGAGCGCTTGCTCTCCCGCGTGGGGCTCAGCGCGGTGCACGTGGCCGCCCGCGGTCAGGCGCCGATTCTTTGCGTCTAGAAGCTCGACGATCCCGCGAAACCGAGTGTGTCCGACTGCGGCCACGCGCCCCACCGTAAACCAACATGGCGGCGCGGATGGGCCCGGGCCGCCTTCAAGCGTTCGCGTGCGCTGCTTCGGACCGTGGCCGCTGGGTCGCGGCCGAGTTCGTCCGGCGCGACCGTGACCTCTTCTCGCCTCGGTGTCCCGTCGTCAGCCTCTCGCGCTCGTCCCTGGGCTCTCGACTTCCTGCTGTGGCCTCGCGTCGTCTTAGGTCGTGGCGTCCCGCTCCCGCGCAGTCGGCGGTGTGGGGTGTCTGCCCGCGCCGCGCCGGCTACTTCAGCTATGCCGTGCCAGGCCCACCAGGCGGTTCGCGATTAGGGAGCATCGGTTTTTGTTTCTCAGGGGTGCTCGGCGCCACCACCAGCGTCAGAACAGCCACCCCGATGCCACGCAGCCTTGCACAGCTTCTCGAGCCGGACTCGTCCACGCGTGCGGGCGATCCGCCGCGTTTCCAGGCGATCTTTACGTTCGTCGCCTCATCGTCCCGCCCGCTCCTCTCGCTCCCTGGGTCGCGCCGGCTGCCGTTTCCTCCGGTGTTGCTCTGTTTCCGAGCGCCACGCGGTGGGTCGCTTCTGCCGGCTCTCGCCTGCGGCCCTTTTGAGCCACGCTCCTCGCGCGACGCTGCAGACCGCCAGCAACGGTGTGGGGGATGTCCCTCGATTCTGACCCACGAGGCATAGTCCACATCGCTACTCGTCTGCAACCGCAAGGTCTTCCGCACTGGTCGGCTTCTCTATGCTTCCTTTTGTCCTGTTCCATCATCCACTGTTCAGGGTGTTGTCTCAGCCAACACGTCAGACCAGCAAGGGGTGCTTCCGCGTTCCACACAGAATGGAGTGGATTCAGAGAGACGTGCACAGCGCGTTATGAGCCTCTTTCCTTCGTTGGCGGTTACACCAACCAGGTGCAGTCATACGTATCGCACTCCAACTTGAGATATACCCCACGGTGTTTGAACGTGTGCTGCTCCCGGGTTCCCTCTGATTCCATGTCCATCCTGCGCGGTCAGGGTGTTCTCACCAACCGCCACGCATACCGCTTCTGCACACCAGCCGCAACGATGCTATCACACACCGGAATGCATCATCCACACCCTTCTCACGAATGCACACACTTCTTTTTTCTCCCTT
>BOPP01000007.1:8529337-8548704 GCA_017312745.1 Gryllus bimaculatus
AACCCAGGAAGCAAACGCAAAAACAGACGGAACCCTCGGAGCGCGAGGGCAGGGGCGCGCCTACGCTCCTGCAACAGAACCTCCCCCGCACGGGAACGCCACGCACACGCACCGACGCAGGGGACGGGCTTGCAGCGTTGCGGCACGCGCCCACAGAGGAAGGAGCGACGTAACGCGGAAGCTTCGACCGCCGATTCTGTGCTAGCTGTGCTTCTGGCGGAAACGGATGGGGCTAGCATGAAATGTGAAGGAGGGAGGGATGCATGTAAGGTGCAGTAAACGTGGGAGAGCGCGAACCAGAGTTTTCGAGTGGAGGTAGGGGACCGGATGAAGCACAACATAAGTGGCGACGTGGCGAGCGGGCGGCCGCCGCTCGGACGTGGCGGGTAAGGCGGGACAGGTGGTTGTACAGGAGGTCGCGGGGCAATCTACATGGAGGGCGCGGTAGGTTTGGGCTGTGCCAAGGGACGGAGCGGTGCCCGGCTGTGTAAGCGAGCGGGGAGAGCGGGGAGGTTGTCCGGTGCCCGGGGCAGCGGCGCATGGGCGCGACGCAGGAGGAGCGGATGCGGGGCGTGCGGGTGGGGCTGCGAGCTTCCATGCGAACGCTCGAGCAACATGCGCGCAGCGAAGCGCCCGCCCGCCCCGCCCGCCCCGCGCCCGCGCTCCGGCTCCTCGCGCCACCAAAACACGCAACATCGCTTCCCCCGCCTCTCGTATCCAACACCGAACCTTGCATCACACTGTGAAGCAGTGTGTCTGCAGAGAATACGGCTCTAAAAAGGTCAACGCAGCGTGTTGCAAACTGGATTGTTGCTTCTAACACTGCGCACGTCTTATGTAACGGTTATAAAAATACACATTTCCTCAATCAGAGCTAGTGCTTTCAGTGCAACTTCGCTGCTCTAGGTCCATGCGCGAAATACAACTCAATACGAGTTTATAATAACCCAGTATGAAATGCAATATTGTCTGCAAACATCGAGAAGCGAATTGTCTGACTTATCCACAAACCGCAGCTCACAATACACGAAAAGCATATTAGGACGTAATTACGCAACTGCAGACAGTGCTATTAAGTATTTTGCAGAAAATCACATTAATTGTATGCAATGGCCATTTTAAGTTTACGCTCCTGCGCAAAGGAAAAAGGAAATACGGTCCAATAAAATAGCACTAAAGATTCAATATTGCACCTGCGACACACTATTCATTAAAAGGAATAAACTAGACAAACTTCAGATTCCCCCAGATTGATGAGAGATCTGCCCACGAATAGTAGAATGAAAATATGAAATGCTTTCACTCAGGATCGAATAATCAAAATTCTCAAGTAGCCAAAAAACAAAAGAAGTAAGACGAGACAAGCTTGTCTAAGATTCTCCATTCACAACAGTATTGCCTCCAGACCGACTAATGTAAAAAACCAGTTGTTGTGATACAATTGACGGAAAAACAATTGACACGAGGACGGGTAGTCAGTTCAAGAACGGCCGTTGTTAACCGCGAGGAACTGCGCGGCTGAGCCTCAGTGCTCCGCTGTCCTTGCGTACCTTCGGGCGAGCTCGGCGACGGCCGTGTCGTCGGCGGTCGCCATGGCGTACCACTGGGCAGCGCGGCGAGCAGATGGCGGGCGCGCGGCGCGCGCAGCGGCGCGACGGGTAGGCGCTGGGCGTGTAGTGCTCGCCGCGGGGGCAGCGGGGCGGCGGCAGCGGCGGCGCGGGGGCGACGAGGCCTGGCGACGGCGCAGCGGGTGTCGGGGCGCGTCGTACGACGTCGTCCGGTTTCGCCGGCGTGGGCGCGGCGACGGCGGCACGCGGCGGCGGGCGACGGCGGCGGGACGGCGAGGTGGGCCGGCGCGGGCGGCGGGGGCACGCCGCGACGGTAGGGCGGCCTCCGCCGCGGCGACGGCGGACCGGTGGGCGTGGTTTAGCCCGCCGCCCCGAAGATGACCGGGTTGAAGTTGACGAACTCCCACTCCACGTCGCGAGCGGCGGCCGGCCCGCGCCCGCGCACGCTGACCGCCAGCGCCGTGGGCGAAGGAGCGGCGCGGCGTGCCGCGGCGGCGGCGCGGCCGACGACGCGAGCGCGCGGGCGAGCCGCGCGCGACCCGCTGCCCTCTGCGCTCACGCCGTTACTTCCCGCCGGATCTCTCGTCGTAAGCTCACATCCGGAACGATGTTCCGACGCCGTAAAACCACATGCGGCGGCGCCGGGCGCTCGTGCTCCTGCTGAGGCCCGGGCGGCGGCCACTCGTCCTCCCTCTCCCTCTCTCCTCCTTCCTCCTCCTCGTCCTCCTCCTCCTCGTCTAGGTCGTCGTCGTCCTCCTCGCAGTCGGCCGGGCCGCGGCGGCTCTTCAGCAGCGCCAGGCCCACCAGCGCGATGATGACCAGCGGCGGCACCACCAGCGTCAGGAACAGCACCCCGTGCACCACCCACGCCTCGAGCGCCGCCACCAGCGCGGCCAGCGCCGCCTCCAGGCGATCCTCCGCCTCCTCGTCCGCCACCGCTCCGCGCGCGGCGCTGCCTCCTCCGGGCGCCACGACGCCACGCGGCACGCCGCTCGTCGCTGGGCCCACGCTACTCCCCGACCGGAGACCGCAGCACGGTGTGGGGATGTCCCTCGATTCGACCACGCCAGCAAACCTTCTACTCGCAACCGCAGGTCTTCCACGTGGCTCAGGCTTCCTTTGCTTTCCACCTCAGGGTGTTCGCCAACACGCAGAAGCGTCTTGCTTTCCAACAGATGTATCAACAACGTGCACGCGGTAGACCTTTCCTTCGTTTCGTACACCAACACGCAGCAACTATTCACTCCCAACTGGAGATATACCACAGGGTTGACGCTTTCCTCTGATTCCACCTCAGGGTGTTCTCACCAACGACACGCAATCGCTTCTTGCACCCAGCCGCAACGATCTATCAGCACCGGAATGATCAATCACACCCTTCTCACGAATGCACACTCTTTTTTTCTCCCTTCCAATCACTTTCTCTGATTTTGCAACACCGTAACCGCAAGACACAAGAATCAATCAATGGCCTATACAAGATGCATACACCACAATTAAGACGACAGATTGGGCTACACAGACACTAAGAATTTCCCTGTGCAACACGATAAATGTGGGGGAGAGTGAAGAATATAGACAGCGAACGGCTATACGGGGAGACACACACGGCCCGGCCAGCAGAATGATTATACGGGCCTTGAACACCGAACATCAAACACCGAACAACACCGACCACACCGCTACATCAAGTTCCCGCACCCCCCAAGGTCCTGTCCTGGCAAGTGCACGAGTGCAAACTCCGCTCACAGCAAACCCACGACGATGATCCGGGAAAGCACGCTGAGAATCATGGTGAACCGTGTGACAGAAAAAACTGTTAAGAAGAGAAGAAGAATGCGTGTTAGTTGAGTTGAGTTTCGCTTGAGTCGTTGGTTGCGTTGAGAGAGATAAGTTAGTTGCTTGCTTGGGCGTTTCGGGTTGCTTTGAGTTCGCGTGTTACGTTAATAGGAGGAGGGACAGTTGAGCACAAGGCGAAGGCGAGAAGAGCAATAAACGGGGGAAGTGGGCCGATCAAAGGAGGAGAAGACAGCTCTGTACTTGAAGCAGCTTCACCGCCCTTCGCTGTCAGCGGGCGTCTGTGTAATTGCCTGCTCCAGCTGCCACCAGCTCGACACGGCGCGCGCGCGCGTTGGCTTCGTAGACGCTGTCGTTCAAGCCGGCGATTAATCTCTTGTGCACACACACGCACACCCACACACGCTCGCGGCTTCTCCCAGCACTTGTGTACACACCGTTGGAATAATTGATACTATACGTGGATTATAGACGTCAGCACGACGCGATATTCGTCTTACACGACCGCAACGTCACGAAACACTGCCGTAATATGCGACACACCAGAACCACGACACCGAAACGGAGATATGGGTTACACAGTACAGAGTTACAGATCACGACACTTGTAATATACGTTTTCTTCACAATACAAGTTCACATAGAGGCGTCAGTCGCCAACAACAATGTCATGAAGTTTAGAGTCGCCCACCGCTTTCAGGGCGACAACAATGGCCCGCGTTCACGGAACGCCAACACGTCACTCAGATCAGAGCGCCAACGCCGCCTCTCAGTAGCAGCAGTCGTCCTCGCAGTCGCACCGGAAGTGCATGTAGGCGATGGCGCAGGTGTAGAGGTCCCCTGCGGCGCCGGGGCACACGACGACGGCGGCGGCCACCACTAGGTGACAGGCCGGCCAGGCGGGCGCGTCGACGGCGCACCACGGGCAGCAGCGCGCGCACGGCGGCGCGGGCACGGGGGCGGGGGCGGCGAAGCAGCACAGGGGCGGCGCGGCGGGGCGGGGCCGGGGCCCGCGGGCATGGCACGGCGGCGGCGGGGGCGGCGGGGAGCGGGCGCGGGCGGCGGGGGGGCGTAGCCGCCGCCGAGCAGCAGCACGCACGGCGGGGGGTGGGGAGGGGGCGGGCGGGGGGGCGTCCGGCGAGAGCGCCAACGACGCGCCGAGCGCGCGACGTGTCGCGAAGGAGCAGCGGGGCGGAAAGCGCGACGTTACCGCGGGCGGGCCGCGCGACACTGCGGGCGGCCGCGGAGCCCGGAGCCGGCGAGCGGCGCCGAGCCTCTCCTCCCCCTACCCTCGCGCCGGAGCGGCCGGAGGCGACGCCAGCGCGCGCCGCGGCCGAGCGCCGAGGCGCCGACGCCGACGCCGATGCCGATGCCGTCGCCCCCGCCCCAGCTCCTCCGGGCGACGCACGCACACCAGCCAGTGCGTTGCCCACAGCCAACGCGCGCCACTCAGACACATGTACGGTTGCATGCGGAAAACTCCCAAAACCAAGCTCCAGGAAATATGTATATCTCTTTGGCTAAAACGATTCACCATTGTATTATTATTCAACATTTCACAGTAATGCGTTAGTAACGAGGAACATGATTTTGGACTTTTTACTGATGTAATGACATATTGCTTTGTATATTTACTCGTATAGCTCTTGTTTCGATTTTGCTATATGTTTGTTATGCGTGGAGTTTTTTATACGTGGAGATGAAATCTCAAAACAACCTCCTGAAAAACTAGCTTCTTAAAATGTTACTGCATCAATGAATGATTTCCTCCTGTAATTTTTAATTTCCGACAACCGCGTGATAATCTAAACACATTCCTTTTTATGTAATTAATGAAAGCTATCAAATAAACCGAATGGAATACACAAAGCTAAAGATACCTAAAATAATGGAAGAATGCTAATGGATTGTTTGTTGAACGAGATTAAAAAACGAAAATAATTAACTTGACATCTGTTAAAAAGGTTTCAACAATATTTTACAACAACAATGCTCAGAGCTAAGTAAATTGCTTCTTCAAAGCAAAACATTGCTTGACTGTTCTCAGCACTACACGCTCATATTTTGTTTGATTTTGTTTTGCATTCTTGATCTCTTGTAGCAGTTGACGTAAATTACACTAATTTACTTGAATAGAAATTTAAATATTGAGGAATAATACGTAATGCCATAAAATAAAATACCGTATTATGCGTGTCAATTTTTTTAACCGAGATATTTTAATACCTCTCACAGATGTAGTGACGTGTATTACGTGTAACTAGTATGTTTCCTTCCACTTCAGCTTTTACAAAATCGAATATTTCCAATGCATTGTTTACGAAATTTTTATTTTAAAAAAAAAATGACATGAACAACCGAATGGGGAAAATCGTCCCATGTTTAATCTCTAAACAAGCTGAATTTCTTCGAATATTGTACGACAAATACAACATTATTTAAACAATGTTGTATACAACAAACAAAAGGATGTAGGTAAGCACTTCAATATTCAACCACAGTGCTATATTTGTGCTAAATTTATTTTGTAATTGTAGAAAAAGTTGAAGAGTATAATGAAAAGAACATAGATAGACCAGAAGAGATGTGAACCCCATCTGTATACGAACGCATGTGTGCTTTAGTGTCTAAAAAGAATAATTGCGATTAAATTTCAACAGAGCGTTGTAGCGGAAAACAACCACGACTGCACGAAATTCTCAGAAACTGGCTTTAAACACAATGAATTACTATATTACAAACATATTAAAAACATAGCATTATCCTTTTTCAAATCTTAGGGGAATATCGTAACAAAGGCAATATACAACGCAAAATCTAGGAAACCAAATAGAAAACTAGAAAAGAAACCAGTCCAATGAGAGCACACTAAATTCACTGCAGTAAGAGACAAAGCCACCATATTTGTGGCTCATATTTTATAATGAAGGTACTTATAAAAATACATTAGTAAATAATAAATGCAGCTATATCAAGAAAACTGTATAATACTGGAAAGTGAAAAAGCTCCAAATACCAAATAATTTCTCAACGGAGGTAGCATTTCAGGTCAGATTATGAATATAAACGAAAGAAACGAAGTTGCATAGACGAACTATTTATAATAAAAAAGGCCAACGTAACACGGAAATTAATTATGAAATCTTAAAAAAGATCAAAAGTCAAATAGAAGAATATCTTCTCGACCAGGATCAAACACGGGAAAGCGGAGTAATGCCAGAATTACTTAATAGCAGTAATGAACAGTTGTTTTAAAATCTAAATTTCTAGAATACATTCCTTAATTTAATCGGGTGGTCAAGAACCAGCACCAACGCTGTCAAATATATTATTGTTAACTGATTCGATACAGCTTGTTAATGCCTTCGATACGGGGATCGATATACTGCATGGATCTTGGTTACGAGGGAACTATGAAAACAGTTGAACGATGCTGCATGTTCTCTTACGGAGGAAATTATAAATGGGAATTAATGGAGGGAAATATGAAAAGGCAAACTGAGTCTTGTTGACATCTAGTTAATTACCAAATATGTAAATCAGAATCAATAAAATTAGGTAAAAAATAAATTCGTATATGTCCCGTTTCTAATGATCTCAGGCTAAAAAAAACCCTCGATCATTATAACGTCCTTGGTGCATAAATAACTATTCTCCACTTATTCCGACTTCGCGGGGGGAAGGGGGGGCACAAACCATCCGCTTTCTCCCGATCGAGCAGCGGGCAGGTGCACGATCCGAGACGAGGAACGCGAAATCTTGATCCGGGCGCGAGCGCGCCGCTCGCGCCTCGACACAATTAACACCGCGCGCGGAGCGGGGCCCTGCAATTATCGGCACGCCACCGCCGTCGCTCCGCCGTTAATCAACCTCATTATTCGCCGCCGCTTCTCGCTTTCGGGCTCGCGCAACACTTTTACTCTTGCGTCGCGTCGCGGCGGGCGCCACGAAAGTTCGGCAGCCCGCCACCCACGGTTCCTCGCTCCGTCCCCCGAAACGGCTCTCGATCTCGCACCTGCCCAAGACAGGCGGGAAATGCACGTTCTTAAAATTCTAAGGGGTAAAGATCAATTCGATTGATTGATTGATTCATTCATTCATTCATGTTTCAGGGCACATCACCCTGCTTAAGCCATTACTTTCGTAAGTGTAGTGAATGATTTATTGTGGGAGATGGAGGTGATCTTTTCTCGCTGTGTGGCGTCATCCAACGCCAACCTACGTCGGCTAGCAGGGTTTTCCTAAACCAGGTATCTCCCTCCAGCGGGGCACCGCCCCTCTCGGGACAAGCTGTTAAGCTCAGACATGAGCTGTAGTGTAGTGTATGTGTAAGAGTGTGTAAATAAGGAGCGAGGATGGGACAAGGAAGAGCAAGCAAGGAAAGATCGCGCGCGTCCCGTGATCAGTTTGTTCAGGTACTGCTCCCGTGTTCGCTTGGTATTGATCGGAGTGACCACGGAAAACTACCGATCAGAGCAGCCGACCGCAAGAAATCTCCTCCAGACGGCGGTTAAATTCGACCTAACTCGTATGCATCAAGTATCGAAAATTCTCTACACTCGAATACAACCCCTACGACATCCCGCTCGGTGACGACATTTTCGTATTAACAATAAAAGAACAAACAGATACATTTTTTCGATTTCGCTTTATCTTGAATTGCATCATTGGAATTTCAAACATACTCCAAGTTCTTTGCCTTCAGCCTTCCACCGAGATCACAATACGAGCACCATTTCTCCGCTTCTCAGCACCGCAAGCTCTCGAGCTTTTCGCAGTGTCTGTAGACGAGGACTACACTAGATATTACACTTATCATACGTGAATGCTATAAAATTACGTTTTTCCTTACAAGACATATTCACAACGACCCTTTCCTTTGATTATACTACCTTCCGATATCAATTAAAATAGTAAAACTAACAAGTGAATACTCGATATTGTTGCCTAGCAAAATGAATTCATAGCTTCTGATATCGAGCAAACAAAACAAGGCACAGTAAAGGCACCAGCCAACAACACTTAGTAACTTCATAAAAACCAGTGACCACAATCCAAAAATAGACCAATCTAACATCAGCAAAGCAGTTTTCGTTCGTTACGAATTTTACCTCGTGAACGTTCAAATAGAATCTTCTCGCAGCTCGTAAAAAGCAACCGCGATGATATCGACAAAGGTGCCCGATAGCATCGCAAAACTCTCACAAGAGATGCAAAGCGGGCGTCGGCGGAGTGATAATGCCCATTCGGGTAATTAACGGCCGTGTTGGCAGGCGTGGCTTGACGCCACAGAGGTGCTTGCTCTGTTCAGAGTCCGCGTACGGGCACCGAATAAGCACCCAACGCTGCGCATACAGTCACGGTTTAGACACAATATACGTGTTTATACAGTCCAGCGCAGCTCCAGGTTAAATGCCCAATGACGACGTGTTGGTCAGCGACTCTAGCGATCCGCGCGGCAATGAAAGAATGGAACGCCGCCCTACTATTTTGTAATACAATCTGCTAAAACTAACCGAAAATTTAATGTTTTTTTTTCAACAAAGTTTAATTTTCTTATCCACATAACTTAAACAACATTTGAGTAGCAATCTTGAACACTTTAAGGAAGGAAATAATATAAATCCAAAGAATGATATCGTAAGCTTCCACGGCCTGCCATGACTGGTCTCCAATGATTTTTTCATTGAAAGTGAATAGTAGAATCATGAGGAAGAACAAGCATTTCTATACTGTTCATGAAAATATCAAGAAATGTAAGTTATCTTTTCCGACTTTCCTTTCTATTGGACAAGTAAAAAACACTACAAATCAGGGTTCTTTCTTTCTTTAGTTCTCCATTTATCTGCAGAACTCCTTTTGACACATGCATTGTTAAATATGTGTTAATTGGAAAAGTATAAGAATTCAGTTGGTGCATATTAAGAATGCTCCGATACATGTCAAATTTTGGTTCGACATAATTTTACGTGTTATTGAATGACATGCCTTTGATATCCTGAAAATATAAAACCAGGAGGTCAAAAAATAATACGAACTATCTTTAAGTGTTTTACCAGCTTTTAATAAACGCAATTTAGCAAACAAATTCGAATACGTCAGTAGCAGCTATCGCTAGTTTTACTTAGTCTTCACCAGGATGGCTACTGTACGCTTGCTCATCCCTAACTAGGATAAAAACGGGCTGAGCGGCGCTACTGTATAAACAAAACTTATACTGTGGTTTAGGGCTATGGATACAACTGGATGGTGGATAGATAAAAGACCTCAAACGTTTAAGACACGTAAAGATGAGTTGTCAATAATATGCAATGAAAGCGAATAAGCTAATTAATTTCTCATGGATCAAAAGTACGCATCTTTCTTCCCTGTCGCAACAGAGGCTTTTGCTTTCTGTTATACGCTTCGCTTGGACCATGGACTGGAATTTCTCCGCGTACTGTAAATGAAGACCAGTAGATTCGCCTGTGAACTGCGCCTACAAGTCTACGGCGTATACGAGGGCGTAAGACTGAGGCACCGTTTCCACGCGAAAATCGATGTGCACAGTGGTATATTTATGCGCCTACTCTGGGCACATGTCGCGTCACTGCACATCACGGTGAAAGTGCCAGTTGCGCACGCCCCGTGCCATCTCGCCAGCGATTCGAAGTTGATGTCGATGTTTTATGATCCTGAACATTTTGTAATAATTATAATATAAAACAATAATTGATTGTACCACTATCAGTTTACGTGTTCGATCCAAAAGAACGCTCTTTGTACTACCTTCATTGAGCAAGACTATCTCTCGCCCGAGATAATCCCAACGCCCTGGAATTTCTTATGTCTTTCCTCGTATTTCGCACATGGTGAGGGTTTTTAAACATTTTTTTTCACGTAAATCTCAATTATAAATTAATAATCTGGGCTTCTGAGAAAATTAATTTTGTTGCGCACGAATTTAATGTTAGAAGTTACTAAACAGGTTTTAAAAAATAGGTGTTTAAAGACATAGATGATTTTAGGCCGATCTTGTATTACCAATATCGAAATTTTAATTTCGAACATCGATGTTTTGTTATCGAGGTCGCATCACTATTTCTCGGAGGTGAAATCAACTGTTAAGATCCGATACACATACCTTCTTTTGACGAATGATTTCGGATGCTTTAATGAACGTGCTTTAACGAAAAAGCCGCTATGCGCAAGTGTGTGTTCGTTCGTAAAAACTCCAGAAATAGTTCGTCGAACGTGTAAAGGAAGCGTGTAAATCGTAAGCATGCCACTAAGTCAGACGCATCCAACACAAAGCTGTGATCGGATCCAGATTGAATGAAGGTGGCTAAATCATCAATACGTTTCATTCTTTTAAAATAAAAAAAGTTTTTGTTTGATCAACATTTACATGAAAGTTTGGGTGGGCGGAACGTCTAAACTTGTCTACATTTCTTTTGATATCGAAGATTAAATGCGGTATTAATAATATTTTGAGATTGAAAGAAAGAAAAAAAAATATTCCTCATAGACGATGCATCAAACGAACTTATTTAGAAATGTAAATAGTTAACACTAAACGATTTGACTAACAAAATACAAAATGTTTAAAATTGATACGTACCTATATAATCATTGTTCTGAAAGTCATTAATTATCACTTACTATAAACATCTAACTTACTAAAGATCACTATTTTTCCCCCTTTCTAACCGTTAAACTAATAAAACATGCAGGTAAGCTGACGAACAAGACAAGAATGTATGACACAAGATTAATGAATCTACGATGTGTTTGGAAGATAAAACGAATAGCCTTGAAAAGAATGTACGCGGAGGAAAAGCCATTTCACTGAAAAATGCGAATGGTTCATAAAAAGCTCGTAAAATTGCTACACGACCATTCGAATGGCACATGCACGTGTGTTATTCACATCACCATTCCTTTCTCGGTTGGATACGAATCAAGCTTCTAAATGAAAGGAATTCGCATTATTTCTAATTAATCCTAATTTCCTATAATATTTTACGAGCGGCGTTCATGAAAAGACTAAAAGACCGAAAAACACAAAATCACACAAAAACCTTATAGTCAGCATCGTGAAATAGAATAGAATTTATAAGTAGAATTAAAACTTAATACAAAATGAAAATAATCAACTGTTTTATATACTTAGAACGTGTTTACGAAACTATTAAAGCGTACAATAAAGGGTACCACAACTTGTAAAACACAAAATGACTGTGCTCCGTAACGCACCCTGCATTATAAAGTCACCGATACCAAAGACTCGCCAAAATATCTTTCATATTATGGAGGGAATTGGACGTAATTCAATGATTTCCTCGAACATTAACAACCAAAAACTCAATTTCCATACAATCTCTTCCACGGGCTACTTATTTCATGATATATCCACTTGATTCTAAAACTTGTTCCCCTCAAAAAGTCGCGATCGTAAAGAAATGAAATAAAAAACTTGCACTAAGCAATGTTACTTGTTAACTAGTATCCATACCATCAACTGTACCGTGTATCGATTCCTCAACATTATGAAGCCCTCGGTTTTGATACTTCAAATATAACGATGCCTTACTGAAAAACAGGACATAATTTGCCTTTTATTTTAATTCATAGATTTTTGAGAGGTTTTAAATGCATTATTTATTTCAACCTACTTTTGGTTTCTAAAAACAAAAGCTTTTATTTATACACATGATATTACAAGGATGTCGTATGATGAGTTCAAACTGATTGTACCATTCGACTGAATTGCACAGCAGCAATTCAGTTGTCTACACAGATACTGCGATATTATCATTTTTTCAGAATTTATAAACACACTGATGTTGATAACTAAAATACTGATTACTTCAAGTATCGGAAGTATACCATTGTGTAGTTGCTTCTGCCAAAGAATAGTTCATCTAGCCGAGGCTGAGACCGAGAGTACGGCATCAATGTTAAAAAAACTCATATCAAAAACCACAAAATACTCTAGCTTGCCGGGGCGCTGATAAGGGGGAACAACATGTTAAATATTTTTATTTATGCTGAAAAATTTTGTAATAAAAAATGGAACACAATGCAGATGCATCTCCACTTAAAAAAGATGCAATTTTTGTTTTTTCTTTTTGTTTTTTTTTCTTTTTGTTTTTTAATCTCTTCAAAAAGAATCCGAAAAATTAAACTGTCAATGCCCCCACAAGCGGACCGACACGCTTCAAATGACACGTGGTGAACCGGAAGACGTCTAACATAAGTAACAGGTGCGCAGACGACGATTACTGAATCACGTGCAAGATCTCGACAACTAAAATTTCCGACAAGACATTAAAAATCGAAAGAACCGATTTTCACCGTACCGAAAGAATCGCAAATCCTGCAGCACCAGCACCAGCAAATGACGAGCCTCCGTCGCGGACGCCCCCCCCTCCCCCCACTGCGCCAAGTCATTAGCAGGGCATCATCCCCGGCGCGCGGGAAACGGCGCATTAAATGCGGATTTGCGAGCGCCCGGTGGCGGGGAGGGGGGGGGCTCCTCTTCGTCGGCCAGGAGCGAATCCAGGGGGCCTTGGCCGGGGAAGGCGCAACTTTTCCAATTATACGACAGGGGGCGCTACCGCCGCAAAGCCCGCCCTCACCCCGCTCCCCGCTCCCGCGCCGAGAGGTTCGGGATCGCCAGCCCTGCGTTCGCCTTCGGACGTTGCCTACGTACGCCTACAGACGCTGGAATTTCCTCAATTTTACAGCATTCGCTAACTCTACCAACAAACCATGTAGTTTTAACATGATTTATTTAATTCGATTTTTGTCAACTTTCGTTGATATCCCCCTCCAATTGGACGTGTTTCAGGTATGGCACCGCGTGTCATCATGCGGCCAATGCCTACGTACGATAACATTCCCTCACACTTTTACACTAGTTGGAGAGTTTTCCAACATACACTTTTTAAAATAATGTAATTCGACTTTTACTTATCAAAGTTCGCGACATAAACTCAGTTCACTCCCCCCTCCCATGAGTTGGCCGAGTTTCAGGAATCGCCTCGTGGTTGTCACTATACGCTGCACATCGCAAATGCCAACATATGTTGAAATTTCATCAATTTTACACCATTTCGCGACTATTACAACATAGTACTTCATGATTTAACTGATTTACTAGATTCATTTTTTTTTTACAAAACTTAGAACTCCTTGACGATCGCTGTCTCTCATGGAAAGGGTAGCCAGAAAATGCCTTCCTATGCTGCAATAATCTCACAAGCTTCTGTCTTTCGGAAACTCTTGCAACACATTTTTTATTACTTATTTGATTTATTAGGATTTTCTCTGATTCATGACAAAAAGTTAGAATTTGTTCAACGCTCTTCATTTCATTTCAATACCACCCACGCTCGCTGAAAAAAGGGCGCGCTGTAAATGAAGCTTACAACAGACGAGGAAGGAATTTACGTCCTCATACCCCTTTCGCGATTAAATCAAATGCTCCACAACATGGGTACTACCAACATAGAAAGTACATCAAGAAATTGCTACACGAAGCCAAATTTCCGCGATAATGTGATGTCATAATTGAATGACATTAGTGTCCCAGTATATTTTAAAAATATGTTTACATTCGTTATTTATTCATTAAAAACTAAAATTTTGCTTTTATATTACGACAACAGTTTCTTATAGGAATATTTTGTTTAAAAAATGACAGAACTGCCAAATAGTACAAGCCAGTTATGAAAAACGCAAATAATTCGAGGTATTATTATTAATTATTATAATTATAACAATAATCACAACAGGCTCATATATACTACAAAATAGCTGCCGGGAATTGTAAAATGTCAAAAATGTAGCACTGCTTGTTTTTTCCAGACAGTTCACCTGCTAAGAGAAGTATTCAGGCGACTGCATCTCAAGAACGCAAACCGCGATCAGATGGTCGCGAACCAGTGCCCTCGGCATTCTCGAACCTTCCTTCCACTTCCTTCCGCGTGGTCGGGAGCGGCGGGAGTCGAACGGAAGAACGACGGCGCCCGGAAGCTCAGCGGGCGTTTCCGGTTCAGAACGGAAGAACGCGCTCGAAATTCCCATCGATTCCTTCCGCTTCCCACGTGGCCGCGGTGTTCCTCAGGGTGCAATAAACAGACACACAGCGCCGCAAATCGTCTCTTCTCCGTCGGGACATTTGTTGGCGACGGCACTTTCTTTCTTCCCGCGGTATTCACGCATGCATAACGCCGTCGATGAATTCTCCCATCAGGTCAGAAATAGAAACGCTGCAGGCATGTGCATATCGTTTTGAGCAACACGTCTCACCGCCGTATTCCACGAATTCTGGATGTAATAGTATAAAAAAAGAAAGTCCATAAAATAGTAAAAATGCTCCTATCTATTGGGTAGACCTTTACCTTCCGAAACGAATTCGTAAGTTATAGACTCTTCGATGGTATCCAGGTAAGAAATTGTAACTCTTAAATCTCATTTTGTTTTCACGTTATTTTACAAGGTGATACTTCTTTGACCCAAAAAGCTGCGGGCGATATGTTAACAAATTGGGATATAATTTGAAGAGAAAAAGTGATGAGGAACGAAAAAAAATATTATAACAAACAAAGCTGAAAAACTTATATCAACGAAATATTTTATTAGGATTAAAAATTTGTCGAAAGCAGTTCTTCAGCAATCAGGGTAGTAATTCATTAACATTACAATTTTAAATATAATGCAAAGGGAGTGGATTTCAAATTATTTCACAATCGAATTCGTTCATTTAGATGCCGGTATGTCAAGAAGACAACTGACCTCTGACCTTTCCAACTCTTCACATTCTTCATTTTCGTTTAGAATGCGCCCAGTACTAAGAGACTTTTCGGCGATTTCCATTTTCTGAAGAATATTTCAAAATCGCGATTGAAAAGAGAGTCTTCATGCAAAAATAAATTAATAAAAACCTACAAAAGACTTTTCGATGTCGTCCAGAGCGACAACTTACGACAAATTCGCATGCGACGTTCTAAACTAAATATCATCTCTGACATTTCGCCACCATTGATTTGATTTTAACTTTGGGCCCTTTACTAATGCGTTTGACGATTCCATCTACTAAACACAAAAAATCATCCAAAATCGCATATCCAGAACTCACCCATCCTTAAAATAGTAAATGTAAAAAAAGTTAGCGGCGAGAACTTCTCCCGAGCAGCAACTTCCCACAAACTCACATGCGACGATGCGATGTCTAAACTAAACAACACCTCAAACATTTTCCCTTCCTTCATTTGGATTAAACTTCGCGCCAAAACAATTTATCATTACCACCTCTTGCAAATTCACCAATCAAAAACTCACCCGTCCCTGATTTTTTTATTTAAAACTAGCGACGCGAACACCTCCCGAGTAGCAACTTCCACCAGAGTCGCATGCGACGGAGCGAAGGGCGAATCCACTTAGCAGTTGGAGAGGCGGAGGCGGGCCTGCACAACGCCGCGACAGGCGACGCAACTTGGCTCTCAGCGCTGACGTGGAAGCGAACCGTGCGACGCGAAAGGACGGGCGGGGGGCGCGACGCAGCGTCAAAACTCACCGAAAGGGGACCTCTCCTAGCGAACCTAAGCGTTGCGAAAACGGACTGCCGCAACAAAACCTGAGAATCAGCGGTACAGCCCGTGCAGAAAAACTACGAGGTTTCACCAATTGTCTTAAATATAGTATTGTATTATATTACAATAATATTAAACAAATAGGCTCAATTACAGTAAAATACAGTCGTATTTGTAAAATGTCTAACTTTTCGAACCCATTAATTTTCGCAGACAATTCACTCTCTAAGCGTAGTGTTCAGATGACTGCATCTCAAGAACGTAAATCGTAATCAGATACGAGCAGTGCCTTCCGCATAATGAAAACTTCCTTAAATTTCCGTGGAGAGCACTGTTTTAGATTGAGTAGAACCGTTCTTTTCGCAGACAAAATAAAATGTTTTACTCCATGGACCTGGTTGTGACCTATTTTTTGAATATTATCTCTAATAATATAGTACACTATTTTAAATGTGCATTTCACTCAACTTGAAAATTACATTTTTACGAAGTGTCCATGTTCTTGGGGACACGATGTTTTCTTCAAATAAAGAAAATAAGTTCGTAATATCATTACAATAGAAGTTAGATTCAGAAAAAGTTATGATATTCCATAGCGCATCATCTGAGGAAGCTACTCGTGCGACCACAGTCATGCAAGCGAATAACAACTTAAGGCGAAGTAAAAAACCAGTAACACCGTAGTGAATTTAGTTTTCCAATAACACCCAGTGCAGATACATACATGTAGTCTTTCAAGAAAGTAAAACTACATCTACAAATATTTCGTATCGTAAATAAGTAGCGAGTAATAATTAAAAATAAAAAGCCACAAATGTGAATATTGCATTGATATCACTTTTTTTTCTGGCATGACTTTAATTGGAAGACCGGAAATGACATCACCGATTCGAATCAAGAAGGGTGACTGTAAGGACTACGAGCGGCCTTCAAACCACGACCCAGGAGCCTTAAACAGGTCTTACAGCCTTCACTGCACATCGCGTGTGGTATTCATGAGACGCATATTAAGTGCGAACAACACGCTCCCGCGGCTTCGACCGCAGCGAGTGAAAACTAGAAAAAAAATGTACAGATATTTGCCCAATGGAAATTTTGATGAAGAAACGTAGTTTAAACCACAAAGTAATAGTTACAGCTAGACCAATAAGAGTGGATAGATACCGTGATTAAAAATTCAAAGTAGTTTCGTCAAAACATCTCATTTGTCAAACCATTCATAATACAAATAAACTGCTTATATTATATATATATATATATATATATATATATATATATATATTTATATTATAGTAATGTATAGATATATACAACGATGGGCGTTGAAGTGAGATGGAGAAATTGAAATTTTGAAGTAGATAAAAATGTTGTTAAATAAATCGGATGATTTTAAAAAATGTTTGAATTTAATCAACAACTCTATGGAAACACCCAACATTTATGTGTAATATTTTTTTAGGGTTTATTTCTTATTGCTGAAGTGTATTGCCCGTTTCCAGTGCATTTTGCTGACGATTGCGAAGCCAACAAATAGTTTTCCTAGCTACACGAGTGCAGAATAAGTATAATATTCGCGATCTTCATCTCGTATGCATGCATCTTCATATGTAGGTCTTGACGACGGAAAGTACATGTTCAACATTTAAGCAGCCAACCGATAAAAGTGAAGCCTGTCTACTCTATGCGAAAGTAAATCACGAAAGACGTAAATTAACCATTAGAACAAGCAGTGAGTGAATCATACGTGTCCTCTGTTTCACTCGAAGAAAGCCACTAGTATCGTGGAATAAATCACAGAAAACAATTCACTCACCCAAGACCTCACTTGAAGCGTTGTAGAGAGGAGTACCATTAGCAGAAACTCGTTCTTACCTGGAACGAACAAAGGAATCATTATAATCTACGTATCTGTGAAGCATCTTACTTTTATGAATACTTGGATAGATAACCCAGGACAAATAAACACAAATCAAATACATTATTCTCACCTTCACCAATGACAAACTACATCAAAATAAATAAATAAACAATGTATATGTGAAGGAGATCCGAAATAATCATGGCGTGATAATTACTGATACTTTTTCTAGCCTAAATATTACAAATGTGTCTTCAAAGCATGATGTAAACAATATTTCTTTAAGTATTACTTCATATCAAATGCATATGAGACGTATATGCAATTTTCTCATATTCAACTATATAATTACAATATATTATGAATTATTTTATCTTACGTGCACTTTTTTACGCAACGCATAAGCTTCAGTCAACAGTTTATACACATCAGTTTACCGCAATGCAATTACATTATGTACTGTAAACAAATATAAAGATATGTTTACCAGAGAATGAATTTTCTTTTGGTACAATCTGATCTTTGAGAACTTCATCATGGACTCATCACTCGTCAGGAGCACGAGTCCAGCTGAAACGAGTGTTAGTTCAAGAGGAGCAACAAGCACTAGCATGGCGCGCCTGTTTCGCGTAGTCCGCACATGCCACGCCCCCTTGTCGGAACATGAGATGCTGTAACCCGCGCTCGGAAACATCCTGAGAGCGAAGCTTATGGAAGCGATGAACGGATCGGGAGTGAGCGGGTTGTTACGTAGCGATCTAAACGAACGTTTGCGTTCACACTAGCATTTGCATTGGCGCGTTCGCGTTCGCATTTTTTGCGTTATCGTTTGCGTGTTCGCGTTTGCGCTCGTGCGTTCGCATTTGCGTTTGCACGTTCGCATTTGCACTCACGCGTTCGAATTTTTGCGTTATCGTTTGCGCGTTCGCGTTTGCGCTCGCATTTGCGTTTGCACGTTACGTTCGCATTTTTGCGTTATTGTTTGCGCGTTCGCGTTTGAGCGTTCGCGTTTACACGTTCGCATTTACGCTTGTGCGCGCGTTCCGTTTCCGGCGTTGGCGGCGCGGTGAGAGGCTGACAGGACGGAGCGGCGCGGGACGATCAAGATGGCGCACCCGACTGCGACCACCTCGCGCCGCCGCGGCCGGTGACGTCACCGCTTCCGGTTCCGGTTCCGGCCTCGGCCAGGTCGCGAAGGAGTGACGGCGGGAGGCCGCGCGGGAGAGGGAGCGCGCGCGTTCAGGCGGGCCTCTCGGGTAAACACACGCGATTGAACGCGCGCGCGCACGCACAGGGGAGGCGGACTACGCGGAGATGAGGGTCGCGATCCGCTTTGTTACCGCCTCGCCTTTGAAATCAGAACCTTCAATTTGCAAAAAACAGCCTGGTCAACCGCTATCAGAAACACATCGAGCTCGAAAGCCATTGGGGATAAAGGAAAGAGGGAACGATGATGAGCGAGATGAGTAAGAAATAAAAGAAGCAGGAAAAGAAGAATAAAAGAGAGAAAGTGAGAGCGAAACTGGGCAAATAGGAGAGAGAGGGAGAGAGAGAGGGAGAGAGAGA
>BOPP01000007.1:8567839-8585655 GCA_017312745.1 Gryllus bimaculatus
GGTGTTGCGCCTCCGAAACAGGCTCTGCAAAGATTCCTTCTTTTTGCTTTTCGCCAGCAGTCAGCCCCGTTATCTAGATTCACGCCCCGTCTCCACTGCGAAACCCACAGAGCACCAGGAATGGCGATTAGCTACCTCTTATAGCCGAAAAAAGGTATTCAGGGTGGACACTGATTATACCTCAAATAAATTTCCTTGGTTTTTTTCAGAACTTTTTTTTTAAAAAAATCACTATTAGATATCTAAGAGTTTCTGACTATTTAAAGGAACTAAATTAAAAGCAAGTACTTGTATTCTCTCATTTCACCAGCAATAAACTGCAATTTTAAAACCGAGCAAACAATAATGCTGGACCACATTGTTTAGAATAATATAGTTTATAAGCAATCTTCAAAATTGTCTCTTCTCTAACTATTCTCCTCAAAATTACTAATTGTTCCTACATCTCCAGAGCAATATAATTTGTTTCGGTTTTCTATTGTATTCAAGCAATGACCATCTGAATATTAGTTTTGACTTCCCCTTTTGCGGTTATTTCACCCTTTGCTCATAAATTGTTAAACTTGCTGCAATTTGTTTTGGAAAACACGATAAATTGTACCATGATTGTTAAGTATCACAAGGGTATGAGAAGTCAGTTTTGACCATGGCACTTACTTTTCACTGCTTATTTTAGAACATATATAATCGCTGTAAATTCAAACAATGAGTCAAGTGAATATTTGTTTTCTATGATTATGTATGTAAAAATGAACACAATTGCTCCTGTAACAAGACAAAAATAATATCTAAATGCAAACGTTCTTTTAAAAAAAATCTTTATTTCAATAACAGTACTCTGATGGTTATAATCACCAGTTTAAACAGAAGATGAAAATAGAGATAACATGTAAAGTAACAACCGCCTTCACCATCAGGTATTGGCTTCCCGAGGCATCACCAATCCAGCATTACGTAGCTTAATTTGGCCGCAGAACCCTTCCCGTAAGTGTAGGAACTACAATCATATACAGCTCCTTGGCGTTTAAAAATTCTGATACGTTCAACGAGGGTCATCCAACTGCCTTATCTTACTCTTGCTAGATCTAATAAGTCCCACCGACACGCGTTCGTCTATTTCACCCCTGCCGTCTGGGCATCGTACACTCATACCATCAAGAAGACGCCCTTTGAAGCGCGCACGCACGCACGCACACACAAGCGCCCATACACCATCACATGCTTTAACGCACACGCCTCACAAACTCTCACACATTCCTGCTCCACCTGTTTGTTCCAGCGGCGCTGCTCGGGAGCGTCTCTCTCTCTCTCGCGCACGCAGTGCGCGCAAAGCAGAAGCAAGAGCGAAGCCACGGAGCGGAGCGCAGACGGAGAGAGCCAGAGCGGAGAGCGAGCAGACGGAGCAGAGCGAAGAGGAGCGGAGAGCGGAGAGGAGCGGGAGGCGGAGAGGAGCGGAGAGGAGCGGAGAGGAGCGGAGAGGACGGACGAAAAGACAGGGAAAGGGGGGGACGGGAGAGGCGAAGAGAGCGGAGGGGGAGCAAGGAGAGGGACGGAGAGGAGCGAGAAGGAGGAGAGAGCGAGAGAGCGCGAGAGCATCACTTTCCGAACCTTTGCGCAGAATGCGCCTCAAAAGAAGCTCTTCAACGCCGCTCCAGATTTTTGTTGAAATTCCGAGACCCCGTGCGAGCACACACGACGATGGACCTCGACATAAAATTTCGAAAAAAAATCGAAAAAAATCCACATATGAGCTGCAATTCAGCTGAGTTGCTACGAATCGGTGTAAACGACGAAAATAGAAAAAAATAATCATGCCAGTTTCGATACACTTTTTCCTATTGTTCGTCGCATAGGTCTGCATTTTGTGCACGACAATGAAATCTTCATACAAGTTACTTAATATCATACGCAATTTCAAAAATGTATTCGATTACTTGCAGAAATTATTCGCGCTACTAATTCCTGAGGCGAAGAGCATCGTTGTCAGAACATCGTTGTCAGAACACCTACATACATGATTCCTTCCAATTCACTATCCAATCCATTTACACATTATTTAGATATGTCATATCTCTTCTCAGAGTTCTCCTAAAGTAATTGTACACGTATCATAGCAAGAGATATTCATTTGTCATTGTAATGCATGCCACTCTTAACAGCCCTGTCAATTTAATCGAAGGAAAAACTTAATTTTATTTTGGCCTTATCCTAACATCAATATGAGAAGCGAGACCTTCCTGGTTCACCTACACATACAAACATCAACCCAAGCCCAATGAACAGTATAAACAATAATGCAAAAAAGAAAAAAAATCAATTCCCCCCCCCTCCGGTTTATTATTTGCTAAAAATTATTTGCAAAATTGCTAATTCGCATTCAAAGATGTACACAAAGTTATTTCATGAATACATCATAAATTTCTGGTTGAAGTTAACTGGATCGAATTTCCTTAGTAGATTGAGTGTGAAATAGGAAACACGTTTTTCCACTCTTTCGCCTAGGAACATTCGGCCTTGCTCCGCTGGGATTCAGAGCTTTATCGTTGCTTTTATAGCACACTAAAACGCCCTGAAAGCGTAATTCCTTCAAGTACCTCTCAAGTCAATTGTATAGAGAAAGTTTTTACTCAACGTATAAGAAAATGGGTTCAGCATTGGAATATGTGATATGCATAACTTATAAAAATACTACCAGTATGTCAATGAGTTTAATGCTACCATGTTCAATACAGATCCTAGTAGTCAATCGGAATGCAGTCTGGACAGATGGAGGTATCATTATCACAACTTGAGTCAACCACATCAAAAGGACTGAGTGAATTTTATTACATTAAACACTCTTTATCTTGCAGAAACTAACATAACACATTCCCAAATGTTTATAATTTAATATCGAGGAACTGGACAAACATCCACTCTACTATTCCAACAGCTCACGACTAGTACATTGGAAAATACGGGATTTCATTTCTAGTTTTTTTTGTGGGAAAAAAATACTGTGTCCGAGGCAAGTAGCAGCAGAGTGAAAATTACAGATAGGTAATGTACAACAGTATTATTTCATTCTAAGTAACAATTAATGAAAGTATACAATTATAGCCATACTGATTTCCTTAACTCTAGTGAGAATAGGTTGTCTTCACACATTTTTACAGGTGTCCATTGATCATGTTCGCATATCAATATCTAGAAGTGAAATTTTCTAAATCAATTCTAGTTTACTGATGTGATTAGTTTTTAGAAAAACGTAATTTGACTAAAAAATGAATTTTTTAAACGTAACTTTTTACAAGAAAATACCCGCCCGAGACGCCAGGCTAATTTAAAAAACAACTCTCAAACTTCTTATGTAACTTGTTGGAAAGCGGGGTAGAGTACATCTTTTAGGCCTCCATTTTTCATCAGTCAATTAGAAGCTCAAGACGCTTCTCAGAGTAGGGTGGTCCATACGAAGGAGGGGGCGGAAGGCGATTTTGAGGTTGGGGGTGGGGGGGAATTAGGTATGGAAAAATTCTCTCTATATATAAATGTTCCTTTTATATTCATAGTTAATTTTTTTTTTTAAGTTCGAATCAGTATTTGTGATCATTAAAATTATGTGCCCAGAGCGTGTGTGGTGGGGATGGGGGGAGGAGCTCTCTCAGAAGCGAGGCCCATGAAATCTTTGGACGACCCTGCTCGAAGGCGCACCACGCCCACCGCAATGCCTCACCCTCCTAGCGCAATTTCCATGAACAACATTAGCGCTTCAAGCGGCACAAAACCGCACATCAGGTTCGGGCGGCGAGCGTTCACGGCGCGAGACGAAACAGAACCTGAGCGTGCCAGCCGTACCGCGACACAATGGCGCTCGAAAATGACGAAAGGGCCCCCCGCGAGATAAATTAATAATTCATAAAGAGAGCGAGTGTGAAACTGGTGGACGGAATTTGTCGAGCGTTGTTGCACACAAAACGCGCTTCGCTATTGTTTTCGTGCTCACGAACGCGTGTCGTTTTGTGATGACCAATTTTGCTTCCCTGCTATGGTAAATTCGAAAATAACATTTAACGTATCACAGGGAGGGCCTTTAAGTATTTCATATGCATAGTACAAATAAGACCGTCTTTTTCCTGACTTGATGCTATTGTCCAACGAATACCAAAATCAAATATTAAAATTCTGTAAAGACTGGAATATTCTCAAAGAAATCTAATTGTGAAAGGTATACTAGTATGGATACTGGAAACTAATATTGTAACAAAACAAAAAACAAATGTCTGTGTTCACATATTTATATACATACTGCACTATATTGTAAAGTTAACATTAATATTGTTAAGTTGTATTTAAAACAGCTGTTGATGCGAATATAATAAACTTGAAATAAGACCGTCTTTGCCAATATTTTTACAATAATGAAAGTTAGTACGGTTCGGGTATTTTCATATGAAGACGTATTATTGTAATAAACAATCCCGCACAAAACCAGTGATGGTCGAAAAAGCTGCAGATTTTTTTTAATCATATTAGATGATTTTGTTTATGGAAAAACAACACTTTACCTTCAGTTACGAAAACCGCTGGTAAAGACGAAATCATCTTGCTTTACCACTCCAACGCCCACACCGACAATTGCACAATATGTAGCTGTTGCCTGTTCACGTTTAGGAAATGTGACGAACTGATGTTGATAGTAGTAATGTGTCATCGATTACGAATTCGAAACTTGTTTCGTAAAATTAGACGTAAGTATATCTCAGACAGTGAAGGTGGATAAAACAATATTATTGATCGAGCATCTTAAAATCTACAGAGTGAAAAAAGAAGGGTAAAAAACGAAAAAGAAAGAAAATATTAGAAAAAAAAGAGAGAAAGCGTTGAAGAGTAGCAGCACGAAATAAATGTTGTGACACGTAGAAAGATTATGGTTCACGGCAAGAATGTCCCTCCATCTGCAAACTTCCCAGAGAAACGTCTTCGCCGCCTGGCGCTTCGCTGCTGTTACGGAGTTGCAGCAAGTACCGCCTCCGCCGTGTCAACTTCTGCTTCGACGGAGGCGGAGGCTGTTCACTTGCGCCCTCGCTCGCATCAGGTCGCTCAACTCACCCCCACCCCTTCCGCCTGCCACGGAGGATTCTTCGACCTCTGTTCACCGCCCTCCCCCACGGCCCCCGCGTCTACCTGCCGTGGGGGAGAACAAAACTGAATAGCAACAAAACTGTAAAATTTTGCATGCCGTTTTCTTGGCGTCTTTTCTAATATAGACATTACTCTAGCCTTCTCATGTTTGATTTGTTTCGACAGTTTGCGTTCTCTTTATTTTGTTTCAGATTAACGTAAATTACGTAGAAACCAAACATTATCATATTGTTTTTTTTTTTCTTATATACTTTCATTATCTTATATTTTTTCTGCTATTCCATATTTCTAATTTCTCTCTTCCATAGTAATTTCTAGTGCCAAACTATTTCTGTCTGAAGTTAACTTCCAGAGAGGATAGGTCACTGTGGCAGGTATCGTGATATAACGAAAGAGTCTTAGATGCTAACAACTTTTTAGTAGCGTGTTTTTGAGGTATCAAAATCACAAGTTTGACAACCAGTTTACCAACCCTTTATTAAACATACGTTATTAGGATTTGTCGCCCGAATGAGAATTTGTTGTTTAAAGTGTAAGAGGTCGAGGACATGAAAGATTAATATATCCATATAACTTTACTCGATCTGCAATTACATTATTCACTAGTTTAACTTAATAGGCATATTTTTTTATTATTAAAGAGGCCAATAAAGTAAATTGTTAGTTCACTTATCTATCGCAACATTTTCGTACATTCGCAATTAATCAGAGTTTTCCTCGAGCACATGTACCATCAATTTTTTTCCGATTTTTTTTTTTTAATTATTATTTCTGAAAGGGTAGTATGACACCCGTGACCTCCCCCGCCGCCTTCAATCTATCGTTTCCATCGCCGCTTCCTCCGATACCGCGCTCGGTTCGCAGCGCCTCTGGCGGCGGCGGGAGGCGGCTGCGGCGGCGAAGTTGCGAACCTCCGCGCGCGGCGCTACGAGCGCCGGGCCGAGGCCGCAGCAGGGGTGGGGGGTGGGGGCGAAGCGAACAAATAGTTCCCAGATGGAGGCGCTCTCCGCGAAATCGATGATCCACCCTGGGCGGGGGCGGAGGCGGGGGCACAGAATAGGAAGCGAGATGACGCCAAGCTGCTTCGAGACGATTCGATTACTTCGATTTTTCCACAGAGGCCGATGACATGAGATCATTGTTGCACCTTCTGCCTTATAAAATGAATCTTTTTAATTAAGTCGCGAATGCCCTCAAGGAGCTCGTGGTCACAAAAATGTGCTTACCACTGTTAAAAAGATGCATTTTATAAGGCATGAGTTTTAACCATGACTAATGTCCACATCGCCCACTGCAGAAAAATGGAAGTATAGAGATGGAGAACACCCACAAGACGTTCTTTAGCCTGTCTCGCACGGAACGGATATTTAAAGGGATGTTTTCACTTAAGAGGATTGCTAGTGTAGTACTTTCTCAAAAATGTATACTTTGTATTTTAGAATAATATTCCTTTTTGTGTGTATTCAATGCAGAATTAGTTAAATTAGCGGTTTTTAGGAGACGAAAGGGGCTTGCGCCTGGGGACCAGTCTAGAGGGTCGCAGATCTAGCCGCACGATAGCTAATACCGTAAGCTTTAAAACACAAACACATTCACTACATGTCTCAAACGGACACAACATACGTTAGGGAAATTTTAAATCTTTAAGCCCTTCCCTAAATGTAGAAACTCGCAATACTTACAACACTTAAAGAATGAACCTTCAATTTCAATCCACCCTTATCCCGAATTAAAAAGATCTTCAATAAAAATCGGAAGAAACATTTTTATAACGCTACATTTTTTAATTAAAAATCGAGATACGTTTTATATATAAAAAATTGATAACAATTTCATATTAATACATAATGAAAGGGGGGGGGGAAGTGGCAACGGTTAGGTTTTCATCGGCGCTCGAATACGCAGAAAGGGAGATCACCCACATGATTGCCCACTTTCGTAACCTTACACGGAAGTGAAAACGTGCGAGACAATCCCATCTGGGGTTAGTGTTACGAATTTAAATCAATTCTGAAGACTTACAAATTACCAGCACTCCACCAACATGAACGTCTGATTTCAGCCTTCACACCTCAAAAGTAAATAAATAAAAGTCCTTTAATAAAGGTTAGGTGAAATTTTAATTTATGTATTAATACTAGTTTTCAAATAAAAAACATACGATGTATTTTCGTAAGTTGAACATTCTTTTACACTTAAAAATTAGTAAAATAGTGTTATAATGTTTATTTCTCCACAACTCTGCGTTTACGCATTCGTCAAATTAGTAAGACCCTCTTTTTTTCCCACTAAAAGCAAAGCAATCGTTTAAATGACTTTCTTAGATTTGCCGTTCCTCGTTGCTCGCGTATTTGTCCTCTTTCCCACCGCGTGCACCGGCCTCGTGCGGTTCCCGGGTGACTAGCAACGAGGAGCGCGCGCGCGCTGGCGAATATCTGCCTCGGCGGTCGCGGCACATCGCACGGCAGGATGGGTGGGGCGGGGCGGCCGCGGCGGGGCGGGGGCGGGCGGGGCGGGGGAGGAGACGGGCCGGGGCACGAGGCCAACCGGAAAACAGGCTAAATCGGGCGGGCGAGGGCGCCGCGCCGCCGCGCCGCCCGCGGTTCCGGGAGAGCCAGCCCGCCGAGCCATTCAGCTGGGCACCCAAGGGGCACGCCGCGCTTCGTATGAATGAGAGAGCAAGGTGTAACGTATAGCCAGCGTGCCTCATGGCATCTATTTGGGGACGCTTGGTTGCGGATTAGTCTCGCACAGGAAGTAGGGTTTTTCCGTAAAGGAAGAACGCGGAGACGGGAGACACCAGGCTTTGGGTGTCTTCCGCTTATAGAAGCTTTCACTGTTATAACAAGCGAGGGGTGGCGTGACGTAGGAGGTCACGTGGGCCTCGCTATATACAGAGTGTACGGAGCCAGTAGGCAGGTTCTGGAGACAGTGGAGAACCTCGTGCGTGTGCACAAAACTTGGGCCAAGACGGTGCATATTGCGAGCCAGGCTCGCGAGGCTGGAGTCATTAATTGACGAAGCCTGCGGACTTTATGTCCTTGGGTGACTCGGTCACAGGGGAGCAATGCTGTGTGCGGTGCTCCGAGGTGAAGAGTGGTTGAGTGCCACGATTCACCGATTCTCAATCGGATAAGATCGCTCCTGCGATCGAGGCAACCAGCCGTTGGTGCGCCAGAACGGACTTTGTGTCCAGCGTGACATCCGGTCACGGAAGCTAGGCTTTGTGCGCGCTTCTCAGCCCGCCGAGCCATTCAGCTGGGCACCCAAGGGGCACGCCGCGCTTCGTATGAATGAGAGAGCAAGGATTTAGTGTCGATGAGCGGGTCAACTACTTTGGTCCCGAGAGCGCAGTTCATGTAATATCGCCGGAGATGGCGGTGTTCCCCTCCAGCTTGAACGGTATTCACCTACACGTCGGTTCACGGGAGAAATCCTACTCCAGGTGTCTCCTACAACGGGGCAACACACCTCGCGAGGCAAAGCCTCATATCAGGAAAAGGTAGTGCAATGTGTGTGTATGTGGGTTTGTGTGTCACGGAGGATGGAAGAAACATAGGACAAAGATACGTAAGGAAGATTACCTAACGGAAGATTACGCGTGGTCAGTGGTGTGTGTTTTTTAACGCACTGCTCCGGCATTCCTCTCATACTGATCGGAGAAACTGCGGAAAATTATCGATCAGAGCAGTGAGAAGGTAGAATTCTTCTCAAGAAAGCAGTAGAATTCCACCCAGCAATAGAGTTAGAACGATATCGAAGAACCGTCGCAGTCGGATCTACAATTCTTCACTCTTGCAGTCAGCGACGCCGCAGTGAAAGGTAGATTGAAACTTGAATTGACAGATGTATTCGAAATTTATTAATTAATAGAGTTTTAAGCGCCCATCAGCCAAGGAAAGTGAACCCCCATCTGATCTACTGAGTAAATGGGAACGGTAATAATGTATTGAAGAAATAGTGGAAGGAGGCAAGGGAAATTAATGTTTCTTAGGAATACCTATCGAGAACTCCCATCATCTACCACAAATTCCACTAGCCATGGGAGGGGAATGTTTAAACCACTATGCTACGATACCGCCCCGTCACGCTTGATGAGTAAGCCTTGCGTCGCTTGTCAATCTTTTGTGGTTGGTACGGGCTTAATCCCGTGCGAATCGTGCCGATTGTCAATCTAATGTGGTTGCTACGGGCTTCATTCCGGGCGAATCGTGCCGATTGTCAATCTAATGTTGTTGCTACGGGCTTCATTCGGGGCGAATCGTGCAGTTCACCGCTCGCCTTCCATTTCGGGGTATAGAGGTTCAAATCCTGGTTGATCAACGTTGTGGGCAAAGCGGACTAAGTAGCGTTTCTCGGAGTCCTCCCGTTTCCCCTGCGTCTTGTTCCATCATACCCAGACACGCTAATCACAAATACACCAAAATCAATCGTTCATTTCGTTCTATAGGCTACAAGAGAAACTGTCATTTAAATAAACATACCGGTTTCATTCCTTGCGAAAAGGAGAACATTGTCGCTGCGACGTATTTACAACCTCTCCAATACCGTCTCACGAACGCGGTTTATGTATGTACTACAAGGTCCGGCATAATCGCTTACGAGCCTAGGTCGCGCCGGTTGTACATCAGACTCTCGAAACCTATTCGCAGTGTATGAGAGTGTGCTCAACCTGAAGCGGCATATTTACAACCACCGCAAGCCAGATTAGCGAGCGGTGCTTACCTGTGTATGGGCAGAGGGATGTGGGGACTTTTTGTATCACTGACGGTGAAGATAAGTGAGCTAACGCATCAACAACCATGGCCTTGTGATCCGTTATGACAAATTTCATAACCAACATCGGGTACATTACCGATGAAGTTATTTCTAGGCTTAATTTAGAGCGATTTTCAATTAAGATGTTGCGTGTTTCATTATAGAAGGTTTAGGTTGCAATTCTTTCAAGACCAAGCTAGTCAAGAGCAGGACAAAGCTCTATGTTGTCCTCCCAAATGGGAGAACGTTTCAAAATGTTATGATACCTTCATCCTTTACGTTGTCTAGCACATATGTTTGTTTGTTTGCTTTTTACTATTCTTAATACAAGCATGCACACTCTGGGCTTCTTACAAAATTTTGTTACGTGACTACAACCGTTCACAATAGCCGCCAGAGTATTAGAACAAACATTCTCTTCGTTTGTGATTTCGGGTGGACTTTGCAAGGTTTGGGATGTACCCTATTTTGTTAGAATTTGAATGCATGTGAGGAAATAATAATTCCAAAACTTGAAATATAAATATATTTAGTATTTTATCATTTCAATGGTAGTCGAAATTTCAAAACCCAGTGATATTGATTTACACGATCACTGCAAAAACTTACATAAAACTAATGCGTGTCAAACGCTCTTATTCTGTGAATACGACCGTTCTTCGCTTTCTTCTTTGTTTCTCTGTCCTTTAATTCAGAACTTACATTTCCTGCGTCAATTTTTTGTTTAACATTAATGTGTTTCTAAACTTGCTATCGTTCGGCGTTGTCTCTTTGCGTACTATAATTCATTTCAATGCCAATACTGACACGTTCTTTTTTAAATTAAAAAAGCCTTCAGAATTGCTGAATTTAGAACATTTTTCATTCCAATATAGGATTTCGTAAATGAGATTTCTAAACTTCCCATTTTATGAAATATAGTCCACACCATTCTAAAACTGATAATACGTAGGCAAGGATATTAGATTGCTGGAGTTCTTGTTTCAATTTACAATAAAATCTTGTGTATTTCTCATTAAAAATAAATATTACATTTTAGTTTTCTTAAGAAAGGAGTGAACACTGATAGGGGTCATGGTTTATCATTTTGTTTTTGAATTATTTATACAACCATGAATATTGTTTATCAATCAAATCAAGCCCGAATGATATATTTGAGTTTAAACTCAAACAGATAAAGAAGAAAAGACAGACATACTTCATACCGGACAGATACTGCCATTTTCATTAGAATTCCTAGAAAAAATTCGTTCAACTTCTTGGACGCAAAGACTTCAAAGCTCAATAAATGTGTGAGCAAGTGTGTGTGTTGTATGTATTTAAGAAGTATGGTATGCAATATGCCAGAAAGTAATTCTTATCTCCCACTAAAAAACGTCTTGCTTGTTGACGAAGGTGAAAGACATCTTTTCTGACCTCCCAATAGTCCAGCCTGGGAGTTAAAGTTCCCTTCAACACAAACCATCCACCGTTCCCAACACCAGAACCCACAACCCCACACCAGATCGCAGTTGAAACAGCATCTTCCTGAGCCCGGGCGACCGCCGAGGCAAATTGGGTCTCGGGCAGTGCCTCGCGGGTTCATAAAGCAGCCTGCAGCCTGCGCTCTCTCGCGGTGGGCGCGTGCGAAAAGGGCGTTAAAAAAAAAAAATAAAAAGCGGCGGCGGCAACGCCTGCAAGCCCGCGCGGCTGCGGGACCGCACGCTCCGCCCATAACTCCGCCGGCGACTGCCGTCCTAAGACGAAAATAAACGCAAGCCGCGCCGACACACACACACACACGCGCGCACACGCACGCGTGCGCGCGCGCGCCCACTCACACGTGCGGCTGCGCTGAGCCGCACAGAGCGGTTTTGCCCACCCCTGATGTGTTTATCAGCAGCGAAGGCGGCGACGGCGGTGGCAAGGGACGTGACGCTGAAGTCTACGGCAGAGGCAGCGATGGTCGCTAAAGTGACGTTGGCAGAGACGAGTTGGTGGGAGCGGAGGCGAAGGAGAGAAATATAGTAGCGATAGTAGTATTGACAGCCGCTGCTGCATAGCCTGTGACGGTAAAAGCGTGGTAGTGGAGACGGTGGTGATGTTGGCAGTGGTGGCGGCGGCAGCAGTGGCGGAGGAGTGTTACTCTTTGATGGCCATGGCAACAGTGGTGGAGATATTCTCTTGTGGTCGCGGAGACCGCTAGTACCACAAGCATGCGGGCGAACGACACGCCCGCCATCTCTAGGCGACGCGGCGATTCGCTCAGTTCCAAAAGTCGCCGCCAGATAGTAGCAGTTTCCAGCGCGCAAGGAGTGAGTTTCGTTCGTCCGCCACAAGGTGACGTTCACATTCATCGTAGGCACTAGGTTCCTCTTGTATTGCAGCATTTCGTAGCATTTCTTACTCCTCTTTCTATTTTATTTTCTACAATTCATTATCATCATGAGAAAATTGTGATATTTTAATAAGTTAGATAGCATTTTAATAAGTTACAAAAGAATATATTCGTAATTAATTCGACTAAGCACTCGGCGAAATTTCGTATTTCTGGTAGGCTGAAAGAACTTAGTTCATCTCAATATACATTACATTTCAAGTATATGGCAATTCAATATTACAGTTATGCAATCTAATTATTTAAAGTATTCTGTAAGTCGAGTCTTTTCCTCGAAATGATAATTTTTTTTGAGCATTGTGCACCAAGTCAGTTGTCTGCCTGGTTCCTCCATTTAATAAGAGTTATAAAATAAATAAATTAAACTGAATAATAAACTGATAGAATAGTAGGACATTAGTTCCACAAACACTAGTATTAACAAGTAGTCATTTTTCATTATTTAATTTTACATAATTCTTGTCGCAATTGAAGTTATCTGACAACGGTGTTGATGAAGATCAAAGAAATGAACTAAATGCATCAAATTACGCAATCAGCACTTGAAAGTGTTTGGAATCCAGTACTGATCATTTGTTAACAACTAATCTTCTAACAAATATGACACTATCTATACGAAATATATAGTATTTTCTTTTTTCGTAGTTGAGGGGGGGTGAGGGTGGAAAATGTTTTTTGTGGAATTTTTGTGGTATTATCTTAATAACACTACAGTATGTGTAACACCTCTCACCCAACAAAATTGTGGATTTTAAAAAAATGTGTTGGAATTCAAATAAAAAGGGTAAATATTAGTTTTATTACCTCGAATGTTTTTCAATACGCTTGCAATTGAAATTCACATCCCTTAAATAGGGAAATAAAACCTCTACACACGAAAGGTACGTTCTCGTCGTAATATCGCGTTTGGTTCCCAGAGGGGATATTTATTTTCAGAAATTGTGTATCCGAATGCATCCAAGAATCAGTTTGAATTTAATGACAGCTACGTATGATCACGAAAGCCCTCTGCATGTCGGTAGAGATCCAGCAACGAGATCCGATATTCTCAGCACTGCTTCACCAGTTCAAACAACTGACCGCCTGGAACGATTTTCCAAATATTTTTGACATGCAGTAACAAGCCTCTTTTATTAATAAAAAAAAGTAATGTTCATCTTCGTAAAGTGCATCATTTACCACAAGTTATACGATGCTAACCTAACTCTTAAGCCATACAAGGCTCTGAAAGCAACTTTAATTCCCATGGGACAAGGAAGTTAAAATTACTTAAACTCACTAAAGGTGTTGAAGCCAAAAGAATGCGTCAAACAATTAATCAATATCTTGACTACATAATGAACATATTTATCATGTCAGACGAATTTTAATATTAGTTTTGAAAGGTTCGTAGGTTGCTGCAGGAGCATTAAATTCGCAACTTTTACATTACCATTATACTTCTCATCTCAGGAAGTAGTAACTGATGCCGTCTCTCAAGATAATTTTTCTTACGTATTAGAGTCATCCTTACACGAACATGGACAAACTAAAGTGAATAATGCATTTACCAGAATGTTGTTTGTTTGCTTTTTCATTTATTCTTTCCGTACTTGCAGTAGAACATCATAAATCTGGCAAGCGATTTGTGGAGTGTAGAGCTAATTTCCTTTGTGTAGCACTTTCCTCGCTAATACGACAACAATACTTCAGCTACTGAATGTGACGAAGGGTTAATAGCCCACGAAGTTTCTCAAGCTCGTTCGATACTTATACTTTCCCTTCCAAGCGCCTGATGCATTTCCCCTCGGCATACGGATTCCTGGTACTCTGACACCCCAGCACTATTATGGTCTCTAAAGCCTACCTCGCACGGTTGTCTCAAACTTACAACACGCGGTGCATTTGTGGGGTTTCTTACATTTCAGGCGCAAATATGGAGGTTCATTTGAGCACACTAGCCGGAGCCATGATTCTCGTGGAAACCACGCAACAGCCGTCGCAACATTTTTAAGAGTTAAAACACGGGACACGTTCGGTATTGAAACAATAACAGGAATAGAATAAGAAGAAATACTCTCCCAAGAGCCTCCTCGTTGCGCTTTTGAATCAGCCGAAATACGACTAAATAAAAAGGTTTTGTAAAGTGACGTACAAAAACCACGTACTTAATATCAAGATAATAACTGTATCACTCACTGCTTTAGGTGAGAATACCGGACCGAACTGTATTTAATACCGACCTGAAACAAAATAAACAATTGTTAGAACAATGTGAACTAAAGAAACTTACAAAAATGTTACTCGCGTAAATGTAACATGCGACACCTATGACATTACAGGCATCACTTTTTTGCTAAGCCCAAACATGTAGATGACAATAAAACAGCCAAAAATCGAACGCCAAGAATTAACGTGCTTTCACTTTCAAAATTCTTGACGTACGTATTCGCTAGAGGTACTTAACACTTGTGCTTCAGAGAGGCTTTTAATTCCATTCTTCAGGACATGCAGGAACACATTCGATTAGTGAATATTTTATATCCTCATTACAAGAGGACCGGAAATGTTAAAGGAAACTGAATGACGTGATTGAGTGAAGCCAAAGCGCGAGGATTCAAAACCCACGAATATATTATTTTTTTGAAACTACGAACTGCAATACAATGCTAGTGTATCACCCACCATTTGCTCACGCGACATTTTTATGTAAAAACTAAGCTAAACAGAATACAAGAATATCTCATCCGCAATTCATTCAAAATAGATCCTTCATATATTACAAACCTTCAAGGCATGTGTTAGTATGCCGACTGAATAAGTCAGAACTCTGATTGAAATTGAAATATGCTCGAAATTGCCGACAAATTATGCATCTTTCTTTCACCATTATATGATCACAAGCAACACGTCCACAACCGGTACAATACAGGTCAACCGTATTTAGATGTAGATTCAGAAAAGAAAAAAAAAGTAAAAACTGTATGTGACGTACGGGGAAGAAGATCTCCCCCATATGTCACATAACTTTACCTTCCGTCACTTTAACTTCCGAATAAGGCTCGTATTATTATCACGCATTCAATCTCGAAAAGGGCTTCAGAAACAATACTGCGAGCTATCTACCGCTTTATTTCCACAACGCAAGACGCTGCTATCCCACTCTCGCATTCTCACACAGCAATGAATCTTGCGAGGTAAGTGAGCGAAGAAAATCTATGCACATCACATCATTACTAGGCGAAGGGAAGGAAAATGGAAATAAAAATGAGAAAAGATAAACAAAACAATGGAAAATAAAAAAATAAAGGAAGACCAAAAGATAAATGCAAAAATGAAAATATGCCTCTTGTGTTTCACATGGATTATCAGGCCCCTTCTTCCACATATTTGCGTTGTATATCTACTACATTATATGCAAAACAATTGATATTACATCAGATAAAAAATGAATACATTTTACAGATGCTTAATTTTGGTGAATGAACAATTCGCTGGAAATAGAAATAACAAAAGAGTGGCGAAGAAGTGAGCCAGGCCAAAGGCTTTTAAACAGAAACTCTTGTGATGCGAAATGATGATGACCGGAATCTACTGCCATCGCTGCCTCAGCGGCCAACAGCACTCTCCCTTCCGTCGCTTAGAAGGAGATAATTCTCACACAGTGTGCGTTTCAAAATAAAACGTGCAAATAAGGCGATAGAGCGTCATCCATTGTTTCAAGAGAGGTATTACGTATCACCAAAGAAGTTGCAGTTTATAAAATTTTGGTAATTGTTTACTTCGGAGAAAAATAAGTAAACATGAGACAGGAGCAAGGGGAGCAAAGGAAGGTTAAGTAGTTGGTGTGGGTAAGTGTAATTGAGATAACGTATCTGGCAACAAGGTTTAAGTACCAGCCTCACTTTTATCAATTCATTTTTTGTTTATTTAAATATTCCTTTTGAGATCAAGAATCAGACTCGAGAAAGAGCAGGAAATGGCAGGGGCCGCGAGGCTTCCGAACAGAAGCGCTTCTCGGCGCACCGTGTACGTCAGATACCCTATCGCCTCGGCCCGCCCCCGTCTCCCCGCGCCGCCCGGGGGCTATAACGAGGCGAGGGCGGCGGGCGCTATTCCGGGCGCCAAAGGGCGAGGGCGTCCTCCGAGGTGTCGCTCCCACACACCTCCCCCCTCCCTCCCACCCACCCACACACTCACGCTGCACCGCGCGGCGGAGGAGCTACGAAACACGGACCGCATAGAGGAAAGACCCTATCCTATCGACATTTTCTGAATGGCAGTGATACATGCTGTGTAAAGTAAGACCTTCGCACTCAAAAAAAAACCCGCATTGCTCCCCACCGACTATATTCTTACAATTGCACAATGATGTCTTTCGCAAGATTGCAACTCGCAGAATAAAACGCAGTAATGAGTAAATTAATACAGATCCACGTCCATTGCATTTAAAAATATTATTAATTTTTAGTACTTATACTAGAAAACCAGTTAATATGAACACAAAATAACTCCTCTAAAGCCATATCTTACTCTTGAAGGAATCAAATCACAAAATTTGGTCAAATGTCTTTCTAAACAGACGCTCAATTAAAAAAGAAAACAAAGTAAAGTTTTGAAAGTATCCTTTTTGATAAATGCTTGCTATTTAAATAGGTAACTTATTATATAACAAGCGGGATTTCTTGTTACTCTAATGAAGGATAATTTGATTTACTTTTCCTTGTCCAGATTATTCAATGCTCCATTGCCTTCATTTTATCTTGTTTTACCCCTTAAAATTTTCTCGTCCCCCCCCCCCCTAATAAAACCCTCATCTTGTTCTTTTTGGTAGGTGGTAGAGAGGCGTTGCAGATGCGATACAGAAATAATGCACAGGTGGTGCAACGTTGCACAGGCGGTTGTGAATCGAAAAGTAGTGCAGAGAAGGGGGTAGGGAAGCGGTGCAGAAGCGACGCAGCGCGGGGCGGCGCGGCACCTCGGCCCGCGCACGCGACGGAATGGGCGATGGGCGGCGGGCGATAAAGCGGTCCGCTCGCCCGCAACCTCATCCCCCGGGGCCGCGTCGGCCGCTATCGCCGGCCAGCGCTGCCCTCCGCCTAACGACCCCACGCCGCCTCGCCTCGCCGCACGGGGATCGCGCCCGCAGCGCTTCTCCCCAGCGGAAGCGTCAGCAGTGCTAATAGTTCTTTACGACACAAGATCCACCAAGGAGAATTATTACACTCCGAGATGGAGCGATTCGTGATTCCGGGCGCGTCAACTGCCAAAGGCCAATAGTCCGGAAAAAAGTAGTGCATGGTTTTATCGCGGGAGGTGGCGGGGTTCTGGATAGCGAGAACCGGGGACGGCTAGCGGGCTTTTCCCTAACCAGGTATCTCCCACCAGCAGGGCACCGCAGCAGCCGGGACAAACTCTTAAGCTCTCCACCGGTCCCCCGGCGTGTGTGATGGTGTAGTATATTTAAGTAAGTGGGTGTAAGTAAGGGGTAATGATAGGATAGGACAAGGATGAGGAAGGAAAGACAGGGAACTGCTCCGATTTCCGCATGGTACTGGTCGGAAAACGTCGGAAAACTCCC
>BOPP01000007.1:8585680-8597316 GCA_017312745.1 Gryllus bimaculatus
GCCTGTTCGCCCGTTTTCCTTGGTGACTCGCTCTGACACGCTGTCCCCAGGCACTATTATGGTCTCTAAGCCCTACCTCGCACGCGTTGTCTCAAACTTACAACACGCGGGCTAGGCGCGTCTCGTGGGTGGGCGTTGTTGTGCTGTACATTTCGAGGCGCTCCAAATATGGAGCAGTTTGGAGCACACTAGCCGGAGCCAATGATTCTCGGTGGAACCACGTCACTGCCGGTTCGCAAACATTTTAAGAGTTAAAACAGAAGCACGTTCGGGATTGGAAACATATACAGGAATAGAATAAGAAGAAATCTCTCCCAAAGCTCCTCGTCTGCGCTTTTGAATCAAGCCGAAATACGACTAAATAAAAAGAGGTTTTGTAAAGTGACGTACAAAAACCACGTACTTAATTCAACGATAATAAACTGTATCCCACTGCTTTAGGGGTGAAATACCGGACCGTAACTGTTATTTAATACCGACCTGAAACAAGATAAACCAATTGTTAGAACAATGTGAACTAAAAACTTACAAAAATGTACTCGCGTAAAATGTAACATGCGGACCACCTAATGACATTACAGGCTCACTTTATTTGCTAAGCCCAAACATGTAGATTGGAAAATAAAACAGCCAAAAATCGAACGCCAAGAATAACGTGCTTTCACTTTCAAAATTCTTGACGTACTATTTCGCTGTAGAGGTACTTTGACACTTGTGCTTCAGAGAGGCTTTTAATTCTATTCTTTCAGGACATGCAGGAACACTTCGATTAAGTGGAATATTTTTAATCCTCATTACAGAGGACGGAAATGTTAAGAGAAACTGAATGACGTAGATTGAGTAAGCCAAAAGCGCGAGGATTTCAAAACCGCAACGAAATATATTTATTTTTTTGAAAACTACGAACTGCAGATACAATGCTAGTGTATTCACCACCATTTGCCTCTACGCCGACATTTTTAATGTTAAAAACTAAGGCTAAACAGAATAACAAATATCTCATCCGCATTCATTCACAAATAGATCCTTCAGTATATTACAAACCTAAGGCATGCGTTAGTATGTCGACTGAATAAGTCAGAACTCTGATTGAAATTGGAAATTGCTCGGAAAATTGCCGACAAATTGCGCATCTTTCTTTCCACCGATTATAATGATCACAAGCAACACGTCCCACAACCGGTCCAATACAGGTCAACCGTATTTAGATGTAGATTCAGAAAAGAAAAAAAAAAGTTAAAACTGTAAATGTGCGTACGGGGAAGAAGATCGTCCCCCATATGTCAACATTAACTTTACCTTCCGTCACTTTAACTTCCGGAAATAAGGCTTCGTATTATTTATCACGCATTCAATCTCGAAAAGGGGCTCAGAAACAATACTGCGAGAGCTAATCTACCGCTTCATTTCCACGACGCAAGACCACTGCATCGCCACTCTCGCATTCGCACACAGCACAGGCATGAATCTTGCGAGGTTAAAGTTGGGCGAAAAAATCTATGCACATCACATCATTACTAGGCGAAGGGAAGGAAAGGTGCATAAATAGATCGTAGAATTAGATAAATTGCTATATAAAAGTATAAAGATACATACATATACATAACAAAATATAAGAACAATAGATACATGCAAAATGATAGAAATATGCCTCTGAGTGTTTTCATGAATATATCTACTAGGGTACCTTACTTTCGAGTGAGATTCCTCCTCTGTGCAGACACATATTCGAGTATGTGAATCTACTACAGTTTATCAAACTTGATTTCATAGATAAAAAATGAATACATTTTACAGATGCTTTAATTTGCGTAGAATGATACAATTATCGCTGGTAATAGAAATATCAAAAGAGTGGCGAAGAAGTGAGCCAGGCAAACTGGCTTTCTAAAACCAGTATAAACCTTATGGGAGCGAAATGATGATATGACCGGAATCTCACTGCACATGCTGCCTTCAGCGGCAACGAGCTCTCCTTCGTCGCTTGGAGAAGGAGATAATCTACTGCCACACTAGTGTGCGTGTCAATATAGAATTCGTGCAATATGAGGCGCATAGGCGGTCATGCCGATGTGATTCAGAGAGAGTATAGCAGTTCTTCGACCAAAGAGAGGTTGCGAGTTAAAAATTTGTGGTAGATGTATTAGCTCCGAGAATTATAGTATATATACATGAGACAAGAGCCAAGGCGTAGCAAAGAGGTTAGTAGTTTGAAGTTGATGGGTGGAAGCGTGAATATATAGATAACGTATTTGGCAACTAAACGGTATTAAGTACTCAGCACTCACTTTATCTCGAATGTCATTTTGTTGTATTGAGTTTATAATATTCCTTGTGAGATCTGAACTGAACTTCAGACCGGATAAGTGAGCAGGAAATGCAAGGGCCCGAGGCTTCGATCAGAACGCTTCTCACTCGTTTCTCGGCCGCACCGTGTACGTCAGATACCCTATCGCCTCGGGCCCGCCCCCGTTCTCCCCGCGCCCCGCCCGGGGCTATAACGAGGCGAGGGCGGCGGGCGCTATTCCGGGCGCAAAGGGCGAGGGCGTCCTCGAGGTGTCGCTCCCAACACACCTCCCCCCTCCCCCTCCCTTCCACCTTCCTTCCCCCCTCCCACCCACACGCTGCACCGCGCGGCCGGAGGAGCTACGAAACACGGACCGCATAGAGGAAAGGCCCTATCCTATCGACATTTTCTGATGGGCAGTGATACATTCTGTGTTAAAGTAAACCTTCGCACTCAAAAGAACCCGCTTTGCTCCCCACCGACTATATTCTTACAATTGCACAATGATGTCTTTCGCAAGACGCAACTCGCAGAATAAAACGAAGTAATGAGTAAATGACTACAGATCCACGTCCATTCTATTAAAAAATATTATTTATATTAGTACTTATATTAGAATACTAGTTAATATGAACACATGATAACTCATATAATGCCAAATACCTTACACGTGAAGGAATCAAATCACAAAATTTGGTCAAATGTCTTTCTAAACTGGACGCTCAATTAAAAACAAAACAAAGTAAAGTTTTGGAAAGTATCCTTTTTGCTAAATGCTTGCTATTTAAATAGGTAACTTATTATATAACAAGCGGGATTTCTTGTTTACTGATGAAGATAATTTGATTTACTTTTCCTTGTCCAGATTATTCAATGTCCATTGCCTTCATTTTATCTTGTTTTACCCTTTAAAATTTTCCTCTTTTTTTTCCCTAAAAAAACCCTCATCTTGTTCTTTTTGTAGGTGGTAGAGAGGCGTTGCAGATGCGATACAAAAATAATGCACAGGTGGTGCAACGTTGCAGCGGCGGTTGTGAATCGAAAAAGTAGTGCTGAGTCGGGGGGGGGGTAGGGAAGCGGTGCAGAAGCGACGCAGCGCGGAGCGGCGCGCACCTCCGGCCCGCGCACGCGACGGAATGGGCGATGGGCGATAAGGCGGTCCGCTCGCCCGCAACCTCATCCCCGGAGCTACGTCCGCCGCTATCGCCGGCCAGCGCTGCCCTCCGCCTAACGACCCCACGCCGCCTCGCCTCGCCGCACGGGGATCGCGCCCGCAGCGCTTCTCCCCAGCGGAAGCGTCAGCAGTGCTTATAGTTCTTTACGACACAAGATCCACCAAGGAGAATTATTACACTCCGAGATGGAGCGATTCGTGATTCCGGGCGCGTCAACTGCCAAAGCCAATAGTCCGGAAAAAAGTAGTGCATGGTTTTATCGCGGGAGGTGGCGGGTTCTGGATAGCCGAGAACAGGGTCGGCTAGCGGGCTTTTCCCTACCAGGTATCTCCCCTCCCACCAGCCGGGACAAACTCTTAAGCGCTCCACCGGTCCCCCGGCGTGTGTGATGGTGTAGTGTATTTAAGTAAGTGGGTGTAAGTAAGGGGTAATTATAGGACAAGGATGAGGAAGGAAAGACATTTTGTTAGGGAACTGCTCCGATTTCCGCATGGTATTGGACGGATAACGTCGGAAAACTACCGATCAGAGCAACCAGCAGAGAAAATGCAATGAGATCAATTAATAATAATGATAATAATAATGAAAATAATAATAATAATAATAATAATAATAATAATAATGATAATATTTATTTGGCTACAATTGGCTGATTGCCAGGTGGTAGCCACAACCCTACAGTTTTACAATATATGAACATTTATAATACAAAAACAATTTACAATACACTTCTTTCGAGCATATACACTCAATATATAAACATACACAGACCTGTATACGTCTATTGCACATATATACACCCATACACACACACACACACATATATATATACATACACATGCATACATGCATGCATACATACATACATACATACATACATACATACATACATACATACACACACATTCCATTCCCCCTCAATGCTTGAGCCAACTAAGCTGATATGCAGGAGATGGAGAATTCTTCAATGTTTGATCAAGATTGGCGACATACAGCATTTTACAATTTATCGACACCTACTTCAAAAAGTAAATAAATCAATTTTTTTTAAATACAATTTTCGGTGTGATTGTACTTTGATAACACACTATCATTTTCTTCGACAAACATGCAGCAATAGTGTATCATTAGGAGGTTAACGCAGTCAATATATATTACAACACTGAACATTATGTCATAAACTAGAATTTCAACTTATTTAATTTGCTACATTATATTGTAAAACATCCAGGCGCATGGAATTTGTAAGACTTGGACTGGTGCATTAGACTGGCTAGGACTGATAATTGAAAGTTAAGTATATCCCTCCCCCTCCTCAAGGCTCGCACAAAACATTTTAATTTTTATTTACTCTGCACCAGAAATAACTCGCATTCGCGTTTTGTTTGTGAATATGAGAGAACAAATCGATGAAGATCAAAAGTAATAGAGACATCTAAATACATTTGATAGGATGAATAAATGAATATAATGTATTGCAATGGAGTCCGATACGGTAATGATCTCTAAACATCAAGATAAAAATAATGGGAAGTGGAGGAATTCACACCTCTTCGAAGCGACAATTCAAAATTCACAATCTAAGCGCAAAATGATACCTAATTATTATTTCCTCTAAAAGATAAACACAGACTCAACCGCTTTATTTGCGAGTAAGTGATTGCGAGGCAATCCCAGCCAGTCGTTTAAGAGACAACGAACTTGGATTACACGAGACTGCCAACCGGAAGAAAGACTGCACGCAATCCCCAGGCGGTTTGCAATATCACGGCAGCTAACGCACCAGATAAACACGCAAGTACCGGCGCAGAAACTACAAACACTGCGTTGGAATGGTGTGATTAATTTGGCTACTTCGTTCATAAACAAAAAACCATCAAAGATTCCAATTATTAGTATATATTTTTACCATAGCTCTGTAAAATTAAATGACAAATATAAACAAATCCAAAAGTTTGACTAATAAACATTAACGGATTTGTTTGACAAATCTACTTCTCAATCGCATTCTTACATCAATGTACTTGAATGAGGGATTCTGTGTAAGACAAAGGTGGTTCCAGAGAAGTCGGGGAAAACGCGTGTGTGCTATAAAATGTTGTCGTACGTTCACAGGACCAAACATCAAAGCAGAAAGATCTTTGGGGTGGAAGACCAGGGTCATGACCAGGGGCGGTTACAGCCAATCATTGGAGCCAACCTAAGAAAAAGAGTACTTGTTTGCAGTCAACAGATTGCTGTATGCTGCATAAGGGCTGTTAACGAAAAACTGCACGAATAGCTTTTTGGTTCGTTAAATAATCATACATAAATACTCATTCGATTAACTCAATGAGGAATCAGTTCAATCTAATATTTCGCTGCTTTCATCAAAAATGTTCTTTCCAACTATGCTACCATTGCAGCATAGGAGTTGTAAATTTCGTTTAGTGCATGTAGCGGGTGTGCACAAAGTGCGAGCGGGGAGAAGGCTGATTGGGGCGAGCGCGGGTTTCTTATTTTCGCACCAGGTGGCCGAGAGCGGGCGGTTTGGCTGGCCGTAAACGCAACGTGCCGAGAGGCGGGAACGTGGCGGTTGTCAAGGTGGGCGGGGCGAAGTGGTGAGGCGTGGCGGGTGGAAGAGCAGGCGGAGACAGGCGGAAAGGAATGGGAGGACTAGCGCGCGACGGAGGGTGGCATGAAGGGGAGTAGCGGGCGGGGCTGGGAGGGGCCGAAGAGGAGGCGAGTGGTGACTTGGCATGGCGTGGGGGAGGGGGGGGCGGACCCAGGCGCCGGCGATCGCCAGCCGTAAACCCGCGCGCGTGCTCGGCAGGCGGCCCCGGCCACGACACACGCGCACAACAAACACCCACGCCCGCACACGGTCACGCGCCAGGCGCACAGCCCCATCCACGCCTCCACCCCCACCCAAGAGGACGCAATCAACTAATATTTTTATTAAATTGTACACATGTTTAAAGGATCTAATATCGAGGAAAATATTACATTAAGACAAAGTCTTGATTAATGATCAAGTCAAAAGAATGCAATCAACACTGTTTCAACGAATAGAAATTTTGAAATACCCAACGCTTCGTCACATCATTAACCTAACTTTGCCCTAAGACAACAAACCATTTAACGAAAATATTGGAGCCTGTTTGGGAAAATATTTTTTGTCACGATTCCTTTCAAAATTATGAGAAAACTGTATATTAAAAAATACATACGACGATATTTAAAGGTTAATTTCCAAAAATATTTCATCAAGAAAAAAAATTCCCATCTTTCTTTAATAATTTGGATGAAGGGACTAGAATAATTTTAACTTCCCAATTTGCGCTTTTGCATAAAGAATTTTCAGAAGTTATACTGAAGATCGCACCTACACCGTTTATACAAGCGTACGTTCCTTTACTTGGGCAAAGAAAAGAGAAGAAAACAATAAAAAACAACCTTTGGGGCAACTTATGGATTTTTTTTATGTTCTAGGAGCTGTACGTAAAATAACCACGAGAAATTCGAGGGACTACATACACCAGAAAGAACCTTCAGGAAATATTTATTTTGATGAAAACCGCGGCATTAGTTTAGGCATGCCTAGTGCACTAGCGTTCCGCGCATGATATATTTACGTCAAAATTTCGAGCGATGTTTCCCGAATTACAATACTTTCTTTATACGACGTAATGAGGAAAAAGTAAAAGAGATATCTTTAATAAGCAACGAATATGTAGAGAATAGACGAAAGGAGGGAAAAGCAGTTAGAGGCCCGGGGAATGACCAGGTCGAGGAGAGAACAGAAACTTGAAACCTGCGTGGTCATTGGAGCACGCAACCACGGCAGGGCAGCGACGGAGGCTGAATACGAGGGAAAAGAGGCAGAGACGGAAAGAAAGAAGAGAGGATGTGAGGGTGAGGAGAAGGTCAAGGTGAGGGGGATAAGGATTGAGAGGGAAGAGGAGGACGAATGGGAGAAAAGAGAGAAATACGGAGAGGAAAGGAGGAGAAGGGCGGAAGGGAAAGAAGGGATGAGGAAGGGGAGAGAGGAGACGGACGACGGTAAAAAGAAAGGCAGGACTAGACGCGAAGGAGGAGGAGAGGAGGCGGCAGAGGTGGCGGCGAGTAGGGAGCGGATCAACAGGCGCCGGCGACCTTTCCGCCCCCGCGCGGCGGCGTCCGCAGGCCCTTGTCAGCAAACAGCCTTTGCGCCCCTACCTGCTGTCTCGCGAGCTACGAGCAGCGTTCTCGGAGCGCCGGCTACACACTCGCCGACCCCTGGACCTCTTGCACTTCCGCATTCTTTTAACATCACTCGACTTTTTTTTTATTTATTTTTTTTAGTATATACGATCGTATGCAAGAAGCATTTCACAAAATGCCGTTAAGATTTGGATATTTATGCTCGATTAAACTTCGGTTATTAAATGTTAAAAATAGAAATATACAGTTATATATATAATATAATTATATATATATATTATATATATATATATATATATAGTATACATTACAATACTATATACACACCACACACCACATTATCGGGAAACAGTAGTTGGCTCCCTGTACATGCCCTAAGTACCGGTGGCCTCACGTCGATAGTTCAAAAATGGAGACAGCGAGAAGAACGGTGGGGCTACGTGTCCTCCCGAGTGTTAGTTCGGGCGGCCCCCCAGCTGTGCACTTGCATCGTCCGTGGCCCGATTTAAATCTGAAGCATAGAAGACTTACTCTCGGCTCCAAGGCGAACGGTGCTTAATTAGACCCGACGCTAGCGAGGAAAGCTAGTAGCTCTGAGTTGGCGGATGGCCCGACCAGCTTAGGGGAGGCACGGAGAGGGTTAACGCGCTTATTGCAATCCCACATCCTGTCGTGCGTTTGGCGGAGAGCGGATATTAAAGGCGTGAGCCTGGTTGCCCCATTCCTGGGGAGCAATCCTCTTCGTAGCAACAAGTAATTGCGTCAGCGACGTACGACGGCGGGATACACGCGAAAGCTCATATCCCTGCTCAACAATGATGCGAGTGTGATTTTTGTATTTATCCAAAGATCCTACACACATAACATGGGAATTGTTTTGGCCGTGTAATAGAAAATCCTGCTATCAACCTATCTTGATTTGTGTAACCAAAATGTATATAATACAATTTCAAATAATAGTCAGAACTCCCTCGGCTCTTTATATTTTCCGTAGACATTCATAAGTATGACATATAAGAAAGTATACTGAAACTTAAAAAAGTGAGGTTACAAATCGTTGTCAAATCGCACAACACTATGTTTTCGAGCAAGAGCAATGCTTTTCCATTTCCAGCGAACACGCCCAAGTGCGTACGAAGCCTTCTTCCCGTTTCCATTCTAGCCGTGCATTTCAAACAAATTTTATGTCGTACCTTTTATTATAAGTAAATTATGCCGGTAGATGGCCGGGAAACTTAGGGGCAGTCATTGACCGTAGCGACGTCTCAACAGCATGACTGCGAGTTCGAGTTCCCGCCTCGGGCATGTGTATTTGTGTATTGTCTATTTGTGTATTGATGTTCCTTTCAACCCTCACCCATCTTCATCGTTCCATACTCTTAGGCTAACAACCTTGCAGGAAAAAAAACAGGGATTCAGCTAAGAAATGCTGATACACTCCCCTCGAAAGAAAATTGCACCAGCAAGATGCACGCGTTGGTCCAAGTTGGCAATTAAACAAAGTGATCTATTGAATAGTATGTGACCTCTTCGTAAATTCACTCCGTTTTTGGTACCTCACTTGTTTAAAACCGAATAGGAGGGACATCAGATCGCTCTCTTTGCAGCTTTAATACGTACGACGATATTTCATCCAGTGGCACTTTCGTTCACCTCGCCCCGAGTGCGCGCGCGCCAGGTGCCCTGATTGACGGCGCGCGCGCATGTCTTCCGTTGTTTGCGCGCCGCCCGCTCGGGCCGGCTTCACCCGGTAAACAGCGCGCGTCACGTGGGCCCGCGCCCCAGCGCGCGTGACTGCACCGCCCACTGATGGAGTGAGGAGAGGGAAGGAGAGAGGGGGAGGGAGAGGGGAAGGAGAGGGGAAGGAGAGGAAGCGGAGGGGGAAGGGGAGAGGGAAGGAGAGGGGAAAGAGGGGAAGGAGAGGGGAAGGGAAGGGAGGAGGGAAGGGGAGAGGGAAGGAGAGGAAGGAGAAGAGGAAGGGAGAGGGGAGGAGAGGGAGGCGCAGAGAGAGGGGGAGGGAGGGTGTGAGGGAGAGAGGGGCCTGCATGACGGCGGAGCACGAGGCATTTCGATGGCAGTTCCTGCACCCACTCGCAAGCGCTGCGCCCTCTGGATACCTTCGGCGGAAGCACACGGGACCGTCGTTAATTAAGTATAATAATTATTATTATTCTAATTCCGCAAAATGTGTAAGAACATGGCTAAACTCGCAGGTTATTCACGTGACTGGGATGTGCAAGCTATTGCTTTATTTGGAACGGATCACTATTTGCGCAGAATATTGTAGAGTTCTCTGCATTCTGCACCGACATTCTCTGCATCTGCTTGTTAGGAAGCAGTTTGCAATCAGACTAGATTTTAAATCCAACCGACTCAAAACATTTTTAGTCGTGAAACAGAGGAATAATAATAATAATAATAATAATAATAATAATAACAGTAAGTCAGCATCATTACAGAACACGTGATTCGATAATGACAAAATAATTTGAAGTTGAGAGTGTTTATTATTGTGAGAAAGCATGAGGTGACGGTAAATCTAAAACGCTCTTTTATTTACAGAACTCTCACGAATATTAGAATAGAGAGGCCCTCTATGGTGACACTACCAGATATTAAGATAAGGAATAAGAACATGTACTGAACTTTGATGACATTTCTTCAATAAACTGAACTTTACTCTTGTATTGCTCGTTTGAAATCTGACTGAGTTCATGCTAAACAAATGTTATTTGGTGTCTGCTAGGAGCGTTGTATAATTGCTGCTTCATGCAACCGTTTACTGTAAACGATTATCCCATAATATTTATCATTAACCGTACAAAACGTTCTGCATGAAACTTTATGTAATTGGTATTAATACAATCGTATAAAGTTACTATTCTAGCTCGTTCCTCGTATAATCACATTATCATCATCATTTATACTCCTATATTAATACCCACTTTTAGATCCTTTTATAATACACTATTATCATATTCTGGAGTCTTGATCGCCCTCAACTACTGGGCTTTGATACATTTATCATCAATCATATCATTATCATCATATCATATTAAACATTGTTTTAACACCAAATGTAATAATTTGTAGGATTAACTATTAATTACTACAAGTTAATTTTTTTTTATTCACGCGTGCTGTAACTTCCACAGCAGACTAAAATTAGTTCAGAAAAGCTACATCATACTAATAAAAGATAATAATCAAGGATCTAAACTGAGTTCCGCATTTAAGCGAAGTATGAAAATTTTTTCAAACTAAGCGACAAAAACAACCAAACGTCGCATTATGTTCGGTTTGTGTTCTACTTTTTAATGTACATGCTCTGGATGGAGGAACCTGATGTGACGTTGGGAGCGATAGAATCTGTTCCACAATGTACCCAGGGGCTGCACACAACCACAGCAACACGCACGTCTCGCGCGCGCTGGGGGTTGCCTACCAACAAGCCTGCAGGCGCTGCTGAAACTATGCTGTGTCAATGGTGTATTCAATGAAAAAAGTTATACAGAGGGAATGAATGAATACTTGATATTATGCATAAATTGAGTATTTTTAATTAATTACGACTTGATTACATCTTTCAATGAAAACACTATACCAAAACCAGTGTTCAAAGAAAAATGCCACCGTATTTATCGTGGAAACAACTAAAGAAATATTTAAAATAGAACAAAATAATTTTAACAAAAAATGTATTTAATATACATTAGAAAGAAAAGATCGAAGTACTGCTATTACTAAAAAAACACCAGGTAAATTTATAATCTTCTTTCTCAAGACTCAGCAAATTTTTTTAGATAAACTTGAAAACCAGACAGGAATATAAAAAAAACATTTTTTGCAACAAAAGTCGTAATCCAAACCCCATGATATCCCAGTTGACGACTGAAACGCCGCGTGCATGTCTTGAGGAAAATCTTCAGCTGCCAAAAATTATAAAGCGATTGACAAAATTTCCTTCATTTATCAAAGGCACCGAGCACAAA
>BOPP01000007.1:8618205-8633389 GCA_017312745.1 Gryllus bimaculatus
CCCCCTCACTGGGCTCCGCTCGCGGCGGCGGCCTCTCCTGCATACTGCATCGCGCGGTAATGAAAGCCGCCCCGCGTGGCCACGCAAATGCGCAGGAAGGAAGCTACTACTGCATCCTGGAATTGCTTTTCGTTTCTTTTCTTTACACGGCAATCAACGCTAGAGCGTGGAAAAATCAACATTGCGCCAAGGAGGCAGTTGTGAGTTCTAGGTGACCACTTGTAAATACATAGCACAAAAGGAGCACTAAAAAAAGCTGAAACTGAGAAGCAGGACACATACACTACATGGAAAATCGAACTCCCGTCCACAAATTTTGTTTAATGTTCTTCAGTACGCATTCCGTAAGTCTTAATAAAATTAGAGAGATTTACAAACTCTGAAAAAAAAACAATCACTCTTCACTGTGAACACACGTTAGTGATGCTTCTGAAACCGTAATTAAAGTACAATATTTTAAATTTACCATCTAGGTCTACGTTGTAGGCGATAATAGCAAAAAATCCTACTATCCACCTTCATTTCAAAACAATGCGTCACATATATTTCGATTGTAACCGACATTTTTTTACAAAAGGGAACATGTTTAAAACGACTAATGGACACAGTGTTTATGATTCTCGCTAATTTTTGCATGTAAAAGCTCTCTTCGAACTGAACGAAACTCGCTACCTTCGCTTCGCTAACGTACCAGAAACGCTTGCTCGCGCTAGCCTAACAATTACCTTCGAATGCTTTTGGTTGATCGATTGCAACTTCTACAACAAATACAAAATTAACAAAAGAAAAGCAGAGAAGCGTTCAACCAATTAATTTTAAAATGTAATTCAATGTAGTGTTTATACTTTAACATCGATTTATAATTATTAATAGATATAAGACTAAATGATAACACTTGAGGCCTATACCTTTATTTTGGACCAAAAATCACATTTGCGTCGGTAAGATGTTCAAATATCTTTCGAAACGAAACTCCGAGTGTTTTAAATGTATAGTTTCATTGGTTATATAACATTCCTTCCTAGTGTTTAATGAATGGGCAAACTATACGAGTAGCAAACCAGTTCCTACGTTAAAGTAAAAGCCATCGTCTCTCATAAGCAAATCCAGCACTTTATCGCAGATGTACGATTAGGAAATTTCAATGTGCAGTCCTTAATTTATTCTAACTAGGAAATAAATTTGATTCCGGTCGAGAAGGCAAAACTTCAGCTAATATCCGTGCATGTGAAATTCTACCGTGCAAAACGTGTAATGACAATTGCGTTTTTAGACAATTATCATTACACTTATTTTTGATTGCATTTACCATTAACATTTTAGATGTGGTTTATGTGGCGGTGGCGACGACTGTAAAGGGATGTCGATTACAAAAGTGCCAAAGTGGCATTGGAATGACGGCATAATCAATAAAAATATACTGATAAGAAAATAAGTACGTTATGCTGCTGCTGTGGTGGTGACACTTTTTGCAAGTGATTGTTGGGACGATCGTGATGTCGGGGATTAATTATGTTACTAGTAGAAGTAGAAGTAATTGAAATGACAAAGGAAATTATAGAAATGGTGATATTTAGGGGATGGTGATACTGAGGAATGGGACGAGAACGGTGGTAGTGGTGATGGAATGATGACTCTGATGAACTGATTGATTAATGATATCGGACGCGTCATCGGCTAGTCATTTCCCGTAATCCCGTAAAAGTAGTGTATTTTTCCTCTCGAAGTGGCGGTGCTCTTTCCCCATGGGATGGTAGCAGGATTTTCGACACAAGCCAGTTAACTAGGTCAAGTTCTGCGGCTGTTCGGAGAAGAATTCTAGACTGCTCTAATAGGTAGTTTTCCGTGGGTTCTCTGATCTATACCAGGCGAATGCTGGAGCAGAACCCTATCAAACAGGCCACGGACCGAGTGCGATCATTCTGTCCCATTGTTAGTCCCTTACACATGCAATACACTACCGCACATGCCGGGAGTCCGGTCGGGAGCTGAGAGTTTGTCCCGGCTGAGGTGGTGAATTGTTGCTGGGAGATATCTGGTTGAAAAAAAAAATCCTTAGGCCGACGGTAGGTCGGTGCCGTATCTCGCCATCCAGCGAAGCACGATCACGTCTCCTAAGCAGAAATGCTCTACACTTACGAGGCGAATGATCTTAGCAGTCGTCGCGCCCGGAATCGTAAGCAAGCAATCAATCGATGGTAGCGGCAGGCAGTAGAGAGAAACCTGGAGAGGTACGTAAAGAGAAGCGACGTAGCGGCACATATTAAAGAGCACGCAAAAGAGGATCTCCGAGAGGCGGTCGAGAGGCGCACGCGCCCAAACGCCGCGGCCACATTCACCGGAAGCCATGGCGGGGCATGGGGGTTTGGGTGGGAGTGGGGCATCGGGGATGCTCGCTCCATTTCCGGCGCCAATTCCCTGCGTAGCAATTAGCGTTGCGGGCAGCACCGGGCGCTGGGGCGGGGCGGGGCAGAATTTGCGAGACGCAGCAGCCGAGCGGGACACGCGCGCGCAAATGGAAAACGCGCGTGCGAGGAAAATTCGAATTGCGCCTCTGCCTGACGCCGTCGGCTGTTTTGCGCGCGCCCCAACTCGCAGATAAGCTCGGCACGTGGATGCTCGCTGCTCGCAAAGGGGGCGCGCCCTGTTTGCAGCATGGGAAGCACGTAGGTGCTACAGGAAATCCCATTTCGAAACTCGAAAATGGCCTCTTACGTTTACTCGGTTAGTACTTGGGAGGTAAAAGGCAGCACGTCACATTTACCTATTTTCAGATGTGAAATATGTATTTTCATCTTTGAATGAAAGTGGAATCGTTATTTTAACTGCTAACTTCGTTATCAATGTCTTTAGGACTTAGCTTTCAATACCTTCAAGACGAACAATAAAACTGAAACAAACAAGCATTGCCCAATTCAGAAAAAAAAAAATGGTCGTATCCTTTACAACCGGGCTACAGGCTATTTCCACGCACACTCTTTACCACGTAAAGAGTTAATCCCTGTAGGTACTGATCTTTCTTTCTGCTGAAAGTACGAAAATCACATTGTGACTCCAATCAGAGAGTTCAGTTCCCTAGTGCTAAACAATAGCAGCAAGATTCTAGACTAACACAATCCAACCTCTTCGTCTCTGATCCGAGGAAGAAAATAAAGGGCAATGTGAAAATACTGTTAGCAATGAAGGGGATTGTGAGCATGGCAAGTGAGAGTAACACTTGACACGGGCGGTAAATCCATTTCCCATGGGCCATGAAGTGAAGAGATGTGAGTAGTTCGCGCGCGCGCGTGTGTGTGTGTTTTTTCTTTTCTTTCTTTGTGTGTGTGTGAAAACTAATTATGACAATTTGAGGAGCAATTCTTTTAAAATTCTATCTTCAATGACTAACAATCTTTCCAGAGTGATGTAAAATGACGAGAACTTTTTGTATTCCAACCCTTACATTCGACGTATCGTCGGAAACGTAGATGATAAAGTCAGTTGATGCGTGCAATATGACAGGCAGAATAAGACAATGAGGCATTTTGAATTTTCACTCAAAATGCTTTTATTGCTTTTTTAGATTTGTTTTCCCGTTTGTGTCTAACGAAGCCATAGATACCTCTCACACGACCGGAGCCTGCATAGTTTTCACTCAATTTCTGAACGCATAGTAAATTAGTAGCGTAGGTAACGAAGGATTATTTACTCCTCGTTCTCATCAGAACGAACAGGGGGAGAAAAAAAAATCAAAAATAAATTCAGCGCCTCGCAGCAAATACTGATTTACAGAGCTCGGCGCACGCAATGAGGAGCGGAGCGGGCGCGTCGCAGCGTCGCGCAGTCGACCCGGGGCTTAATAAAACGGTGCCAGAGATCTCTCTCGCCCCGCGCCGCCCCGCGCCGCCCCGCCTCGCGCCGCCCGCGCCGCTCCCACCGCCCCGCACCGCGCCGCCCCCACCCGGAGACGTCGCCCTCGGCGGGGGCTCATCACGCGAGGGCGCGGGCGGAGACGGGGGCGGGGGCGACGCGCCAATCTGCGCCCGATCGCCCATCGCCCGCGCGCCAGGGGGGCGATGACGCACGCGGCCGCCCCCCCCCACCTACCCACCCCTTCCACCGCCCCCGCGAGGCGCCAAGCGGCGGCACCCGACCCCACGCTGGAAGGGCCACCCCCACTACCTACAGGGTTCCCGCGCTTGGCAGCACGGAGGGAAGGACTTCAACGGGGTTGAGAATACCGTTCCACGCACAGGAACTCGCTGGTCGCTTAAAGATGTTCTTACGAAGAGCCACAGGTAAAACTGCGTCTTTTAGGGCTTGAAAGGCATGCTAAATGTTCAATTTTCAGAACAAAAAGTGAAGCGACGCTCAAGTGTTCAGACAAATCTGTGAATGCAGCTAACAAACAACTTTCTTTGATCGCATCTGCTAATACTGGCAGTTACGTACCATTTGAAGATTTGTACACTTAGTATCATATATAACTATTGTACGTAATTAGTTATCTTATTATAACTATAATTAAAATCTCTCAACTTTAACTCTTGCGTTTGCGAAAATACTTTCACATACAGTGAACGCGTTCACTTATATCAGATTCAATAAACTGCCTAATAATTCATTCACCATATAGTTCCCCTGGTTACATACATAAACCACGTTAACCCTCGTCATAACAAACAGCACCCATAAATATTCTTTACTAACATTAAACACATCAATTACAACAGTTTTTCTTGTGCTTCTCCTGTATTTTCAATGCGTTTCCCCCGAGTATTCATCTATGCAATTAATTGTGCAGACAATGGCGTGCGACTTTGTCAATATAAAATAAAAGTTTAATTTAAAGACAACCACACAGCCTTTAATAGTACAGTTATCAATAAAACAGAATCAATAGTTATACGTATGTCTTCGTGTTTGCGCAAATTACAAAAGTACGAACGTTTGATGGGTTAAAAGAAAATTTTAGAGAAAATATTATACAGTCATAATTAAATTTCGTGACAGAAATGATGATTCGTTAGCTTCATTATACAGAAGTTTTGTATCACGTTAAAAACTTATATTTGGATGCAATGTATGAAAAAAAAACCTAACAAATAGGAAAGGCGTTCACAGACTTGTGCCAACCCTTCCGCACACCTACCACGAAAGGCCCTACACGGAAGAGCCAAATCTTACGATTCAGCTGTACTTTTCGAATAAATAATCATATTCAAACTTAAGATCACAGACTACAACGAAACACTTGATAAAAACTGTCACAGAATTGACGTTATGCAAACTCTACATAAACAACAAACACTAAAAGTAGAACGTTAAAAAAATTAAGTATTACGAGAGGAAACAATTCAAGAGTTAAGTGCTGCAGGTGCCAACGTAAACAAATATTAATTCTGGCGTGATTGTCTAACCGTAACTGGCAAGTTCTAGGAACCAACATATCTTAGCAAATTAGGGGACTACTTGTCTTATATCATTTTTTATATTAATTATTAATATTTTCATTTTGAATATTAAATGGGTTCGGTAAGTTCACTAAATAAATTTTATTTCCAAAAATTACCCGAAATTGTAATTTAGCGCGGCCGTGTGTATTTCTTTCAATACAGCAGACTCTTAGGATACTGGGATAAGTTCATGAATGAAGGACGTGAACTTTTCCCAACACGCTCCCATTCTCCTGCGCCGGAAGAAAAACACGCGACGGCGAACGAGATCCACCGGGTCGTCCGCTGAGTCAACTTGTCGCTGCTACTTCTCCGCCGCCCTGCCCTCGGGCGAACTTTCCGCGCGGAGCGCGTGACCTTTGTGGAGGCGCCTTTCCTTCGCACAGACTTCTTTTCCACCTCCGCGTTCAGGTGGCGCGCCCGCCCCCGCCGCCCCCAGGTGGTTTCGCTGCCGCCTTTAATTGCCAGCTCCGGGCGCCCGCGCGGGGCGGCTCTCCGGGGCCACACCCCTCCGCCCCCCCCATGCCACTCCACGCCACGACCGGGTGATGTAGCGCGAGGCAACAACAGTTGACCCTGTTGCCTGTGATCGGGAGGGCCTGAAGTTCGAACCCCCGCACATTGGCTACACAGCTAAGCCGAATTCAGTCGCTCTCTGGAGAATTGTGGAGTCGGCTGCTCTGAACGGTGGTTCTCCGATCAACACTAGGCGGATGCCGGAGCAGTTCCCTAACAAACGGGCCACGGGCCGCGGGCGATCTTTCATTCCTCTTGCTTATCCTATTCTCATCCTCACCCTCTCGTATGTACCACACATTTCGGGATATTAGTGAAATGCTTTTAGGTAGTCACCGCTCGGACGGTACCCCGCTGGAGGGAGATTCCCAGCAGGTGAAAACTCCGCAAGATGACTGTAGAACCGGTTAGATTTGATTCCAGTACACGCCTCACCTCCCTCCCTCCCACCTTCCTTCCTCGCCACGCATAGCACCGCTCCGCTCTGTCCGTAATCCCCACGCACGTCGACACATCCGAGTTAGGATGTTGCTAAGCTCTATTCCCTACAACGTTCTGTCGCCTCGTCATCATCATCCCATCACCCTACGCTCCTTCCTACTTGGCACCGCTCAGCTCCACTCTCGCTTCGTCCTACGCTCACTTTAGTCCCCATCGCCCCCCACGCACACCGAAACACATCAGTGGTTGATGGATTGATTTAGTGATTTCGACCGCGACAACTGATTAAGTCATTAATCCCGTAAGTGTAGTGGGTATTTTATCGCTAGCGGTGATATTACTCCCGCTGGATGGCGAATTTCGGCGCCGTCCAACCCCAACGGATGGCGGGGCGTTTCCCCAACTAGGTATGCCCCCCCTCTCCCCCAGCGGGGCACCGCCCCTGCCTGGACAAGCTCTCGGCCCCCGACTGATCTCCCGTCATGTGTCGGTGGCTCGGTCGGGCACCTCCTGACCGCCCGTGCCGGCGACGTCGGCGCCACTTGCCCCCATCCGGACATCGACTCAGCGCTGGCTCTTGGCCTTTCGCACGACAGCACACGGCGCTTCACGGAGGAAGAAGTATCAAGCGCCAACGTAAATGTCGAGGGCAGGAAGTGCCACGTGAGTGCCTACAAAGGAGCGTCAACGAAAGGTTAAAAAGAACATGAAAAGTCGATAGGTAAAGGAAATGAAAAACAATAATAGTAAGGGAAACATAAAATGAAGAGCGAATCAGATTGTGTCACATTTACTCCCGATTTTTACTCGTCATGTAGTCAGGATCAATCTTGAACGATGATTCATAGTAAAGCAACCACCGGTCAAGTGATGCTGCATCCCCCACCCACAAACCGAAGACATTATTTCACTATTGTGTTTTTTATTCTCTCAAACAAAAAATTATAAGCGTAACAACGAAATAATTCCTGCGCACACAAGCCTAGATAGCTAAGGAATAAGTTCCCAGGTATTTTTGCTTTTGTCGAATTTTCCCGAGCCCAATTGTGGCGCTGGAGTCGCGAAACAAAGGACGGTGGCATTACGCTCAAAACACAATGACGGATCTTACGCACGAATTATTTCGGGACGGTCTTGGTTCTTGGACACGAAGGCGGTTCCCACTATAGTTACTTTATGAATGAGCTCCTCTGCGATATTTCTGTTACGCAACCAGTAAAACATAGGGAGACCACGCGAAATAAACGTTTCCATCTCCAACACAGTATTCGTGAAAGAGAAAAAAAGAAAAAAAAAGAAAAAGAAAAAAGAAAAAAAAGAAAAGAAAAAAACTAAAGTATCAATGTTTCCTGCATTTGTGACCATTTTCTCTTGACATACTTTGAACCCAATACACATATAACAGTAAGTTCCCTTTCCAAAAAAATTCTTATAAACCGTAAATTGTACACACACGGAGGAGTACACATATACGTATCTTTTATGGAGACTCCACATCTTTTACTTCTACTGACACTTCATTCACTTCACGAAGTATCAGCTTTGTTTCTTATTTCTTTTAATACTTAACTAAATGCGTAATTTATCAAGAACACAGTGTGCGAAATTAAAAGTTTACTAAAAGTGTGTTAAATAAATAAGACTTCAGAATATGGAACTGAAGAAAGAAGATATGAAAGGAGACTACACAGAAATGACGGCAACAGAAATCGGAAAGTAGTGGAAGAGAATTTCTGCCACTCGAACCCTGGATTACGAATGAAGATGTACAGAAAGAACATATCGAAAGATATGGAAACGATAACAATACATGTCTTAGTCAGGAAACTACGTCATACATATAAAAATTGCCCTGAGAGTAATTGTGGGCTCATCAGTACCGGCTTTGGTCATCTTTCAGTAAAAGTGTTAGATTGTGTCGCCGAATGAACACAACCGCAAATTACCCACATCACAGAATTCAAATAAGAATTCGTAATAATAATAATAATAATAATAATAATAATAATAATAATAATAATAATAATATATAGACATACAGACCTGGTAAAATGAAATAGCGATTAATCGGTCATAATGGGTTGGTATCTGGGATAAAAGTAAAAGAAAAGTTTGACCTACACAAATGCACGTCTTCCTCTTCTCAAACACCAGGCCATCACATGCGAGATGACGCCATGTTAAACACTTTTCGCGTTCACCACAGCCACGCACAATATTAGATTCCAACGTAATTTCCCTTCCCCTCCCGCCAACTTCCTCCGCGCGGCTTCCAGAGCACACGCGCAAGTAGGTGAAAAGACCCTCCTCCCTCCCCCCGCTCCCCCGGCAAATCCTCTGCTCCCCTGCTGCTTCCGAACACCCTCGCGCATCCCGCGCCTGCCGCTCCGTTCCGTTCCGCCAACCCTCGTCGCGCCCTGCTCCGCTCCACTCTCCTCCCTCGCGCCACCCGCCCAATGCGCCCAGCCCGCTCACCTCCACAGCACCGCCCAGAGTCCGCTCCACCCATCCCATTCCCTGCTCAGCACCGCCCAGCTTTCCACCCGCGCAGTCCCGTCCCATCCAGCCAGCCCCGCCCCCCGCCACATCCAACGTCGCACCGCCTCGCGCAGCTACGTCTTCTCCGATCCACCTCTTGCCGTCGCACCGACCCAGTTCGCCTGCCTCATCCTTGCCCCCTCGCTGCTCATTCTGTCACATCCCGCTCCTCTTCCCACTCGCTTTGCATAGTTCCGTTCAACACCGCCCTCTCTCCACCACCACCTCCTCCTCCTCCTCGCCCCCATTCCGCCCTATCCACCCGCCCTCCCCCACCCCCACTCTCCACTTCGCTCAATCGCACCACCATCCTCACTCCATCGCTCCACGTCGGCCCTGCACCGTTCCGCTCAATCCCGCCCCTCAACCTCAACCCACCCACCCACCCCATCCCATCCTGCCTCGTCCCGTCCTCCTCCTCCCCCTCGACGCTTCCGCTTTCCGCCGCGTCGATTTTCCGCCTAACGGCGCTTCGATGGGCGCGGAGATGAAAATTCCGCACCGCGGGGAGTCTCCCTGGAAGACTTCCCCTCCCCCGCTCCCCACCTCCTCACGCCTTCCCGCACCGTCCGGCTCCGGTGCGTTCGCTCGCTTGTCTCCTCGCGCCAGGTCCCGTCATCTGGGACGACACGCTTCGGCAGATTTGCGAACAGTAGGTCAAAGTTAACGCCAAGTACAACTTGCTTCACTAATAGCTCAAGGTGCAGAACCTTTATGCACCTCGTCACCTTCTTCGTAAAACGGCAAGCGAGCATCCTCAACGTAATGTCCGTTCAAAAGCTCAAAGTTTCTCTCCTCCTCTGTAAGTTTTAGATCGTATTTCCTCAGTATCAATGAGGAAGCGTACAAAAATTCTCTACAAAAATTGACAGAACAATAATGATAACACGAGAGATTATTTTTAGTATTAAGAGATTATTTGTATTAAATACAGATTTAACTGATTAGACATTAACAATGTTGTTCACAGTAAACGTTTAGAAGTGTGCTATGTATAACCTGGATTGAGCCAATATTACGGTCAGCCCTTGAAGCCGCGGTCATTGTGAAATTCGAAATGTTAAATACAAATAACAGTGTAAATAAAAATTAATACTACTACTAATAAAGTAATCACAATATGATTCTAAAAAATTCCTAAATCAGATCACATGTGAACAATTTAGGAATGCATATCAAATTTGGCATGTCAAATTTACAACATATGAGCATGTCTTTCGCCATGCCGGCTATATTTCTATTTATGAAAATTTACTTCATTAAAATTGCAAATACATTACGTTTCACATTCATGAACGTTATAGATGATTGTTTTGGGACCTCAAGCATGGGACATCAATGTCTATTTAAATCCCGTGAATGTCTATAAAACGACTCACCATTACATTAAGGAGACGTCCAATTATATTCCCTGACGAGAAAAATGCCATTAAACGTTTTCCCTATTACATCAAGAATAATAACTAGTTACAAGAGAGAAGGAATGAGGATGAATAAGTGTGTGAGCGAATATTCCAGCGAAGTCATGGCATGGATAAACAACGCAAGTGCCAGTGAAGGTCAATTCAAACTCGAAGCCCCAAAATTCGATTCTACATCAACGTATGAACAACTACATTTTGCACATTAGAGATTCTCGTTAACGCAGTAGACTGCTTTCTTCATTTGTCAAAACTAGTGGTACCGGCCGGGATCATTAACTTCATACGAAGTACCGGAATTTTTGTATTTTAGAAAGAAAAAAAAAACAACTGGGCAATGAACATTGAAGAATATCTGAACACAATGATCGGGTAGGTTTTTAAATATCCCTCACCTCTTCTAGGTTCTTAGAAATACATCTTTTACAGATACACTCCAGACAGTATACTATTTACTGTATCTCTCTGAAGTTTGTCATTGAAGAAAGAAAGAAAAAAAGAAAAAAGAAAAACGACGCACGCACTCGCGCGCACGGACGCACGCACACATCTTACGCATTAGGCATACGATTTTAAAGAGATTTCTTTTGAATACCTGGGAAACTTCTCTTTGAAGCATCCTGCCCATCAACGAACGTTTCAAAACTAAGCAAACCGAATCTCAAAAACACGACACGAATCTGTAACGCTCCAGGAGTTTTCCGACATTATTACTTTCCTGGGAAATATCTTTCTACGGGAGCTGCGCAAAGGTCTTAAGACTCCCCCCCCCCCGCACCTACCCCGCAATGGGCATCGAAAACTGAGCGAAACGAATCTCGGAAAAACACTAAGTCAGCACGGAGCGCCCCAACATCATTACTTTGCGCAGAAACAGCCTTCCAGATGGGCGGCATCAAAGATCTTAGGACTCCGGTCCCACAAAGGACGACAGCTGCAGAGCAATTGCGAGAACTGAAACACACATCCCTCAGAGATAAATTGCAAACATATATGGTTTTATTGAATCTCCTTTAAGATCGAGAATAAAGGAAAACTACACAAGCAACAACACCTGATTTTAAGTATAACGCAGTATATTTGTTACAAGGAACTTTTTTAGAATGTCTTCTCTCTGAAGCAACAAGTGCCGGGATGGCCATCGAAAACGACGTGGTTGATTGGCGATACCGGGCGCGACATCTAAGGATATTAGTCCCATATGTGTAGTGTATGTTTCTTACTCGGGAGGTAGCGGTGATCAGGATGGTCAGATACGGCGCCGATCTACCCGTCGGTTTGCAAAGTTTTCCGCAACTAGGTTTATCCCACCTGCGAGGCTCCGCCTCAGTCGGGACAAGTTCTAAGCCCCCGACATGTGTGGTCATCCATGCGAGTGGAAGTTTACTTAAGAAACGGAAGAGCACAGGGCAAGAAAGAGGAAGGAAACATCGCGCGCGGTTACGTGGTCCATTTGTTCCCCTAGAGTCGAGAAGCGAAATCAATCTCAAAAAAGCACAAAGCACTCCACGATGCCCACCCAACATCATTCCCTTCCTGGAAAACGTCCTTCCAGACGAAGATCTTGAGAGCCGAAACGACAGCAGAGGCGATCCCGTACCACGGCCGTCCGCTCCCTGCAAAGCCCAAGGGCGCGGCCGCCGCCTGCATTATTGAGGTCCGCGAGGACCGTCAAAACGCCGTCACGGCCTCATAAAGCCGCGCTCGAGACCGCGCCGCGCACCGGATTCAAATTCTTATGAGGCAGCCACGTCCTCTGCAAGGGACGGAGAAATAAAAGAAGGAGCTCGGAGAAAAAGAAAAAACACGCCGGTTATATAAGAGGTAATGCTTCGAGAGGTTATGACTTCACAAATAAATTTACGAGCCGCGAAGCGGCGAAATGTACGTTATCGATTTATTAAATTATATTTCATCATTCATTAAGGTCTTAAGTCTTTAACTAAATCTATCTGCTTAAGAATTGTCTTCCTGCGACCAAAGAATTAGAATTAAAAAGCTTAACATTTCTAGTATTCGTTTTATTTGATTCGCTAGCTTCGACTACAGCTAGCAGGCTAGTCTAATGATCATGAGGAAACATAACCAGACTTCTTTCACAGAAACAGGTAACGCGAAAGCATGATTTGCATTTAATTACACTTATGAGATCAGAGTAACGAGAAAAAATTGAGAAAACATAGTATTGCAGAAGATTGAAAGTGATTGAATGCACGTGTATTGAGATAGGATGCAAGCCCAATACTACTGGAATGACGTAATGGGAAGAAAGGGAAAGATGGTTGAGAATTTAGAACCAAAGCAGTTTATCATCGCTAGTTTGTTTTAGGTTTGACCTTTTGGTCACATCGGTGCCAAAAATATGTAATTTTTATATTCAACAAATTCACGAACCAACGACCATCCCTACAGAATGTTAAAATTCTATGGCTGCACAAGAACGTTCTATTTCATTATATATAGGGGATGAAATTAAAAAATGTATAAAACTGCCAAGAAAGAGTACATTCATGAAACATTGCAATTACTTGAAGACTAGTATCCAATATTAGACTTCGAATGGACTTGAGTGTTTAATGCATTAGTGCACTTAAGACATTCGCAACGAAAACCAAAATAAAATGCTTCAACCGTCGACATTATTTTACAATTACAATTCAATCAACAGCTCGAGGAAACCATATGGTTTCCCTGAGCGTCCTCCAACTCCACGCAGAGCTTTAGGAATCTCACCCGTTCGGCAGTGACATCACCAGCCAACTTGAAAGTTACTGGATCAGTTAAACCTGTTTGCGTCCGAATTGAGAGATGACTGCAGAGACCAGATCCCAGAGTTAAACCTGCTATACGTGCGAAACTCTTTTACAAGCACACTCCCTAACACGCCTAAGAAACTACTCAGACCACTCCGCGATCAATCTCTAGAATAGAATGGCAATTACCAGCATCTCGGACTTCCAAGTTAACTTGAAATTCTTGAATTTCAATCTTTTCAGAATTGGAGAACATCCATCAGAAACGTCTTAATATCCTAAGACCCGTACCCGAAACTCCACATCCGGTCTATCACCTCGTTCCTATTCCTATACAATGTGCTTTTGTCAATGCTATCTTTCTTTCCACAGAATAGTGTTTGAATAGCGAAATTTATGAAATAGAATCCTCGTTCACTGTTTTTAAACATTATCTGAAACTCCTGAAATTTTCTCTGAAGTCTATTATTCGCTCTCCACGATTGTGAAGATACTAGAACTCTAAAACAGTTTTTAACTTGCTACATATTCAACATTATTTTTGTTTTGATTTCCGCATTGCCCTTGAAACACACAAGTGCGGACCATCAAGTTGCAACGATTTACTTGTACATTAGTCACTTAAAATCTTGAATAACAAATATTAATTTAATATTTGCAGTTAGATTCTGAAGCCATAATACATCAAGCCGTTGCTCCTCTCCAGTATAGACTGGCATCAAAATGCACTTTGAACAAATAAACAATTGAAAAGTATATTTCCTAAGTGACGTATCTTAGTTCACGTTCAACCTTAGTTTCAGATAAGATTCAACCGTTCTCGACTAGGATTTGATATAGGAGCCATGTAATTCTTTATTCAGCAACGTAATGCAGGACCATCTTAAGAATGTATTAAAAAGGCACACCAGAAAACATCGCAACAGGAGAATAAGCTCCCAAATTTCCCTGGTTTTACCTTCCCATTTACCTTGTATCTACACGTAAATATCGTATTTACGGGAATCTACAATGTAGTACTCAAAATCGTGGTGCGCATTACATCTGAAGACACATTAGATTCGAGTGCAATCCGTTTCGTAGGGAATAATGATGATTCTTGATTATAATGATTACTGTGTTAATATACTCCCTTTGAATATGTACTTTCCTTATTTCATGCTCACTAATTTTTTTAAGAATATGTTTGCTAACTTTACGAAACTCTCAATTTTATAATCTTATGGTTTATATGCATAAATGATAAATCCATTGCGGTATTATATAAATTTTAATAAGAAATCGCAGCTATTATGTCAATGAGGTGCATTACAATCGATAAAAACATTTATACATAATATTAAGTTTTAAATATGGAGCGCATTAGATTCGGTAATACTTGAGCGTAAATACGGTAATACTTGAGGAAAGAAATTCCACTAGTGATTGTAAATTTTTGCAAAACCCCGATACGTCAAAAAGTTTTCTATGTCGACAACAAACATCGTTGTGTGAAATATCGGTATTTTAAATGCGATGAAACAAATGATATTTTCCCATCCTCTTTCCAATTTGAAATACAGGTATTTAACAAACGAGTTATATTTTATTGTTTGAACCCTTATAAGAAATACGTAAATAATATTTATCAACGAGAAGGAAATTTAACTATACTTATTATATTACCACATACAAAAAATTATCAAAACGGCAACAACACTGGAGAAAGGTTGAGAATAGCAAAGGGATTCGTGTCACCTGGGAATCGACAGCTGTTAGTGGCCGTTGACGACGAGCATCTACAAAATACTTAGATACTGGAAATTTTATATATATCTTGATTTTTTTGTTTTTAAAACCTCGATGTTTCTGGACAAGTAGATCGATCTGAAGAAAACCTCGATGTTTTAAAAGCATCCACTTTTTTTTGCCATCCCTAAATCCCACGCACCCATCTTCTCGTCGGAGAGCGCGCCTCGCGACAGACAGCGTCTCTTTAAACAGGCGCGCCGCGCGCGCGTAAAATCCAATAGGAGACCGCGACGCGACGAGACGAGACGAGGTTTAAAAATTCAACAACGACGTCGTCGACGTCGACGTC
>BOPP01000007.1:8636937-8654287 GCA_017312745.1 Gryllus bimaculatus
GGGGCGGTGGCGGTGCGGTGGCGGAGAGTGTCGTGGATGGCGGAAAGGGCAGCGAGCGGTGGTGATTCGGGGGCTGTAGCGCATGCAAATGCCAGCCCAGGCCGGCCCCGGCCTCGGCCTCGACCTAAGCCCTTCGTAGTGCACCGCCACCGCAGCAATCGATGCTCCATGGAGCTCCCTCGGCCGCCAGCCACGGAGAAAAGAACAACACGACTCGCGTTGACCGAGGCTCCAACGGGAAAATCAAGTGGACCGAAAGTTCACACAACGCGCTCTAAAACACTCGTGATAAAATGACGTGACAATCTACATAAACGTTACAATTGCAATTCGTTATTTAATATTCTTTTCAATTCACATCTTTCGCTACTTCCCTAATCTTAAAAGTCTTGACGATAAGTCACGGTGTTTTTTCTACAATCGCTACTTTTTTTAAAAGAATGGCTCGTTTATAAGTGTTTATTTTATCGCTTCTTAGTCATTACAAAAGTTGGTACTGTTATCGTTATATCATATGTCACGGAACTTCTGATTATAGGTGAAACTCATTCTGCGAAGAAGAATCGTACGTTGTGGATCAGAGATTGTGTTTGTGAAAATCTTCCAAGAAAATACAAATTGCCAAAGAATATAATAGAAAAGTAAATGCCTTTAGAGGTGTAAAAACAAATATCGCCCTAAGAGCTCTACATATTTATATTTGTGGAAAATTTCTAAAATTATATTGATCTGTCCTCCCCACGCATATGATAATGAACGATTCACGCACATTTGTCCTTGAAGCTTCAATTAAAGCTGACCACCGTTGTTGCGTGAAAACGGTTGTGAAAATTGGTAAAACGCATTCACAAACTAGTATCAATCAACTCCAGTTCTCTTCTAACAAGTCCGCGCGTCGCGGATATCCCAACACGCACTAGTCGCCGTTTACTTGTCGGGAGGAGAGGAGAGGGGAGGGGAGGGGAGGGGAGGGGAGAAAAGGAGACTGATAGCGGTCGGTCGGATCGCGATCGCCAAGGATCGATACGGAGTGTGGACGAGCGCGACCGCTCCGGAACAAGGCCATTAAGCCAATGAAATTCCGCCCTCCGCCCGCGGCCTCCGTGTCCGAGGGCGGAGCGGGCCCTGCTCGGCCCTCGCAGGGAGAGGGCGCCGCGCGGAATGGGTGCAAGCTTCGGTCGCAAGTGATCCGTGGGAGCGTAGCCGCTTAATTCGCGGTGTAATAATTTAATAGTGTAGCCGCTTATTTTGAAATTCGCTGCCTCGAAAAACGTTCGCTCGATGCAACCACCACGAAAACCTCACATAGTGTAGACAAGATAAGAGTAGGCACTTGGTTAATCGCGATATAATTGAATTCTTCACAACATGCTAAAATGGATCAAATACACTTTTTTTTCTAAAAAAAAGAACAATCTAGAAAATAAATCCAGTAATTAAATTAAAAAAGTTCCAGTCATCTGTTAACACTTTCTTTTTCCTTTTCCCTGTAAATTTCGCTATTTATGGCTCATGCCAATTTCATACTGAAGGATTCAATAATTACGCGTGCATTCGTAAATAAAATTAATTTTATTATGTGCATATAATTGTTAAGACAAGTTAACTTCAATTTCTTTGTGAAAAGGAAACCTTTTAGAATAGAGAAAGTGGAAAGAACTGATTAGAATTAAAAAGCGTTGCATCGGAATAGACTATACCACTTCCTTTTGCATGATCAGCAGTAAATCATATTTCAACGAACATGGTTTTTCTATGATGTGCACTGGCAGTTTCGGATGAGCAGACTGTTGTTGCAGCGAGTCTCGTCGCAAATCACCATCCACCGCCACAAAGACACAAGCACACGAGGGTGTATAGAACGTCGTATACACGCGGAAACAATCGCATTTCCAATTCTCGGCTGACCATATATGCACCCCACAAATCACAGTGCAGAGAGTGAATTATCACGGCGGCAATATGAAATTCCAATAGGCTTAACACCGAGCAATACTTTCAGGTTTAAAATGATAACGACAGGCAATAAAAGTGGCCCGAGTAAGTTAGGAACTGAGAATAAAGCAGATGATAAGGAAACGAAGACGTGTTTTGTAGCAGAGTGAAAAATTGTAGGAAAGAATCAAGGAGCTGAGACGAACGCAATAATGAGAAGACAGAGGGGTACCCACGAAGGAAGAAAAACGTCAATGATCAAGATAAGTGAGAAAAGCATGCTACAAAAAGGAAATACTTTCTCATATTAGTTATTTTCCGATTCTGTCGAGTCTGGACTAGCGTTTCGTTTTGCTCAATCTTCTTCCCAGCAGCCACCTACTAGCACCTGAAAAATCTACAATCTACGGCCACGCGCAGTACTTATGGCTCCTGGGGGAACATTGCCAGTGAAGACCACCTTTACGGATAAAAAAAATAGCAGATATAGAGACAAGTATTTGATCAGGCAAGGTGAGAAGAAAAAGAAACGAGTTGAAGAAACGAGAAGAAAACGAGTCACAATGAACATGAAAGCAACAAGGACATCAGGTGTGGGTAGACACTCAGAAACTGGACGGGAGCAGCAAAATATATCCGGTGAAAGAAGAAAAAGAAGAGAACAGAGGAGAGAAATTAAACCGAGTTGCACAAAAAGAGACCAGGAGCTGGCAGAGAATATAAGGGAAAAGGGATAAAGTGGGAGGAATGGAAAACAAAATCGCAGACCGGAAACCGGAGAGACGTGACAGCAGACGATAACAAGGAGGAGAAAGTAGAAGACGAAAAACTGAACGAAGATGGGCAGTTCCAGAGATAGCGACGAGGAAACCCGAGAAACAAGACGGTGATACGGGAGAGAGCAAGGCACGGTGGAAAAGAAAGCAAACGCCAGAGAAGAGTGAGAGAAACGCCAAAGAAATCAACTAAACGAAGTCAAGCTGTCCCACAGAAAGAGAAGAGGAACCACGAGAAAGATGGCGAGAAAGGAGGAGGCTAGACAAAGTAGAAGAAGAAAGGGCGACATTCGCCAAGGAAAGAGACTTGACCAAGTCTAGACGTTCCAGAGAAAGAGACGAGAACAGCGAGGTGAGTGAGCAAAGTAGAAGAAACCAGTCGCGAGAGAAGCGCCAAAGAAAGCAAAGGCCAATAAGGGCAGGGGGCGTGAGCGGGCGCGGGCGCGGGCGGAGCCGCGGGCAGCTGGCCGGGTGCCGGCGCAGAGGGGTCGGGAACGGTGGCGGGGGCGGGGGGGGGGCGAGACGCGGGGGAGGCGGACAGCTGACCCTACCGAGACGCGTCCGCGCTGCGGGGACCGGCGCCGCGCAGGACCCCCTCTCCCTCCCACGCACCTTCCGCCCTCCTCTCTCCCACCCCACCGACTGATCCCATCGGGGCAGATCGGCGCGTTCTGCCCCCACCCCGTCCCTACTCGCGCCGCTTCTGCGAGCCCTCGCTGCTGCCTCGCTGGCGCGGATTGAGGGAAACACCCATGGATCAACACATCAATTTAACTCCACGATCAACAGCGAAAAACGTACGGAATATTGGGAGGAACATTTTCAATTCACGTATAGTGAATCCATTTATATGAACGACACGCCCCGCCCCCGCCGTTCGAAATTCACACAATGTGCTCGCGCGCCGCTCCTATTTGCGAGTCATCAGAGTTTAATATCGAGCGCTCGTTTATTATAAGCCTTCGTTGGGAGCAGACAACTCGTCGGGAGCGGACCTGTTTCGTCAAGCCTGCCCAGCGCACTGCGGGTTCTGCAAACTGCGAGCTCCTCCCTCTCTGCACTACGGCCACCCACTTTTTCAGAAGCGCGGTGGGTTATATTCACACAAATTCTCTCCACACATAAGATCACTACGACACATTGGGACAGTTTTCAAGTTTCACGTTCACGACAGACCAGTTGATACAGGCACCACTTGAATCTTGGAACTCTTCTTACCCATGAAATTCCCTTCACTCCCCTTACAAGTCCTAAATATAGATCATAAATGGCATAGCCCTCCGCCTATTTTAATTTTGGCTACAAAATGGCTTCCTATAGGAGTGATGACTGTTCAGCGGACATTGAAAGTTACATGGATATAGAACATGAACTTTCACACATAGAAATGACAACCAATAATCTGACCAAATTTCGTCGTCAAAGCTATATCAGGTGATCGAGGTTTTGGTCCACATCACGATTCTGCAACTTAAGAAAAGAAATGCAAGGTCGTTCAACATGTCCACATTTTATTTTCTTGACAGTTTTTCTCCTGATTATAACAGTACTATAGTCCTCTATTCGATTCAAGGAATTTCCTCTTCACTGTGCTATATTCGTGGATCCTTACGTTCATGTTCCAGCACCCAAGATTAGCTTTAAATGTAACGTCGAGACAAATTTCTTGACATAATCGGAACAAACTTCACTTCGATACGACTTGGGGAAAGGAACGAGTCATTTTCGACTATCATAACTCAGTTTTAATGAAATCGAGGAAGAGGCTGAGCATCTTCCTGCGAATCAATCAGCTCTTTTTTGGAATTTTTCCTTCCCCCACGTGTTCGTAAGAGATAAAAAAATATATATGATCACATTTAATACTTCGAGCTTAATGGTCTCAAAATAGTTTGAGATATTTATTGAAAAATTATTAAAGAGCACAAAATTCTGAAAAGGAAAAAAAGGAATGTCGGAAATTATAAAAGCAAGAGGACAGACGAGAGTAGAATGTACGTTTTCACTTCAACACCTGGAACCAAGAGATCTCAGGTCTGATGAGAAGAATAAATAGTTAAATCGATAATCTAGCGATATGTTCGTTACAACCTACGAAATGAGATGGATGGAAGTTCGAGGGAACGACACCTCTGAGACGTTCTAGTTATCGACCTATCGTTCTCCGCTAATTCAGAGTGCGAATAGTGAGTGAAGACCCGAAGCGTAAGGGCAATGGAGGCAGCGCGGTAGTGAAAAGAAACGGCAACACTGAGAAGAGAAGGATCAGAACGCAGCAGAAGGAGCAGCGGCAGGGCGGGGTGGGTGGTGGTTGGGTAGAGCGAAGCTGCGAAAGGAGCGAGGGAAACGCGAGTGTAATGGCGGGTGGTAAGGCGAGGAGGAGGGAAAGGCAGCGGTGGGGGCGGGCGGGGCCTAGGCGGATTTAGGCCAGACGTCAGCCTCTTTTAATGCGGCCGTTACGCCCGCAGGGCGGGGGCGGGGGCGGGGGGGCGTTTCGAACTCTCCGGAAATCGAGTGGCGCGCGCCACGTCGCAGCGCGCCGGCCCGCGAGGCGCCTTCGCTTCGATTGCGCTCCCCCTGCCTGCGCACCGCCCCACCGCTCGTCCTCCTCCACCTCCTCCGTTTACATTTGACCGTACACGCCGATTCAAACGAGGGTTGTGCTACGCGCTCTGCCAAGACTGCAGGCCTACATGGACGCTACCGCATCCGGTCTACATCTCAAAGCTTGTATCCATATACGCACTCCTCAAATATTACCACGTCCGCGTAACTAAATCGATTCAATTTCAATTACACTGAAAATATTCATAGTGTCAACACAGAGAATGGGGAAAGACCAGAGAAAGTGAGAGAGAGAAGGGAAGATCATGAGGGATATAGAGAAAGCAAGGAATGTCACGAGGGAAAGAGAAAGGCCGGGAGAGAGAGGGAGGGAAAGAGAAAGAGAGAGGAGCAGGAGGGCGAGAAAGGAAGAGAGAAAGTGAGGGGACGGAGTGAGCAAGGGAAGCGAGGTAGAATGAGAAAGCAGGGAGACGAGTGGACAGTGCCTGAAAGCGGAGTAAGTGAGAAGCCTCATTTGCGGCCGCTTCACCCGGGAGCAGCCCAGCCCTGCCACCCGCAGCCGTCGCGCCTGAAACCGGAACCGGCAGAAAGGGCGGAAGCGACCGCTTCACGTGGCGCTCCGCACCCAACGGCCTCTCCTCTTCCTCTTCTCTTCTCTTCCCTTTCCATCCCACTCCAACCCCAACCCGCCCACGCAGGGCAGGGCAGCCTGCGCTTCCGTCACGTGCACGTGGCACGTGGCCACCCGCGCCCGCACGTGCACCGCCCCCCGCGGCATCAAACGTTGCCCGTCGGCCGCGTCGGCAGGCCGTTGCAGGGCAGTGGCTGTGCGGGAAGGGGCTGCTGAAAGGAGAGGTGTCCCAGCTCCTCTGATCGGCATCACTCCGCTCACTCCGCGAGGATTGCCAACGCTGACTAATTCGTTATAGACGGACTGTTTAAAGTATCTAACCGCAACAGTGTACGCTCCCGTAGGCGCCCGCGATCGTGCTGTCTCAAGTATCACCTCACTCAGGTGGTAATATTAAATAAAACACGAAGTTCCAACAAAAAAAAAATGTTCGTAAGTTCTGGATGTCTAATTAATCGGCAATATGTTACCTGTAGCGATTTCGCGGATATCTTCTTTAGTATTTTTGAACCAACGATTAAGTACATCAAATACCTTTCTCAAGGTGACGGAGGCGACGGGCAACGGTATTCTCACATGTGTTAATTTTCATTTACAAAATGATTTCTGAATGACTTACCTAGGCATGTATGCAGAAAAAGCATTAAAATTATAATTAAAAGCCTTCATACTACACGAAATTGAGTAACTGTTTTCAGTTAACATTTCTTTTGAAGATTGATTCTTAACTAATGTTCTTTCTTTGTATCTTTCGTGTATTCACGTCTGCCATCAATTTTAAAATGACTGTAGGCTATGAGGATCCACATGCAGATAGTTTAAAAAACTTGTATAAAAATTATATAACTCATTTGCAAAGATTTGTATACGCGCATAAGCATATACAAATTAGAATTTACAGCGTCTTTCTTGCCTGACAAAACCTATAACTAATAAAACTAACTTATAAACACTAATAACCGTGAAGGTATTGTATGTGAAGACACGCCTTGCCATCATATTTCTTTACAAGACAGTTTCTCACTATTAGTTATGTTTGCTAAACGAGAAAAACTACATACTGAGCGCAGAAAGAAATATGGTCTTCTTTTGTGGAGTTGTAACAAGTAAAATAGCCAAACAAAGCGTGAATACTACTTTACTATGTTTCGATCGCGTTTTATCTTTGAACCACATTTCAAGATTGCAATAGCGGTACGAGTGCACCACTATGAGCCAGAGACCAAAGACCACGAGCAATTTCATCACGTTGCAGAATAAGAAACAACTCACTTATCGTTCCTAAGATAATAAATGATTCTCATTTACAAGATGTGTGGTTCACGTTCCATGAATCTGCTGTCAACATGTCAATCACGAGTGAAACGATAAAAATTAAAACAGCTGTGTAATTACAACTCATAAATAATTTTAATTCGACCTTCTCTTTTAACTATGTTTCACAATGGTCTGCCGCACTACTCAGCCAGATTCAATTTCAAGTGACCAATTCAGGTCTGGTCAGCTCTGCCGCAAGAGGATCTTTACCGTTCATATTTTTTTTTAAATGACCTATTGGTTTACTTTCTCAGTTATTTATAATTTGGTATATATACACACTTTAAAACTATTAGCAGGATTTTAAAATCCTTGAATAACTACTATCTGAAAGAATCTTAACAATTAGAATAGGCAAACTCTAAGAAATAGTGAAATATCTCGTTTAGCGATTACGGAGGGGAGTCACAGGCGCCAGTTCTTCACATAAATAAACAAAACAAGGTCGCCAGTTCTTCACATAAATTAACAAAACAAGATCGCCAGTTCTTCACAAATATGAACAAAGATCGACAAATGAATATCCGAAGATGAACCAGTCGTCCCGATTGCCTTTTTACACCGGTATAGTGCGAACACAGTCGCCTGGCCACCGAGTAAACCAAAATCTCCAAATCGCCTAATCACGCTCGTCTGAATCGGCACATGCAGTTCTCACAATAAAGAGAGGAAAAAAAACAACCAACCACGTAAATAAACAGCTGAAATTAGCACACGAGTGACGTAACAGGGCATCAAAGAGCATCCTACGGCACTGCGAGGTTGTGACACTTCGCCTCAAACACCGTAAATCAGCCGGCCGCTTCAAACGTCCCCTGGAGCGAATGATTGACGCCTCGCGGGCGAGAGAGGGCGGCAACTGCGTCCGCTCACCCGCTAAACGGTCTCATACGCCGCACCGACTCCTCACTAATAAGGTACAACCCAGGGATGCCACGTGGGGCCGGAACACAATAGCTTATTTCACAAGTGTCCTATCTTCGATTTTGTTCGTTTTTGAGTTTTACCTATCAATGTATAGAGAGTAAAAATATCTGCAACAGTGTTTAAGGTTGCGAATCCCCAACAGAAGCTTCATAATTAGGAAGGTTCACCCTTCGAGTTCTGACACTGGCAGATTTGCGACACGTAACTGCTTAGCTGATTGGAAATCCAGGCGCCGGCAACTCTCACAACTCGTTTTCTAGGTTTTCTTCTATCATTTCTAGACAGGTCCCGGAATAATATCCTAATCAACGGGATACGGTCCCGAGATCTTTTCGATCTTCAAGATCTTCCCTCCTCATTTGGTCCATCTTTCATTGAATGAAAAAAATCTTCGGTAAGCGGGGAAGATCCAGGACGCAGCGTCCAGAGACTTTTTTCTCCACGCCAGAGAAATCTAAATAATATAAAATGAACCGAAAAAATTACGAGACTATGTCTCACGTAAGACGAGCTGATAGAAGCATTATTTTGTGTGCGTGTGCGTGTGTGTGTATGTGAAATTCAAAAGGATGTATTTTTAACCATGTTTTAAGTTTTAATACTTTGATTATTCCTATTCTAATACTAATTATTATATCAAGGCAATTCTACAACCACAACAAAGAAAAAAGACACAAAAAACACGGCTCCTGCTTGCTTTTTCTCCCATGCATATTTGGCCAGGAGGTCCGACGATGAAGCAGACCGGTTCAGATCTGTATCATGCAAAAATAGACATTAAAAAGGAGAAAATACCATTTGCAGGAACGTGAGACACATTACTGAAGATGTTTTCACAAGAAAATAAGCGGCGCATGTGAATTACTTTGTAACAGTTCTGCCATCACCTATTTCCTACTTCTTTTTCATACTTTTCCCTCTACTTTTTTTCGTTCTCCCCCTTTGCGTAACTTTGTTTCTTGTTCTTGATTGAAAACACATTACCATTATATACGCTTAATTTTGGTGAGATTGCATGAGGGAGTAGATGAAGATGGGAGTTTCTTCTTGTGTAGGAATGTTTTCAGGAATTATTCAATACATTTCCGTAGAAGAGGGGGGGGGGGGGCGTGAGCAATTTGATGAGTATTTCGAATTTCCCGACACGCTCATTTAAGTCGCGCAAATCTGCCACTGCCGGAACTCGAGCCTCGACCTCCAAGACTCTACTACATAACAGTGACTACATAGTCAATGCAACCTGAGCGCACTATTTAGAAATGCTTCGATCGAGACCCATAGAAAATCTAATACCTTCGGGAATTGAAAAGAAAACCTGCGAATCTAAGAAGCTAGAGTGTCGAATTAACAACGTCCTACGTTAAGCACTCTGTGCACGATGTTCTCCCTCAGTAATTTTTTCGTTGAAACTCACCACATTGAGTTAAACACTCCCTTGAGATAATTAGCGTAGGTGTACTACGTAGGTTGTCTTGGACAGGCACTTTCATCGAGGTGAGCCTCAGGGCCAGCATTTCGCAGTTGGTGTGAACCAAAACCTGGGAGAATTCTCGGTGTTCGAAACTTGAATTGGAAGACCCTCAACTTGAAACTATCGCACCGGGTCACCTCGATCTGCGTACTCTTTCGCCCGTCCCCCTGCCTGCTGCGCCCAATTAGCTGAGTGTCCGTCTCGTGGGCTTTACGACCGCAAGGGTCTCACGCGCGGATGCCCTCGCGTGGCGGGGGCGGGGGCGGCGCTGGTTGTGCCTGCAACGAGCGCGCGACTTTCCGCCAGCCCCTTCAGCCTGATTCAACCACTCTGGACGGCCTCCCCCGAACACCTCACTTTGCGCGCTTGAGCGCAACAGAGTAATGATTTCCAGATTCATTAAAGTCGAAGTAAAATAAACTGTTCAAACCTTTATATTCCAAGCTTACCGAGGTTTTTGTTTAATTAAATATGATTTGTAGTAATTTTTGATGTCCTTCCTTCCCGATTTTGGGTCTTCATCGGAATCACTAATATCCTTGTCGGTTGCAGGTTGGGTCCACTTACTATTAGCTTTCGTAGAACTATGCGGTAGTACCGCGCAAAGACGTACACCAGCGAATTGTCTTAAAATTAGGTAATTCTGAAGGTACCAGCAAAAACCCAGATACGTTGTTTCTCAATTAAAGTAAAGGAAAACGAAGTGTAAAATAAATAAATAAATAAATAAAATAAAATAAAATTGGTTCAGTATACTTGCTATACCACGTTATGGTAGTGTTCATAAGTTTTTGTTTTTGTAAAAATATTTCATTTATTTCTGTTTTGTAGAAGAGTATTTTATTTGCTGTTCTTCGGCAGTGTGCATGCTACCTTTTTGCTGATCATTTTGGATAGTTTTGTTCCGCAGCATTTCTGCTGATGCAGACCACTAATTGTATTACTCCTTTTTGTCTATAATATTAGCGTTGTTTCATAAGATGCAGTTAGTTGTCTAAATTTCTGTTTTCAGTTTGGGAGTGAATTCATAAAAGCACATGAGGAGTAAAGAAGTGTGCCCTATGACACCTATAACCTCTGCGCGATTGCAATATCAGGCCATCATCGCAAGTATTCAAACATGTTTGGCAAACACATATCCGAGCTTGTAAATTACGACTTTATTTACAAAATGTAAATAATACGATATATAATTTATAATTGCTCATTAAAACAAACCTTGCCATAATTTACAAAAACATCGGACTACACATGCAGCCCGTGAAAACGAACACGTCAACTCGTTCAATATGACATTACTTTCAAACGGTGCCCTCCATCTAATTAGTTAAATTTAGTGAACTCTTAACAGAAGTGTAACGAACATTTGGAAATAGGTGATTATTTTTGTTAGATTATACAAAACCATTTAATAGGAAAACAAAAATCATAAAATATTTTTATTGATTCAGAAACATACGAAGTGTTTCAATAAAGTGTGAAGAATAAGCACGCATATTATTACAAATTACACGAAGAAAAAGAGGAGTTAAAAAAAACAACACATAAATAAAGAGAAAGTATCGATACATCTACGAAAAGAAAGCGACAATCACAGCGGCACAAGAAAACGAACATCACAAACGAGTGGAACAAAACACCAGAAAAAAAAATCACGATCGATTTGTGCAGCTGTTTGTCATTTATCGGTGCGCATCACAAAACATTAGACTGACAGCGCAAAAAAAAGAAGAAGAGGTAAAAGAGAAAAACAATGAAGGGTCGACAGTCGATAAAACAGTCGAGCAATTACACAGGCTGCGGCGTCATGTCACAGCGGATAACAGAGATCCGCGCCACCAATAGCCGGCAGCGTCGCACGTCCTTTCATTATATCTGCGAAATGAGGTCACAATGAAATCATAGTCTTTAATTGGCTCGCAGTTTCAATCAATAGGTCACACAAATAACTGAAACGAGATCACGGAAAAAATTGCCAACAGATTCTCGGAACTCTGGAAACGAACTGACAACGCACAGCCGAGCAGAAAATCGTCCAAAGTTGGGACACAAAGATTTATCTCGCTTCCCACCGCATCAGTGAAGTTTTTTGTTGAACCATGAAAGTTCGTGAAACTGTTGTAGGAAAACTGAGTGGAAATGAAAAAGTAAATAGTCTACTAAATAAGTTAAAAGTCACATTATTAAATAGGTGTAATATTCGTATTTTAAATGATAAGTGAAAACACATTTTCCGAACGTTAGCTTTAAAAATTAATGTAAAGTACTTGGGACTGACAAAAAGAACTAAGAAAAAATGGGAATTTCTAAACACACATTTAAAACTAAGATTCCAGCATCCAATTAATACAATGACAAACTTTACCTTTTCAGTGCATTGTACATATTCGAGGAACGTCACTTGGCTCAATATTTTGTGAACCTAACCCGACCATGCGAAGGAAATTTAATTCCTCTATCTAGTACACGATCCCCAATCTAGGAAATGATCACCCCGCGATCATAGCTACGAAATGCTGTTGATGGAACAAATGCTGCCGCGATCATAGCTGCGAACCAATCTACAGACTTTTATGATCGAAATACCAAGTTCATCAATGACCTACTACAAAGTGCAAGCCATATTAAACTGTAATAACCGAATTAAAAATTAAAATTTGGTTTAAACTACGGATTAGGGTGTACAGAATAGAAACATTATATACTGAACACACGACACTTGTATTAGGTCAATACAAATATGTATATTGTATAAAGAGCTATTTTACATTGTCTACAAACTCAGTAAAGCACATTTTCTCTACTTAAGTAATTTTAATTCACATGACTAATTAACCTAAATCTTAATAATTAAACTGGCTAACGCAATAGTTAATGGACGCCATTTAAAACAGCCTTTTCCCCCCAAGATTCGACGATAGTCTGAAGTTAAAAAAAAGAGAAGGTTTTCGACGCCTATCACGTTATTCACTTTTGCCCAAAGAGAAGCCAAGTTCTTCGTAGCAGCTACGCCCTGACGCTTATTGTCGTTCCTTCACCCGTTGCGCGGCCGCCCCGCCGCCGCGGGCGGCGCTCCAACTTGCCGCCAGAAGGCAGCACTAGTCTCCGCCTCGCCGCCTCCGAGGCAGCTAATTAATTATGCAGTAATCCCATTTCATAACTCTCGTTTGGACGCAAAATTGAAGCATCAATCTAGTTAGCGTTGCTCCAACTTGCCTTGTCAGTGAAGCAGTTTCTGCAGGGCGGGATGGGATGGGGGAGGGGGAGGGGAAGGGAGTAGGAGGCAGCGAGATATAGGATGTATGGGAAGCGGTGGGAGGGGGGGAGCTCCTCAAATTCTTTGTTGCATTATTATGTTGGGACAACGATATGCTAGTTACACAATGCACAAAAGATTTTGTCCAAGGACTCCTTTGTACTGTTTTACGTTCTTGACAAAGGTCACTGATTGCAAGCCACGAAACAAAGAAAATACCAAGATTGCAAATTTCCACATCATTACGCCTGGCTAACAAAGCAAATATGCTGAATTCATGTCATAAATATCTGTATCGAATAATCCACAACAACTGAGATCCTCTGTAAACAAATTTCGATGCCAAAAGTCTAAAGCTACTTCTTCTCTAAAACTAATTTACCTTTCTTTTCGCTTAAAAGATGTATTCCAAACTTGCACAGAACGATGATAAAGATAAAAAAACACGTCTCCAAATTTATGTAAATCATAGGATCTGGCAAAAACTAGTGCTGCCAATAACATCAAATTAAGCGCATCATTAAAAGAGGATTTTTTTCATTATTCTGAAAATTTAGCAAGTAATCAATCATGCTTGGTGGACGCAGCATAAACTGATTCGAACACAAGTGTACGAAATATTTAGACAAACGTAAAACATCCATTATATGACACAATAGATCACATTACGCATCAACACAAATAGCATGTACCAAATGCGTGTAAAAGTATTCAGGTTTCTTTAAATTACCCGAATCAATTCACATTTAAATGGTGGAGAATTTGTACGTTGCATTCAATAATATTTTTGGCTTCATATTCATTAAGCGTTTGTCACAATTTATCAAAAGAAAACAAGTATTTGTTGAGCTTTATTTTAGTGACAAAGAGATATTTAAACAATTGAAAAAGTAACTACATTTCACCAATGTTTCTTTGCAATTGAAACTTCTATAATCAATTTACATACTTTCATTATATGTATTTTGATGATTGTTAATCAATATTATATCCTACAAATATTTCATAGCAGATAATGAGCATAGAATCGTGACTGCCGATCGTGTGATCCCGAGTAGGCAGTAAAGAGAAAAATCTATGTTCGGACTGTCTAGTACTCTCAATTGAGACCTGCATACGTAAAATTTGCACTCTACCCTTTACCCCATCTCTACATTCTTATTAGTCTGTATCACACTGCAGAAATGCAGATCGTTCTCGCAGTGCTTTTTTCCCTCTTCTTTTCTTTTCTTTTCTCCTTCCTTGACAGGAGACGCGACAAACACAGCCATCTCCAAAATGCGCAGCAAGTACATAGCAACCCCAACTCGTAATTTCGTCCGCTTCAGTTTGAAAACAACGATCTTCACTGCTCGTTTTGGAAATGGAACTTCACTTACCGTAAACTGCAAGATATCCCCCGGGACTACACAAACAAGGGAAACGAGATTTATGTGGCGTTTCGCGCACCAGCGATTTTTCTCTTTGGCCAGACGGAAGGGTTTTATGTGAATGGCGGACGAAGATTTAACTAGCGGCGTTGAGACCGACATAAACGAAACCTATTGAGCGTACCTCCTAGAATATAAATCGAAATATACTTTATGAACTAGGACATTTTTATCTCGACATGTGGAGATTAGTAATTGCACAAGAAACAAATGCTAAGATCTTTGGAATTATGTAAGTCAGACATGTTGTCTTCGTAATCGGCGATTAAGTGTTTTTTTCAAATTTAATTTCCCTTCCAAGCTTGACAATATATTTTCCAGGTTCCGCATCTTTAGCGTTTAATACCCCTAAACTTGTGTCTGAGTTTAACACTATGAATAATTTATTGTCTCACATAATAGGGAAGTATAAATAGGGCCATTCGCACGATGTATCAGGTAATTATGAAAAACTTTGCCTGTTGTAAATAACCTGATAATACGTGGCAATAGCGCAGGAAAGGGAAATATGAAAAAATTTGAGAAAAAGACGCATAGATATTAATATTTTTAATTATAAAGATCTTTATTTTTAATTTTTAAGATCCGAGCTAATCGTGCAATGCCTGGATCAAAACCGAAATTAGTCCCTCAATATATTACAAGTAATCAATCTCACCAAAAATATTAAATAATACAAATACAGATTTCCAAACTAATTCGCTGATGTTTTGTACGCTTTCAAACCCCGTTTTCGTGTTTCTACGTTTTCACGTCCCCCCTCTCGTTCGGCGCCAGCTCTCTCGCCCGCTCTCTCGCCCGCTCTCCCTCGCCCGACCCTCTCGCCCCGACCTCTCGCCCCGCTTCGTCTCCGCCCGCTATCTCTCGCCCGACCTCATCGCCCGACCTCATCGCCCGAACCTCTCGCCGACCTCTCGCCGACCTCTGCCACCTCTCTGCCCGACCTCTCGCCCGACCTCTCCCCGACTCTCGCCCGACCTCATCGCCCGACCCTCGCCCGACCTATCTCGCCCGAACCTCTCCCGACCTCTCGCCCGACCTCTCCCACCTCTCGCCGACCTCCGCCCGACCCTCGCCCGACCTCCTCCGCCCGACCCTCTCGCCCGACCTCTCGCCCGACCTCTCGTCCGCTCTCTCGCGTCAGCTCTCTCGCGCGCTCTGCTCGTCCGCTCTCTTTCGTCCCGCTCTCTCGCCCGACCCTCGCCCGACCTCTGCCCGACTCTCCGCCCGACTCTCGCCGCTCTCTCGCCCGACCGGCATCCGTAGTTACGTAAGTTGCCTCGATGCACGGTGAAACATATCGTAGTTCACGTCTCATCGTGCGCCAACCAACAAGCGTTCGTGTACCACACTTGAACGTTCCAAAAAGTCCATCGCGCAAGAATCGTTGCCTCTTGCACCGTTGACGGAATCTAGGCGTTCTGAGTTTTATGGCGTAGAATACTACAACTGATTTGCATTTCAAACCACTGTTCTGGTAGGAGAATTAAGAAACTAGTCTGCTTTAATCGTTTTTCCGTTGTTTCTGCGAGCAGTTCCGCGACGAACGTCCGCTTCTGGCTCTAACAAACGGGCACCGCGCGCTCCCCCATAATTTCTCTATTCTCTCTCTTTATACACCACTTACACGCACTTCGCCAGATCAGGAAATGTCGAGAGATCAGTCCCAGATACTTGTGTTTAGTTTCGTAGCGCGGGCTCTGAAAAGTACCCAGAGGAGATTAACCTTGCAATCCGAAGTGAATCATCGCCCGCTGAATTTCAAGTTCCAGTAGTTGGACTTCTATCTCTCGCATAAAAGACGCGACTCAATCTACGTTCTCTAAATCTCATGATCTAAGAATTGATACCTCACGATTAATAAATACCTAACGCATCAAAACGATGCCACATGTCCGACAATATTGTTTAGAGTCAATCGGTTGTGCCTCTAAGGATACACATTAAAATTCTGTTTCGATTTTCCACCTGCGCTCCACATCCCAGTCCGCAGCTTTGACTTGACTCGATTCACCTCGCTCCGTCTCGTATCTTCCAAACTCTTTGCATCGCCTCTTGAATTTGGCCTTTGCATTACTCGTCCGTTGGACGTCTACCTACATTATAAAATGTCCAAGTTGACTGACCTGATGTTTAAATGAAGAAAATGTCCGCGAGAGGACCGCGAAATGTAACCACGAAGCGTGGATCCGGAGTTTGTATATATATCGCGCCTGGGGACCCGTGAGAGTGTGGGATGCGCGGGAGACGGCCGATCGTCTCATCCGCGCGAGTTCTGCAAGACGAGGAAGCGTTTGCATGAGGGGAGAAGGAAGTTCTAGGAGGTCTGGCGCAGAGACGCCGTAGAGCTCGGTTCTCGTCTCAACCAACGCCGGCTCTGCGGCTTCTATTCCCCCTCCAACCCCTCACGTTGCTTCCTCCGATGCCCCCCCCCACAAAAAACCTACCGCACCCCTTTCTCTCTTCTGTCTGCGATAGCTCTTCATTCCATTCTCTCTTGCCTACCCCCTCACTTGTTCCCCCAAATACTCCCCTGCCCCTTTTGCCCCACCTTCCTCACTTGTTATTTATCTCGGTGTCTGCTCTCTCTCCACCCCCCCCTCCTCTCTCCACCCCCTCCCTCTCTCCTCTCCACCCCCTCTCTCTCCACCCCCCTCTCTCTCCACACCCCTCTCTCTCCTCCACCCCCCTCTCTCCATCCCCCTCTCTCTCCACCCCCCCTCTTCTCCACCCCTCCTCCTCTCCACCCACCTCTCTCTCTCCACCCACCTCTCTCTCCCACCCACCTCTCTCTCTCCAACCCACCTCCTCTCTCGTCCACCCACCCCTCTCTCTCTCCACCCCCTCTCTCTCTCCACCCCCTCTCTCTCTCCACCCCCTCTCTCTGTCTCTCTCAACCCCCTCACTTCAATCCCCTCCCCTTCCGCTCCCTTACATTCCCTTCCCTCTAGCACTTCTATTCCGCGCCCTTCTTTTCTTTCTTTATTCCCTCTTAATCTTTGAACGAACATCCTATCTACAGGGTTGCTGGTGAACATGAAA
>BOPP01000007.1:8654531-8678724 GCA_017312745.1 Gryllus bimaculatus
GCCTCTGCCCCCCCCCCAAACCCTTGACTTACGACCGCCGCACAGCCCGGGGCTCAAGCACCTGCTTCCCCGCCTGCCGCCTTTCCAAGGCCACCTACACCCTACCTTCTACTCGCGTTGATTTATTCATTACATGTACGTACACCATCGACTTGCTTGTTCTTAGCAATATTAACTATGGTATTATAGCGTAACCGCTTCTTTCCAGGCATAAATTCTCTTCATTCCTGCTGTTCTTACACTTTTTAAAAAATTCATTCTCCGGTAACATTTTAAGAATTTTTAAGTTGTTATACACAACGTTAAATGAAAGCGAGTTGGGTCCTTGTTAAAACCTTATCAGCATAGCACTATTCTTCGTGATATCTTTGATCTTTGGACTAATGCAATGTAAGAAAGTCGCTACGATTTTACGACTTTTTGAACCTCACATTATATATTAATTTGTTAGCTTCCGGATTTCGCTATGATAATGACAAAATTACCAATATTTTATATTTCCATCTATTTCCCAGTCTTCAACGGCATTTTTTCTGAAAATTCCACGATTTTCTTCCTGTGCCTTCTTGGTTAATTTTTTTTCATTAAGCGGTCATCCCTGATCGCATTAACGAAATAATTCTGAATTAAGCAACGAACGAAGGGTTTTACTACTAAGAAATAATTTATGGCCTCGCAGATCTTCCCAGTAACAAGGTAATACAAAAATGACTGCTACACGCCAGTTCAGTCTATCTCCTTCAAATATCAACGTGTTAGATTTTTTTTTTAAATTTAAATGCTGGAAGAAAACATTGCTTCAGTTGATTCTTTTTATAGGATCATTATTTCTCATCCTTCGAATGTTCCTCATCTGCAAGAACGTCTTACGAGAAAAAACAATCCAATCAAATCCTACCGAGGAACTTTACGAACTGCAGTACGTGGCCCCCAATGTCAGCAAAAGTGCCAATTCAAAATTTGTGCATTCATGAAGAGTAGATAGTGTCACACTTGAGAGAAGTATCAGAATTTCAAGCGTTCAAAGGAAACATACATCGATACACTATCTTCCGTACTTCACAATTCTGCTGACCGGGCATCCAGAATTATTTTTAGACTCTTCTCGTCATACAAATAGTAAATAGAGAACCTGTACGAGAGATTTTCTTTTTGAAGAACTTTGTTGAGATTAAGACTTTCAGCATCGAGCATTTCTTTGATCTTATCACGTCCTCAGAGGAGATATCAGGTGCCTGACTATCCGCTAGCTATCTGCGCCTTAACATCTTGTGTCGCGGATTTTCTTGATTAATCTCTCCCAAGGAGCTTTGTTAAACGGAAAACAAAGGTTATTGTTATCTATCGATGATACAACGTTCATGTACACAGTGATTTCCACAAGCGAGGGCGATGATTTTGTCCGTTCTGTGTTGGCAGGGCCAAATGAACTTATTAGACCATTAGCCAATTGGTAACAGGCCGGTACGGGAAAGAATTGGTTTGAAATGTAATGAAGCAATATCCTTGAAATGTCACATCCAGTAGTATAAGGACATGTAAATTTTCGAAAATAGAGTCGCAAAGGTATCACTTGTTTTCAAATCATACTTTAAACGTAGTAAAACATTTTAATCAGTTTCTATAGTAAGAAGCATCGAGAAAGCCACTTGATAACAACTCTCCATAACACGAGACATGAAAAGTGCCCAACTACCACAGGTATTAAAGAACTAAATACACATTTGAAATACGAGCAATTTTTACACGTTTTACACACACGTGACTGCGGGCTTCGTGGTCAACCATACGTAACTACACTACAACCGATATTCGTTTACGTGCCGAAACATTCAGGTTACGGTCCGCTAGGAACTCTTATCCCGAATAAAAGTAAAGAAATAAAAAGATTAGAAAACAATTGTTCCTGCAGACGTTCTTGTTGATACCAAGGTATAAAAAAGCCCAAGTGAACATGTATTGGACCATTTACTCACTGCACAAAATGACGGAAACTCCGACATCACTTTAACCCAGTGGTTCCCGACCTTTCCGTCTGAGCATATCAGTTTGGCCTTTGATCTTTTCCAATATCACCTGAGCTCAAAGAAAAAGTATCCGAGCACTAACAATACGAAAAAAAAATATCGATACACCTGAGACAACCCTAACAGTAATTTTAAGAAACCAACATATTCATAGCGGCATAGAACCTCTTCCAGAAACGATATACTGTGTTCGTACCATGTAACAGGAACAAGAAACGGGGTTGCGTATGGAACGTAAACGAACGTGAACACAGAATTTATAAAGAAGTGACTCTAAGAAGGGACCAGTTTCACAAGTCGGCAAACAAATGAACATCGTGCAAGGCAATGACCTTGATAGCTCATTCGCAAATGGCTGCATCCCAACTGTAAACAAACGCAACGTCAAAACGCATGAACGTAACTTACTGCTTGGTCACTGATGACAATACAACTGCATGTCACCGCGGTCCCTTCTTAAAGTAACTCTCTGTAACACGGGTTCGCGAACAGACAATAGTCCTAAACGAACGTGAAACAGAGTCTCCCTAAACCTATCCCAACCATGCAACGCAAACTTTTTTTCCACGCTAAAAAGCTGTCCCACGCACTGCCTAATGGAAGCAATAAATCGATTTCCGTTGTGCGTGTACGCAATGCCGCGGGGGGGGCGGGGAGCTTGCATTCGGATGAGGGGGAGGGGGTACGCATGTGCGTGGCTAGCGCCGCCGCCGCCACGACGCCGGTCGATGCGTGGCCTTGGGAGACGCGTCGCGCACGCGCACTGCGACCAGCTTCCGCTAGCAGGAGGAGGAGGGTGCGCACGTGCGCAAAGGTGCGTGAGGTGGCGATGGACCGTCGGACGCACGCACGCTCGCACGCACGCACGGCTATTGAGAATCTGCGACGACGCGTAGGGGGGGGGAGGTGAATTTAAAGGTGGTAACGAGGTGCCGGTGATTGGTTCCCCCTAGAACAGGGGGTTCCTTTTTTTTATGGCACCAAACCCCACTTACAATTCATTGAGATTTGGTAGAACCTGGTTCAGGCGGACTGACTGGAGCCGGGGCTGATACGAGTTAACAAAAATCCGGGTTATCCAGAAAATGAGGAAAAACGACAGAAAAAAGAACATGTACATGCCAAACATGTTTTATGGAATTTTAAAAAAAATCGGAACACTTTTACCCAAAAACACATCCAAATATATTTACACTATACTAATATACATCGATTCAAACTAATCGGTGGTCCTGACGTCTTGAGCATCGCCAGGGCCACCTCTTCCTCCCTTACCCTTCTGCGGGCGACACGTCCCTTGGGGAGGTGGGGAGGGGAAGGAGAGGGTTGGCAGGTGGAGTGAGGGTAATGGTCTCGATCGCTGACAAATGAATTCCAATAATATGCGTACTGAGAATAGCGGTTTATCTTTTAAAAAAAAAAATCATGTACTACGCTAAACCACACTTTTTTGTCGGGATTCAATCAATAGCGATCTCAATTTTACTCACGTCAAATTCAATAGGAAAACAACAGATCGTTCTTCTTTATCAAATAGTACTCTTTATATTTAAAATCGATGAGAGGACAGTACGTGGAAGCCTTTGTAACGCATTGTTTCCCAATTTTTTCGCGATGAAATGCCATTTTCGAACATTGGATAGCGATCCATGTAATAGACTATCATGAAACAATTTCTTTTCTCTTTCACTGACATCTTGTGCGAATGTGGCTTTATCATGAAAAAAGAATTGGCTGGGTCGTTTTTTAATAGAATGTTAACTCAAGTCGCAGTTATCATTCACATAAATGCAGAAAGATGTGCCAGGTCCGATTAAAATAAGAATTGCCAGATGGGTGTGCAGAGGGAAGGCATTGCCTTGTCCTACGCGATCTAGCACGTTACGATAGAGCTACCACAATACGACAGCCATTACTAACACAAAACTAACATCACGTGCACCTACTAGTCCTACTTATGCAATGCATTTTAACACAACTACCCGCACTATTTCAGAAGCTTAACAAACTAACCACAACATTCAGGGCATGCGATTAATTGTTATATGATTTCAGGTGACCACAAGAAGCAAATGGGGAAGCTTCTGATTCGCCGTTTCTTAAATTTCGGCTCGGGTTAACATAAGGCACCGAAGTGTCCACCGCTTTCAACTTTTTTCGCAGTACTAGTTGTCGCGGCTGGCTATACAGAAGATAGAAATATAAATAACGCGTGATTTGTTTCACAAATATCAATCACACAGTACTGGTCCGCGCCAAAAATTGTTTCTCGATTTGTTTGTCATTTTTCATCTGCTTTCGCATTTTTTGCTTCCTATTCCGCTTCTCTTTCATACCACCTCCTCCTCTGACTTCCTCCCACTCGGAGTCACAGCTAATATTAATGACGTTTGGCAATTGCACGGGGAGTTGCTTCACGACACTGAAGCTTACACGTCGGGCGGGTTGCTGAACAAAACAATTGACAGACGACAGCTATCCACAACGTTCGACCAAACATTAGTAGGGAGTTTTTGCACGGCACAGCGTGCAGCAGTCTACGGCAATCTCCATCTTCTGCGCGTGTGCAGACGCACAAAAGTGGTAAGAAACTTGAATATCGATGGTCCTGTCGATTTCTACAACGCTTCGCTGTGCAAAAACTACTTAGTAACAGACTCAAACACAGACACAAACTCCCCGAACTTGCGCAGGGCATCAACTGATGCCTTTGGCCCAAAGATGGAGTCCAGACGGTGGCAGGATTTTCGACATTAGCCTGTCAGCTAGGTCGAATTCAGTCGCTGTCTGCAGGAGAATTCCAGCGGCCGGCTGCTCTGTTTTCCGTGGTTTCCTCGATCAACACCAGGCGAGCCCGGAGCAGTACCCTAAGAAACGGGCACGTACCAAGCGGCAATCTATTCTTTCTCCCGCTTATCGTTTTCTTACTCCTTACACACACACACACAACACACCACAGCACGACCAACACACACACGCACACACACACACGCAACACCACCCACGCACACACACACACAACGCGCACACACACATCGGCACAACACACACGCGCACACACACACGCACACAACACACACACGCACACACAACATCACGCAACCAACACCCCACACACACACACACGCAACACGCACACAACACACACGCGCCACGCCACACACACCACGCACACACACAACGCACACACACGCAACAACGCACACACACGCGGCACACATTACACGCGCACCACACGCAAACACAGCACCCACACGCACACACACGCACACAACGCAACCAACGCAACACACACACGCACCACACACACGCACACACACACGCACACACACACGCACACACACGCACACACACACGCACGCACACACACGCACACACAACACAGCGCACACACCACACGCGCACATTCCTACGCAACGCACACACCGCACGCACACACACGCTACGCAGCACGACACACGCGCGCACCCTGCTAGTTTGTAGTTCGGCGCCGGATCCTCGTCATTCAATTAGGGGTAAGATCACCGCACTCCCGGGCTAAAACATGCACTGCGCTTAAGAAGGACTAAATGACCATACACGCGCCCGATAACTAGCACCTCGAAGGGTTTGAGCCCGCGGCGCTTATCTCTCGTGTCGCGTCGCCCGGAGGGAGCCCCCTCGGCTGGCGCCTTCCGCCTCAAGGCGCGACGGCGGGACAACGGGGCGGCGCGCAAACCTGACCTGACCGCACCGCACCGCACGTGCACGCACGCCACACAAGGGCGCGAGCGGGGTTCAATTGAAGGGCGCTTCGGGCGGCCCGTTGAAGGCCCTTTGAGCAAGCGCATTTGTGCGCGCGCCTTCCCCCCCCCCTTCTCTGCTCGCAGGGCCTCGCGCCCTTTCACAGCCGTGTCGAGGCCGCCCGAGACGCCTTCGCGCCCGCCGCCGACTACACCGCCCCACGGCGCAGACAGTTTGTCGCTTCCTACGGCACACGCTACGGCGAGCGCAGTGCGTGTTCTTTGCTCGGGAGGTCGCGGTTCCTCCGTTGAATGGCGACAACCGGCGCCTATCGTCAACTGTGTGTGTGTGAGTGTGAGAGTGTGTGAGTGTGAGAGAGAGAGAAAGGAGAGAGGAAAGGATAAAGAGAAGAAAGAAGAGATTGCGTGGCTCACTCACGTGTAAAGGTTCTCGGGGAGTCCCCGAAATTGTCAATTTTTTGTCGGAATTCTATTCTGTTATATAGATCTATCACGACGAAATAAAAGAACAAAAAAATCTCCACATACTTGCAACACCCCCTTAAGTGTTTTAACAGTCCGACGCACAATCAAATCAATGAATTGAAGACAAAGATTGGCGATCCTACCGATAGAAAATGTATTTTGTGTTTATGTGTGTTGTTTCGCTTAAGATAACATTACGAAAAGTATTGAACAACACACGGGCGATATCGCTTTGAACGTACTGGGCTGGTCGTAAACAAATTTGATGGCTTCAACGATTTACAAATCTTCAATCGCACATCCGGGCTTACAGCAGGTGAGATAGTGCCTCACCACCCCTTGGCCCATTCGCTCCTCCGCGCACAGCGGGCGAGGTTGCGTCGCCAACTGCCCCGCACAGCACTGTGTTCTGAAGGAGGTTAAATACACAGACCGAAATGCACGTATTTAAATGGAGAAACATTTTCAAAACAACTAGAAGCCAATCTATTTCGTTCGTGACAGTTTTAATTCACGTTTCAAAAGCAAAATATATACTGGATTTGAGAACACAATGAACGATAGTATATGAACCAAGTGACAAAATGCAAAAATGGTGCAGAATCCTTTATTATAATACATCGTGCCATTTTTTCCATCGCGACGAATGAAAACTCTCTCGGAGATATTTTGTTTGTTAAAGACAAGAATCGAAATGCGCATCAACATACGAGAAAACGCGAAAGTACCGGCTAATGAATATAAAGCAACACTTATAAACAGGAAGAATGTCCAACTTTAAACAAAAGACGTGATGGCAGCGCCACAGGCTCTTTTCCCGGAACTCACGAGACGAGACGAGACGGAGAACAGACTTTCAACGAGAAGAGAACCCGCAGTTTCAGGAGCACGTGCGCTCGCTATTCCTCTCAGCTGAAAGTAAGCCATGACTCCAGGGGATCCCCTACGTCCCTTCCCGACCACTGCTAAGCTACGCACAACCCTTGTCATACAGGGAAGAAAATTACTACACGTATGAATTCATAACCATTCGGAACAATTGAAGCATACACCGTAGCAACGTTGTAAGCGACATGTTCTAAATTTTACAGGAGATACTAAAATCATACTGATGGTTACGGGGTTCTTGTGTCGCTTACAACGTTGTTACGGCCCGTGCCTCAATTACCGTACAACGGACTATTAAGAATTTCGAAAGTTTTCAAAGACCGTATAGTCCTAGATAGAGAACATACGGATGTACGGACATGAGCTACTTCCTTAAATAGTTAGCTACAGAAATATTGCGAAATATTAATATCAAAAATACTTCATATGTTACATACCTTTATTAACATTGGAAAGTAATTTCTTTTTAAATTTCCAGAAACATTGCAGAAGTTCTTGTACATAAAGAGAATACACGTCTTAATTATTATAAACCAGTGAACGCCAAACTTACGCAGTTTATTAGCAAACGAACCGTTTAAATCTTATCAAGAGTTATCAAAAAACAAAGAGACAGTAATAAGAACTTTTACCAAACTATCCACATTAATAAATGTCCGATGGGCACATTAAATACAACGGATAACCTGACGCTTACACTATCAACTTTGAGACAGTCACACGCGGAAACGCACGCTCATCTGTCTCTAACCTGAGCCGCCACCGCGGTGAAGATTTCAATTAGAAGAATTAAACGAAAAGATAACGGAAAAAGGAGGGGGGAAAACAAGAAAAAAAGAGAAACAAAAGAAAAGAAAACATCGCAAATATTTCACCACGAGGTGCCTTTTAATGGAGTGGCGAGCGACGTGCAGCCGACCTCTTCCTGCGTGCTGTAACGCGCGACGCGTGCCACAGTGCCCATGACAAGAGACAGAAGCTCCGGTGGCATAGATGAGTTAATCTAAGAAGGGACCAGTTTGACAGGACGGCAACAAATTAACTCCATGCCGGGCGCGATATACCGATGAACTCCTTTACAAATTAACTGTAAATGAACGTACTGACAAAATTAGTACATGGACATATCCTACAGTTATGTTACCAGCAGTGGCCAAGGAGTCGCTGTCAAAGTGGTCCCTTCTTAGGCTAATTTCTCTATACAACGATTAGCGTTTCTATAAATCGGTCGATCTATTTATGCAAACCCGATCGAATCCGTGGATTTTTAAGGACGAAAAATCCTCTACACGCAAGCCTTCCTTCGTAGGTGAAGTAAAGCAGGCTGTCCCATGTTGTAGATTTACAGCATTTAATCACGTCTAAACAAAGCCTGTGAGCAACATTTAAATCTATTGTTTCGTCGACCGAGTGATACCTTCTTTCTCCGCCAGATGGTGAACGAAGCGAAGCAAAATTTGCGTGGTCATACAAAAGACAAGGCCCGACGGCCCCATTCTCGTCACAAAAAAAGAGGCATCATTAAATTGAACTGAACTGAACTGGGGCTCACCTGATCCCCAGATGGGCAGCTTGAGCAGCTTCTTGAAGCTGCTGCTGCGACGCAACGAGCCGCTACGCGCGGCCTCATGCTGCTCCATATAGGCGAGGATCTCCATGCACGCCCGCTCTCACCCGCGCGCGCTCACCCGCCCGCCCGCCGGCCGATCACCACGCCCGCGCCCGATCACCGGCTCACGCGGCGGGCGGCACGCGGTGGGCGAACGGCGGCGCACTCCCGCCCCTCCCGCGGGCGAGTAATCCTCGACCACGTTCGGAGCACTCTCCCGAACTCCTAGGCGGAGCGAATTGAAGCTTGCGTGTTGCCAATGCGGGATCTCGCTCACCTGATCTCGCCCACGGTACGATAGTTTGCCTCAACACTTAACACTTCACTTACGCGCTGAGCTTTTTATTTATTTATTTTTTAGATGCACAACAACACGTATATTTCTCAACTGTAATCGGTAACACAAATCACGTACTTCCTCGCAAGTAACTCAAAAACACTTAAGCACACTACTTCTTCCTCCATTTCTCACAACTTTCGTAATTCCGAATTTACGATTTTGTCTGCAACATCCAAATAACGCAGACGAAACCCACGAACACGAGTCACTCGCTACCTCTCTTTCTTCACGGACACAAGAAGTGAGTTTCTTCAGTAACACCTGGTATGTTTTGAAAGCACGTCGAGAATTTTCGGAGAAGGGGGTTTCGAGATTATCTCCACACCGTATCACAGAAAGATATCGCAATCAAGTTCTTTAAGATAACAGTCCACTGCAACTAAATCGAGGGCTAGCAATGTCTCAAAATTCCCAGAAGTCGAAAAAATCAGGTTACTGACATGACTAGCATACGCGCATCACGACTGGCTGAGCAAACGTAACGAAATACATGTCCTCCATATTTTAAATCATTTCTCCCACGAGCGACGGATAATGTCATTTCTCTACAGATTTTAGCAGTGAAGTCCTAAACTTATCACCTACGATGCGCGAATGTAAACAACGCTCCCCAAGGTGAATCAACGGCCGCGATACGGGACGCTTCACTTGACATATGCAATCCGTGCCCGATAGCGCAGGGAATTTAATATTTCAGACGACCGAAGTACACCAAGTAGTTCTCTGTAGGGCGTATTTAAACCAATGACATACGTATTTGCCTAGAGAAGAACAGAAGTGTTACCGGTAACAAATCACGAGTCGCACACAGTTGATCACAAAATGTTCTCAATTACGAATGACAATCCCCTTCAAAATGGTCACACCAGTTTGTTGAACTGTCGACTAAAACAATTCGCAATTCACAAGTTCATCGCCTCGCCGTTAACAGCACGTACCGAATCCCGTGTATTCCGCGTCGCTCTATTCTCTCCGGTACGAGTCCCCCTACCGGGGTGTTGTCACAGTTTCTCCGGCGCATGCGCGCGGGCCGTTGTGACCCGCGCAAGGAACTTGGTAGCGGCGGCCGATCTCCGCGTTCCGTTCGCGCCTGCTATTTCTGTCGATTCTTCAAGTTGCACTAGACCGCGGGGTTATTCTGGGTGCACGCCGATTACGATGGGACGTCCCCTCCCCTCTCCGCCGCGGCCACTCCGATGCAGTGCAGCGCTCGCAGTGTTTTCGTCGCTCCCGCCCGCCGCGCGACCGCACAGGTCGGTCACAACCGCGTTCCGTTGCTTGTCTTTTTTACGCTCAGCTGTTTTCTTGCTCTTTTAACGCATACACGCGCTCAGTCCCTTTCTTGCCCTTTTAACGCGTACACACGCTCGGCGTCATTTCTGGCCTGAGTGCGCGGGGTAAAAATATCTGAGAGCTATTTATTCATATGAAGATTTTTCTGAAGAAAATAGCACTCTTACTATGGCGGTAGCGCTGCTTGCGACAGAAGAACTACTGATCGGCTTTGTTGTGTGCCACATATGCACGGGATCACAATGACCGCGCGTGTTGATTTTTTGCTCTTCTGAACTGGACGCTAACTTGATAGCGTTTGCGATCTTTACTTCCTTTTAATGCACAAAATAACGACTGTTCTGTCTGCAAGTGCTTGACAATCAGTAGGAGTTTTTAGAATCAGCTGATGTATTGAAGAAAAGTTAACGCTACGGTCCAGACACTGATTTCTCGCATCTGCTCTCCCGCACGGAACAACACTGCGTTAGAGAGTTGTTTTTGTGCCTCTTCTTATTTATGCGGATTTTTTGACGCAAACGTTGACGCCGGCGACCAGAAAACGCAAGGAGGAAAACGTATCTCACGGAAAAGCCAAGTCTATAGATGGCGGAGTAAATTTGTCGCCACGAGAAATCACCGCTTCGTTGCGTCAAGGAACACTTGGGGATTCGGAGTCACGAAAGCCCACTCCGTCTTCTCGCCCTCCGCTGCTGCCGCCGCCGCCACAGCGGCAACGCTCTTGACGCGTTTCCTCCGGCAGATAGCGACCTCGTCGGGACGCGAGAGCGGGATAAAGCGCGAAATCCGACAGCGGCCCGCCCCAGAGAGGGAAAGAGATCGCGCCGGCGGGAGCGAGAGGGGAAGAGATAATAGGCGAAGAGGGAGAGGGAGAGGGAGAGGGAGAGGGAGAGGGAGAGACGCGACGCTCTCTATGCGGCGATGCGCAGTCGGAGAGTGCGGAGCGATAAGGGCATCATCTGTCACTAACAGATTTCGGCACCACGGCTACGATGCGACTTTTTTTTTATTCTTCTTCTTTTTCACTCGTTTGTTCTTTCCGTCTTTTTATTTTGACGTTAATCTTTGAGTAATCGCAAATAATTCCTCTTCTCTGCACTCCAGCAGTATCTTTCCGGAAAGCTGAACTTCAACACGATTTGTAATGGATAAACAACAAGGATTTCGGTATTTTCCTTCACTCAAAGCTTCTGCTCCAAATCCCTAGTATAATATATTTCTCAATTTACATAAATAACACATAACAATGCTTTCTGCTCGAAATCCTTCTCGTCAGAAGCCGCAACCACAACCATCAGTTCTTCAAACTATCAAATTTCACTCACCAATTTCGTTTCGATTACCGATTGCCGAAACCACCACCTTCCACAAATGTCCGCAAACCGCTTGTCAGAAGTGTTCAACTGTCGGTATTTCTAGAGTTGAAGAAGCGTTTTCACAGGGCTACTTCTTTAACTTTTGAGTAGGTGGATTTATTTGAACAGCAACGCCTATCGTGTATACTTCTGTCTGAGAAGAAACACAGCGGAGAAAAGATCACGGGTCGAGCACCAACAGAAGAGAAGAGGGCGAACAAACTGTCAAGGATCGGCGCTCCGGGGCAACTTTGTGTACGTTACGCGAAGAGGCAACAGCCGAGACAATTTCCTCGTTCAAGTCCTTCAAATTTCCTTCTGGATTTCGGTACGTCGTCAATTAACAGTCGACAGAATAGAAATGATCTTCCCGTCACCTTCTTTACAAATCTGGTAGGTTTTGTACACAGATTGTTGTTCTTGTTAATTGAAATTAAAATACTGAAAGGCATTCACTTCCCAGATACGACGTATCCACGGCAATGCTTAGATTTGGGAGACTCCGGCACGGAGAAACTATTGCTTATAACTGTTCTGTTTGATCAAGATATTGTTATTCTGTCGAAAAAAAAACGTATTTTCGATAATATATTACCACAAAACAAAGTGCGTCTTACAGACCGAAGAGGCTTTTATGTCACTTCACAATCGTCATTTGTTCCTCTCCAATTTCTGTATTTACGCACATTGAAAACTTTGGTGACGCAGTTTTTCTCCTTTGCTCTGTTTATTTCGTGAAGCACGTCAGACGCATGCGAGATCTATACATCGATTTAGCATAAAACATACCCGAATCCCAGTAGAATAACTTGTCTCGGTCGATTCTATCGATTCCTACCAGGAACACTCGCGATGCGGTAAACACACCAGTTTCACCTGGAGGCAAACTCTTCCTTCATTCATCGGCGGTCTAAATACAGCCGTATGACCTTTACGAGTGGTATTTTTTTCTGCGTCTTTTTACTCCATTAGCGGCTCATATCTTGATGTCAACTGCCGTAGTAGAGGACCAGCTGTCATCGGAGAGGTCCACACATATCCCGTCGGAAGCCACAGCGCCAGCAGAGCGAACCACTTGTGTGGTGGGGCCGGTGGTCGGCCGGTCCACGTGCGGCGGTGCACGTGACCTTGGTCAGATTCGCGCAGCCGGCGGCGGCGGCGGGCGCGGCGAGCAGCCAAGCGCTGACGCGTGTAAAAATACACGCGCGCCCCGAGGACCGCGAGCCAACAGGAGGGAGGAGGAGGAGGCGGCGGCGGCGGCGGCGCTGCACTGGCGAATATCCGACCAGACACAAACAGAAGAAATGCAAGGGCCGGTGGACAATCGATAGACGACAGCAGCGACAATCCACTTACAAAGTTAACAAACAACTTCTGCGATCTGGAGAATTAAGTGCTGCGATGTCGGAGAAAACAGCTATTCGTTAAAACGGGCAACACGAGATTCGACCATGTCCACCAAATTATGAGTTTTATAATATATTAGTTATGTGCCTGTTGTTCCCACCAATGTTCGGCGTATTTTATTTTTGTGTTTCGTTTCTGATACTGACTTTTTTTAAAAGTATTTTCCTTTATTTGTGGTAGGCACCATTCAATAATTTTGAAAGAAGTGCATACTTTAACTTATTTTCTTTAGTATTTTCTATAGTGCGGTGATCTGCCTTTAAGAATTTCACGAAAAAGCACATGTGTTAGTTCGAGGTGAACTTAATAACCTCTGTCAAGATACAGTCAAATATAAATTCTCCATGGAAGAAAAACAGATGAACGGCGAAGTCGTCAGAAGCAGCGGTTCAGGTGCAGTAGTAGGTTCCTGAATAAGCTTCGATGATCTCGGAGGTCGACGCCGAATTATTTCGTCCTGTCCGCCTTCGCCGACCGCACGGGGTGTTTCTTCGCTTTCCGCCCCGCGGAAAAAGGAGAGAGATCTTCTCGGAATGGTCACACTCGGCACGCCGGCAACGAATCCTCGTCACGCTACACGTCCAGCGAGCCACCGACGAGCACACACCACACGCGCACGGGTCAACACGCCCACCGTCGAAACAAACGATCCCTAGGGTACGCCTGCGGTCGGATTCTCAGAGGACAAGCGACAAACCGGCACCCGAGGGAGGCAATTTGCGAGGAGCACTCCACTCCACTCCACACCACCGGACAGAGACAGAGAGAGAGAGCGCGTCCACAGAGAGCCGCGGGTCCGCGATCGCTTCGCGTGTATTCGCGGCCGGTCGCCCCGCGCCGCCCCGCCCACCCTTACAATTCAGGAACGCGCGTGCTGGAGCTGTGCCACGCACCTCAGCTGAACCTCTCTCGCGAGCGCGCACTTGTTCTCGCCCCGCCACGCCCCGCTCCGCTCCGCAGAGGGGAAAACAGCGCAATATCGCCGCCGATGGTGAAAGGTCGTTACAAGTGTTTCGTATCGATTCTCGACGCCTACCGCAGAAACCCGAGTCCCATGTAAGGTGTTGAATCGAAGGACCACACTTGCGCCCTGGATGTGGGAGCGTGAGACAAAAAACGGGTTTGCACCCCACAAAGTTTGGTTGTATGTGTTTTCACGCTTTTACGATGTTGGTAAACGCTTGAAAGACGTTTCTAGCAATCGAAATTCTACGGCAAATATTCCAATCAATTACTTGTCACCCGACTTGTTTACTTCGTGATCGATGTTTGGGAATTGTTTTCCACTTGAATTAAATTCAAAAGGAATAATTGCACGTCTTTCCCTTTGCCAACGACATTTAGAGAATTATATTTTGATCGAAGTACCGATATCGCAAAATGGTAATAAGTAAACAATGAACCTAACAAATGACTTTTGAAGGAATCTTGTGATTCAAGGAAAGTAAAATTGTGTTAGCGCTCTTATTTTTCGCGTTTCAAGATTCTTCACTATTTCTCCCGACACTCTTTCCCAACACTCCCTACCCCCAGATCAAATGACACTTGTTCTCACTCGCTCGTGAAGTGACTAGATTCCTCGAACAGGACCACACAGAAACTCCGGGAATTTCACCAACTTACGGAAGTTGTCACGAAATACGAGAACGTCTTGCGATCCGGTGGACATCAAAAATTCTTCTCGCGTATGCACCGATCTGGTGACACACTGTACGACACACGCCACAACTTCACGCGAGGGAGAAAACTTGCAGACACCAACGACAATTTTCTCTCGAAAAGTTTGCGAACAGCTTCTTCGCAATCTTCCAGGTTCTTCAGGGGTCTTGGGAGATCTTGAGGCAAACTGCAGTAAGCACAACCCTTGACAATACCGCAGCGGTGAGCTATGTAGTAAAACACAAAAACTGTCAACGAAGAACTGAGTAGGGGGGGGGGGATCCAATAATTTCGAAGACTGCAAACACAACTCTTAGATCTACGGGCCCACACGGTCACGGAGACGGGCGCACCGTTGGAAAAACCTGCAGCGCCGACGGCGAGGCGAAGTCGTAAAGTCGAACAATCCCGCCGAGCTGCCAACGAACAACTGTGTAGGTGCGTCCCCAAATACTTTCTCAGACGGTCCGCAGTCGATCTGCACGGGCGCGCGCGCGCTCGCTCACTCACTCACACTCGCACCGAACACACCCGGCGGAAACTACATCCTTGAGGAACACCGAAGCGCGGGAGCACGCGGCGCGGCGCGGGCGACCGACACGAGGCGGTCGCGTGGGAGGCGAACGCGCGACGGAGGCGTCGCGACGCGACGCGCGGCGGAGCGACGGCGGCAGCACGGTCGCGGCGCCCGCGCACGACGCCGACCCGCGGCTTACTGCCGACGGCGGCAGCGGCGGCGGCGGCGGCACCCGCCTCCCCTCCCCGCCGGTTCGGCGCGCGCACACTGGGTGCTGTACTAGAACCCGTCCGCCGCGCAAAACGACCTACCGGAATGGCAGGGTGGTGAGCGCGCTTTCAGGGGGGATGCAGGAACCGAGCGAGGGGACGGCGCGTGTGGACCTTTTCTTTTTTTAATGGAAAAGCTTCATTTGGTGCAGGCCCATGGCCATGGAGTGGAGAAGCGATTTAACTACATCCTTGACAAACCTGTCGCAAGAAGTGAGTTATTTTTTGAGAGGTTTTATTATATAAATATTAAGAATTGAAAAAATATACATTGAACTTTTTTTCAGTCAAAAGTTTTAAAAATGTTCTTAATTTATAAAAAAAACTCAAAAACAAATTAACAAATTCAAGCATAAAATTGATAGGAATGAAAATCGAACTGCTCGAGTATTTTAGTACTAAAAACGTGCTAGCTGAGTATTTGGTAGTATGATGTAACAAAAAATTGTAACGGTATCAAATTCTCATGTAGTATTCTATTGCACCAAAATTCTTATCTAATATTCAAATACATGAATTCCATAAAATAAATTCATTTTTAACATGATATATTAATGTTATGTAATTCTTGTAATAGAAACTGCAAACATAATAAACATTGAAACACTTCGGAATCTCGCAGCGATGGGGGTTGGGGGATAAGCCTCAAGTTATTCTCTTGCATTTGCCCCCTATTTACTCCATGAATATTGATTTTTCACAGAGTATCCTAAAGAAGTGAAGACAGAATTAATAGTATAATCAATATTTTCATTTAATTTGTCTAACTTTTTTATCCACGATTTCCATGCAAAAAACTTCGAACATAATGGTAACCCCTTAAATATGTGATTCAAACCGTCGTTTCTAGAACTCCGAGCTCATCAACGTATCTCAGTTTCGTGTTCACTCCTTTAAACAAATTCATTTACGATAGTACATATTTTTATTTTTTTAATGAGACTGCACTACATTGTTTTGTCTTCAAGTTGTTATTACGAAACTGTTTGTCGACATTTCTGGGAGATTTCAAATTTGCCCGTCTAAAAAAAAACAACAATTTTAAACATCTTAAATTAGGATTTAAGTATATCTATGTGGGGAATGTATGTTTATGTAAAAGATGAAATCTTATGTATTCTTGCAGTCTTGTGATATTTAACTTCATTATACATCTAGATGGTGAATATCATTATTTCCTCATTAGTATAGACTTCATTCATTCTTCCTGAATCACGGTCTTTGAAATGCAATTGCAATTCCAATCTTATCAAACAAACATTAAGGTTCATTGCACATCTGCTCAACACTGGCGTCAGACCCAAAGCACGCCGCTGCCACCTGCGTTGCGAACACACTGCGTTGCGGCAAATTTACAGGCAGAGAAGTCACAATGACGCAAAAGAAACTATTAAGGAACCAGTTTCAGCCGCACGTTATAAATAGATGATCCGGCATCATTACATGAAGCTAAGACGTGACTCGTGGCCTTGCAGATTCAAACGCATCAGGCATCGGAGCGAAAAGGAGCCTCCACGGAAACGTGCCGACTACACGCCTAATCATTAAGAAGCAATCAACTTAGATCATCTGATCCATTCATACATAAGTAAACTCGAAACCTAACATGCGAGATACTCGTTCAACAGATTAGTTTTTCACACGGATAAATAAAATCGGTAATGACGTATCGAAATCAATTCCTTCCAGAATATTTGTTCCCTGAGTTGCTACAAGTTAGGAATAACAAATAAAACTCAACAAATAAAACTTTCAGCTAAATAATATGCACCTTATTAATCAGTTAATATAATTCAATTTCATAGGCGTGAAAAGACTGAAAACGACAATGAAGAAAAGTATTATGGAGATTTAGATGAAGAGGAGGGCGGAAATGAGACTTAAGAGCAGAATTCATAGTAGACTATTAAACTGCGAGGTTCTTAAATTATCTATTCTTATTCACAAAAAGCCTTTTTTTCTTTAAACAGAGTGCAATCAGTATAGAATAAATAAGGTTGCCAGCTTTCTTGTGTTTCTCATTCGGCTTCTTTACGATTTAAATCATGTTCTTACATGGCGTCCACTAATACTAAGAAAATTATAACAACCCTTACGCAGAACATAAGTTCTAAACGCAATACATCATTAACACTACGAAAGGGTATCATCAGGAGAGTACCATTGGAATAATTGATTGGAATCCAACAATTAGTAACAAAATCTAAAACTCACAGGACATTCTTTGGCCCAAAAAAAATTCCGTGAGAATCGTCTGAGGCCACTCAATCACGAAACAGCTGCTACAAATAATATGATTTATTTAGTGAAAAAACAGTAAAAACATTTTTAAAAAATCAAAAACGATGTGACGTATGGGGAACAAAAACATTGCACACGTTTTCGTGGGCTTCAGAACTCCTTCCAACATTTTAACTATAAATAGTTGAAAGAAGAATAAAAGTTTGTTTTATTTTCAAATAAAATACATAATAAAATTTAAAAAAAGGGTAAGCGACGCAAAATTTGAAAAAATCGAGTTGAAACGTAGCGACATTGCGATACAAAAGGAAGCATCCGCCCAGGCGTCACAAGTAAATAAGTAATAGCAGTAAAGCAATATAAACTAATTATAAATAATTAAAGCAACTTTAAAAATAATAGTAAGATACGTAATAAGTGTGCAAAAAGATGTTTCGCACGCGCACACACTCCATACGGTTTCAGGCACTCTTCAATATATTTCGCACAATATTGGAATAAAAAATATCTTAACAGATAAACTCGAGAAATCATGTTTCGCGCACGGCCTTTTGATCATTTCGGGTTTATGAGGCCTCTGAAAAATGAATACTTACAAGTGACCACTTGCAGCAAGTACTAATTGCTTACATACTCTCTTGTACTGAAAGTCGATTACGATGTCTGTATGAGTAGAATAGCTCAACAGGGAGTAAATTTGGCATCACCGCCTACATCATTCTTCAACTTTTTACGCAGCGTTGCAACATCTCTCGCCCGAGCGCACCGTGACGTGCCGGCGAGGTGTCAGCGCTTCTAAGCGATGACAAGTTCCGTAATACGTGACAACGACTCACTACCCGGAGAGCCAGGCGGGGAGAACTTTCTTTCATTAATACGCGTCTAAACTTCTTAACTTCGAGATTTAGCGCTTGCTCGCGAAAACGCATTACATTGAAATGCCTTCGCGCGGGCTTTGCCGTGCGGCTATTTTGAAGCTGCTTTCGCGTGAAGACTATTATTTTTTCTTTCCCGACGCCGAATGCAAATTGCGTTTTGAAGCATCGAACCGAAATTACTTTTCTGTATGTTCACACAACACATGCTATCTTGTTGTCTGTGGATATGAAGAACGGAATAAAAACATTGAATTATCCATGTTTATGTGTTCACTGAGGAATAACAGGGAAGCAAATAAAATGCGAGGTGTTGTATTTAAATGCGAAGGATTAAATACACACATGTACAAAGAAGCACGCATGTAAGCATAGAAACGCGCTCAGATTCAAGCACATTTCTACATTCAGAAGAGAACTCCAATGTAACTCCCTTTCTCTGAATTAAACAGGAGAGAATTGATTCAAAAATTTCGATGATCTAACGAAAGTTAGTAATAGATTTATATAGGCGTGTCTGGATAAAAAATCTTTACTTCAACACATGCAATTAGAAATAATAAGCATAAAGAACCGAAAAAACAGGTTAAAATTCACCTACGATAGAAACCACATTTTAAATTATGTACATACGTATATGATAAAAACAAATTAACAAAACAATGTGTAGGTAAATCACCTATTTGTACAGAAAACTGCGCGTAGGTTTCAAGAAAACTCAATTTCTCGCGTCAAGGTAACGCACAAACTACACGGCAAGAACCAGCCGAGAATCGCATTCATCATATTTTATACTCAAACCGATTCGATTAATTCAAGTCCAGTGAATAAAATAAATAGAGTTCCACTATGCAGGAACGCATTCAGCTGTACAGACCCACGTGTTCCAGCATTCGACCCTTCGGTTACACGAGCCAACTCGGCCCCTGCCACCTGGCAACGAACAACAGGTTTAGGTGGCTCAGGGAATCCACAGATGTCACTGCAGAGCCACTGCAGTTCGACAGTGGCAGGTTTTCGAGACTAGCTAGATAGCTACGTACGTCAAATTCAGACGCTGTCTGGTGGAGAATTCTAACTGCTGGCTGCTCTGATCGGCAGCTTTCCGTGGTTTCTCCGATCAACACCAAGCGAATACCGAAGCAGGGACCTAACAAACGGGCCACGGACCAAGGACCTTGACCTATCCTCACCCCTTACACACACACAGAAACGCGCGCGCGCGCCGCGACAACAGTCGGGAGCTTAGACCTTGTCTCACTCACTGGAGCGGTGTAACGCTGGAGATGCCTGTTTAGAGAAAACCCCACAAACCGACGTATAGGTCTGCACCTAATCTCACCGTCCAGCTGGGGAAAACACTGTCTTTATCCCTCGATAAAACACATACACTACACTTATGGGACTAGTGGATTAGCAACTGACGCGGCCTGAATCACAAATGCATCACTCAACACCCGTCCGCGATTTCGTCCCGCAAGCTCCGTCCCCGTGCCCACTGCCCACTGCCCGCGAAGAGAGAGTACGAGCACGGCCAGCGCGTGCACGGGGGCGGCGCTGCGGAGTCACGGCCAGCGGAGGGGGAGGGGGTGTACGCCTCCGCGCTGCCCGCGCCGTCTAGGCAGGTCAGGGCGGCGCCCGCCCCCACCCCACTCGCTCGCTCTCTCCCTCCCTCTCGGCGGCGCTTCTATGGCACACTGCGCGCGGCGAGGGTGCGTCTCTAGGGGCGGCCGAGGGGGGAGACGCTTCGCCCCCGCAAAGCGGAGAGAGCGCGCGCGCGTTTCTGGCAACTAAACGACTTGAAGGCCTCCGAACGCACGCTCGCCCTTCCCCGCCCCTGCACAACGAGAGAACTACACTGGAGAGAGAGCGAGGGGGCGCAATGTTCGACGGTCCGATCGAGAGTTTTACAAACAAATACACTCACACAAGAGAGAGAGAGAGAGAGAGAGAGAGAGAGAGAGAGAGAGAGAACAGCAACGAAACTATTGGTTAAATAAGAAAACGAATGGTGCCAGTTAATGGTATAGAACGATTACTATAAGAAAGTATTGCATTGATAGCTTCTCTCATTGGGTATACCTGGCAACATAACTGCAGATTATGTCCATGCACTGAATTCGTCATTGAATTCGTTTACGTTAGTTCACTTTCAAGTGATTTCGTCACTATCTCTTGCAATGGGATCGTCTTACGTTCATTCATTTGTTTCCTGTCATGCCAAACTGGTCCCTTCTTAGAATAACGTTTCTATACAAGAAGGGCCAAGGTGTAGAGGAAGCAATTAATAATCCTCGGTTGAAAACAACAAAATAAAACACTTCATTATCTGCTTCTCTATTCTGTAAGTGAAAATTGAACTTCACAAAATAACTAACTTATTAAAATAAATGTTACTTCATTTTTGCCAAATTAATTGCCATGTCACGAATGGTGTAAATGTCTGCAGAAGAAAATGTGAATCTTAACTTTTGAGCGGGAACTGTTCACTAAATGTTTTTTTCGTGAGAAATATACGAAAGTACAATTTTGTTGTTAATTGTCTCATCACACAAAATAAATAACAAAAACAACGTATGAAACCCATGAGATACACTCAAATTATGAAAACTCCGATAAAGCCAATGAAAATATAATATTCTTGAAAGGTTTGTCCCTTCAGACACCTTGTAATGATTAAATTTCAAAATTCCATTTCCACTAATGCCATGGAACTAGGTTGGTCAGCAACCATCATTAAGCCATCATTTCTTTATTATAGATTGAGATATTATTTCTTACAATTTTTCTTGAATGGTCACTATGCGGTAATCAACATTTTAATTCCATTCCAAGAGTGACGTGACAGACTGTCAAATGTCTCATTCGCTTTTTTTCATTAAATTACCACATAGTTTCTATCTCCCTTTGGCTAGGAAAATAATGTAGGTAACTGTGGTCTGGAAATCCGGAAGTAAGACGCTAAACGTGTTCTTTGAAAACTACACCTGGGGAATCCGGTTTTGCATGCACACATTTGCATAGGTACAGCTATCTTGATATCAGTTTCGCACCTAACAGTAATCGCAGGACAGTAACTTCAACAGCTTTTATTTAAGTAATAAATATATTTTAAAAAAGTTCATAAAATCGTATTTTAAGCGTTTTAAAACATCCACCACCTTTTTCTTGAATTCGCCATCTTGAATTTTGATTTCCCGAGATTACACTCAAAATCAGTGATCCCCACAAAAAATGAAAGTTTTGAGAAATGAACGTTAAGAGTTTTAAACAATGCGTTACAATTCTCGCGGCGCTCCGCTCATCCTGCGCACACTGTGCGGCCTTCCTGAGCGCCTCGTTGGCGCCTCGCGGCCTCCGCCGTGACTTAGCACGCCCCACCTGCAGCAGGTGCCGGCGCCTCCGCCCGCACGGCCACTGAATGCGCTGCGGAGGCCTGCAAGAGGGCGAATTAGGGATGTGAAGGAAGTCGATTTTATACTACGTCATTGTCGGAAATTCGCTTCACCACTTCAGCAATAACCCACTTTTAATGCTTTGTCGAGAGTTAAACAGTGATGTGAGATTGATCTGTCTACAGAGCAGGAGAGGAGAGAAAGGAGAAATTTGGGGTTGCTAGACGTGCACGACCCTGACCTTTATCTATGCTACATTCAAGTAGGACTCAAAACATTAGCGGATACGAGTCTCGATTCGTTTAGCACGCTCAAGTTTTATCCCTCTTACTAAATATGCTAAGGGCCAATCGTCTGATGCAATAATCTGACGCGATTACAGCTGGAACGGTGACGGTGACTGTGACTGTGGCAGTGACTTTTCCAATGGATGACTAACGCGATGGCTGTGCACTGAGAAAAAGTACGGACTATAACTCAACACGATTAGCACAGTTCGAACGAATGGGTTAGTGAAAAATAAGAGAAATACAGTGAAACCTAACCTAACGGCCATCTCCACAGTCCAGTCACATCCGCCAATTACTATTGTTTTCGCGGAACCGATTGATTTGTTCACAAAACGACGAGAAAAGGCTAAGCGCCAAAGCACAGATCTATATTAAGCGGTCATCTTAAGCGATTTTAAGCTTTTTTTTTCCTAGTACTATTTCCAGCCGACAGCCGGTTACCCTTGTACGACCTAATGGGATGTATATTCGACTGACACCAAAACATTTGCGGGCTTTTCAGACCTGCGGACAGCAGAACGCGATGCCCTCCACGACAACACATGAATAAGAGACAAGAGACAAACAACCATTCGCGAGGCGGAACTCGAACCCACGACCTTTTGAACCGAAGCGCTGAATCGTTACACGCTCTTAGCCACTTCGGCCACCCAGACTAGCTTAAACTGAATAATAATAATAATAATAATAATAATAATAATAATAATAATAATAATCGGAAAAGCTTGAGATTCTTGTTAATTAAATATCTCCCTACAATCAGATGCATTGTCAGATTACTTCCAATAATGAATTCCAATGTCAGGAGAGTTAGTTGCTGTCGCAAGTAACAACTAACGATTTTAGTAAATATTTCTGCCATTTCGTATCATTCCTTTGGCTTCCCAAGCTGTGTCCGCCTAAATATCTATAGAAAATGAATTGCTTCTTCAAGCCTAGTTGTCTTGTGGCAATCGCCAACGACGAAAAGTGACTTTCTCGTCTAAGAGAATGAGTGACAAGTAAAGGATGTGTTTTGATATTGACCGAAAGAAGGCAAACGATTCTAAACCACCCCGTTTAAATAGCACTGTCATATACGGTAATTCAAATGTTAAAGAGCATATTCTTCCTATCCATAAAATTTATCACAATTAGATTTGACCTACGTTTGCGGTAACCTCATAACCTTGATTAAGCTGCCTTCCACTTTCACAGTAATTTTTGCCGGAACCATTTACCGTTTAAGACACGTTCCACCGCATTTTATTGAACTGATAAGCGATTACTCGAACTGTGTGAGCAGTTATATAACAAACGCCCACGTTGCTACAGCAAACCGAATACGTTTGGAACAACTGCCTTTACGTGTCCTGCAAATATTTGTTCTTTACAAACAAGTATTTTTGTCAGTGTAGTTTAATTAAGGATCGTCAACTGCTAAAAATTAGCTTCATAAGTGTTAATGTTGTTTTGTTTTTTTATCGCAGGATGTGGCGGTGATCTCGGGGGGTTTTGCCCGAGGAGACATCTTGCGCCTGTGGGGGGGCACCGCCGCAACCAGGACACGATCTAATCCCCCAACCAGTCACCCGGCATGTGTGGCAGTGTAGTGAGCGATAGTGTGTGTATGTGTAACGGGTAGGTAAAGGACAAGGAAGAGGAAGGAAAGATTACGCGCGGTCCGCAGCCCGTTTGTTAGGGTAATGCTCCGGCGTTCACTTGGTGTCGATCGGAGAAAGCACAGAAAACTACCGATCAGATCAGCCGGCCGGTAGAATTCTCTTTTGAACTGGACCTAGCTACCCAGCGCAACTGTGTTCGAAATTCCTATCGTGCCG
>BOPP01000007.1:8679057-8697861 GCA_017312745.1 Gryllus bimaculatus
ACTCCCACCGACACCAACGGAAACACTTGCACGCGTCCTCCGACACACACACGCCACACCTATTAATTACGTTCATTACAGCAGCCCAATAGGCGAAATTACGAAATTTTCAAGGACAACCCAGATTCGGTAGATACATCTTTGCGAGTATCTTCACTTGTATTTTTTAATTCACCTACTTTCACCAAATCGATGGGAAACCTGTGTGTAACCTCCGGACGAAGGTACTCTTCAGGTAGATGGTATGTATAAATAACGTCCCTAGTTCTACATCGCCTTGACGAAAATGTACATATATGACAGATATAACGATTGATTTCAGTGAATAAAAAATAATAAATTTAAGCCATGACGAAAAGACACGAAACATCCGCGGATTAAATGGTGTAATCGTGAATTCAAGTGCTAGAAAAACAAATTTTTAGAAAACACCAAAGCTATATTTATGATGTGAAATGAATTCAAATGCAAAAACAGACATTACTGAGTCGCAGACATTACAAATGAGAATATCCACAAAACCACCAGATTTCGGCACACATTACAAAGTTCAACCGTCTACGCCTTCATACTCGTGCTTGTCTTCTGTTCACTATTCGCGTACTAAAGATAATATTCGTGGCTAATCGTCCTGTTTGACGTCTGCCCAAGTTTCAATTTCAAAACATAACTTCTCCCCCTTTTTTGCACGCTATTACCTTTCGTCTCAACTTTCGCGCTTCGTACTGTGTAATAGCGTACTGTGAGGGAAATTCTTGCCACCGAATGTCGAAGAGACTGTGTTGAGGGGGATTACGACACCGGTGTTTAAGCATTATGGTCACACCTAAAAATAGGCGAATGGTTTTCACGGAGACGTGATTGTGGGAAGTAAAGCCGTCTGTCCCATGTTAGTAGATTTACTTGCATGTAAAAGATCCGTAAGCCTAAACGACGCCTCTGAGCTAAATTGAAATCGCCTGTTTCTCGCCCAAGAAATACCTGCTTTCTCTGCTAGTTGGTGAAAGGAGCGTAGCGAAATTTGCGTGGTCAGACGGAAGAGTCTCGCCACGTAAAATAAGGCATTGATTCAATTCAACTCTTGTAGCCTGAACTGTGTTCAATTGTGAAGATACGATACGGCTGATGGAGCAGCGAGCACCGAGAGGTCGGCGCTGCGCGGCGCGGCTTGGCCTGGCCTGGCACAAGAGAGGCTGTGGGAACGCAGGGGGCCGTGCAACGCGAGCGCGCGCTGCTGACGGCGGCTTCCGAGGACGGCGCGATGCCGACGCCCCGCGCGCGCGCATTATGCAGTCGACTCGCCATTATTCGAGCCCCGGTCATCAGAATAACAAAACCCCACACCGGGGGAGCAAATGAGTTGCTGAGACGAAGCCACAAGAATATACTACGTGACGTATATATTTCACACAAATGGCCGCCCGTGTAGTTCGTTTAGAGAATGAAAGTATCATGAACTCAAAAGCAAGAGGAATTTGAATGCTCGTTCAGCAAGAGGAATTTCGAATGTTCAATTCAATGAAAACCACAGTTTTGAAAAATGGTACTAATGAAGTTAGTACCTTCCGCAGCACGCTAAATTTGAAAAAAGGGTTTCGAAATTCACGGTGGAAAACGAAAGGAGCTTGATAATCGATGGTTTTATATCTGAACGTATTTCTGAACGACGAAAGCGCTCGTGTGCCGTTTCGCATAAGATACTGTATTTATCTCCTACGCGCGTTACTAACGCGCGTAAATGCAACGCTCGTGTGCAGGGGCCTTTAACCCCAGCATTACCAGAGGCTCACCGAATATTGTTTTATACAGGTTTCATTTTTTTAGACAGTTGAAAACCATTGATTTTGTTTATGTCTTCTTTTAAACGCGATGCCATTGTTAAAGTGTCGCCTCGCTTGTTTTGTTCGCGTTAAGTCGCGGCCTCCTGCGGTCGCCGGCCGGACGTGTGCAGGCGGCGGCGGCGGCGGCGGAGGAGGAGGTGGTGTCGCATTCATAGTGCGGGTGGCGGGCCGCAAGGTCACGGCACGCGCCGCCCCGACCGGCCGGGTGGCTGAGCGACCGCCACGATGCGGTGCGGGCCGGCACGGCACGGCCGCAGGCGGCGCGTGACTGTCGCTCGCCTTACGTCACACGCCCCCCGCCCCCTGCGCTCCGCGCTCCACGCAGACGCGGCTGGAGACTTCGTTATCTGCGGACGGACGACCGACGCGACGGCGGCCGTGGAGGCGGAGGCAGTGGCACAGGCCAGGGAGGGCGAGGTGGGGGAGGATGCGAGACAGCGGCGGCGTTTGCGGAGCAAGATGAAGTCAGGTGGGTTGGGATGGCGTGGGGTTTTGTGGTTTGAAATGAAGTGAAGTGAGGTAGGGAGGGTGAAGTGAGTTGAGAGGAGGTTTTGGGTAACATACACATACATATACACACATACACTATTCGGTGAGCCCCTGGAAATGCTAGGGTTAAACGCCCCTGCACACGAGCGTTGTATTGACGAGCGTTAGTAACGCGCGTAGGAGATTAACACTGAGGTGAGGAGAAGTGAGGTGGGGTGGGGTGATGTGGGTGAAGTAAAATGACGAAGTGAGATGATGTGAGGTTTTAAGGTGTGAAGTGATGTGAAGCAAAGTGAGGTGGTGGTTTTAAGTGGTGATGTGGGTTGAAATGAGTTGCAGAGGGGATTCGTGAGGTGAAGTGGGGTGAAGTGGGATGGGGTGGAGTGGAGTGAGTGCGGCGAAGTCTGGAGAGGCAGCGATGTATACACGGGGGCGGGACGGTGATGCGGCGGCACAGAAGCGGAGATGGTCGGAGGTGGGAGACGGGATGGGGGCGGCGGTAGGTGGCGGGATCAGGGACGAAGGTGGGAGGCGGAGACGGAACGGTCACGAGGCGGAGGTGAGGCGGGGCGGAGGCGGCTGCGGCGAGCGAGGCTGATGCGCGGAGGGCGGGGGAGGCAGTCCGGTGCGCGATGCAACTTTCAATAGTTCCTCCGAATCGATATACAGGACGCCTCACACAACTACAACTGTAAGCAAGTGCACACTTCAAGGTGGAACCACAACCAGTTCTCCTCAGACTCAAGCGGACAGGAGGCAGCGTAAAGTTTCTACAGCGTACGCTTGAAATCGCTGGCGTTTTCCTTCTTAGTTAGCATAGTTATAAGTTATACGCATACTCAATAAGCAAGACATCATCAACGTAACTATTCCATATAATAGCAATGTTTTTCGAATATTTCAAATATTCAGTGTTCATTCCAGAATGTACTGAAAGTTGATATGAAACAATATTGTGAGTAACCATTATATCAAATAATGAACAGTGGCTTTTCGTAGAACAGAGTATTCTAACCTAAGCCCCCTCATTTCTAATCGAACATATGATCTGGATTACATTTACTTTTTACCACTGGTATAATCCCTACAAAAATGTCCGTCCCACCAGTTCGTACTGATGAGGTATCGTCTAATGCCCATAGGCGTGAGGGAGAAGTGCTAGGAAAGCAGACACATACAAGAGTGGATGTAATTGAGGGGCAACTTATTTAATTTCGTGAATTTAAAATATATTTTAATAGATAATAAATTTAGTAAAATTAGAAGTTTTTAGTAGAAATAGTAGTTTATTATAAGAAATTACCGAATTGAATTCCACTGATATACTCATCGCATTTTTGACCAATAAAAGTTCCTATGATTACTATTACGAACAATTATCTACGACACCCTCTAATGAGAAATCCTCGGGTAACGATCGAGAGCCTCACATGTCGTGCCCTATCCGTAAGCTACGAAGATTCCACGTAATATAAGAAGCGTCAAACATTAAAAACGCCTTAAATAAAACCCAAACGCCTAGCCAAGAATATTTTAGAAAGCACGCTGGCAAGAATGCGACTAAATGTAAGAACGCCTTTAGCTTTACGTTACACATTTAGTAAGGAGAGTAGCAACAGAGTGATTTCACACTGAAGTGCCTCTGTATGATCTACAATTTTCTTACCGTCGCACCTATGTTAAACACATTGCAAGCAAACCAATTTTTAAAACCACAATCGCGAGCCCCCGCACAGGGCGTATTTTGCGCGCGCGCGCGCTGACTCACGAGCGAGGCGCCAATCAGCGCGCGCGGGGGCGGGCTGGCGGACGGGCGAGCTCGGGTGAGGCTGGTTGCCGATGACTTACAGCCGCTTGTGGAGCGCTCGGGCCGGGCGGGAACCGGGGGCAGGGGCGGGGGCGGGGGTGAGCAAGGCGTTGCGAGAATCGCGGAAATAGCCGCGTGGCGTCAGGCGGCGGAGGCGGCGCGGGGGCGTGCGCGCGCCACCGGTGTAGCACCAACAGCAACCGCCGCCGCCGGCACGACGTGGGTTGCCTTGTTGCCTCGAAGTCTGCCCACGCCGCCCCGCGCCTCGCCACCCACCCGCGCGCGTCGACGCCACCTGCCGGGACCCCATTTGCTCGCATCGCCTGCGTCGCTATGCACAGTGCCCCCAAACACACGCACTCACGACGAGTTCTGACTTCGCCCACCACCATGACTGCGTTTTTCGGCGGCACACACGTCGTTAGTGTTCGTTAAGTTAAAGTTTCAAACAGAGAACAATTTACAATGCCGTTGAATAATACAACAGTAACGCCTATATGGTTCTACATATACCAGATTCAATTTCTGTAGCACGCAATCGGGCAGCGACAATTCACTTTCAGGAGAGTGAATGAGGCTTCTCCAAAATGATCGTGTCTATCGGCGGAACCCATGTCGTTACTTCGTGCCGTGAGAAGCCGGGCGGGGATTCCAGAATCCTCGCATGCTTCGAGGTTGTTCCTAGCAGAGTCAACTCTCGCCATGGCAGTGACTCCCCTACTCGGGTTAATAGAGTACAGACTCGTCTCGAACCCGGGACGGTCGTAACTTTTCATTCGGCGACCCTAAAGAGCTAGTAACTTCCAGCTGGAGGAGCCCTACCGAAGTTTCTAGGCGAAGAGACCTTTGAAGTTAGAGAAACCTACTGAAAGTCGCCTTAAGTCAGTTATTCTGATGTCAATGAAAGGACCGCGCGCAATGGAAGTATGAGACTGCGCTTGTCTCCGGGTACTACGGAACATCAAATCATCATCATGTACGTAAAATGAGCGGTGCATCAAGAAACCCAAGCACCCAATGAGCGTCAAGCAATCATTTTTATCATCTGTAACCGAATCAGGGCGTTTTATAGGCAAGATCTTTTAAAGGCGCATATTTGTCCACCTGTCTGTCGGAGGGGAATTTGTTTTACTCTATCTTCACAACACAGTTTTTGCGAGGCACGGAACCGTGCTAAGCTGAGGTAATTATGCTGTTTATTACAGAACTGAGAAACAGGGCGGTTGAGCGTTTCACACTTCAGCGCGAAAGCTGGTTTGGGCTTGCGGACACTTCCAAATCTGCGACAGAAAACATAATTTATACGTTCCACGGAAGGCATTCGTTTGTAATGAATTTTTTACCTTAAAAGCTCACGACCTCGAGACGTTCTTAACATCGTTACCCATAACAATTTTTCAATTTCGCACAAGTACGTGAGTTATTTTAAGCAACATACCAAGTTCTCATACAATTTCACAGATAATACAACATATTATAGGAGTTCCATTTGCTTGTCCGCCCATTTTCAGACCGCAGATCGCGTCCAGTTCGGTGAACGTTTCCTAAAATGGGAATCACTTGTTTGCAATTTTCGGTCACAGAAACGTGACATATTTCACAACGTTCCCTTAACGATTTCGAAAACATGTGTATATCGTTTTCACGAATTGTTTTTAATGATTACTTTAGTCGATTCGGCAAAATTTAACAATCCCATTTCGCACGTACACCTAAAAATATCCAATAACATTTCTGGTATTAAAGGGGACAGAATTAAATTTCCGAGAAATTCAGTTAAAAATTCTTTACGTCCGAAATATGTTTTTTAAAACAATCACATTCGGGAGAGTTCGTTCCGCCATTCTGCCTTCATTCTCCCCCTCCATCTCACGGTCGTTACGTCACCTGCAGTGCATGATGGCAGTGCCTCGTGTAGAAGGCCACGAAAGCCCGCCACACAACACGTGCGTTGGCAGCGCTACTCGCTTCAGACGATCGTCGTACAGTCCCGGACGTCATTTTTTTAATTAGAAAAAGAAAACAACTTTTCTCTCGTAGCGTTAGAGCTACGCAGTTGCAGGATCAGCACGGGCTCCCCGCCGTTGTATGCCGAATTTTATTTGACGCATTCGGCTAGGATGGGACATACTTCCCCACAACGCCACAGTCAGAACTGAAGATGATGGGAATGGTAAGAGGAAAAATTCGTGGTCCTCTGACTTTTGTTTGCGAAACTGCTCCGGCATTCGCCGAAAATGATATCAGGGGGCGGACACGGTCTTCAGTAAAGTTCGACTATTTTAGAACCTATCGCAAAAAAATTAAATAAACTTATTTACCAATGCGGATAGCCCAGATTACTAAGGCAGTAGTGCTGTGGCGATCTCGGACGGAAGGATCGCGAGCTCGAGTCCCCCACCTCAGGCGTGGGTGTATTTGTATATCTGTGTGTGTTGGTGTAGACTTTATGTATGTGTACGAGTCGTTCATTCATCCTTTATCATTATAATTCCATCTTCCATCCCCCCCAAGACTAGCAACAACATGCTGATGCCCCCAAAAAGCAGTCACCTACACATGCCACGAGATAAATGTTACTCAACCTCGGTAACCGCAGGAGTAGGTCCGCGTGGTCCTTTGTGACAGATTCGCGACAAAACAACAACAAACACATTTTAACAAAACTGGCGCTGGCCCGGACCAACTGTAGGGATGGCTTCTACGCGAGGTCGGAGCAGGTCCAGCGCACGGGCGCTTCCAAGCAAAACGGAGCTCGGGGATCTCCGACCGAGGAGAGCGGCGCGGCGGGCGAAGTAACTTCCAATCGGCGTGGCGGGGCGGGGCGTGGCGTGGCGGGGCGAGGCGAGGCGAGGCGAGGCGCGCGGCGGGCGACGGCGCGAAAGGCCGGAGGGCGAGAGAACAGGGAGGGGAGAAGAGTGCGCTGGTGGTTGCGGCGAGGGAAGAGACTGGACGCTATTGCCGCGGCAGTGACATCTTTGTTTTTAAAATTATCCCTACAGATTAAAAGACAGTTATTTCTCAAAATAAATTTTATTTTCAATTGCTCTCGTAATACTACTAGCTACCACAGCTACTTCATATTTTTACTTTCCTTTGAAGTAAAATGATACAGATGACCTCATTCATCAATATATTTTCATTGAAATAACAGATTGATTTCAATCTGAATGTACGTCACCTTTCAATACCACCATTTTTATTTTTATACGACTAAAGATTTGCAACAATTACTCTAGTGCTTGAAAAAGATAAAAATATCGTTGAAACGTACGTATTAGAGTAAATAAAAATAAAATCAATTTTGAGAAATACATTTATTTAAATGTAATGGGATCTTTTTAATAATTTAAGAGATTATAGAAAAATTATAGTTACAACCAAAACACCACAGAACTTCGTCACTGAAGACAGTATGCGATGCTCGTGTTTCTCAACACTGCGATCATGACTACGAACACTATTTCAGAGGCGGCCAATTGCAAGCCACTATTATGTGTCCGCCCAGGAAAGAAGAGAGCATAAAGGCGCTTGCCTCTGTTTCCTACGCTTATGTCCCGAACGTGGCACATGGTCATCGCAGTCCTCTATCCACTGAGACCCAGAAGCAAAGCAATGCCTGGACATTCTTCTGAAATATGTTTGTCATTTGTTATTGACAGCGTCAAATGAAATGTCAGTGTCATAAAGCGTTGCCGATAACTCCAAAAAATTAAGTTTGTGGCGCTTTTCCGAAATAATTTCGTAAAATTCCCGACGCAAACGTTGACAATCACTAGCTATGTGGCGGTGTGGGGGCGGGGCACTGAGGGCCAGGGGGCCGCCCGTCACAGAAATCAAACGGGCGGGCGCGGGAGAAGAGGAGCCGGGAAGGGTCGGGATGAACTGGAGCGGGCGCGGGCGGGGCGGGCGGGGCGACGGCGTCAGAGCGAGGGCGGACGAGCGACCGCCGCGAAAGCAATTAGGACATCGACGTAGGATCCGATTCGGGTCAGGGGGCATCCTCCGTGAGAAACTTCCGCGCCAGAGAAAACGAGGTCAGCATCGAGAGGTGCTGGAAAGAAAGATGCCGAGTAAAAAGAGAGAAAGAAGATGTTTTGAAGATGATGATGAATTATTCGAAGCACCCACAAAAATGGAGGAACGAACCAAGTGGTTGAGCGCATTCATATTTACTTTCACTAATAGAACAATTGTGAAGTGTATCTAAACAATTCACTGCATATCGATATCAGGATCGTAGAGAATTTTTTCTGTGAGACACATTAAAATTCATACCAGACACAGAAAACTACAGGGAAGCAGACGAGCTAAGACCTCTTCGAAAAGAATACTGTACTGCGTCGAATTTCTGAGCATAGATTTATGAAACTTGTTTAATTAAGCATTAATTCGATATTATTTCTTAAATATTATTTTGAATTTTGTAAAATTGTAATTGAAGTAATTTTAAAAACTTTGCAAAATGCCGCCAACATTGCTAAGCATTAAGAAAGAAAAAAAACATCAATAATTCAGCAGACTACCGTATTTCTAATTCCTCTAAATTATTTACAAATTATTTATGATATTTTTTATTGCAATGCAGAGCCCGCCCTCTGACTTAAGTTCCGCAGCCAGGGTCTAAACTAAACCGTCGACGGATCTCTCTAGCACGACGCACTTTATAGATGCGATAATCAATGACGAGATGAGTAATGAAAATGAAGTTGAAATGAAATCTAAGGGGTGTTCGGAGAACTCCAGGAAACCCTAACTCATAACAATCCAACAAAATTCTACGCAGGTGAACGAAGATTTGAACCTTTTATTTTTTTATCACAGGCGGAAAGTCCTAGCAAAGGTCGCTATACTACGGGTCCGCTCCTTAGTTACAGAGGTGGCCTAATGAATGAAAAAGCAACACCCTCATTAACAACTCAGTTCAAGACTGGGGAGGAGGGGGGAGGGCGAAAAAAACAATTCTGCAACTCCTACCTGAAGTTTCTCTTGAAGATTATTTTGACTGCCCTTCGACAACGAAGTGTCACTTAAATGTTCAAATCAAATCAAAGTTCTTTCGAATCCGATAACCAATTTATTCTTCAATGGTCTTACCAAAACTTCTTATACAAACCAATTCGCCAATAGCAAGTACTTTCAGATTCTCACACAAGAATCTCTGTCACAGCAACGAACTCACTGTACCTTAAACTTTTGTGAATGTAGCCCCAACCTTCAAACTTGCTTAATCTTTCGAATTATCTTTTTAAATAATGTTGAGGGACGTAACAACTCTCTTTAAAAAGCATCCAATATTAGGTGGAATATTTAAAACAGAGGTTTTCATTATGTCCCGTCTCTAAAACGGCACATCGCAATATCATTTATCGCCTTTTCAGTTTTGTACATAACAAATTAAATACTGCCCCAGAATATCAAAGGCCTCATTTTCCAACACAAAAAAAAGCGCTCCCTCTCTCTCTCTCACTCGTGCTCTGCAGCAACCTGAGAAAATTCGAGCGGCTTGCTCGTGGCCGTTGAGCGATATTGCACATTAATGTGGCACGAGGCGAAGCGCAGCTCCCGAACCGAAAGTGTACGAGGCGCCGAGTCGGGGGGCGACTTTCTGGCGAGCCGTTAAAAAGTTACAGCCCTCCCCCTCCCCCTCCCCACCCTCCATCTCATCGCGCAGGGCGAGGGCGGTTGAAGAGGGGTGGGGGGCGGAGGTGATGGACGACGCTCTCGGCCAGGAGGAAAGAGGAGGAGGAGGAGGAGGAGAAGGGGAGAGGGGAGATGAAAGAAGGAATGATGCGGTCGGAGCGCGGCCAAGGGCGATGGCCGTCCAGGAACGCGCGTTCGATTCAAAGCAGACCCACAGACAGCGGATGCTAACGGGGTTACACCTACGAGATTTCTGCTTAAGAAAACCGAGTTTGTTTTTGGCAACGGTCTGGACAATTGCCAATGAAAATGAAAATTGAAACATTTTTACCTTCTTCCATAAAAACTTATTCCATTCCCCCAGGTTTCAACTCAAAGACAGTAAACAAATTTTAAAGAGATTGCATTATTAGTTTCTTCATGAATTTTCTTTTGTAGCCTATGCAAATAGAAATTTAATGTTGCTTCATCCTGGTTTACATCCTCGATTGTTAAGGGCGAAAAAATGTCCTTAAGCCAGTCCAATATTTAAATAATATTGGCCTCCTACAACGGTTCTTTTGCATATAACCCGCAACAACGTTCCTCAAAGTGCTTTTTCACTTTCTCATAACAATCTGTTTCCTCTACCCTCCACAACAGTCTACTCTTTATATGTTTACGTACACAGCTAACCGTGCACTTTCACTTCTTCGACTTTTATTCACATACCAGACACACACGTCCTCCTTGCATCACCTCTGTGGTCACAGGCTAAAAGCTCTCAAGTCAATTTTTTGTGAAATTGGGTTAAGTCCTTGACGACCGAACTCAAATGTTGTCTCCTTGGCGTTGGGAAATGTAGCTTCATACCACTCATCAATAGCGGGTCAATAATCTAACCGTTGTTTTCTCCGAACTAAGATTATTGACTTAAGAACTTCTACCCCTTTATTACCCCTACCCCCTAACTTACTTTTACCCCTTACGAACATTTACCCTTTTACAAACGTTCTTATTCGTTCCGCCGCGAGCCTGACAGCCGAAGTCGGGCGACTACGCATGGAGGGTGAGCCAGAGCTCACGGTCGGCGGGCGTGAATCACCGGCGTCACAGGTGCTAGCACCACGCCCCCTTCTGCGTCCCCTCCTTCATTCGGGCTCGCACGCTCACGCTCACTTGCGTACAACCCCAACGCACCGGCGCGGCGTCATCGACACTGAAGAAGCGCCTTGTTTAAGCACTTCAGCACGCGAACTGACGGAATGATTTGGATTATGGAAATTTCAAGCATTTTTTTATTTGTTAGGATTATCTTTCAAAAAATCCTCACATGACCTTAAATTAACGAAAACTCGAAAAAAAGGGGGCAGGTTGCGCGCTGTTAATGCCGAATTGACTTGTTATTTTTAATAGCCTATGTTTTATTTTCCCTTGTGATTATTCATCTGAAAATTCACTTAGGCTAATTATCAAATATAACGATTTGCTTGCTTTGCTGATAATGTGTACTCTATTTCTCTTCGCTTCCTGGAGTTGTACTTAATTCAGCTTTAGTGTAACAACTAATAACTAATAAATAATAAATAATAATAATAATAATAATAGCTATAAATAGGTCAACTATTATTCTTATTCTACAAGATAATATGTAAAAACAGTAAATTTTCAGCATTTTTAATTCTACTGACACGTACAACAATAGTTTTCCATCTATCTCCTCTGACGTAAGATAAAAAATATAATAACTTGTCCCGGTCAACGGTACAACACATTAATATGAATTGTGGCTAGTTACCAGCAATCCATTTCAAAAAGTCATCAATTAATTATTTCAAAAGCCCACCATCATCTACCCGGCAATCAAACAGAACCCGCACTCAGCCAAGCTGCTGCGACATTGAACGAGAAGGTCCGTTGCACGAGGCACCCGGCGCGGCGCGGGCAGTCGCTCGTAGAGCTGACGCCCCGCCCGCAACGCGCCGCGCCGCGACACTTGTTGGCCGCTTGGCCACCGCCACTTCCGCTTCAGCTATCGAACCCGGCGCCGCCGCGCCACACCACACTACGCCAAGGAGGGGGAGGCCGGGCCCGAGTACAGACACCCCTATCGACCCTGCGGGCAGGCGGCGCGGCGCGACGCGGGGCGGCGCGGCGCCGGGGGCGCGACGGCGCAGGGGGAGCGGCGATGTAGTGGAGTGGAGGTGAAGGTGGAGTGGCCGGTGTTCAAGTGGACGGACGGAAGGGCGTGGACAGCGGTCAGATCGTAAGAAGCGGCCGGAATGCTTCGTTGCTTTTTGTTTGCTGTTAATTGTTGGGACGTCGTGGGCGACGGGCGGCGGTTGCAGTGAAAGCGACGGTCGGCGCGGTGGAGATTGGTGGCTGCCTGTGAAGCGAGGAGAGTGCGCACAATGGAGCGTGCATGCTGACGCGACAAGGTGAAATGCCAGCCGCGGGAAGAGGCGGAGGGAGGGCCACGGGCGCGGACGGTTGCGGGGCGGAGCGGGTTGCGGCTGAAGGGCAGAGGGTGGGGTGAAGGTGTAGGGCTCGGGGCGACGCGGCGGTAACATCGAAAGCGAGAACGAAAATGAGGGTGAGGGTGAGAGCTTGGGCGGTGGAGGCGGAGGATGACTCAGTCCCAGTCAGCCACCCTCGCTCTGTTTTCTAGCCAACAAGAGTTGCCGGAGTCGCAATCGCACACGAAGCTTGAAAGATTAAATTCTACCTCGACTACGTCCACGCATCCACAGAGACTTCCAATAAACAGCAGGTTTGCACAAAACTTTATTTGTTTCCACGTGCTCATGAATTCTACCATTTTGTGAAATAAATTTTACAATTTATATTGAAAATAGGAACAACGCGATAACGCGATATCACGGATTCGTTTTAATTAAAAAATATTCCATAAAAAAGGTTCATCAAAGCTCATTTTGATTTCTATGAGACGTTTCAAAATCTGTGTCTGCGATCTGAAAAAGCAAACCCTTCAAAAAAATCTTTAAAAACTTTTTTAACAAGATGTGTGTTAAAGGAATTCAAACAATCCACAAAAAGGTTCCTTATTGCTTCACGACCCAAAGTTATTGAGGTCCTTGAAACTTCCACGAACACGAACCTTATATTACCCCCAGTACGAATTTCGTGTCCAAACAGCTTTACTGAAATATTCATACGCAAGTAGGAAAAAAAAGCAAGCTACTCCCAAAATACAATATCGCCGAAAGTAAAATCGACGCTTCTACGGTATAAAACGTATAAAAGTCAATTTCGTTTTTATGACTCAATTATGCCTCAACAACTGAGGAAGAGGAAAAAAGGGATGATGGTATGGAGAAAGCTTATGAAAAGAAAAGAAACCGAAGTTTGGATAGGCCAAACACTGGATAAGAGATCCATATCGTACTTTCCAAGTCATTGAGTAATCACTGTTTTCTATAACGACAACCATGAAGCCAGTTTCTTTAATATCCAATATCAATTTACTTTTCCCGAATTAGTTTTCTTTCCTCCCCTCCCTTAAATTTCGTATTTTTCGAAGTTTCTATTTCATAACTAGTTTTACTTTCCATCTTACTTCAATTCTAATTGTTTCTTCATTTACTTTTCACATTCCAACTTTCTAATAAACTCTACAGTTGCACCATTTAGCAAACCGATATCCCCACAATTGCTCATACGTAGTTTGTCCTCTCATTTCCTTTCCCTATTCTCTTTCTTTTTTTCTTTCTTCTTAGATTTATACTTCTATTTTACCTTCTATTTTTTCCTATTCCAAATCCACTGTTGTTACTTTTCACCTTCCAAAACTCGAATTTTTCAATAATCTTGCCAGTTGAACCCTAAAGCAATTTGAAGCAACCCCACAATATTTCATGCATTGCTTTTTTTTTTAAATTCCACCCTTTAATCTACTATTTCAAACAGGGAAAAATATATTTAAAAATTGTCATAGAATATTAAAATTAACTCTAACGCCTTGTCCTCCTACCCAACACTTTCTTTGCAACACTGCAGCAGGTGGCGATTAAGACGAGAGCGGTGGGGGCTGAGGCGGGCGGCCAATCCCCAGGGCGGGCGACGCAATGCAGCGCAGCGCAGCGGCGCGGCCCACGCAGCACGAACGCGGCAGGGGGATCGGGGTCACTCGCCGGCGATAAGCCACGCCACGCCACGGAAGCCGAGTCGCGCAGCACATTTCGCCGTCGCTGCCCGCGCGGTTATCTGCTACGCTAGTCCGCTTCGATTGATGGTTCCAAGCGCGAAAACGACAAAGACCAATTGGTACCATAAGTATAGTGCAGCAAGGAGGTACCCGTTAAATGGTGAGACCCGGTGCCGTCCTACAGTCGGAGACAGGGGTTCCCCCTCAACCAGGCATCTCCCACCAGCGGGCACCACCGCCTCAGCCTGGGCAAGCTCCAACCCTAACCTCGCGACCGGTCTCCCGTCATGTGTGATAGCCTAGTGCGTGTGAATGTGTGTAAGAAAGGGGTGTGCGAATAGGGCTAGAAATAGGAAGGAAAAATGGCGCGCGCGGTCCGTGGCCCGTTTGCTACGTAGGCCTGGTTGTTGATCGGAGAAACCACGGGAAACTACTGATCAGAGTAGGCGGTCTCTACAATTCTTCTCCAGACAGCGACATAACTCGATTTAGCTATCCAACTAGTCTCAAAATCCTGCCACCGTCTGCACTGAAACCTGGAATCTCCCGGTCAGGGACACTGCAGTAACATCTGTTGATGCCCTGAGCCACTTCTCCCGGTCAGCGCAACGGACTGAGCTATGATTTGGCCCGCTCTCTGCGATCCAGAAACACACCAGTCCCATTACGAGAAGGCGGAAATCGGGGAAAGCGGGAGTTTTAATTTATCGATCAAAAATTAATTTACAATAAATAATGTCGCGAAGAAAAATGCTGTCCATGGTGTGATTCTACCAAAATAATACCCTGTTAAGCATATCATCTACTGAAGTTAGGTCCCGGCTGCAATTCGACAGGTCGTTAATTTTTATTTTTCGAAAGTGTACGAATACTAAAATAATATTCAATAAATAGAAAATCTGAAGCAAAAATGAACTATTCTAAACAATGTTTGCAGAAACATGGTTCGCGAACCACATATATGATCGTCAATTTGTATTCAATATTCAGTTTGTATTCGTATCCTTTGCGATGGACCGAAGGATATGTCCTATTTTCAAATAATCCTTTGTTGAAAGCTTAATAATCACTCAAGCTCAGTTGCAGCTGACAACTCTTAGCGAGTCATCCAAGTCAACCTAGCATAACAATAGCTACACAGGCATTGGTGAACTCTTCATTCTCAAAATACATTTAAGTAACGAACAATTACAACACTGAATGTTCTTGAAGAAATGCAATTTTGTAAAAACATGACGGTAATTGACAATAACCTTCTGCTCTTCGGGTAGCTTCTATTCTCCGAACATGAATTGGAAATTTGACCCAAAAGGAAATTGTTTGCACGAGATTTGCAGTTTTCCGTGAAATGATCTATCGATGCAAAGTGCAAATATACCTTCAAAAATAACTCTTACGTGGATGACATATTTCTATCAAAAACTCACCACTTGGGCGTATGGAAATTCTTACGAAATGGCAGCTCAACTCACCTGAAACAAACAAAAACATTTATAAATTTAAATATTTCGAGTTTAATATAAAATGACAATGTGGTCAATATCTCGAATAAAATATGATACGTCTATGACGTAAGTTGATATTAATGCTTTCTCAGTTTAACGTTATTGAAGATTCGGTTAGCTTTCTTTCGTTGGATTGTTCTCAGAATTTATGTTGCCTTCGTAAATTATCATAAACATTCATAAAATTGAGCAGTGCGTATGAAATAGGTTCCAAAAGATTATTACGAATAGAACAGAATAACAAATAAATCTATAAATATTATCGACATAATTCTAGATTACGCGAAGAGCTTCAGTTTTCTATTTCCTTTCTTCTTTCACAATCATTTTAGAGAGTATCAATATTCCTTCTCCTTTCCCTATCCTCCTCTTCTCTTTTTGCTTCATCACTGTTCTCTTATTCACCACCACTATTTATTTTCTCTTCCTTTTCTCGTCCGCCCATTTCAGGTGGTTTCTGAGTACTAGTAAATCCAACGCAGCCCTAACTATGTCGCTTGGCTTCTCACACGTATACACGTTCGGGATACGGAGAACGGAGTGAGAGTTTATTTCGTTCCGTTTCATCCGATCAGGAAATAACAATGGCTGGCCACAGCCCCAAAGAGGCAACATCTTGAACGAAAGCCACAAGTATCTGATCTTCGGGATACGAGTTCTTGGTTCGCCCACCCCTAAACCTACGTGCGCATAAACCTGTACCGGATACAGTTAGCATTTAGCACGAAACGCAATAAACCCCAACGAGTCTAGGCCAGGTCTTTCGGGGTACGGTTAAACGAGATGCCCAATCCGTACGAGCAATGGAGGGGCGAAATTCCCGATTCGGTGACACAAGACGACTAAGGAGTATCTCCACGTCTGGGGAGAATGGCTAAATCCGAATAACGTAAACCTGCCCCTGTAAAACTGGGCGTCAGCAAGCGTCTCCACAGTTCGGTAAACACGATAAGAGAAAACCATACTACACCCCCTATATGTATATTGGCGCCTAGCGTCAAGTTCTTTACCCCACCGTGTGAGGGAGGTTTCAGCCCGGTGCGCCCGAACGCATTTCTCGACCGCTTACCTGCGACTTGGGCACATCGCTTCCGAACCCACACCCTGACCGTATATGGGTGCTCTGGCCCCCGTCGCATCTGAACACACATCCCCGCCGTCTTGGGTGCTTTAAGCCTTTGCATTTAAATCCATATACCGGATGCGTTTGAGTGTTTTAAGCCCTTGAAATTAATCCCATATCCCGGCCGCGTTTGGGAGCTTCGAGGTCATGTGTCCAAACCCATAACCCGGCCATGTTTGGCATGGTTTAAGCCTTGGTTTTCAATCCAATACCCCGGTCGGTTTTAACGCTTAAAGCGTCCAAACCTGTATGCAGCTTTGTTTGGTTGATTTAAGCTCTTGTATTCCGGCCAAGTTTAGGGGAATTAATGCCTAGCGTCCAATCGTGTATCTCGACAGTTTTGGGATGCTATACGCCCGTACGTTCAAACATACATTCCAGCCTGTTGGGGCGATTTCAATTTTTGCGCCCCATCTTATATCTCGGCCGCGCCTGGGTGCTTTAAAGGTATGCGTCTAATCCCCTAACCCGACCGTTTTTGGAAGCTTTAAGCCTTTGCGTCCAATATCATAAACGGCTGGTTTGAACGCTGTAAGGCCTTGCATCCAAACCAATATGCCGAACTTTCTATCGTGCTTTAAGCCTTTACGTCCAAACTCATATCCCAACCGTGTTTGTCTACTTAAATCCTTTGCATCCAAACCCATACACCGCCCTCCTTTGAGAGGTTTAAGCCCACGCCCAGACCCTGACCCAGATCGTGGTTGGCCACCACGAACAAGTCTCGCGGAGGGGGTCAAGCGCACCGCTAGAGGTGATTGTCCGCGGGCGTTGTCACCGGCGGGCGCTGTCCAGCCCAGCTCTCCGCCCCGAGCCACCGCCGCCGCCACCGCCTCCCTCGGCGCCCGAGCGAAGCTGAGCTCGCGCTGAGTGCGCTGAGAAGCGCTCCGCTGTCACTGTCCCATGCGCCACCGCCACCGCCGCCGCCGCCACTTCCGGTGCGAGCGCCCGCTTCCGCTTGGGCGCGAGAGAGTATTTCGGGCGAAAGCTGCCGCCGCCGAGCCCTTGGGCCGAGCGCCTCCCTTGCTACGCGCGCGCGGGCCGCATTACGAGAGAAGGCTCGTTCACAATGCAGCAGTGCACGTAACGTAAACGCTTAGGCTCGGGGAGTTTACGCAAACGTAAACGTGACCACACATGCGTGCAGTCTATAATGAGACGGTGAGAAGGGCGACAACTACATTTCTGAACCCCCCCCTTTTCATTATTTCTTTTCCTATTTAATATATAATAAATATGCCTATTTACATTTGGCATATTTTACTAGAAAATAGTAAAATATGTTTGGATGCTTTAAGCCCTTACGTCAAAACCCACTGCCTGACCGTGTATGGCTACCGACGGCTCATTCACATGCAGCAGTGCACGTAATGTAAAAGCTTAAGCTTGGGGAGCTCACGCGAACGCGAACATAGACGCGCTCAGCCTATAATAAGACGGTGAGGGGATGACAACTACATTTCTGGACCCCCTTTTCAAAATTTCTTTTCCCATTTACATATGGCATTTTACTAAAAAATAAATAAAACTGAGAAGGGATTTTAATTATTACTTTAATGAAAAAATTAATAAATTCAATTGATTTTATACAGAACCATTCACAGGGTTACCGTATGGCTTGGAGGTACACTTCCCCAAATGTAAAACAATTCCTAAGTTGATCATATTAATAAAAAGAGAAAAAATTGAGGCTTTCAACATATTAACAAAAATAAAACAATTTATTAGTTAAGGTTACGGACCACCATTCAAAATTTTCAGGGAACCACGCTTCCCGTGTGCACCTGCCTACGAACGTGAACATAAACATAAAACCGTAACCAAGAACTAACACTACATGCAAGCTTTCACGTTCACGTGATCTGAGAACAATACACAACCGTATACCACAGTCGGACCCAAAGAACGCCTCGCGTTTTTGTTGGACAAACTTTATAAGAGCATAAATTTCCATTCACCATAATAGAATCAATTGTCGTGCTCATGATATACGAAAAAACGATCATTCAAACATAAAAGCACGTTCTTTGTTTACAGAAGTATGTGGCGCGTATTTATTGCATTGATATCAATGGGTGAGTTATCGTTTACATTCCCTGTGAATGGTACGTTCTTAATCATGTTAAGAGTTCATGATTACGTCCTCACGTTTTCGTTAACGTTTTCGTGAATGGGCTAGAACTATTTTATTCTTTCACACTCTGCGTCTACCAGGCAGCCCAGTTCTGCGTTGTCAGGATCCCCTTACTGAC
>BOPP01000007.1:8698116-8713838 GCA_017312745.1 Gryllus bimaculatus
TGTTTTTTTCTTACTTCCTCATCTTAGAGCTTACTATATTCCGCACATTTCTTGCCCTCTGAGAAAACGTACTTCAAAATTAATGAAATCGGCAAATAGCATGCCCAAGAAAAAGATAGCTGGAGTGAAGACCCAACAGGTGGCAAGAGTAGTCCTTGTTCTTTAAGAAGAAAATTTTTTTCTCTCATTTTCGGGCTAAAAATTAAAATGAATAGATTTTTATATCTACTCAAACGCATAGGAGAAGTCTATTTTACAGTTACGAAACTATTTTACGATTACTGTTATCTTAAGCGTTCGTGATTATTTCTTTTGAGACGTTTCGCCGGGCGTCTGCCTATGGCAGCGAAGGCATCTTTGCCTTGCGTAATATTTCTATAGTATTACAGAGCAGTTCAAATTTGATAACAAAGAAAACGAGATGCCTTTCTCAATTTGGTTGCGACTGATGGATTCCTACAGAAAATTCAACCATATTATATTACAACCACATTTGAGGAGCCTGACGCATATTCTATAGTAAATTTTAGAGTCCGGATTCTTATGAAGACTTTTTTGTCTTTGTGTTTTCAGTTCTCAGAATTGTGATCTTGAATCATGACAATCCTAATTAAATATTAACATTTTTCGTTAAATATGGTTTACATGTGTTATATTATTTTACATATTTTGGTACATAATTTACGTATTTTGCTTTTTTTATTTTTTATTTATTTATTTGGGGGGGACTTAATATTTAATTGTTACCATCCCGTCACCTTGTTGGACGCAATTACGCACAGGGAATATATTTCGCAGTTATAAAGAAGTCCAAATTGTGACTATGTTACTGAGTAACAATGCATTTCAATAACTAAATTGTTCCTTCTACCTCGCCGGAGAAAGCATCAGTGACATGTTTGATTTTTAATCCCCATTTCCGCGAAATATCGCTTGTCGCAGGCATCTTTCATCAAGACGACAACGTTACAGTGATTCTTTGCCGGTCATTGACTTCTACCACAAGGTCAATGTGCGTATATATTGTAATCATTGCTCTCAAAGGTACAAACGTAATCTTACAAAAGTTAATCTAGTAAGCCAAGCAATATTTATTTTCAAAAATGTTTATTATATATTTCATTAATGTTATTTCAAAATACTTTTTCAAAACATTAAAATTTATTGTGTTTGGATGTAAATGTTCGACAATGTTCACATTTTATATGTTTAAGTTTCGAGATTTGTTTCGTTATTTTTATTGAAAACCACAATTAAATTGAAGCACAATTTAATTATACAATTTACATTTATTTAAACTTCACTTTTACTCTTTATACCTCGTAGAGCTCACTGGACTGTACATTAAACTCGTATCTTTTTACATATTTGTCACATATTCTTATCGTTTTCATTACATACTTCGGTACATATTTTGTAGTATCATACCGTAGCGATGTCCCTGCTGATTTCCTCTGAGGCGCTGTTATCGGGGCACGCGCGTCGAGCGCATTCCTGCGCGCGGGCACGCGCGCACGCAGCGAAACACGCCGACGCCCCGCGGCGGAAGCGGCGCCCCGCACCTCCGCAGCGCTGGCGGCTTCCGCCGCACGGGCCACTACTCGCCGCCGCCCCCCGCCCCCTCAACGGGAACAGCGCCGTGGAATTCGCGGCGTTGGCAATTGGCACCACCGACGCGTGTTTGGGTCTCTCATAAAATGGAAGTCCTAGCGCGGGGATTTGAATCTTCCGCGCGGATGCCCAGATTCCGGGTGGGTTGTTTTCGATTGATTCATCGGAGATTCCCAGCACGTTAACATCTAAGGTCATAATACCCATAAATGTGATGTATGTTGTTTCCTCGTGAAGTGGCGGTGACCTTCCCCGCTGGATGGTGAGATCCTGCGACGACCTACTGTCGACAAGCGGGGTTTCCCCAACCAGATATCTCACACAAGAGGGGCACCATTCCAATCGAAACAAGCTCTAAGCTCCCGATCGGGCTCCCGGCATGTGCGGCAGTGTAGCACACATAAGTGTAAGTCTATGTAAAGGGAGAGGATGCGACAAGAAAGAGGAAGGGAAGATTGGCCGAACGTAAAATACATAATCCCATCTCTTTTCTCGCCAAACCTACTTCCTAGTTCTAGGACCAAATCAACCCAGGTAATGAAAAGAACTGATTGAGCAGATAACCGAGTTAAGGAACCGGCACTCTCCAGTCCAGCTTTTCCTTCTGCAAAGAAAGCACTAGAAGTGTGTCCAAATTTCATGTTCAGCATTATACAATATCAGCTAAGGCAAAAGAAAGACTATGAAAATGGCAAGATTAGCAAAATTTCCTTTGTAAAATCTGCTGCACATCTACGCAAGCCACAAAGACTGCATGCATCTCCTATGTAATTGACAAAGGCTATCGGGGGAGAATTCCAGTGACAGTCTGCTCTGGTCGATAGCTTTTCCGTACTTTCTCCGATCAATACCACACGATTGCGTGCTGGCGTATACAATCCCAAAACTGCAACTGTACTCTCACAGGAGGTGAGAATAAGGACTGTCCGCCTCAAAGACGTGAAAAAACCCTTGGGCAACAAAGCTGCAAGGGATAGTTTGCCGCTGGAGACATCCACTGCACACTTGAAAGTACCTTTTTTATTTCCAGGCAGAGGGAAGGTGGGAATGTCCCCCTAACTCATTTTCTTGGGGATGTAATTATTTAGTAAAACATTTGCTTTGATATGAGACACATTCTATACTTTCGATTTGGGGATACTTATTTCAATCAACTTTATTTAAACTGAGTGAGCTAAGCGACGCAAAAACTGTCGATATCACTCAGAGGCGGTACCCTCTGTCTTTCCTCACCTCCTCTTCTAGCGTTACTCGCCCAAGTGTCTCAGTGGTCCTGCGACCAGAGGAGGCGATCTCACCAGATCTGATGAACACTGGCAGTCGCACAAACGACAGAGCAGACGACGGCTGGCGCATGTCGTACACCTACAATGTGCGTTGGTGGGAGCCAGATGCAAATTGAAGCGATTTCTCTTCCTCTATTATCTCATCGGAAGTCAGCACGTTGGATCTGATTTACGAGTTTCACTTGATGTACTACACGTAATTGAATCCCTTCCTATTAAGAATCATGCAGAAGCCACTAATGTAATGCTCCGTAGAATCACTTTCCCTGGTCTCGTTAATTATGAAATATCACTAGCAGACATCACATACAAAAAAAAGTAATCGAGTATAATGGAGATATTAAAAGCAACACCAATGAAAAAGGTATCGCCTGCATTTGTTACAACTATCAATACGGGAATGACACCAAAACACACAACACTGGTATATGGTTATCTAATGAAACAAAGGAACAGAATTAACCCAAAAAGCAATCGCTCATGTGTCAATACCTGCTGTATATTAGTCCGATTCATTAATGAATTAGATTCACTAACTCTAATTAAGTGACAACTAATTACCGAACCCACCAACCCGTTACGCAGCCTGCAATTCACACATCGACCCACCCATAGCTAGCATCTGGCTCGTTTCTTTCCGAACTACCCTCACCCCCGCGTTTTCTGCCATCTTTCACCCTATTACCCACTTCGCAGCAGACGAACGTTTCCACGGCGTGGCCCCCAGCCTTCCTGCGGCGCGGAGGGCGGCACCGGAAACGATGGCTATCGATCGATCGACGCGGAAATCGACACCGCGTGCCGTGCCGAGGCGCCGCGCCCCGCCCAGCCTCGCCACTACTCGCCACGCGTCACCCGCCTAATGGGACAAACACGCGCGCCCCGTGCGCCGCCTGGCGCCCCACTGCCTCGCACAGCACCCGCCCACTGCCCCGCGTCATAGGCCCAACTCGATCGATCATTAGACAGTTTTTGCACAGAGGAGAGCAGTTCTTGGCATACGATTCGAACCTACTTTCCCCCTGTCCATGCGCCAACTCTAGATTTAAAAACTTTACGGAAACTTTCACCGGAAAATGATTTACCATCACATTTATTGCGTGTAATCAAGTGACTTGTAAACAATGTGTACGATTCTATACAAGGCATGTGATCACGATAAATGGAATTGGTTCTCTAGTCTAAAAAACGCGAATCGAAACAATGTAGCATTATACGAATTTAGAGTTCGGAACAACATACATTATCTAGTCTTAGAACGGAAATTGCCCCGCAAAACCAATTTCATATTTTAAATGTTACCGTTACGACAAGCTGGGCAAAAACTCCGTTTTATAAGGACCCCGGATAAAGACATAGGCCTGTTTTATTCTTTTGGCGTACATTACAAATTAACTAGGGGTACACTTCATGATCTTACACGAAAGAACCACATTTATGTCTAAAAATACATATTTGAATATTGAAGAATAAAAATACCTATTCGCCTATTGAATACGAGAACTGATTTAACATTCCAGACAAATCAAAACTACGACATCGTTAATGAACTGGTGATGTCTCAACAATTGAAATGAATCGTGGTATAATAAAATTAGTAATTTTTTATTTTAAAAACTTCTGATTTATTATTACTACGTAGAAATAACAGACAAACAAAAATGAACATTTAATTGGCTTTTTACTAAATAAAGTTCAATAAACCTTAGTTTAGTAAAAAAAAAACTTCAATTTCTATTTGGACTTTGACGAAAATAGACTTGTAGATGTTTAATACATTTCAACTAAATTAAAATCACAGCTCACCATTGAATGAGTTTTTAATAATTCACAATTCTCCTATATTCACTGAAATATCTTTATTTCATGACCCACCACATCTTCGGAATTCCTCTAAGGCGCAAATACCACAAATGGGTGTAGTAGCGTGACTAACCTATTTTGCTTCTTCTCTGAATCGCTACGCAAAAATTTCAGAATTCACCCCTCAATCTCTCACGTCTGCATCCTCGAATGATTAGTCACGTGGTTAAAAATGAAGCGAAAATAAGCACAGTAGACATTAAAAATTAAGTAGGTTCTAGAATCAATTTCGTGCTGGCTTATAATTTGTAACATTACGCCTGAATTTAGAAACAATTTCCCAATTTAACCGAATTTATTATGTTCACAAAAATTTTCGTAAGTACATAAAACTCGTTGACGTGAAGAAATTACCTTCTTTTTGTTTTGTTTTCGGAGGCGTCTTCATTAAAGCCGAGCCACCTTTCAGTCATTATAGATCAAGGACCATTTGGAGAAGGTAGCCGGTCTCTAAGGAGAGAGTGAAGGCGGGGAAAAGGATCGTGTGCGGTCCGTCACTCGCTTCAGATACTTTTACGGCGTGCGCCTGGAATTAATCGGATGAATCCACGAAAAAGGCACATCCGAAGCAGCCAACCAATTCTCGTCGAGGAGGGTCAGCCTTTCCTGCTTCTTAGCTCTTGTCGAAGATCCTCCCAGCGCCGGCACTCGAACCCAGGACCTCCTGGCCTACGAACCGCAACCATTATCCGATTTAATTATCGTGACTTCTGACGCAGGATCAGATGAACGCGGTTATTCAATCAGGAGCTCCGTTGCGGCTTAATTTTTGACAATGAAGCTCTCTATTGGTTAACCGCGTCCCAGTTGATTAAATGTCAGAAGTCACTATAATTAAATCGGAGAATACACTTGCTACCGCACACATCTACAAGGATTGATCTAGCTTCGAAAAAGAGCACGGAAGGCAAAGTCAATGGAATCCACCTTTTATTACACTATGTAGCTCTACATTAATAAACAATACTCGGGAATAGAATCTTGCGGGTTTCTTTCTCTTCTGAACACATGTCCAAACTGACTTACCGATCCATTTTAGCCGTGAAAATATAGTAATATTGATTTTTCGATTTAACTTCAAAAACCGTTAAAAATGTGTGTAATGTACTATGAGAAAAGGTATGCTGTTCAGGTTTTCTTACATTCTGGGTTCCATACCCTAACCCATATACAAGTTGAATTCTGAATACAGATTGAAACGAGCGCTTTTTGACAAAAACAGTAAGAAAACATTTACTCCAGTGTCATTAAAAACTCTTTGGAAATGCAAATCAGTAATGGATGTGGACAATTGTCTCCCAATTGTCTCGTGCTCTTCGGCCTACTGCAGCGAGAACATGAAGTATAATTTAGATAACCATATTTCCTAGTGAACTTCAGAAGGCGTGCGCATATAGTGACTATACGAAGAGTTATGTCCAGAAGCAAAAAAAAGGGGGCTTTATGAGTATGCGCTCAAGTATCACGAAAACTTGACGAAAACCCTGGCCGAGATGAGGGACATTGACTCAGAAACTGAGATACAATACTTGTTATCGGTCGTTTACGATGATCAGTCCAGATGGTAATAAAAATATCGAATATTGTTAAAATTAGTGTAACTTTCGTTTTTGATGCTCGGTATACTAAGAGGGAGAAAGTATTTTGCGTGGCACTCTAATGCGAAGAGAACAGTGGCTCTCCTGCATAATTCCCCAACCCCCTCCCGCCCCGCCACCCGCCGCTGCCCGCCGCCGCGCTGCCGGCCGCGAAATGGCCTGCGGTCGCGTCGCTCGCGTGAATCCAACCTATTTTTCAGCCCTTCCGCGAACCGCGCGCCGACGCAAATTGCAGTATCCTTCCTCGAGCTACACCGGACTTGGCACTGCTCTGGGCCTCCGCGCAGCGAATTCCGTCGATAGAACCGCAACAGAAGATGAAAACATTAACAAACGCACACTTTTGTAAATGGTATGCGTGCGTACGGGCTACTATTTTTGTTAGGCCATACAACAAAATAATCAAATTTGCGGTCCATCACCGATGCTTATAAGTTTTCTATAACTTGGAAGACTTTTTTTTTTAAGTCTGCTAACCTCGCGTATTCTAATTTCTTTCTTCTTTCTTTCATCGGTCAACTATTTACAGTTAAAATGTTACGAATAGATTCTGGAGCTCAAAGAAAACGTACGCAGATGCTAGTAATTCTCCACCCATAAGCCACATACAGTTTTTACTGTCTTTTGAATAAATAAATCAAATAAAATAACGCATAGAATCTTTGCTTTATCATTACACCTGTAGCATCACATACTGATAGTACGTACAACACATATATGTATTCAACACAAGGGTATTTACTGTTAAGGCTTACAGGAAAAGAAGGCCCAAGCTCCTAAAAAAATATGGATACAAAGAAAGCCAAATACGCCTATCTGTCTTAAGTGAAATAAAGTAAGTTAGATAAATACATCAGCAGATATAAAACTTATGCGTTTCTGCTCGATCTTTAGCTTGAAAAGAGTAACTTTCGAACATATTTCGGAGCGTGTTATGCTCCCAGAAATATTCCGTTATTCAGTTAATATTAAGAAGGGGACAACAATATCACATCGCTATCTAAACTTACTTCGTAAAGCAAAAACAAATGAATTTCGTTTACATCTACAGACAATGGATACAATGTAATGTCGTTTAAAAATAGGCATTTGGTTAAAAAAAAATTCACTTCTAAATAACAAACTATTGCTTCCAAATGATATAAATCTCTGAAAACGATGAGAAAAAAACCCTTGGGGGTACGTGTTCCCAACATGTCACTACAAATTTTTGGATAGGAATGGATTTGGATGAAATTTTCCAAACGGGACGCCGGGAGAGCGGAGTGTGCGAGACAAGAGGGGAGGACCGGGCAGGACGTGCCGGGTCTTCTAAACAGAAGATTTGTGAATAAGATAAATAGTAAGGAATCCGCCGGTAAAATGACGTTAGTACAAAATAAAATGAACGTTTCAAGAGCAAAGCCACTTGCATAATCGTAGTTATCTTCATAACTAAATAATGGTTTTATAATACATATACACATCTAAATGACAGCAGCAAGTTCACTCTTATACGAAGTAATGGGGCACATTAAAAATTTCTGCACGGTTGCTGAATACACGACTTTTCGGGAGAAAATTTGCGCCAGGGCACAGTTATCGCAATAAAAGCGGCGCTCCTTCTGGGAAGAGCTCTCGCCTATAACCCTTTCGCTCTGCCCTGGTCCGAGAGGCGCGGGGCGTCGTCACGCCCTCTCCACCCCACGCCCCGCCCCCTTCCTCCTCCGCCGAGCAGCGGGTGCGGGTTAGGCCACGACCTCCAGCCCAGACCTTCGCCCTGCCGACCACGACGTGCCGCCTCCACCTCCCGCTCTCGCCCAACGCCCCACGCTTCGCATCTCGCTTCCCCCCAGACACGACCCCGCTTGCGCTTCATCCCAAGGCACCTGGACCTCTCCCTCTCTCTCTCTCCACCATCTCCTCCATCGCCCCGCCCGTCCGCATCCAGGCCTGACCCGACTCGCCATCCCACTCGCACACGTGTGCCTCTCAGCCCCGCCCCTTCGTCCGCTTTCCCAGCTCCCGCTTCTCGATCGGGCCGCCCCGCCCCCCGCTTTTCCACCCCCACACACCTGCGCATGTCCCGGCCTCCTCCCCAACCCCTGACCACGCAGCCAACACACGGGCCCTGCCCCTGCATCGAGGCCGTCGGCGGCCGGGCGGCGAAGCGAACCCCAATCCCCGACAGCGGCGGCCCGCCACGGGTCCGGTTACGAACTGCCCCGGGCCGGCTGGCGCCGCCTTCGGGTCAAACCTGCAGCCACGCCCCCCCTCCCTCCTGCAGACGCTCACGGTTCGGGTCCACTCATATTGTGTGTCACACCCACAATCCTTTTTCGGAACGTAATCCATGAAAAATGTTCATTTCTTTAAGCGAACGAACACCGGTGTGTTGTAAGATATCAACTCTTTCCTACCTACGTACAACAGAAGGAGCAAAGATGTACACGGGTTTCTCATTTGCTGACATTTCATTTTGCGCTCAGAGTTGAACTGAACTAATAACAAAATCAGATTTTATATATTATTATATTCCATACCATATTTTAAAGGAATCATGAGGACGAAGTATTCTAATATCCGTAGCATCTCAAAAATGTGCTTCGAACTTTGTTGAGAGACGAGAGTTTTTGTTTCTGTTTATTTTAATAAAACCGATCATTCGCACAGCGGCGGTCGAGAACACAGATCGAGCTCAGTCTACGACAGCGAAGTGGGAAGATCAGGGGGCGGAGGCAAGGCCCGGGCCATTACTGCAATTATGTTAGATGAGAACTAGGAACGAAAGTTGGTTATCCTGGTTTGAAGTAATTCAAAGATAAAGAAACCAAAATAAAACTGGCAAAAGTTGTAATACCCATTTCCCTACGTCGCCGATATGTAGAGAAAGTCATTCGGTGGTATTGAAACAAGATTTAACACACTTTTTCGATACCAGGGCCACGCAATTTGAGATTTTCAAACAATCGCAGATTTCCGCCTCAGTATAACTATACTTTCTCTTTACTTCACAAGTACCCAGTACGTCAGGAAAGTGAGAACTATATTAAAACCGAAACCGAGGTCAGGTGGAAAGGAGGAAGGAAGGGCGCGTGGCGGGCAAGAGGAGGGTAATAGACACTTCATGGCAAGCTACACAACCTTTCGTAGAGTGAACGTATCATACGAGGGCTGCGGCACAAGTCGTGGATTTTTTTTTCTTTCTTTATTCAAAATAAATATTATCGGATCACACAGATTTATTTCGGTTGGCTTTTGGTGTAAGCTCATGGGAATAATACGCTTCCTCACTGGACAGTCACACGCGCAGGAGAGTTTCTGCGAGGACGCGCACCAACCAGTGATCGGCAACAAACGTGACAACCTGTGAGTGTGCGCACCCATGTGGCACGTGCGGTAATCGAGCATCTGCCTAATCGAGCCTTTAGAACGGGTAGAAAAAGCTTTTGGAATGTTGTGAATTGGTTAACGTTAAAATGCTTTGGAACATGAAATCAATACTGTGATTTCAGACACCTTAATAAATACGAGAAACTATTTTGGCGTAAATGTCCATGCCCTTAGGTCACACTATGTCCTTTCATTTGTATATTACATATTCGAATCCCTGCTCTTATTCTCACAAAATAAAAACAAAATTTAAAAAAAAAAATTTAGAAAAATAGTTGCCATGACTCACGCCCCAACCCTCGTAGAAGCTACTCAGTCTGGAGTTATTGCTATATTTATTCATCTCTTTCGTATAGTATTTACTTACGGTTTATTTAGATTTGTTTGCTGTTAAAACAAATTACCACTTTCAAACACGAGAGCCACGAACTAGATGTTAGGATTTATTTAATATCGTTATAATCCAAGATGGGAGAACAAACGCTAGTAACCGACTTCGCGCTGTTTAGTGCAATAAAGACGTTTTTAACGGATATGTTCATTATCGGGAGGCCGCCATATGTCAATACCGCTGTTGATCGGGGGCACTGGTATTTTAAAAAAAGGCACGGATAATTTACAAAATTAAAACAAATGCATTTCCGTCTGCAGATTTTTTTTTAAATTTAATACATCTCGTACTTCAGTTACACATAAATCAATTTAATGTTAAACAATACCATTTCTTCTCTCACCCCACCATAGAAGTTGTCATTTACGAAACCTACGGCCGTGTCCACCGACAAAACAAAATCCTTACACCTTTTTTTTATCCCCCCCTCCCTCTTCCGCTTATCGGCGCTCCCGGTTGGCAGCGCTTAGGTCGAGCGCCACGCGCGCGCTCCGGAACGGGAGCTCTCACGAGAAGAGGGTCGCCCTCTACGAGTGTCGCGCGTGGGCGGAGGCGGCGACGAGGCGGCACGTGCCACGCACGTGGTGTGCACGTGGCGACGCCCCTTCCTGTACAGTCGGGAGCGAGAGAAGAATTTGGACAAACGGCTGAAGTAGCGATTTCCAGCTGTGTTTCCCTGTTTGCTGTGTGTTACGTCCCGAACACAAACTCGTTAACTTTAACAAGAGAAGATAAACAAGAGAAGAATGTAGTTGAGAGAGGCATGATACAGATTTCGAAGAACCAAACGATACGTCATACAAATACATTGTTCACTTCTGAATTTTGACTTTAAGAAAAGTTGTTTAAAAACTACTACGGACAACTAGAAGTTGTTTGACGAAATTTGGCAGCTAATTAATCAACAATCAACATACAATTCGAACAGAGGGCGAATTTCACTAGCGAAACAGGTTTCTTCGGTAAGTTCCCTAGTGAAAATGCGTTTTAAAGTCTAATGAGAACTAAAAGAGAAACACTATTAATGGTGTTTATCCAAAGATGACAGGCTAAATCGGGCACGACTTCTTTGTCAGTGAATGTGTCCGTAGATGATCAGAGATCGTGGTAATTTTGAAGATACGGATAGAACTATTTAGACTGGCTCATCAATGCAAGAATTGGTATATTACTCACAAAAGGTTTAAATTACGATAATAATTATGGTAATTAAAGATCAAGCAAAAAGCCGGAACAATCTGTAGCGTACCCCGCTTCCTCCTGAAGAAAGGAACCGCACAACAAGAATTACGCTTTTTGCAACAGTCTCTTCTCATTTTTGCATCGTGTGTCAAACCTGATCGTCTCACCACAACTTGTAAACGACTTAATAACAACACTCCATTCAGAAATTTATTTCACATCTACGATGAAATCTAATTCGTGGTCACTTTTCAATTCGGACATCCCTCCCTACGACATGACCCTCCTCTACATATGTCACTTTCCTCAGGAACAGATCCCCCCCCCACACACACACGAAAAAACGATTCACCGTGACATCAAAGATCGAGCACAAAACCCCCAGTCTCATTTTCTATTCCGAAGATTCTGAGTACGTGATGAATCGACGTGTCCGGACGCCGGACTAGAAATCGAAAGGGCAGCGCCTGGAATTCGCAGAAGCGAAGGAGCGTTCGACCGCCTGCATAATCGGGGCGAAGAGCCGGAGGATATGCAGCCATAAATAATTTACAACGCCCGGCCGGCCATCGCGGGGGGCCGGAAACCGCCCCACTCCTCCGGCCATTTGAATTCCAAAAAGCAACCGAGGAAAATCAACAAAATGAGAAGTCGAGCACAAAATCCCTCGCCACGACGGGTCGCCTTCGAGAACTTCGGAGATGGTAGAAACAGATCTTGTGTTTTCGGCGAAACGCGACGGAAGGCGTTTCGGTATCTTGGGAATAATTATTAAGTTATATACTAGTGGATCCGGTAATGCTTCGCCATTGCAATGTATTACACGTCACATTCCACTGGTCACATGATTGTTAATCAGGTATTACGCTCCGCTCTGCAAAAATTTTAAAAGACGGAAGTCACACAAACAAAACACACATGCACGCACTCACACACACACAAACAAACAAACAAACATCCACCCCTTTTTTTCCGTCCAGCTTATCCTTTCTGACGGTTTCATGTGCAGTTACCAAAATGTCACATCTCGATAAAAAGTCTTTAAGCCTAGCTGCTGCAACCAGGTCGCTTGCGAACAACGTGCGTGGGGGAAGTGTTGCGTGACACCTCGCAGTTAACCAACCTGTCAACTACGCAGCATTACGCAGAGCACGCAACCTTTCCCTTAATTTTGATTTTCCAGATTCTTTATAGAAATTACTGCTCAAAAGTCTACCCGCTGCACCGACTTGCGTAAGGACGTATCTGCCGACTTCCTTAGCGCAAAGAAGATAAAAATCACCTCTTCCGTCCACGCATACGCTTATCACCGCCGGGTCATCGAAAATCGAGGGACATAAAAGTGGAAATTTTTATTTGTAGCACTTGCCCCAAAAATATCACGAGAAAAAAAGTTTCGTAACACGTTGAACATTAACGTGTTTTATTTTATCAGCACACAAAATATGACCAAGAAGCTTGAATAAATATTTACGCAAATAATTAAACTCAAAAATTAAGGACAAGGAAATGTATGCCAGTAAATTTAACAAAATTACCTCAGGCTCACTTTACAATTACACAAAAAAAATCCATATGAACGAATGTTATCCGTCCAAAGTTTTTAAGAATTACATTATATTAGTCCTTTTTTCGTCCTTATTGCTGTATTATTACTAGGGAACCGATTTTCATGTAATTATATTACTTTATAAGGACAAGAAACATGCATCCAATATTATTTTTAACATACAAGACACTTTGCACGAATTAGAATCACTTATTTTACATCTTCTGGTACAATAAGGTATTTTTACACATTTTACCTATTACAATATATTTCTTACCCATTTCGTTACATTTTAATATATTAATATGTCGACATGAAACATTTCAGATGCACATCTGTAATACAAGTTACGGAATCTTCTGTATCACAACGCTACTTGTAATGTGCTTTTAAGATCTTAGTTATGAGCTGTCGAACGTACCCCCCCCCTTCGCTTCTTGGAAAGTGCGTACTCGCAATGAAGGACGAGCGGATGTTTGTACGGCAAAAGTAATTTCAACCACGTGCCGGTTCATGTTTCATACAGCACTTTCATAACTCATTCGTAACATATTTGTTACGGATCATTGTCATATATTACGTTGTTGGATTTGGAGGGAGGGAATGTTTACTTGAGCCCCCCCCCCAAGAAATCCATCACTGAGTACCCAGTAGTACAATTCCCTTAAGCACCCGGCTCCATCACACAAGATTGTTTATACTAGGAACGTATTTTATATTTCGAATAAAACTCTCTAACATAGTGAAAACTAGTGTACAAGTACTTCTGTAGACGTAGAACGTTTCATCACACACGTGAATAAACGTTGAATATTAACGTGTCATTTCAGCATCTCCGAATCCATGTTATGATCTGATCGATGTGCCATGAAAGTGCAACTAATATATATATATATATATATAAACCTTTTGTAATTACCATAAATCACCAATTATTACAAACCCCTCAACTGCTGTAATTTCCTCCACCTCTCAACAACTGTGACTCTCAGCACTTAAGGCGCAAATTCCCGAGAGTGAGACGAAGCTACAAGTACAAAACACAAGGTGGGTCGTGACATCAGCGTGTTAATGTGGGGACGAGTTGGCGTGTCGAAAGTTCGAGGGGTATGCACCACAATCATCAGCAGATGGCGGTCGCGATGAGGTGACGGAACAAGCTACAAGACACAATTGGACTCTGAACAAGACTGTCGTTCGAAAAAAAATTGAAGCGATTGAAGATGACCAAGAATTTCGGGGCGGAAGGGAGAGATGAGAAGGGTGAGGAGTGAGGATAGGATGAGTAGGAACGGTGATCCAGAGCAGAGCGAAGCGGGAAAGGTTGAGATGGGTTGGGTCGGGTCGGGTCGGGTCGGGTCGATATTCAGATGAGAATTCATCGGCATGGTTTTACCAATAGTTTACGGGGGTATGCGAAGGGGTCGACTTGGGTCAGAAGACTGAAGGGAAGGCGGGATAGGACGGAACACGGAGCCACGTGAGTCGAGGGGGTTACGAATGAAACAAGACTGAATGGATCGGTGAAAATGAGAAGAGTAGAGAAGAGCTGATTGACTGACTCGGCTTCGCCACACCCCACGCTCCCGCACTCCCTCCCCACCCCACGGTCCCTCGCTCTCCTCCCCACCCCCAACTTCCCCTCGCTTCCTCCCCACCCCCCACTTCCCTCGCCTCCCTCCCCCACCCCCCACGTCCCTCTCTCTCCTCCCACCCCCCACGTTCCCTCGCTCTCCTCCCCACCCCCCACGTCCCTCCGCTCTCCTCCCCACCCCCCACGTCCCCTCGCTCTCCTCCCCACCCCCCCACGTCCCTCGCTCTCCTCCCCACTCCCCACGTCCCTCGCTCTTCCTCCCCACCCCCACGTCCTCGCTCTCCCTCCCACCCCCCACGTCCCTCGCTCGCCTCCCCACCCCCCACGTCCCTCGCTCTCCTCCCCCCCCCACGGTCCCACGCTCTCCTCCCCACCCCACGTCCCTTGCTCTCCTCCCCACCCCCACGTCCCTTGCCTCTCCCACCTCCCCGTCCCTTTACTTTCCTCCCCCCGTCCCTTATTCTTTCTCCCCACCACACGTCCACTCCGCTCTCCTCCCACCCACGTCCCCTCGCTTCTCCCCACACCACGTCCCTCGCTCTCCCCCTCCCACACCACGTCCCTCGCTCTCCTCCCCACCCCCCCACGTCCTTCGCTCTTCCTCCCCACCCCCCACGTCCCTCGCTCTCCTCCCCACCCCCCACGTCCCTCGCTCTGCCTCCCCACCCCCCACGTCCCTTGCTCTCCACCTCCCCGTCCCTTACTTTCCTCCCCCGTCCCTTATTCTTTCCCCCACCCACGTCCCTCGCTCTCCTCCCCACCCCCCACGTCCCATCGCTTCCTCCCCACCCCCACGTCCCTCCTCTCCTCCCCACCCCCACGTCCCTCGCTCTCCTTCCCACCCCCACGTCCCTCGCTCTCCTCCCCCACCCCCACGGTCCCTCGCTCTCCTCCCCACCCCCCCACGTCCCTCGCTACTCCCTTCCCACCCCCCACGTCCCTCGCTTCTTCCTCCCCACCCCCCACTGTCCCTCGCTCTCCTCCTCACCCCCCACGTCCCTTGCTTCCACCTCCCCGTCCCTTACTTTCCTCCCCCCGTCCCTCTATTCTTCTCCCCACCGACGTCCCTCGGCTCTCCTTACCCACCCCACGTCCCTCGCTTCTCCTCCCACACCACGCTCCCTCGCTCTCCTCCGCCACCCCACGTCCTCGCTCTCCTCCCCAACCCCCATCCCTCTCCGCCCCGCCCCTTTCCCGTCCCGTCTCTCCCCCCATCGTTCTCTCGTATAGCTATGTTCTTAATTCACTTCTCTCCTGTACTCGCGACTCATCACAT
>BOPP01000007.1:8718511-8760365 GCA_017312745.1 Gryllus bimaculatus
GATGTGGAGCGTAAAATACCCGCGAAACTTCATGCGAAGTTTAAATACGACAATTTTTTTTTTGAATGCATAACGGCTCATATTTGTTTTGCCTTCTGAGGTTATATCTGTTTTATCTATAATAATTATCAAAGCTATGCAACATATTCGCCGTACAATATTGCAGAACTGCACTTTGATGCATTCGCCAGACCGTCCGACATCCCGCAGAGCCGAAACGCGAGCTTCTGGTGAATTCGGGAAGCAGTTACTCACAGAACACGCATCCCCAGGGGACAGCAGGGGCGCTTATTGCGTGGCGGAGCGGCAATTTGCAAGCGGGCGCGCGGGTGGCAGAGGCGGCAAGGCAGGGCGGTGAGCGGGGAAGAGGTCGAGGTCTAGGCGGGGAATAAGGCAGGGAGAGATGCAGGCGTTACGGGGAAGGAAATGTTACGGGAAAGGCGGGGCGAGGATGGGAAGTAGGCGTCAGGGGGAATAGGTGTAGGGATGAGTCAAATGCGTGGGTGCAGGAATGAGTCGAAGGTGTGCAGAGAGGGCGATGGGGGTTTGGATAGGCCTGACGGCGAGCGATGTAAGAGGGGCTAGGAGGGGTGGGGCGGGGTGGGGCTGAGTGAGGTGGTGTGAGGGCCGGGAATGAGAATAATGGAGGGCGAGCTGCGGCGGAAGAGGCGAGAGGGAAAAGAGGGGCGGGGGCACTGATAATAAAATTCGCAAATAGACGGGTCCAAAAGAGGAGAACAAGTCATTAGTAGGACAAGAAGAAGAAGAAGAAGAAGGCAGAAAGTATGGGCCTTAAAAAAACCTAGAAGAGCATTCACGGTGTAGTGAAAAAGGATGAAATGTTTTACGGTATTGGAAGAGAATGAGTGAATAGTATGAAAATACATACTACATTACACTATGACCACAAAATAATGGTGCGAATTTCAACAATAAAGGGAGAGAACCTCTGAAGAGCGAAATAAATAAAGTTAAACCATGAAATAGGTCAAAAGATGACGTGTGAAAGAAGGTAGAAAACAATTAGAGCGACTAATTCAGATATTCTCAGATTTTGTTTTCGGCATGACCAATGGGTACATTTTTGAACAAGAAATCTACAGCTTCTGTATTGATCCACTTCAATAAGCAAAGTTTATTCAAATAAGAGGAACGATTATCACGTACTTATTTGAATGATATCGCGTACGTTGGGCAACATCACGACGCGGCCGCAGCGCCCGGGGCGTCCCACTTAAGGCGCGTGGGGGATATGGATTTCCGATGGGGCGGGCGCACGCCAACGTTCGTGTCACATGCAGAGCGCCCCCCCACACCCCACGGACGGGCCACGCCCCCTTGGGCGAATGGCCCGCGACATTCCATGGTGTCAACTAAGCATGTGGCGGGTCGGTTGGTGGGTCGGTTGGCGGGTCGGTTGGCGGGTCGGTTGGCGGGTCGGTTGGCGGGTCTCACCTGACCGATCGCATTCCCTTGTACACACATCCTACTCCATACTGGTTAGCATAATCACCTTTGCTACTAGCAGCAACTGGTTTGCAAGTAAATTAGCTGCTGAGCTACTCGTGTACTCTACACATTTCCGATATCGAATCGAATCCATATGTCATTTCAAACTGACAAAAAATATCCGAGCAACACAACCCCTAACAGCACATTTTCGAAGCTAACTGACAACTGTGGTGAGGTGCTCCAACTACTATTTCTCTGAAAACTATTGAGAAGTCGTATGAGAGTTTTGCAAATCAGTAGCTTGAAATCACAAATTACCTTTTTTCCAGTAACTTCAACTCTAATTTTTCAACGTCATATTGTAACGTCAATATTTAATGGTTATATAATTATCATCCACAATTCAACCATCCACACAAGTTGGGTTCATGTCTCAGAAAAAAGAACATCTGTCCATTACACGCACAGTAAAGCAGACAAATGAAACTCCTGAAGGAGCATTTCTTCAGTTCTTTGCGCAGACAAACCCCGCGGCCGGATGATAAAACTCGCCAAATCGGCAGAATGAACTCGCTACCTCAACCCTTGAACACTGCGCAGGAATACGATTCTACACTGTCGAAGCACAGATTTTATTCGACAGTTGACAAAACATTTTCCAGTAAAACAGAGACTCTGCTACATAAACAATATGATTCCAGAGCATTTCTTTCAACTACCAAATGTCAAAGGGGAGAATATTTGTTTCAGGTGCGTGTTATATAAGCAGGGAGGTGGCGGTACTCCGTCCACGCTGGAGCCAGGAATCCAGCGCCAATCTAAGTATTGGGTTTGGGTGTTCCCCTACAGGTACGTCCTTCAGCGGGACTCCGCCCCAGCCGGCGCAAGTTTCTTAATAAATTGACATTTGTAGTAGTGTAATGCGTATGTGTGTGTATGTGTATGTATATGTGTGTGTGTGTGTGTGTGTGTGTGTGTGTTTGTGTGTGAGAGAGAGAGAGAGAGAGAGAGAGAGAGACAGAAGAGAAATGAAAGAGAGAAAAAGAGGAAAGAGAAAAGAAAGAAGAGAAAGGAAAGAGAGAGAGAGAGAGAGAGAGGAGGGGGAGAGAGGGTAGGCAAGGTTGATGAACTAACAAATACGACACTTTGTCCGGAAAGTAAGTATCGTTTTGGAAAAGAAAAAACAAAACAAAACATAAATTGTCTTTTCAAAACAAAATCATTTTTATATGAAAGAGTATTTCTTAAACTACCAAGGTTTCAGATAGATAGTCTACCAAGGTTCAAGTCTAACGCACCAAACAACAATCTGAACGGGCGAATCAAGTGAGGATGGACTTCGTTCCACTCGTAGTCGCCCCTCCCCTCCTGGAGAAAATTCCCGATGGGCGCTGCGGGAGGGCCCTGGGCGGGGAGCAGCCCCGCGGCACGGGCGTGCGAAGTGCAGCGCGCTGGTCGGAGGCCGCGTGCGCTCAGCCCCTCGAGGGAGGCGCGCCAGACACCCCCGCGCGTAAACCTCGCAGCCTCTCCCGCGCATTCATTTTAACGTTTTTAATTTCCTGCCCCTCCCCTCCCCCCTTCCGTTGCAGCTCCCCGAGCGAACGCCCCCGCTGCAGCGGAGCGACCAAGAAAACACCAAGGAAACTCAGCACACGAGGAGAAAGACTGCACAGAACCTCGAAACGGTCGCCGCTGTCAATGACACAAGTTGCATTGCAATTGAATCGTTTATTTCTGAAACCCGTCAAACGTCTAATTCACTTCGAGAAAACTGAGAAAAAGACTCCCAAATTTTCTGATTTCAAAATATTTTTATTTATTAAATTAGTTGATAAATTGATATTTTTACTTATAAATATGCACTAACGATGTATGTATCCTCTTGGAACAATAATCCGCTGCAAATGCGTGTTTCAGATTTTGGCGTTTGACGTTTTTCTGAAATAAACGATTCACGATCAACGATAATTGTTCCGCTGCTAAAGAGAATGTGTCTACTTTTAGGAGGCGCGTATGGTGTACCTCGAACTCTAGTGTCAGTGGCCACAACTATGCGGGTACACTGACGAACTAAACCCGTCGATTGTCGACGTCTTTTAGAATGTGCGTTAGAAGTCTACGGTTTCTGAAAGTTTACCGGGAACAATTTTGCTACATGAAGATGAACGTTCTTTCGTTAACCATAAGCATAAAATGCGGTACCTGCACCGAGTAAAACACGGGGTTTGTGGATGACATCGGAAGACGGTTAAGCACGAGATAAGGATAACCCGTCGGTCGAAATTCGTATGCACCGCGAAGCTATGGGTCCTTTTGAACAGCTTCCAGTCTTAACTCTGATTTTGAAAGAAGTATCGAAAGCTTCAGAGGGAGGGCGGGGGAGGTTAATTTTAGGGCCCATTTACACGCCACCACCGCAGCGCACTTCCGAGCACCGCGGCTCGTAGCAGAGCATTGGTTTCAATGGAGACCTTCCCACGTGTGGCGGGGTTGGGGTGGAAGGGAGGGCGTACGCGCCACCGCTAGCAGAATACAACTTTAAATGGTAGCCTTCCCACTATGCCGCCGGTCGCTGCGTTTTTCCTGCTGCGGTCCCTTTGTTCGTCGTCGCCGGAAGGTCGGCGAAACCTACCCCTGCAGAACCCACCCCCTTCCACGGCGGGCGGCGGTGCGGCCGTGGCGGCGTCGGAATAGCTCTGCTTCTTGACGGAAGCGCGCCGCCGTGGCGACGTGAGAAGGCGCCCTTAAAGCAGTGGCAGAGTGGAACGGGGAGAGAGGAAAGAAGAGAACAGAGAGGAAACAGAAGCCGCGAGATCAAGAGCAAGCGAAGCGAAGACATTGCTTAGCGGAGAGTCAAGGAGATGAGAGCAGGCGAGAGAGGGGACACAAAGAATGGACAAGGGGAGGCTATCGGGCGGATGGCAGAGGGCAAAATGTAGAGGCATGTGCGGAAAATGGGGTGTATAGCGCGGTCGGAAGTCGACTAAGAAGAGTGAGAGGCAGTAAAAGACACGGAAGAAGCAATGCCATGAGATTAGTGTTGGAGCGCGCTGGACTGCCGGCAAGGGTAGAAGCGGGAAGAGGGGGCGCGCGGGAAATTAAGGGGTGAGAGAGAGGACAGACGTTGTAAGAGAGGGGGGAGACATGAAGGCGGAGCAGAACGGGGGATTGGCGGGGCGGGAGCACGTGACGGGTGGGCCGCGGGAGCCAGTCTACGCGGGAGCAGGGGGCGAGGAGCAGGGGCGGGGCGCGAGCCGGGCGGGGAGCAGCGGCGGGCGCGGCAGCAGCGACCGGCGATCAGGGGGGGGCGCGGCAGAAGTAGGCGGGCGGCGGACAAGCGAGCGGCGCGGGCGCAGCAGTGGGGCGGGCGCGCGTGAGGAAAAGCGGGCGGAGAAAAGCCGTTGTGGGGCGAGTTCGCAATGCAGTCCCCGTGGAGGGCTGTGCCGCCCACCTGCGCGCACCCCCGCCCGCCAGCTAGAAGGGGGGCGAGGGGGGGGCGAGGGCGGGGAGGGCGTGACGGAGCGCGAGTGGCGGCAGCGCGAGAAAGCAGGCAGGCAGGTCACGAACAAAGACGAACGAGTGGGGAAGGAAAAGGAAAAAGAGCGCCTATCCTAGCGCTAGTGGTAGCGGTGGCAAGGGAAGCAAAATGTAAACACTCCTCTCACAACGCTCCTCTCGCAACTCACAACGCACAAAATGAATGGCGGGAGGTTGTTAACCAGCAATGACGATACACCCACGGATCTTCAGGCACCTTGTACTAGCATCTGTGGTTATATAATTGTAAACCGTGTTGATTTCGGTCTTAGCCCAATAAATCTGTTTTTGAAACCGAAGCATTTTAATATTTGAGGAGGTTCTACTTCACTTACTATGAGCATGCACGTTTGTATATCAAGAAAAAGCAAGACAAAAGAAGTATCAACTAGCCCTATTTCAAGAAGGTTTCTTCTCTAACTTTTTGCTCATTTTCGAGAGTTTTTAAGTGGATTTTAAATATACGTTGAAATATTAAATGACTATATTTATGACGTTTGTTTATAACGAAACTAGGATGTTTAATCTCTTACTGCTCTCAAACAGAAACTTCATCTTAATTATTAATGTTTATGTGACATCTCTAGGCGGTAAAATGCTACATAATATCCAAATTAGTGCTCAACTATGATATCTGCAAATTTCAATTCATTTTTGAGACCAATATTTTCAACATTGATTCAATTCAGTAGTTTCACAAAGCTTAGAATTTACCAAAATCCCAGCACACAAACAGAACAAGGAGAGCTAAAACTTTCACGCCGTGCAATAGAAAATCAATTAAAACTTACATTTTAGTAGCTCGCAAGATTTCCCCAATCATATATTCAAGTGCTTACCTGAAAATGAAAATAATATAATTGGGATATTGATCAAACCTTTCAAAATGCAACACAAAAATATACACACAATAATCACGACACTATTCATTGACTGAATTTAAGAAGTTCTTTTTTCTAGAACCACTTATAACTACATAATAGACTTTACAGAATGCATTAGAAAGGAAAGCAAGAAAGCCGAGGGGAAAAACTAAGACATGTAAACATACCGACGAGATCGGGAAGATCTAATGACACAAATAAGAGGAAATAAATAAACAAACTATGAAAGAAACTGAAGCGAAACACGACATAGAATAGGAGTCTATCCCGTACACATAACTGAAATTACAAAATAGAAGTTCTTGTTCACTGTCATCATGAACGAGATAGCGTAAACTGCCAATATAACGAAATGAGGGTGACAAACGTGACCGTGTGGCGATAACCGCGCTGACAGTTTTTCACGCGCGGTTTTCTTTCAGACGTTACGTTTCTGGCCAGTCCATTGGCGCAATGTTATTTCACACAGCAGTGGCAATGTGCGCTAAATCGCAGAAACCAGGAACGCACATCCTGCTTTTACGTATTTCCTATTTGAGTCAGCATTTCTCTCCCTTTTAGACCGGTATAGCGATACATATTCATTTCAACAACATATTTATTTCAGTTTACAACTTCCACCGACTTAACATTTACTCTACACACTTGTAAGTGCCGATAAATCACATGGAACTTACAACTCTCATATTTCGGAATGTAACACCAGAGCTAAGTCTCCAAACAGTGGTGGATTCTCCCCCCAAGGCCTAGGGTTTTCTTTTGCTACTGCCTTTTATATGGCAAAATTGATTTAAATATTTATGTTATAATTATTACGTGATTATTTAAAAATAATATTGTATAGTATCATACATACACCACAAAAATAATAAACAATATACTAATATTTTTTTGTTATTTAACAAAAATCTATGATGGCTCCCTCTCAAACGATCATCTAGATCCGCTCCTGTCTCCAACTCGAAACCGGAACTAGAAAATCCATAAGAAGAACGAGGGCTGGGGCGGCGGCGGCAGCGGAGGCGGAGGCGGAGGCGGCAGCGGATGCGGGGAGTAGAAAACCGAGCGCGACGAGAACAAACGGGGCCCGTAGACGGACGAACCGAAAGACCGTTCCGGGGAAGCGCAAATGTTTATTACCAATGGTCCGTCTTTTACGGGCGACCACCAGGCTCCCGCAATAGCCCGTAAAACCCGCCCGACATCGCTCCACTGCGCAATTATGGAATTACGAATCCATCTCAATTAGAGCGCCCTCTGCCCCGACCTCGGTGCATCTCCGGCAACTACAGAAAACTTAACTGGTGGTGCTGCAAAATGGCAGTCTTGATCGTACTAGTTAGTTTTTCTAATCTCTTGAGCCTTCGGTTTTGCTCCACCCCTTCCCAGCTCTTTAGCCTGAATTAGTTTTTCAGTATTGCACACCCCATTTCAGCTGCCATCTATTGGCTCCTAAAGGGCATTTATTTTCACATTTCCTAAAGTTTTTCGGACCCCCTAATGGTAGAACTTAAGTACGTCCTTAAGAATATTGTGGAAAAGTAGAACCTGGTCGTGAATGTAAATTTTCGTTGAAAAAATTTGAGCAGTCTTCAAGAAAATGTCGTATGAGCGTTTCTGAAAATGCGTAAAACTTCGTTACCCAGAAATTTAGAGTTATCGAGAAGATTGCTTCATAAATTACTTGAAATAATAGTACATAGAAAATCAATAACGTCCGTAATGTAACGCTAATTTAAATACTAACGACGTGAGATTAAAAACAAACAAAATTTATATTTGGGTAATTTAGAAAACGCAAAATAATGTATCAAACTAGCATTAATGTAAGGTTAACATGTGGCAAAAAACTTTTACAAACCGATCACGATCTTAAACAGTCAAATTGGAGCTCTGTTTCCTGTAAGACAGCGCCATCCCTCACCCTGCGCCGCCCCAAGACAGCCTTAATGGCGGCGGCGCCGCGCCGCGCCGTCTGAGAAGGCGCTATTTTTGCCGGTGATAAGCCCTGGCGCCTCCGCCCGAGCCGCGCGGTCCCGCCCTCGACTGTCTTCCTGCCCCACCCCCGCGCCCTTCCGACGTTGCCAAAGACGCGCCTCTCCCTTCGCCCAACTTCGCTTCGCGCCGTTCGGGCGTCGCCGGTCTCCGACCGCGGGGCACTCGACTGACAGTTGACGGAAGACACGAAAAAAACCGAGAACCGATTGGCACAAGATGGTGGAAAGATTAGCAGATCAAGCCGTGCAGTCCTAGACGGGCACACCCGAACCCAATAAACAGGCAGACATATGCAGTCCGAAACAGACGAACGGGCAACGAAAGAACTGACAAACGGGTCAAATAAAGAGCCGAGAGATGAACAAGGATCAAAAAATGTTATTAAATCCTACTTCATCAAAACATGAATTCAATTCTATTCTAATCAATCATAATATTGCGTCACTCAAATGTCAATATCGTGAGAAGTTTGCAATCAATTTAATCACACCTTGTTTCTCTGCTACTAAGTACTACAAGAATGCCTTGTCCAATAAACAGAAATAAAAGCAATTAAACAGGTCAACAATGAACTGTATCCATGGCATGGCACCACATTGTAAGTGGAAGTTTTACATTAGAACAACACTTTTCTAGCAATTACCAACTACAGAATCACTATCAGAATCAAACTACAGAACATCAGACATGTCAAGGCGAAAACCTTTCATACCTTATGAACAAGATCAAGAGAGAAAAATAAAGACAAGCACACAAGAAAAGAAAATAAACAAATTTTGGAGCAATTCAACAAATGTTAAAAACAGCAATTTAAAATCTCGCATACCTAACACTGACAGGAAAAAGAATCAAATTAAATTTCTAACTGATAATATTTTTGCAACAAATTCAGATGTCCGATACAACTCGGACATTGATATTTTGTTGGATGCATTGGAAGACCAAGCCCAATATGGCACATGGAACTTTGAAGAAGAAATGAAGGAACATTCCAAAGTTATTGAACAAATAATGGGTATGAAAGAAACTGTATTTACCTGTGTTGACAAATTTGTACCCATAAAGTTTATACCTTTGTTCTCATCTACTATGTTGATTCATAGTCTTAAAACATCAAATGTAAACACTATATTTATGGTAACAGTTTTATATAAAAAGGCGTGACTTAAGAGATCATACATTTTCCCTAAATAAATTTTAGAAGAATAAATTAGAAATTTAACTTGAAGGCATTTAAATAAATTTGAAAAAATTATCAAATCACATTTTCCTGTCAGTGTAGGATAGGTTTTGCTGTTACCAGATGTAAAAATAAATGCCAGTGTTTTTAAACCTTCTACATTTTTAGGGAATACTAATCATTGAGAAGAAAAAGAATATACAGTAAAGACATTTAATAGAGAATAGAATTACCAGATAACATTTGACATTAATTCATTTTGGAACTACAAATTATTGGCCAGAATTAAACAATATTTCATATTAACAAATCTCACATATTCTGAAAATTCAAGATCAGCCCAAGTTCACAATTAACTCTTGTGTTTGTTTGTAATTAGATATGTTCCGGCCACGTAGACCTGGGATCAAGATCCCCAGAGCAAGAAAACCAAAGTCTCGCAACAAAGTTCAAGAACAAACAATATCAACAAAATACCCAGTTCACGAATCAGATGAAGAATACAGTGACATTGATGAAGAAGGAGGCGATCCAGTCTTTCACTATAAAAGCACTCGTCCAGTACACCAGTTACGATTACCAGACATAACTTCTGATAAAGAAAAAAAATACACAGAAAAGGTTTTCACCAATTTGAAGATCTGAGCAGCACTTTTGTTTTAATCAAATGACAGTTGAACTTTTTTTTAAAAAAAAACAACAATAACTTGTTTTGAATTAATAACCCAGACAATACTAAGAACAAAAATGACCAAATGACAAAACTGAATGACCAATTACAAAAATGACTAGATGACTGAACACTGTTTAGCTGCCCTCAAATTGAAGCAAACTGAAATGTCCTCCTAAAAAATTTTACATTTTTTTAATTAAATCTTTTTTCCAATTTTTTGTGTTTGTGAATGTGCATCTTATTTAAGACAGTTGTATACATTGAATCTTATCAAGAGGATTCAACAACTTTACCAAAAATATGCAATTATGATTCAATAACTTAATGGAAGAAAACTTTAAAGAACCCTAAAACATTTCTACAATTCCATAAGAAATAACTTTTACTAAACAAACGAAATGTACATGCGTATGAATTCTATTTTTCTCCAATGAATTTAAAATTGTTAAACTGCTTTCTAATGAAAAACATTCATCAGTATGTTCCAGCCAGTCTTTACATTGATCTACCATTCTACAGCATTTAAAAAGTATTCTGAAATTATATCATTTTCAATAGAATTTTTTCCAACAACACACTAGATGTGAAATTATTTGGTTCAGGTGAGGAGAGACTAAGATCTAATTTCATCAATTAAACATTGCTCCAATTTCAAATTATTTTAACTGAAAATCTTCAAATATCATTACTATAGTGGCAACAGAGGGCATTATAACAATTCTCCTCACAAATAAAAATTTGGCTTGGAACTTACAACTATGTTTCAAGGCACCATAATCTTGGAGTTTGAGGTTAAAAGTCATTTTTAAAAGCTGTAAAAACAATGGGGGACTTAACACACTTGCACTAAACCTCAAATCCTGCAAATAAAAACATTCTTCCTAGGAAAATAACAAAAACAGTTAAAAACAATAACTAATCTTCACATCCTAAAATTTTATCCTATACACAAGTGAAAACGGAAGAAAAATCATTCTCCTAAATAAGACACATACCAAGACAATAGTAAATTTATATTAAAATACAATAAGGGCTCAGATTTTTAGAATATTACACAATTCATTTTGAACTTATTCAAAAATTCAGCCAATTTCAATTTTTTATTGTTTCTAATCAAAGTTCAAGCTGAACAATAACAGTAAAAAATAACATTTTAATCATTAATACATTTTATTCAATGTTTTTTTTACTTCTGAACTTCTTAATAAAGAAAACATTACAAGGTCCTAGCATGAAACTCATGAAATCTAGTCATAATCTAATGCAATACACGACCTTTCTGGGAAACCAAGTTGTCGATATCTGGAACGTAGCAACTGCATATTATCTTCAAGTTCTCAAAAGGGTTTACGATCATCACTTCAGCGATGCAGACCATTGAAATCAGTCATTAAAGTACCCACTCTTTTATCATACATAAAAACGCACAAAATTAAAGAATAATTTTTCTATTTCATAAATATTTCCTTGAAAATTAGCATCTAACCGCAAACCATTAACCTTCTTTACAATGCTCTGTGGTAATGAGAAAACCACAGATTATAGTGAGATTATAGTTTTGAGCGAAGCGTGACATTGACTTTTCTAAAACACACACCCGTCCACCAAGCATTACAAACCTAAAAAGAACTGAAATAGCGACAAAGCTCAGAAATGGAAATGTATGAAGAAAACAATATAAGATGGATTTATATGTATTCATTGCAAAAGTAAAACAAAATTCAACAATGTGTGTGGACCATAGTTTCAAGCTCTTTGAAGTGAAGGAAGTGGTTCACCTGAACAATGTTATTTTGCTTAAAACAGCATGTGAACATTGTAATATTAAAATGAGATCAAAACCTCAGAATCCAGGCCCTAATAATAAGTGATTGACACTGCTACACTACCTGTTCCGCCTTCTCCGTCAGTCAGTCCCCCGGAGTCTTCTTCAGTTTGTTTCCGCATTCGTTCAACTGGAATGAGAAAAAATAAAATCAGATTACATCATGTAACCAGTATTTAGTTTCTCATAAAACATGATAAAATTTTAAATATGAGTATCTCTGGAGTATTAAAGAATTATTAATTTGGATGTTTTCTACTTGTCACAAAATTTTTCATCATCAATCCAGCTTCTTCCTTTTACCACTGTTTATTAGGTTAAATGTATTTCACAGAGGGTTACAGACCATCATAATCATTTCAGTGTGCTATAGAGCATTCTGAAGTTTTACAAGACAAGACTCCAAATAATATGTGTGCACCAAATTGCAGACTTAAGGTGCCCATATTTTAAGTAATATAAATTATTTTATAATTATTTATTAATAAAATAATTATAATTATTTTATAATTTCCATTCTATATTTTATACATTCATATAAATAGTGCTCAACGAATCCCGTAGCTCAAGTGCACACTTTTCAAGGGAAAAGTGACTCGTTTCATGTGGTAAAAATTAATTAATTGAACCTGTTTACAAGCTCATATAAACATTGATTATAATTTAATAATAAAAACACCCCAATTTCACTTTTATCCATATTTTCAATTATAATATAGAATGTGTGCATGATCATTAAAAATATTGTCAATTTTTTCAGAATTTTCTTGATGAGTTTGATAGAACTTTTGTAACACTAATAAAAAGTTTCAGGAACTATATGAAAATTTCATTAAACACCAAGACACTTCCAGACAACTTCACTAGCATGTTTATGCCCTAATACTCACTCTGAGAGAAGTTGTGGTTACTAGGCTTCCGTCTTGGTTCTCTTTCTGGCCGGATCTTCTCCATTAGTTTCGAAATGCGGTCATTGCCTCGTTCCTTTTTCACTAAAGGGCCTGGGCAATTTTCTTCAACTATTCGCACACAGTGTCGGTGAATGTTCAATGAACAGTCTAAAATCACAACAAAATGCCATTCACATTAGAGTAATTTACAAGGTATTCTCAAGGAAAGGGTTGTTGTGCAAGGAAAATATTTAAACACATCTTCTCCACTGAAATGACAAACTACTCAGCAATATTAAAGCAAATTAACTTAAGAAATGCCTATCAAACTGTCTTATAAATTTAAGATTCTAATTATTCCTGAGATGTAGAAAAAAGTAAAAATATTACTTAATTTTGCAAAACGTGTCCTCATAAAACACTTATTTGAAACAGCAATTGCTTGGTTATTTGATGCATAATGCCATTCAACATTCTCTACATTGAGAGAAAGAAAACCTTTTGACATTTAAGGCTCCTTTGTATATATATCAACAGGGTAATGGTCACATTTCTTGAAATGTAAAAGCACTTTTCAATGAAAAAGTGCTGATATTCTGAAGATGAATTTATAAAAAATTCAAACACCAGGAACAATAAGTCCATTGATTTTCTGAAGTTGAGATTCAAAACTGTTCCTCACATTCAGAATAGCACTGTCTAGAAAACATCATGTTTAACGCACTTATTACTTGTTCATTATACAATTGCGACTGCAGAATAAGGAACTACTACTGTTTTGAAAGCGAGGGCCCAAATAACAAATCCGAGAATGCATAAAAAATACAGCTAATATTTTAATGGCATCCAACCATTGCTGATGTGTGCGATTGTTTGGGCTCATTTTGTTTTGTTTTTGTCGTTTCTGTGATGTCTGCAAAATAAAATAACCAAATCCACTTCGGTATGCGAGAATGTATTCTGTAAATTAATTATAAATAATATATTGAAGTACTGCCATGAGCAAATGAAAAAAAAAGGGGGGGTATTAATACTAATAGATAGATCTGTGATCAGGGGTGAGTACAATACACTTCATTGTTGACAATACACACTACTCACAAAAGGCATGGAGAATATTTTTATTTCTCCTTTGCATATATCTACTACACAATAGTTATGCTCTTGCTCGTTTCTACTCTGCTGTACCCTGCAATGACAGGGCCTGTATCCTGCTCACTGCTCTGTGTATCATATCTAATAGATCAGTATCTATGGTAGACATGTGATTCTCATTCAGTAGCCAGTTACCTCAAGTAAACAGATTGCAATGCTCTGTCAGCAAATGTAAAGTAAACAAGTAATACTACGAATAAGAAAAATATATCTTACCTGAACACTGATAGCCTTGGGGTCCAATGCCACAAATAATGAGTTGACAATGGTTACAATAAGTCACAGAAAAATACTGATGTGCAACAAAATGGTGCCCACGAACATTGATCTGAAACAAGAATTTAAATGTACAATTGCATTATGATCTCGTACATTATTTTCACAAGGGATATTTTAATAGTACAACTTTGCATTATCACATAAGTTTCATGACTAGAACACTAATACTTCATAATTCAGAGTTTTCACTCCCACTCTTTTCACAGTTTAATCATAAACATGTACACAAATATTACTAATGGTCACAAACCAATAACACAACTGATTATTTAAACTATTACTATTAATAAGACATTTTCATTTGCTCTAAATGAAAGGATTCCTTGTCCACTAAATATTAATAAACTTTTATACTGAATTTTTAAAAACATTAAAAATAATTAATTTCTTAAATGACCAATTCTGTCACCTACCTTTCTAGACTTCCCAATCAGTCTTGACTTGAGTGACTTGTCTTTGGACACAAACGTGGGGCAACGGTCTAGCAAGGAGTTGGAATGCGGTGCTCGCAGGCCAAACACTTTACTCAGTACTGTTACAAGGGCTGCGGCTGCAGTGAAGCGGCGAATGTCTGTGTTGTCTCGCTCTATCACCTCCCTGAAATAACAATAATAGCATTGCTTTATTAGTTACTGGTTAGTGCATAACACGTTTTTAGAGCTAATACTAGGGTTACCCAATACTATAAATGCTGCACAACTTGAAGTATCACAACATAACGTATCTTCAATTATTAGGAGAGGAATCCATAAAATACCAACTAAAAATTCAAACAATCTGAATGATTTGGCAATAGCTTTTATCTTAAAAGAAGTCTAAACCATTTATGAAATCACAGTATTCAACTTACAACCCTGAAGATTAATAATATAGAACCCATCCACTAAGATTTGTAAGTTTTTAGCACAAAATTCAATAGATTTTTAGCATAAAACATTTATTATTTCACTTTAGGTTGAAATCAGTCTTAAAAATTTTATTAAAATTTTATTTCACATACCAAAAGAATATCTACATCTTGGACTCAACATGGCTTGAGTTAGATTTCAAGCAGCATTATAAAATGTAACACAATCTAGAATAATTGCAATACCTAAACAGATGGTTCAGCAAGCATTGTTTACTTTAAAACCTTACGTTGCAACGATGGCAAATGAAATTTTTAGGATTGCATCCATTGCAGTATTCCATTTAACACATTTAATTTACTTTTGATAACAACAAAACTTCACTTACTTGTAATGTTCAAGGTTTGGCAGAAGAACTTTCTCAACTATTTTAATTTCTACGTTTTTATCATGTATACTCATATCTAGTTCTGTGTCAGGAGGACCAAATAAAGTGCCCAGTCCAGCTGTTCTCTTCTGTTGAAAATCAGCCAACTGCTCATTCAGTTCTTCTTTCGCTTTTACCCGCGCCTTCCAGAAAATCTTAAATTAAGAAAACGGATTATTGACACTGTTCCTATACAAATACAATAAATAAGATTTATGTTAGGATTATCCTATTAGAAAACACTATAGTAAGTATAATATTCGAACATGGTCGACAGTTCATTGTCATATGGTAACGCAAATGCTGTAACTCAAGCAACAAGAAGCATTGGCATTTTCACAGCACTGTTGTCTTAAATTATAGAACAAATGAATTAACGACTAATATCTCAGTTAATCAACTGAGGTGTTATTACAAGCTACCAAAAATTAATGCACTTACAAAGTCGTTAATTTTATTAATCTTTTAGAACTTTGTAACATACTAGAACACAAATCCCTGTATTTCTAAACTAACATTCATAATTGTATTTTCACATTTTGCAGAAAAAAATTAAAATAAAAAACAACAAAAAAACACCAACAAGAAAGTTAATTTATCCCTTACCTTTCGAAGTATTTCCTCCTTATCCGATTCATTGAGCAAAACATCGTCTATTTCTCTAGCTACATTTTCGTCAACATTGTTGAGCCTCAGAGGCTATAAACAAAAAACACAAATATATATTGTCACTCAAATAAAATGTAAATTACAAGAAGTATTAGAAATACAGTTGAATGTTATCAATTAATTCAAATAACTCCTATTTTATCAAATCATCAAATGTTTTAAATGAACCATTAATAAACAACCGCAGAAGTTTTCAAAATAAAAAAAATATAGCTAAAACCATTCATTCTGATTCAACTGAAAGTTTACAGACCGTCTTGTGTATTATTTAATCTTTGCAATCATTAGTTTTAATATTACTTAGTTAAGTCAATGCTTTTGAACAAATTTAAAAATATGAACTACATTCGAAGCACACACTTCATGCGATTATTCTCTGCCAAAATGAAATTGCATTTTTGTCATCTAATTTACTGATGCTCCACTATATATAGTTTCTAATAAAACCTCTATCTAAACTTTGAAATGTGCACTCATGGTTTTTTTTCCCCCCTTCTCTTTTGCAACTGATGTAGTCTTTATGTATTGATATGCCAGCCTGAAAGCTGGTTAGATCCTCAAAGCAATACTAGGGACTCATACTACATTATGTTAGTTCAGTAAAACACAAAATGTAAACTGATATTGCATTCAGGTGATTATTTTGAGAACTGTAAATAAAGCTGAATATTTTTTTAAAAATTACTTACAGCTCCAGGTACTAAAAAGCTAGAGTGTATTTCATAAGCCCACTTCTTCATTTCCTTCGCATTGCCTTCTTTGTACAAATCTGTCACCAGATAAAAAAGCTGTAAAGAAAATGTTGTATCATGTACTAATATATCGTACTCAACTTTCAATATCTTATTTCAAGAATAAATAGGAATAAACATACAAGACTAGATGTGTCGTTGTTACAGATAACATAATTCATAAAAACAGCTAAATGGGCGGTATGCTCCCACAACTTTGAAAGACTTTTGAAAGGCCCATGGTCTTCTAACTGACTCTGAAATAAACAATAAAAAAATATATTAATATTCACAACTGATATATTACATACAACAAACCTATTTTACTCGAAACTATAATGCCTTAATTACAATTCACTCAAAACTAAACATTAAAAGCAAAAATTAAATACATTTTCATTTTGAATCTTTGCTTTTTTCAATGAAAATCCTGATATAATCAAACGTTTGGTAAATACTGTTGAAGGAAAAAAGAAAAAAGAAGAAAAAAAGAAGAAGAAAATTCCTTTACCACTCAATAAATTTAATTAAATAAATTAATTTTGAAAGAGGAAAGATAGCACACAAGAAACATGAAAACTTACAACTTCCTGATCAGACATATCATCTTCCTCCATTGAGATGATTGGGTGCTGTTGCAATATTGTTGTACTCGCATACTGTGGAAGAGATGTCCGAATTGGAGAGACCTCTGATGTTGGTGTGTCACGTTTCCCATGCTGTGGAATACAACACATGTTTATGCGATGACTCTTAAATTCACAGTTATAAAAAGGTTCAACAAAATTTAATTCATACTACAATTTAATAAAAAGTTGTTTTTTTTTGGATATCCCCAGTCTCCCTACATTTTAATACACTTGTTTTCGGCAATCAATTATGACTTACAATTATACACATAATAAAAACTTTAAACAATTTGTATTTAAAACAAAAAAATAGGTTACTTGAAACAAGACAAATGATAAAAGCCACTTTCAATACCCAAATTATTTAAAATAGGTTTGACGGAAATGCTGACATTCAATCGCATTCACATTGATGTTGGTCAACACTGAACTTCAAACCAATTTTCATTCTTTGTTTAATTTCTCCCAGAATATACCACAGCCCCACTAATGCACGCTTCCTAAACTTAATTTTTTTGGAATCATTTACCAATAGCAAGATAATATGTCCTCCTTTGAAAGTTATTAATAACAATAATGATTGTTCGGCATTACATTCGCAAATAACTAGGAAACTTGCGGCAAGATGACAGCAACAATTTTTTTTTTTTAACAGCTCAGGTTTAATCAAGTCTGATAATTAATGCACTACTGTGGATGATCAATAGTCTGGCTAATTTATTAAATATACACTTAACATTAATATTTCAAAATAGAATTGTGAAAATAACACCACTTTTCTCTTAATTTTATGACATTAACTTACTAAACCAACTAATAGAACAGTATCTCATAGAACTAGAATTATAGTTTTGTAAAACTTTTTACTTGTATCACTCAAACTCTCAATCATTGTGTTAAAAAATAATCAATTAAAACAGCTACACTGCCAATAAATGACATCGGCTGCAAGAGCCACTTACATCATCCAGGTCATGAACACCCCCTTCTTCCTCAGTAAGGGTGTCTCCGCTGTCCGAGGGAAGGGTGGTGCTGCTTCCTCCATATGGAGGAGGCGGAGTGCCGGGTGGTGTTACTCGGGGAGAGTCCATGTCAAAACCTCCGGAACTCCGCGTGCGTTTCGATCCATAGGAGAGGTCCGACATCGATTCAGATGCTATGAGGCGTTTGGAGGCTGCAAGACAAAACCACAGTCACAATTAGGGCAAGAAAAATTAAGTAAAGAAAGAATAGAAAACTATGGGATGAAATTCCACAGTAATGATAAATCAATTATTAACCCAAATGCATATGTAATTCAATGCAACCTATTGATCTGATGGCTGCCAGGATTGTAATTCAAAAGTTTTAGATCCTTTTTTCGAAGAAATTTTAATTGACAGCACATCTATTTCATTGTATTTTAGTATTGTTAATATTCTGGTAAAGAATTATTTTTACAATCCTAATTCCAATTGTAAATCATAAATCATGATTCTTTAAAATGCCGTAAGTTAATAAATTCTAAGAGAAAATTCACATCTGTACTATCAAGAGGAGAAAGCAAAAAAATTCATCTCATAAGCAGACTCCGAAGCGTACGAAAAAGAATTCTCTTTGGGCAATCAGACCAAGAGAGCTGAAACATTCACACAATATTTTTTTAGTTATGATCCTATTTGTTTATTTTTTGCAAAGCTTTTTAAATTTCAACCAATTGGGCAAAAAGGTCATGTGAAAAGTGCTCCAGTACAGTTTCATGTATTACAGGAAGTCAAACTCAAAATTCAGGTCTCAGATCAGCAATTCAGTGAACTTATTAAGCCAGTGCAGAAACCATTGCAAAAAGCCATAGCATATGGCCATAGCCGAAAAACTACATCATCAGAAGCATAATCTAAGTTAAATCAAAATGTTTGATTAAACTGTTGTAATCAGCAATAATGAGCTTCAAACAAATCTTAATTACTTCTCATGCAACCAATGCACATTATTCACCACTGAATAAATTATTCTTCACTAAGATTTCCATTTAATATTAAGAGAAATTAATATTTGAACACTATTGTACAAAGCTAAGCCTTTGTTTATTTTGTATTTCTCTGTTCTGTCAACTTTTTCTAAGCATAGCACACTAGAGAACTTAAAGCACTGATCATGCAGTTTTGCATAAACAAATAAAGCTCAGAACTTACTTTGAAGATGTGTCGTCACCACCCGACAGAAAGAATTTATTACATAATGCCCACTTCAAACTTTTAGAAACGAAATAAAAACAAACTACAGTAAAAAGTTGTATGTTTTCCAATATAGTAAATATTGTTTCAAACTGAAAGCATTTGATAAAGAGGTTTTAAGAGAAAGATTTAGGTGATTTTCATAAGAGATTTACCCTACATTTATTTTACTTTTTTTTTTCTTTCTTTTTCCCCAACTAATGACTATCGTATCACATAACATTCTACAAAAAATTATTGGAGTTGCTTTCTTATGAAAACTTAGGAGGGGAAAAAATGAAAATAAATTACTGATAGAAGTTCTTTATCAAGAGGTCACAACAAGGCCCACCAGACATATACAGCACTTCTCGCATGGTGGAACCACTAAATATTGAGTCTAAACAAATCAAGTATTTGTACACAAATATTTATTTCCATTTTTAGGGCAACCTGTTTGTGCAACTCATTGCATTGTACAATTAAGTTTGTTAAATCAAAGCAATAGGCAGAATTAACAGATGTACCTTTTACTGAGCCCTTGCAAACTTCCTTAACTAACTGTTTCATGAACAGTGAATGAATGTTTCAGTTGTGTACATCTAAATCTATATTTTTGCTACTCAGTACTTTGCCTGAAATAAATATTACACAAAAATTAAAGTGTTTAAGTTTTAAAAAATAAGTTTGGCTCTTGGCAATCTCTTCTCTCAAGAACATGGTTTCCAACCCTTCAGTAGCTGACCAACCCTATTTTATATTAAACATTCACTTCTGCTTTGAATTTGGTTGGTAATTTAAACAATTAACTCACCTTCAGAGGGAGAAAGGTTCTGCATATTCAGCGGATCAGGACTCGATTTCGTTCGATGGTGTGTGTGGAGACTCGAAACTTGCTGGGGGACTGCCACCTAAAGGATATAACACAAAAGCTAGTTAAGCTTTTCATTGGCATACATTTGGATAGCAAAAGACCCAATAATGTGGGCCAAAAATTGTTAGTACTCTATTCAGAACAAAGAACCCAAAATGTAGGAAAAATTCAATTTAGAAAAGCAATATCTTTGCTACTTATAATAAAACATAAGCATTATTAAAAGGAATGAGGAAAAATATAAAGAAAATGTTTAAAACATTTCTGTAAAATGGAAACAAATGTTCTTTTCAATTCATAAAATGAATTCACTTATGTACATTTTTACAATCATTAACACTAATACTTAAACAAGAGCTCCCTTAGATAAAGCACTTATATTTTTGGAATGTTGGTACTGTTAGTAGTAATTTATTCACAACAAAAATGTACACAACTAGAACTTTTAACTATTATTGGTATTAATTCTGCCCTACATTACATATAGTGCAAAGCAAGTGCAAAACACATTCTGTACATTTAGAAGTGCTTGTTGTATTAATTGAAATACAAAGACACTTTATGAAGTGGAGTGTACAGAATTTTCTGGACTAGGAATGTGGAAACACATAATGCCACCATTTAGCCATTATATTAGTTTGTAAAAGCACATAAATTATATCAAAAAGCTAGCAACAGCAAGAGGATTTTATACACAATACGTTTCAGAGCAGAAGCAAGATAAAAGTGGAAAAAATGTAAACTGTTATTTATATTACTGTCTTCAAAATGGAAATGAATTCTAGAAATAATTTCTAAATCTCAGTTCTTGTCCACAACGTCTAAGAATAATAGCAATTAAGTACACATTACCAATCATTATTAACTACAATGAATGCATATCCTAACTATATTGTACACTGGGGATAGGTAGGCCTAGGAGTTGCTTTTTGTGAGTGTACATAATTTTTCAGCTTAGCAATGAATACTAAATCTTGGTATAAAATGTTTTCTTTATCATGAAGTCCAATTTTCCCAAATAAGCATACTTTAGGGGAAGTATGTCAATCTTGAGAATACATATTTTCAGAGAGCCAAAACAAAGAATTTTGAAATACAAACCTCCATGCTCTTGAAAAATAAACTGTTTAATTACTTAATGTAATAAAAAAATAATAAATAGTTTCTTATATACCTTGCTTTACAAAATTGATTAAATTTACTAATTTTAATAATATATATGTTAATGTAATAATCCATCTTGATTAAAAGTAGAAAAAAAGTAGCTTTTATGAAAAGTCTTTCACCAGTGAGCAAAGAACCATGATTAACGAATCCTGTATTGGTAGGAGGGGAGGAGGGAGGTGTCAGGTGATTGAATGATATCATCATTGATTAATATTATATGTCTTCACGACTTGTTAGGGGGTTGATTGTACTGGAATTGTTTTCATTTCAAGGCTCCTAGAGAAATGGAGAGAGACTTTCGGAATGATAGAGAAACGGAGAGAGATTTAGGGATCATAGAGAAAAGGAGCGAGTCTTATGGTACTGTGCACAAATGAAGAGAGACCTCAATGTCAATACCAATATGGTACAGGATACTGTAATCATGGTATTGAAATGGTAAAGTAGGTAGGAAATTGTAGAACATAAATAAATATTCTGGTGACGGCAAACTACTGCACGAAATGCGCCGTCTCTCGACAAACCAGAACCCGAAAGCAGTAAGTAGTTGGCCGTGATTTCCCACAGGTGCGCAATTTTCCTTCGGCTCGTCGACACCGGCAACCTCAATCCCTAACGTACCCCTCCTTTACTTACACTGCATCGGTGATGGTGGTGTTGGTGATGGTGTCCGTCCGCGTGCGAGTGGTGGTGATGGTGGTGTGCGAGGACGGTTGTTGGAGGTGGGGTGGGCGTGGGGGCAGCGGGGGCGGGATGCCGCCGCCGCCGCCGCCGCAGCCACCGCCCGCGGCGACGCGCGGGCGAGGCGGCGGCGGAGGCGGAGGAGGAGGAGTTGGAGGTGAGGGAGGCGGAGGAGGGCGGGCGGTTGCGGGAGGGCAGCGGGGGCGGAGTGCCGGAGGGCGAGTGCGGCGCGGGTCGCCACTGCAAGACAGACAAGAGCGAGCGGGGGCGGGTGAGTGAGGGTGAGGCACGCCCAGGCGAGCGACGCGCGGGCGACGGGCGGCCGGGGGCCGGCGGAAGCGAGGGCGGCGGAAGCGAGGGCGAGGGCGAGAGCGGGGGCGGGAAGGGCCAGGTAGGGGGCCAGGTAGGAGACCGGAGGTCGGAGAAGTCCCTGGACCAGTCGGCGATACGTCTACTCTGGTTGATAAACGGGCCACGGACCGCGCGCGATCTTTCCTTCCTTCTCATTGATCTATCCACATCTCTTACTATCACATACTTACACTTACATGCATTACACTACCGCACATGCCGAGAATATCGCTCGGGAGCTTAGAGCTCGTCTCGACTGGGGTGGTTCCCCCTGGTGGGAGATACCTGGTAGGTGAAAAACCGCCAGCCCAAAGTCGGCGCGGAATCTCACCATGCAAGTGGGGGAAGATCACCGCCACCTCCCGCGATAAACATGTGCTACACTTTCGGAACTAATGACCTTAGCGGTTGACGCTCCCAGAATCACAAATAAATAAACCTAGTCTGGTTGGCGTCTAGAAATCAAGATTTTAACATTGTCACGCGATTTTTATTTTATTTTATGCTGTTTTAAGCCTACGTTTTAATTAATAACGTATTTTTATCACCCTGGTACCCGCACCATATCCTATGGTTTTTATTAAAACTAAGTTTTTAAAGTTTGACATGGACATCAATACAGATAGCTGTAGAGGCGCCCTCAATTACGAAACACTGAATAAAGAGCACCGCGCAAAGCATTAGAATTGTTATTTTTTTATTTACTTATGTACAAAGTTGTCAAATGTAAAACCTGTTTTAATGAATAGAATCACATAATAGCGTAGGTATATTCCTATCAATGAGAGTCCATGAACTAAGCTGCCGTCCTAAGTGCGTTCGTGTCGACAAAAAGTGTCATTTTACGACACTACGTTGCTCTAATCGACAAAGGAACGTGCCTGGTTCAGCCTCATGCTCCGATTCATTTGTATACAGCTATGAATCTGTGTGGTTTAGAGGCATGCTGTATTGCTTAATACTCACTACCTCTAACTACGGTTTAATCATCGCCCTCATCATTCTTAATGGATTATTCTTACCTTTCTGATTTTTTATTACCACTTCCTTATTGTTTATGTGCGAGTACTGTACGTGCTTTCGTGTTCATAATGTATCAAGGCAGTTCCAGCAGAATTTAGATTATTTTTATTGGAAACAAGTTTATTCCAAATAGAATTAAAACGACACACCGTATTACACCATTAGATACAAGCAATTTGGTACTTCCATTCCACTGACAGAATTTGCGAGACGAGAGAGAGCAAAATAGAGAAAAGACAATATCTTTTCATGTTAGTGAGTTTTAAAAGTAGAAAGAAAGAAAGATACGTTAATTCCACAAGTCAAAGAAAGATAGCTTAAAGATAGGGAAAGAAACACAATATAATTGCGATATTAGATCTTTTCAGAGCACAAATAACCATAGAACCATGAGAATGTATTCTTAGTCGGGTTCAAAAACAGGAATAAAATAAGGATGTTCTTTTGGGATTTCACATCGTATCAATACATACACAGAGTTGTGATACTATTGCCACAACGAGGCAGGAAAATTTGTAAATAATTTCATTGGTGTACACAAGATTTATTAAATTCAAGCATACATTAGAATCTTACACATGTATTACTTCCGAAGATTTATAGCACTTTTGGTGGAATAATCATCCATCGTACACACAGGCATGCGCAGAGGGAGCAGGGGGCATTCCCCGAACTGAAAGTTTCGAAAGGAGCCCCGTAGTCCTACGTAAGAAAACATTTTATTTGTGTAAATATGATCAATTCCTAATTTTAACCAGGTTTTAAGCTGCTATTTCGGAGCAGTGATACACATTTGGAAAAGCTCTCCAAACCAATATATTAATAAATAATCAATTTTGTTTGTTGATTTTATGAATAAACGACACCAATCCCCTGGCCGTCGAGGCAATGACTGGCCCACTTAACGGAGGATTACTCCACGTTCGACGCTGGTACGAATAGTTAAGGAATGTTACAAAAAAGTAACAATTTACAATTTCATTCTTATAGAACGTTTTATTTTATTATTTATTAAAAAGAAACATATCGTATGTGAATAAAAAACAATGGACCAGAAATGTATTTACTCCCCCCCTTCCCACTTGTTTTACGCTGCGCACACCTATGATACTCTAGATATTTTTATAAGAAGGGACCACTTTGAAAGCTACTGCTTGACTTCTGCTGGCAACATAACTATAGGTAATGTCTACGCACTCAATCCGTCAAGGCTTTCGTTTACAGTTAGAACATTGGTAAGTAGTTTCATCACCATCTCTTACAATACTATCGCCCTTCACGGCGTTCATTTGTTTCTCGACCTGACAAAATGGTCCCTCCGTTTCTGCACAAGTCACTCGTAGCAACGCTTGCTGTTAGTGCGCTGTCAGTGGCGCATGCGCAGGTTAAAGGCAGACACAAGCGGAGGGGTTTACGCTAGCGCACGCGCGAGACCACAACTGCGAGCAGTGTTGATACGCGGTTTTCAAACGATAACAACCGCAGTGTTGAAATAGAATACAGATTCTAGCATCAAGTGAACGTCAGTGCGAGCGTGCTTTCGCAATTTCCTCAGCTTGTCCGCCAGAGCTCGTGTCCTTTCCGTTGGAGAATCCGCCTGCACCTCTTTACTGACAAATTTGTAATGCTTTCACACGTTTTGCTCGCACTTGACAGTTTTTTATACTAACCCAAATCTGTGACGTTTATTGTTTAAATATATGAAGAAAAAATCCCGAAAATATTCAATTAGGCATGTAATAATATCTCTTTTAAAACATGAAACCAACAACATCAAACGAGGCCGTTAAATCGAGATTGATAACAGCCCAGTACTGTATTAAGATTTGACGATCCTCAAAGTCTTATCCACTTTGGAAGTATGTAAACTACATGTGCGTAGTCAATAGTACATATCTGTAGTACGTACGTCCTATGTAGTAAAATTTACGTTTAAACTTAGCTGAATATTCAACGAAAGATTTGTGTTCTCGTATTTAATACGAAATCGATTCTACTCGTCAGTAAGCCAAGGTGTATTAGAGCATTAGTATTCTAACAAGCTACTACGAAACTGATCTCAGTGTCGTAATGTTTAATTTTCGACAACCAAAGTCGTCCGTCAGCTGACCAAGCTCCCCGGCCAGGCGCACGGGCTTACCAGAAAGGACCAGCGCCGCTTGTGCACCTTGCCCTGGCCGTCGGTGAGCGCGGCCGCGCCGGGCACCTCCAGCGCCACCCGGCGCCCGGGGCACCTGAGGTCGTAGGCGCGCGGCATCGCCACTAACCCACGCACTAACCACCACCGAAGACACTAACGCTCGCTCGCTCAAGCGCGGCCAGCCCACGCGGCCGTCGCGAACACAGCGCCCTCGCCCGCGCGCGGACGCCACGCGAAGCCGCGCACCAGCCGACGCACGGCGCGACGCACGCGCCACACCAACACGCGCATGGCTCACGCACGCACGCGTAAACGAGTCGCTGTAGGGGTGGGCTCCTCTGCGGTGCAGCACGTCCGATTACGAATTTCTAACCAGGTTACGTCTAGCAGTTACGGGTGGTCGCGATGTTAACCACAAGCGATCGCGCACCCGCACAAGATGCAGTGGTTTCTTGGCAGCAGCAGCAGCACGAAATTACAGATATTCTCAATATGTTTAGCAGCAGTTTCGGTGGGTCACGATGTTTATCACAAAAGAGATCGCGCACCCGCACAAAATGCAGTGGTTTCTTGGCAACAGCACGATATAACAGATGTTTTCACTAGTTTCAGCGGCAGTAACGAATGGTTAAGTTAATCATCACATTCGCACACCAGAAGTAGTCGCAGTGGTTTCTCGCCAATGCAACACGAACTTACAGATTTCCCCCCTTTCAGGCTAAGTATCAGTTCCGAATGGTCACTTATTCACCCCACGCGTTTGTCCAAGCGTTCGCTCGTCGGCCGAAGGTGACCGAGGAATTGCACCACGTCTAGCAGTTCTAGCAACAGAACCCTGTCTTAGCTATTTCCTAGATCTCCGGCACATTCAAAGAAACAACAGTTCCCTCTGTGGCACAGCTAAATATTTAAGGAACTTATTATCAAGTGCAGTGGTTACAAGTCACGGATGATGCTCTTCAGTAAATCACTCGTGTCTTCTCTTCGGACCAACGGGATGTAAGGTTTATTTACCACGAACAGCATTATTCTACTGTAGTTCTCTGTCACGGATATTCAATAGATCGACCAACAGACCAGTGAAAGAAGCGTTGTCTCTTTGTCAAGTAGTTTGACACAACTAAAGCTATAACTAACTTTTCTTGAACTGCAGCTATACGTTAAGTCTGGAATCAAACTCTACCGAACGAAGTGTCAGATCGGGATAAGATTTTTCCACTAGCGTAGAAGTTTCTATACGCACAATTCTTCACTCTCAGACACACGTGAACGAAGTGTTATAGTTTTGGAGGAACAGATTCTAAGAAATATTAGTTGTTTATTTTCACCAGGCTCAGTTCTTTCTCACGAGTGTTGATCTCTTGTTATCTAGAACATAAGCAACGTGTTTTGTTCTTTTTTTTAAAAAAAAGAGATTTGAGAGATTTTTCACTGAGTGCAGTAGTCTCTTCCAAAAGATCCCGCAAACTGTTCTACGTCAAATCATCCGCATAAATGTACGTCTATGTTATTTATATTCAAGGAGTGTCTTCACGCAGTACCGCGCTTCGAACTAGTTTCTCTCTTTTATCCACAACAGTATTCACAATACATTGTAACGTAATGTAACTATAACTTCCTTGTGCAATCGGCTTCCACTAAACAGTCAAGTCAATACCACGCATTTCTGTCTCTTTCGAGGATACTTCATGGAGCGTTTAAAGTGTAAAAGTACTTTTTATTTCGTTTCTTCTTCCACGTCTTACGAAGATTCTTTTCGTAAATGTGATGAAACGAAAAGTACTACTCGCTTGTCTCCACAGCAAGCGGCACACACGTCAAATAGCCACAAAACACGACTGGGTCGGTTTGCTTACGCCCACGCCAATTCAATGATTTCGGGCGCAAGCGTTTACGGAGGTTCTTTCGGAACGATTTCCAAATGAGAAGCACGAGCAAGTTACTTTTCGGTTGCAAATAGATACATTACACACTCCACTATCTCCCGGAATACCTCCAGGTGTTCAATTCAAAAGTGAGGTATTTCAGGCAATTTTGATGCGGTCCACCAACTTATCACAGGTCCCCGATATCCAGAATAATCCAGTAGACCTTGTCTTCACTAGTCTTCAGGTTGCAGATGGCATCGGAAACACCACTTATACAAAGTAATATACCGCACGTCTCAGTCTCCTATGGATCCACAGCACTATCTGACATAAGAAACACACATAAAGCTGCTAATATCTGCGTCTAAGAATTTTCACATTCGCGCTCAGCTTATTGAGTATCTTATCTCACTACCATAAATCTAAATCCCACATCCTCACAGTATCTGTTCTAATCCGCTGCGATAAAAACTCAGAAAGCTTCTCAATTACAAATTAGTTATGAATACGAAATATGTGGTATAATCATTTGTAATTTCACTGCATATTTCCGATTGAATCATGCATGGTAAATTTAACTGAATCATGTCGCAATTAAAATGTGATACTGTAGTTCTCTACATCGCCGGAATCACCACATACAGTAATGCTCAAAAAACCGCATCACCTTTCTCACAGTTGTAATCTGCAATATAATGCTGCAAATATATCACTTGATTTGCACAAATCGAGCGAGTTATGAAGGTAATGGAATCAGAAACATATTTTTTTTTACATAAAATATATGGTTCCCAATTTTTACTAATGTTTGTTTAAAATTAGAGAGCAGATTGCATTATGAAAACACAGAATGCACATTTTCTTTAGGTGGCACATCTGCGAATACAGCTATTCTGCGACTTCAAAAAGCAACAAAAGCAGCACAACCCTGCCTCTTCGATGTACAGTACGTACACAATTATGCAGTTGTAATAAGAAGATTCAGCATTCCAGTACAAACTTTTCCTCGACTACTGTTCGTAGGCCTCAGACTTTTTTCCAAAGAAAAAATTGAAATGTTCAATCAAGTAAACACAAAACGTAATCACACTGCTCTCATAAATGTTTAATATCTCAATTTATAAACCAAGGACATCCGAACGTGCGATGATTTGATGCTACGATTGGATTTCTGAATGAACATTATCAAGCTAACATCGTATTTATTCCTTTTTTCCTGTACACGCTTCGTAAAGACTTTCTGAACGCCGTTTCACGAGTGCTTCGTTCTATCACCTAAACATATTTCATGCTGTAGCCGAACGAAGAATATTGAAAAAATAGCTTAGAAGAAAATTGTCACAGCACCTGAGCTACTATTTTCAATGAGAACATGTACTCTCACTATACCCACAGATGGTTTCCCTCCACCGTCATTCGACGAGAAGCCGCCTCGATCTGGATACTTATGACAGATGTTTCTGGAGCACGATATCATCCCAACTACAGGGCGCCAATCGGGTAGCATCAGCTGACTATTGAATATCCGGAAAGGACTACGCATCCGCCCAATAACTCGCGAACATGTCGCCGCAGTAGGGCACAGAGAAAACGAAGAGGTTAAACCGGGACACTTCACCTGAGGCTCACGCCACTAACTACACACACTATTCCTTCAACGAACTACGCAATACACCTACAATAGTAGTCTGCACATTTCCTCCGCGATTCTACCTTTTATCCACGGCGCTTCCTGAAGATTTCCTTCTTTTTTTTCCCCTTCACCGCACTTCGCGAAAATTTTACTTTCAGATCGCAAAGACACGAGTGTACAAGAGTTCCCAACCAACATCAACCCGAACACTAACAGACACAAGTTGTTCCGCAGTTTTCCGTCGCGTACGCGCAAGTGCTGTCGCGCAGCCGCCGACGCTCGAGCGCACGCGGCCCGCGTGCGGTTTCGGGCAGCCCTGGGACAGCACACTTCCCTCTGCGGAGCGCGCAGGCGGCCTGCCATGCGAGAGCACTTACCGCGCGCTGCGCTGCGCCTCGGCCGTGCACATGCGCAAGCACACGCACGCGCACGCACGCACTCGCATTGCAGATCCACGATTACAAACAGGGCTTGATTTATAAAATGTGACGTCCCGCAACATGCCCCAAATTAATTTAATAGAAATAGTTAAATTCTAATGACTATAAACTGCACGGGCACAAACCCGTGCTGAACTTCCTTCGGAAACCAGGAGGCCCTAGCCCTTAAGGGATTATAACGGGCTCATAATAAATTATAAATCACTCTTTATAATAATCATAAAAAAGTTTATATTTTATTTTCACTACTAATTCTATTAAGAGATTCGTGTAAATAATACAGTTATATGGAAAATTAATTAATGTTGAGTTTATGAAAGTTGGTCGAACTGAAAAACAAAGTTGGCAAGCGTTTTTCCTCTCCTTTTTGTTGTATTTTTCTTTTACCTATTTCGTTCTCGAGATACCGGAACGTAGTTCCGTCGCTAATCAAGCTCTGCTTACAAAAATTTGGAAAAACATGCACGCACGGACCCTACAAACACATCAGTATTTAGATAGGCCTACTCAACAAGCCCTTCATGCATCTACACCATGATGTCTGTATTAAAGAGAATTAACTCCGGAGGTGGAATATTAATAAATCTCTTATTTACAGGGGACGATGCACGCAGCGTGGCGAAAGTGAAAGTCAGAGGTACCCAGGCGCTGCATATATCCTCCTCCCCCCACCTTAACAGTCACTAGAAGGTTTGAAACATAAGGGAATTTGAACATATGAGTGATTTTTTACCTAAGGTAGCTCTCTTCACTGATCGGTCAGTGAGAGTGGAATATCTTTGTAATTGGTTGAGTTTACTTATATTAGTTTAAATTCTAGAGAAAATAAGCGATTGGGAAAAACTAACTATCCTACTATGGTAATTAAAAATTGTCGGCGTAAAGCGTCGGCTGCTAATTTGACACCTTTAGCTTCAATGCAGTCAATGCGAGAAAATTTTAAGCGGTCAATGGCTACCAAGATCATATCTCAAGTCATTGCCACTCACACTTATTCATACGCACGCACGCACACGCACACACACACACACGCACACTAAAATGTAGTTTGTGTTGGTCAAGTAGGGGGACCCACGTCGTTATTGGCCGAAGAAAGGCCATAAGTTCCTTCGTTCCCAGCGCGATGTTGTTGAAATTACGTGCCTGATAACTGCCATCAGTTTTCTTACATATCCCCCATCATGACTTCTACATCGGAAACGATGAATTCTCCACACAGATTTCATGATCACACGCACACGCACACACACACACACACACACACACGCGCGCGCGCGCGCGCACGTCTATTCACATTCACTCACGTTTTCATAAAGGAACACCCACTTATACACACGAATACGTCTACCCATATGCACACACACGTTTCGACAAACTACATGACCCACAGGTCTACCACACACACATATGCACCTACCAACATCCATAAACACGTATATACATCCACCCATATTCATAAATGCGTACATACCTCTACCTACATACACAAATATATATTCATACCCACGTTCATAGGCTAACTCATTCACGCACGCTACACACACACATAAGCGTGCCACCTAGTCGGGCGCGGTCGAGAAAGAAGAGAGAGAAAGTCTTTGACGCCCGGGAAGTCCTTTCGACACCCCCTCCCCCTCTGTGTAGATGGGCACAGGCGGAACTCCAGCTCTTCAAAGGCGGCGGTCGCCGGTTTATCCCTCCCCATTCCAACATCCCGGCGCGTTTTCAGGAGAAGGTCGTCCCAACAACGGAACGGCGTCGGTACGCCGAATGCGCTGTTCAAAGCCCGTCGTTTCTTGCGACGGACAAGGTTTGTAATCCATAGCCGTTCGTGGAAGTTAATTAACGTACGCTAAAAAAATCAAAACAAAAATGCTTCGAAGATGTTCTTAGAATTCCAGATTTAATGCACGTGCTGCTATCGATGTGTCGTCTATTCTTCATTTAGAAATTAATGAAGCAAATAAGTCTATAAGTCTCATACAATTCACTGCGTCTCACTTGACTGCAGCCATCGTCAAGAAATTGAAATTACCAATACAATTGTAAGCGTAGTCCCTAATTAATACACGTGTGAAGCATTCACTTTGCGTCCAACAACAATAACACCTAGTGTTATTTTACGCTAATCGTAATAGAATTCTGAATAGAAACGTGTCGTGGATCTGCCGATAATGGCGCTATTCTTAAATGCAACAAACTCCCGAGACTTTCTTACTCTAAAAAACGTGCATTTCGTCTTTACGATATAGACTTGCTTTGGCATCGTCTCCATCGCGCAGCACGTTACAGCTTCGTCATCATTGGCATATTATGACTCGAGCCTCGCCAAGATTTACGGCTTCATTTATGGTCGCATGCGTTGACAAACGGCATATGGCGTGTGAAGCAACGTGGCAGGTGAAGACGTCTACCAGCCGGAATTGCATCTCATTTCACGACAAGATTACGTTACACACCCATGCCAAATTCGTTTGTCAAATCATTATTTCTTGTAATATAGCGAACCCTTATTTTTTCTTGCATTTCATGAAAAGATTACGGTACATTCCTAAGCCAAATTATTTAAATTATTTCGTCTACTAGCAAACCCTTAACTTTCCTTGAGTTTCATGAGATCCATTATCGTAGAATGGTTGGTCTACAAGTAAAATGCACAGAACTACTTCCGACAATAACCTTTCGTACCACAACCGTTTCATACGATTGCATTTTGTTCTTTAAATTTCTAATTAGTGCTAAGTCGTGCATGTTTGATTCTCTTTATATTCATCTACGTTTCGCTATTTCATGGAAATTTTCGAACGTGTAACGTTCTCAAAACTAAGAGCGCTAGAAACACTAAATAACAATGTGAATGTTCCGGTTCGAAATTTTCAGGTGACTTCGATATGATACTGCAACATTACATGGATCACCATTAAAACATTCCGACAAGATGCGCGATACAAAAATCACGAACTGAATCACATTATCTCAGGACCGATTGTTTCTCTCTGCGAGTGTCGCTGGATCACGATGTTTCAAGTTTAGTGCTGAACTTACTGAGATGTGACCAAGTCGCGGCATAATGTGACGATTAGTGACAAAGCCCGACGAACGCGGCGCGCAGCTGAAGCGCCGTTCTCCGCCGCATCCGGTTCCGGCCCTACCGCTCCGCACCCCCCTCCTCCTCTTGGTCGTCCTCAGTAGTTCACGACCGGCGCGGCCACTTCCCCAACGCGCCTGAACGAGGAGGATCGAGTGCCCATACACCACCATACTGGGGCTCGCACAACAACGATTACACGAGCAAAGACCGAGGCACACAGCTGTTGCGGCAACTAGAGAAAAGCGATACCGATAAGAAAACATCCATGTTAAAAATACTCGGCCTCAAACCATCGGTTTTCAAACATCGATATTTGTGTAACTATTTTACTACCCTACAACATTCTGTGTTCACGTGCAGGGAGGGGGATGCAATTTCAAGCAATTTCATGTTACAGTGGACGCGTTTTTATTGATATGTAATTAATGTTTGGCTGACAAAACAAGGTAAAAGAGTTGCAGAACAGTTAAGAAACGATTTTCTTAGTGGATAATACAAAATTAATAACTACATTTACAAGTTTCAACAAAAATTAAACTAACTTACTCTCCTGATGACTTTGGACTAACCATTGTTCATATTATGTACATGTGAATATTATTGCAGTTTTTTTTATTTTTTTTATTGAAAAATGACCTTGCTTCCCCCTCTCTGACACAATAAACAGTTGAAGACAAAAGCTCGCAGCGTGCACTGATAACATTGCAAACACATCTTCACTGGCGCGAAATAGAAACTATTTTCCGTTGAAGACGAGAACTTCTGACAGTGATTTTCTTCAAACAATTTAAATAAATGACCAAAGCAGGTGATACCGCGAACTCCTGAGAAAATTAGAACGCACATTATTGAGAAAGTTGCGAAGGCATGACTGATTCGCCAGGCATTGCTTCATAAAATCTGGTGACCAATTTCGGAACTGATACCCCCACTCTACCCGCATTTCTTCAATCCATCGTTCAAGAAAAGTTGCGCGAGTAATATCAGTTCTAGTGTAGGAACATAGCGCAGGAACTCCGAAGCAGGACGACACATGTTCACGATGCAAGGCGGTGGACACTCGCATCCTTCCCTCACCCCTCCTCGTACAAATATACGTACGATATGTACGGTTTTTATTACAAGCAGCGTTTAAGCAAATAATTCTGCAGAGAATAACTTAAAATGGGCGTATAAATAAAGTCGCGTCTTCTCTCAAATATCTCACTTTACGTACGTGCATATTTTCTAAACGTCCACGAAATAGTACACGAGATATCTTGTACTTAAACTGACCACCAAAAGAGGTTTTGAGTAATTCGCTAACATCACAGGTGGTAATTAATGAAGTATTTTCAACCTAATCGACTTCACACTAATAAAGCTCTAGCTGGATATTTTGAAGGAAATTGAATGTTTAATTTCGTTCGACTCTCTTACTGATCGCATACTCAGAAGGAAACCCGAACCGAACGATTCTCAAAATGCAGGAACTTTGAGGAAGCAGTTTTACCACACGCAAATTCACATTTACACACTCAGGAATATCCATCTCGAACGCAGACTTTGAAGAAATAAACCACTAGAGGCATGTAAAATCTGCGTCAAATCCTCTTTTCCGGATGTTGAAATGACTTACAGCTTAGCTTCACTTAAATCTTATAGGAGTAAACCTGGTTGAATTTTTACCACAGCATTCGACATGTTCAGAGAGTAGCACGAAAATAGTTTCTCATGCAAGCTCATGATTCCTTCTGCAACATGACGCATAGTATTGTAAAAACATCACATCTATTCATAAGCATTTTCAGTGTTAGTTGATTAGTAATTATAAAGCAAGTTTTGAAGTATAATTTATTTACAACGTAACGTTTTGGAACACTGAAAATGAAATAGCTTTTGAGATATAAGAATAACTTGATTTTCACATCTCTGAAATAAAAAAAAAACAACAACTTTAAATAAGTCGGAGAAACGCATGAAATACATTTGAGAAGAAGATCCGGCAATAGAAACTAAACAACGTAGAGTCACTTCAAGACTGGAAAATAAAACTTACAGAAAAGTCACAAGCTTTATGGTTTCTTAAGGTGTATGAACACAAACATTTTATTGTATTAGCACACAAGTTTGTTAATTCCCAGAGCGAAAAATAATGAACATATCCCCAGCGTGTGTCTGTAAACATGGCCCGATTAGATGTCAGGGCATGACACCTGCAGAGTACGACAGGAACGTGCAACAGCATTTCGCAATCGCTGTCATGCCCTGTATGTCCCTTCCAGGTAGTGTGATCCTTGGAAGCAAGGAATTACCCGAAACACCATCTGCCACCCTTTCACAAGAGACACACCCAGACAGACAAGGGGGTTAGAGCAAATACAGCTATGGAGCGCATGAAAACACATTAGGAATGGAAGATAAAACAGAGGAAGATTAAACACATCGTAGTAATAATCCTAGTAGAAGGAGATCCAATGAGAAAAATTAAATATAATGAAGAAACACGAAGTATTGATATTTCGCAGAAAAAGAGAAGAAGAAAAATATTTAAAATTAGAAAAAAAATAGCAAGAAAAAAAATGGAGAGAAGAAATTATACTACGCATTCTGATTTTATAAATGCGCAATTAACGTTCAGTAAAAATTTAAACACGAAAAACTGTATTTACTGGTAACGCCTGACTGATTCGAGACATCAAAACACGAAACAGATACACTTCGCCTCAAGACTCACGTGTCCGACCCACACGAACGAATGGGCACAAACTTTTTTCAAAGTGAAAGTGTATTTTCCTGACCAATCATTAAAAAAAAATATTGAGCTCTATTTTTAAAAAAATATTTATACTCAGAAAATTTAAAAAATGCGAAGGTACTTCGCATTGTTGACCGACCTGGCCGCGGGAAGTCTTCGTCGAAGGACGGAGACAGAGCTCCACAGGACGAAAGGAGGTGAAGAGAGATGGGGAAAGGGGAAGTGTTAGCGGTGCTCCCATCGACCGCCTCCACCGCCTCCACCGCTCTGCAGACGCAGGCACCTCGCGCCCGGCCCGCCTCCACATCCGCATCCACATCCACTTCCACGCACGCGCAACAGCTGCCATTCCGCTCGACACAACGCTCGCCCCTGGGAGAGCGTAGGCTTCCGCGGTCGGAATCGGGAACTACAAGGCTGCCCGGGAGTCACCTCGTCCAAGGCAAAGGCGCCAACGTTTCGGCCGTCATGCTGCGGACCCTTCTCACATTTTGCCCTGAGGAAGGTCGCAGTGTGGCGGCCGAAACGTTGGCACCTCACCTGGGTCGCGGCGTCTCACGGTCAGCCAAGTCGTTACTTACAGGCTGACCCCTAACCGCGTCCTGTTGTATTTCCACCCGAGTACTTTTTTTACATGCTCCGTTTGACGAACGATTTCGGAGTGTTTAAGCAAACGCGCGAAGGCGCAGTGCTGTTTCGGGGACAGCCACTGCGCATGCATGCGTTTGCTAAAACAAACGGCGTCGTTCGTCAAAAGAAGACGTGAAAATCTGTTTGAATGGGGCTTGCGTCTATCAGAACTCCATTTCGGTCTATCCCTTCATTTTATTTAGCAGATTATAAAATATTCTATAGACTTTCGCATCAACGAAAGAAATCCTTAAGAATCCCAAAGAGAGCCCTCATATTATCTTTTTTTATCTCTTCTTCAATTTTCAAATCAGTGATTACGAGACACGGAAATTTTAACGCAACTCCACTAAATATTATTAATTACCATTCCACTAGGAAACGATCTAAAGTAACGTAACTAAAGATTTGTTTAATGAAAAAGAATGATGAACGCGTCGAGTTATATTTCATTACAGTTCGCAAAATTATATTTTCAGTTGGTTGCATTTACATTTTCTGATTTTGAACTTAGCAGAAATGACCAAACTTGCCAAAAATAAGCACCCTCAAGAAATCCAAAAAATTGCATATAGATGGTCTATTTAATGTTATAAGCACCTATTATTTAACACATTTAGCTATTTTTACCTAGTTAACAAAACAAAGCTAAAAAGTCGTCTCCGACTCCATTCGTGAACCGAATTTGTCTCTCAACAGCGTTATGACCGTACGGAATTGCAGCTGTGCTTAAATAACGACAGTCGTGAATGTGTCAGTTCTTAATTTCATATTTTACATTATGATCACAAAAGTGCTTTCAGAATGAAAACAAACACGGTCAGCCACATCTTGACATTATTTCTCAATAGACATTTGAAATAAAAATGGTAGATACAAAACACAATTTAGGAAACGACTTGTGATTTTCTGATATCTAGTCAAATGTGAGAATTTCATAATGACTTCACTAGCTAATGTAGTCACTAGCGACTACATGTCACAAAAATTCAAAAGCCTCATAAGCAGCCTCTTGCACATGAAAATGATAATTAGTACATATTATTAAATGTAGTTACCATTTTTATTTCAATATCTGGGTGGCTTTCTTTTCATTCCGATTCTGCTTAACTTCTTCGCTGCTTAGTAAGTTATAATTTTACTCTCTCCCGAAATATCGTTTCCTGTTAATGACACTGACAGGAACCAACATTCCTAAAAGTGACACTTCTTCAGGGCTACTCCCACCCAGACTGTTCAATTTGAATTTTCTATTTAGAACCATTAGTAATCTTACTTCTCGATATTTCTTTGCATTATTTTCTTTTTTCTGACACGAAAATATTGCGTTACTAAGGCAAGGAAAAAACGTCCCGATGAAACAGAACGCCAGCCCATTAACAAAAAATTTAGACGATAAGATTTCCAATTCACAAAACACAAACGTTTTCAAAAGCAATGCAGCCACTGTTTGCAAAATGATGTGCTTGGATATTTCAGAGCCAATGATTTCCAAATTAAAAGGCAATCTGCAAATAAAGTATTATTTCCTTTTCAACATACGTTTCTTTAAATCTTTCGGAACGTTAAAAACAGATAATGAAACCATTACTCGTCAAGAGGCTTGAACTTTAAGAACTGAATCCATTTGAACTGCGATTTTCTATACTTTCCTCCGCTTCAACAATTAAATTAGGTCGGTTTCTATTCAGATTCTTTCCCAAGCAGCGAAAGAGTTAAGCGTGTGACCTAACTCCTTACAGATGGTAGACGGGCCAGGGCGAAGTTTTCGCTACACTGAAACATTAATACAGCAGTTAATTGAATTAAGAGCCACTAAGCCGCAGGTGTGCGTTAAACAGAAAAAAAATTAATCACTTCCACCACGTTAGCTCAGAATGGCACAAGGTTAACACACTGTGAAGGCAAATAAGCTTCCCTGGGCTTTCAAAACTGTCCGAGGAAGCTGGTCGGCCTGTTTTGTGTTGCCCGCTTCCTGCTCGAAAAGACAGCCGGCGATTCTTCAAAAAGAAGGGGTTCAGATAAGGGCTCCTCAGCCTCTGCGAAACGCTCTTTTGAGCTAGCGAGTCGCAAGCGGGGAATGAAGCTAATGTATTCGAAATATCCAATGCGAAATCTAAAAATACCTGAAGAACTATTTCCAAAATTATTTTCCTGTGTGCTGGTGTGCAACGTTAAGCATATAAAGCGTCGCTGCAAGGCCTCCCTGATTAGAGGAATTTTTTTTTTTTTACTTCGGTAACATCAAGTCAATGAGTTGATATGGTATTGGTTTCAGTGTGTCAGAAAAAGCTTCTAGAAACACTATAAATTGACTATATTAAACAATTGGAAACATTTAATATGTAATATAATGATAACTATGGTATATAGCTTTTTTAACAAATGTAACTATGAAACTAAAACGCGTAAATTTTGTGGAACAAGTAAATGAGAGTACAATACTATAAAACTCAATTTTTAAATAAACTTCGGTGACCTCTACATCTGAAGTTCTGGAAGAAAGCAATAATTGCTAATCAGTCCATTGCCATTAAAAGTATCAAAATGGACGAACTATTTTGAAAGAACCGTCGCTGTCTTTTCTCACAAAAAACGAAGACAAAGCTAAAGAAGCAACAGAAAAACACACCCAGTGAAGTGGTGTAAGATTAGTCTGGTGTGTTGCGTGTGCGTGGTGAAGTTCAGTAAGCACTTTTATTTCTTGGGTCGTGAACAAGTGTTAACAAAGCATACCTGAAAAGTGTAGGTATATGAAAAGAGTAGGTACATAAAGAAGTACAGTTTAGTGTACGTTTAATGAAAAAAATAAGTGAAAAAACAAATTCATAACAAACCAAACATTATCCAACAAAACCAAAAAAATAAAAGTGACCACTGAACAAAAACGAACACGCAACAAATATATGTATACCCATAAAAATGTTAAACACAAAAAACAAAAACAAAAAACGAAACGAAGCTTGCAGTCGTAAAACAATATCAAATAAATGGCATTTGAAAAAAATTACAAATAATTTATATAATAACCGTAATAATAAGTAATTAATTTTATGAGAAGAATTGAATTCGAAATAACTCTTAGTGCTTCAAATTCCAGAAAATTAAAATTAAAAAAAAATCGACCAGCAAAAAATAAAAACGGAAATATATTAAATACAATTCTGTATGGTACATAGTGACATGCGTTTCAAGACATCCCAAAGTGTGAATAAGCCCAAATCTTATCAGAGTAAGACATTGGTCAAGGATCAAACCTGAACTTTTGTCTTCATCCAAATATTTACGCTGTAAGAACAGTGAAGTTGGCATAGACATATCAAGCAGACTGGGCTATTTAACTATTCGCAGTTCGAAGCAAGTCGTGGGAACAGGAATGAGGGAATTGGCAAACACGTTGGGAAAAGAATCATTCGCTGGAAGAGGAAATTTTGCCAAATCATTCGTTTTCAAGCTATTTTCCTTCCCACGAAGCAAAACGCATTTTAACGCAATTTATTAACAAAGCTTTAGAAGCTTAGAAGCGCGAATTTATTATTACAGTCGTTAAATATTACTGGTAACCACAAGCAACAGGTTGAATAGATGGGCAAACGTGTTTGCATACACGTAAAATAGCGGACAAACCGTCGACAGAAACGTTTCTCAATAACAGAAACAAGATAAAATACATAACACAAAAAAGTAAGACATTTTCGTTATATTAAATACAATGAAAGCTGATTTCCCCAAAAAAATCAAAATGTGAAGTATGGGAATGAGTAAGAGTATCTACCTTCCCCTCTCACTATAAAATTGGACAAGAATAAAACATCAAATAAAAACTCAATACATGTATGTAAAGTAATTTTGTTCATTCACAAGTATTTACTGTACGCAGTAATGTGGATATTGTTACGACTTCTCGTCTCCGCTAACTAAAATCCTACTGCAAATTCTGACGTATTTACACGACTCCAATATATCTCGAGTACAAACCTCAGAAGTGAAAGATTCGAAGACGACACGATTCAAAGTCAGATTTTTATGCTTTTTCAGCATATCAAAATATGCACCAAAACATCACCGACGTGCAATGCGGACCGTCAGCATCGCTACCTACGCATGGCGTTGTGTGTGGTCCATGATGGGTGAAACCGGGCGGGAATTTAATTGAAATCAATTGATAGCTTATTTTACGTGGCGAGACTCGGGTCATGAGGCCCGCTCATCCGTCTGACCACTCAAATTTTGCTACGCTCCATTCACTAACTAGCGGAGAGAAAGGTATTTCTTGGGCGACGAAACAGGCGATTTGAATTTCGCTCAGAGGATTATTTTAGCCTTGGTCTCTTACATGCAGTATATCTACTTACATGGGACAGCCGGCTTTACTTTTCCTCCGAACGAAGGATGTTCGCCCTTACAAATCCACTGCTTCGATCGGGTTTGAACCCGCGAACTTGGGTATAACAGTCCGATAAGCTAAACGTTACACCATCGCCGCCGAACGAGTGAGTACGGGCGAGATAGGACGAGCGGGTACGGGCGAGAACGAACGAGAGCGAGAGGAACGGACCATATAATAAGGGACAGACGGGCGTGGGCGGTAGGCCTTGGGCGGGCGCAGCAGGGACGCGAGAGATAACGCCTACTCCGCCGCGTCGACAGCGGCAGGCGGAAGTGAAGACAGCAGCAACAACAGCGCCCCCGCCCAAACACAGGTTCCTCCGCCCTGTGACGCCGAGTGACGCGAGAGACGAGCTGTCGGGGCCTCGGGGAACGTGTTCGCCGTCGCTATCGGGCGGAGGAGGAAGATGGGGGGAGGGGGTGGGAGGGGGGCGCGGAAACTCGCGTGACGGCGCCCGATGTACCGCGGAACTCTCCATTAACGCGGCCGTCCCGCGTTGGCAGAAACGATCCGGCAGGGTTTAAGCGAATGCAGAGCTGAATGCAACCTTCGGAACGGGGCACATTTCAACGACAAAACGGTCTTTAGAAAGAATGAGCTTATCAATAACCTCTACTCTGGTAGTATGTATGCTAGTACTCTGGCTCTTTTCTAAAGCCCCATGTTCAAGTGTACGTTTCTGGTGGGGGAGCGGTGGATTTTTTAAGGGAGGAAAACTCATAGAACCAATGTCAAGCTTGGCAGGTGAACTGTGGTAGGTGACCGGCAAAGTTAAATCCCTCCAGAAATTTCTCGTCCTACCGAGATCTAAAGGTCTTCCGATAAAACACGTCACATGTCAACCGAGGTCGAAATCTAAATCTGTCAGACTCAGAGAATTTTTTAGAATCACAAACTCTGGGTTAGTTGGTGGGGACGGAGCGTGACTTCTCGAAAGATAACCTACGCAACGTGTAAGGTTTCAAAGCAAGTTTGGCCGAAAATAAGGTACGGAACTGCGGCCAACGACCGCCTCGCCGCAAATTATCCCATACGACAAAATTCCCTCTTATTAAATGATACTATGTCAAAGAACACTTCAAATAAATGCAACATGTATCTCGCATAGCAACAATTGTTAGGAAACAAAGCACCAAAAATTATTTAAATAATCCTGTTTTCAAAATCTAGGCCTCTTCCACTTTTCTTTCTGCCCCATTAAATTTCCATCCCCGCTCCACCGAGTCAAGGTTCGCGTTCTGACGGGGAAGTATGGCCAACTGTTTGGTTATCTCCGATTTTCAGCAGCGTCAGCCTCCGAGATACGCGGTTCACGACGCGCCGCTCGCTCGAAAAAACAGCTGCAGTTGCAGAGGCAGACGCGGGAGCGGCGGCGGAGGCGAGGGAGCCGGTGTAGAGAGGGCGGGTGTAGAGAGGGCGGGTGTAGAGAGGGCGGGTGTAGAGAGGGCGGGTGTAGA
>BOPP01000007.1:8761248-8777442 GCA_017312745.1 Gryllus bimaculatus
TGGGATTCGAATTGAGCGGAGTTGGGGAGTGCGTTTCCAGGATAGATTGGCGAAAATGGGAGGGAAAAAGCGGCGACGAAAGGGGAGGGGGAATGAGGGCAAGGACACGGGAGGGGGTACGGTCTCGCGTGAGGTGGACGAAAATATGGATGTTGAAACTTGTGGTCATGAAGTTGTGGGAGTAGAGCAGTGCATAGATTTGGGACGGACTATAAGCGGGTGGAGAGGGATTTTAGACGAGGATAGGACGAGCAGTGGATTGTGATGTACAAAAAAGAAAGAAAAAAAACTACGTTTACGATTTTATCTCTTCGAGGTAATTTCTAGAACGAGTGAACAGATTTTGATGCAGTTTTCACTAAAAGGTAGTTTGTTTTCTCGGGCATAACTTATGCTACTTTTTTCAATCATTATTTTCTCTTACGTAAAGAATGTTTTTAATACAAATCTACAGATTTTATTCCGATCTTAATGAAATTCTGAAAACGTAACCTTCAAAACAAATGAAAAGAGAGAGTACTCCAAATTTTGCAAAAAAATATTCCTAGTCCCCTTTCTGAAGCAAAATTTAAGAAAATTTGAACTCTTTCAGTTTTTCGCAAATAATTCGAAAACGGTAAGTTGACTAAGGTGAATTGAAACTTTTTTAAAGCCCATAACATTCATTTTGATTCCTTCTGACAGCGCAATTAGACTTTCAGTAATCAAAAGCGGACGTTCGTCCAGTGTGTGGAGTATGACAGAAAACATCTGTTTACACCTGCTCGAGAGATAGCTGCAGTTGCACTACAGATGAATTCATTTAATTTTCTCTAATAGACGCTTCCGATTTCCGGTACTACAACGCAAGGTACTTAAGCTAGTACAACAATTAAGTGGGAAACATCCGGATAGCGAATTCAAAGCGAATTTAATTTCTTTTTTCCATTTATGAAACTTTTTCATTTTTGAAGAGACTTAACTATTTTCATTCCTGAAAAGAAATATGATTTTCTACAAACAATCGAAACATTGTTCTTACGTAATTTTTTTCGCGGTTAAATATGGAACGCACGTAAACCTACGAAAGAAGTTGACACATATATCAAACGTGTCTGCCGCTTAACCGCATAACTTTAACAGATTTTATGACAACACGACCGAAACGCATCAAGATAGGCAAAAAACCTTCACGCCGCTTTACATAATTTCACTTTGATGATGAACTATAAATATACACTGACAAAGGATATTTTCGCAACGATCTTAAAATAGAAAGAATTCTAGTGTTTAACACTTAAAATTCACAAAAGACTACGAAATACATGTTCTTTACAAGAAGTAAACTATACACACTTTAGTATGTGTGTGTTCCTTTATTTCGTACTGTATCCGATAGTTTTTAGTGAACTATGAGCAAACAATAGAGGATAAACGAATATATTATTATTCACACTGAACAATTTTACTTGCATGATCACATAATGTTTATTTTTAGAATATTAGGAAATACACTATGCATTTTTTATACGATTGCGACCACATTACAACTACATTACATGAGCAAAAACACCGCATATTCTTTATGTAATGTGATGGGGTTTATAAGAGCTAAATTATATAAATTAATATTTTATTGACCAAGAACCATAATATATTAATGTGGCCCATTTTTCCACAATTTCTGAAAGACCGTCTTGTGCACTCGTGAGAATCCCAAACATGGTATTTCGTCGCTTATCACAGATCGCACACATCTGGTTTTCGTCCCACTTCGGATTTTCATCGAGACTCCACCAATAAAAGCAATTCACAATGCAACATCCACGCCACGACTGGTCTATTTTGGGACGTAATTTCCTTCAATGGGTATGTTAACAAATCGCTAAACAGATTACTAAAATGCAACGTGCATTTTTTCCTCATCAACAATCACCACGCTTCGCTTACATTTTTTCCAAAGAACTTCCTCTGTTTTTTTATTCTATATGAGAGAATGTGAGACGTGACAACCAACACAATACCCTTTCCCAAAAACAAAAACCTGGAGAATGACAAAATTAACTAAATAGCACTCGTAAACCCCACATACGACATAATCCTTTCACTTTAATACACCTTCCCTACCTGGCGTAAATACGACGAACTTCAAAAACCGAAAACAAAAAACCGAAAATCCGTAAGTGATGGTTTTTATTTCACAACGAACACTGCCGCAACGTGCTGCACTCGTCCGCGGCCACATTTCGCGAGCCGTCGCCCCACGCACTACTCATGCTGAGTCACAGCGCTGCTCGGGAGCGAGTCTTCTGCGGCGGCGGCGACACGCGGGCGGGCGGGTGCACTAGCGGGCTGCGCGGCGGATCGCGGTCGCCGTCTGGACGCTACTGCGCCAGCCAGCCCAGCCACCGGCGCGCGCAGAGGCGGCGGCCGGAGCGGGGCGGTGGTGGGGCGGAGAAAAACAGAGAGGAGGGAAACGAGCGGCGTGGACACGGACAGGGTGGGATCAGGGCCGGGGGCGACGACAGGGGTCGGGGAGAGGCCTGATGGGTTCAGGGACGATGCAGGGATGGACTCAGGATCGGGGGCAGGGACAGGGACGGAGATGAGGCCGGTGACATGTGCGAGGACCGGACGGGGGCGGGGACGAGATGAGGTGAGGCTTGGAGGGGGCGTGGGCGAGGACGGGAACGGGGACGTGGAGTGTGCGGGAACGGAGGCGGTGGGGACGGGAGTGAGATGGCGGCGGGAGTTGCAAAGTGTCGGCGTCGGGACGCAATGGAGTCGAGGGCGCCGCTTGCAGCGACCCCACGCGGGCAGACGGCGAAGCACCGCCGTCAAACGAGTCTCGCCGACGCACAGTGGTAGACACATCCAGTATTTTCCACAATATTTGCATTGTGGCAATAAAATTCGAATTCGACTTGGAAGGCATGTACTCCAGTGATAGTCATAAAATAGGCTCTACACATTCGAATAAAACGTAGTTAACAAATCTGACTGCTTCAACCGTCTGTTTATTTTTTCTATGAATTACTCAATATTACAAAATAGGTATTTAATTCTTATATTGAATTAATTCTTGAAACTAATCTTATGTAATTGATATTTAAATGTTCCCGAATATTTTTGTTTTCTTTCGCCCAGAATATACCAGAACAAATTAAATGAGAACAATGACAGCAATACTGCATATGAAATAGCCTCTTATCACATTAACTCTAAGGATAAACAACGTCATTGAATGGTAAGAGGGCTTGTAATTTATTTAATTAATGGTTGCAGCGTCTGCATCAGCCTCGTCCAGCAATTTCCAAAACGCCTCTACTTGTGAACTGTTTGTTCAGTTCAGACATCAAATATTTGATTACACGAGAAACACGCAGGGCAGTGACCCAGAAAAACTTCGTGATTACTTTCAGTAAAGGGCTCTTTCCCCTCCAACAAGCGTTTCCTTTCTTTTAAATAACTTCCGAGTTTGTGTGGTGTCTAGTCTCGGGCCGCTCGTTCAGTAAACATCCCCCCAAGGTGTAAGGCACGAAACTTGGGGAATGGGAGGCGTGCTCTCCCGAGCGAGTGCGGTCGACCTTGCAACGCGCCCGACCGCGCCACCTCGCCACTAGAGAATAATAAATTTCGGGCGCGTCAACTGCTAAGGTTATTGGTCCCTACGTTGTTTTGTTTTTTTCTCGAGAGGTGGCGGAGGTCTTCCCCCGCTAGATCGTAAAATTCGGAATTTCCCGCAACCAGGTATCTCCAACTAGCAGGACACCGACCCAGCCGGAACAAGCTCTAAGCTCCTGTCCGGACTCCCAGCATGTGTGATAGTATAGTGCACGTGGGTGTGTACGTGAGTAAGCAAGGGGTGAGAATAGGACAAGGAATGGGAAGAAAATATCGCTCGCGATCCGTGGCCCATTTGTTCTGGTGTTGATCGGAGACACCACGGACAATAATCGAGCGGAGCAGCTCGTCTCGAGAATTTTCCTAAGCCAGCGGCTGTATTCGACTTAGCTACGTTGCTAAACTACCGTCGGGACTCGAACCTAGCACCTCCGGGTCAGAGGCACTGCAGTGACGTCAACTGATTCTCTCTGAGCCACCTGCCCGGTAGGTACAAGGGAATCTCCCCTTCCGCCACAATCAATGACACGCACCCTACCCGCTTAACCCAACTCGTGTTCATTTACGACGTTGTTACGAACAGTTTGCGTTGCGCATGCGTTTAAAGTTTTGATTGTCAGCTGCTTAACCATCGTTTTCTGCAGCCAGCCCGTCAGCCATAATCTCTAACTATCAAAGGTGATATTCGCCACGAGTTCCGCAGAATCGGCTTCGTATCACGCTCTTGGACAAAGATTGCGTCTCCCGCATGGGGCGCGAATCGCCTCCTTTGAGAATAGCACCAATCGCTGTTGTGCGCCGACTCGTTAACAGCCGTACGGGTGGAAAGAAGACAGTTGATTAGAGGTGCAGTAAAACTTGCTCAAAGTGGAACCTCAAGTGACCACATTTTCCTTTCCGTATTACACAATTCTGATTTATACAATGTAATACTGCAGGATTTGCGATTTGCGAGATCGTCATTTAAGTTCACATTAGATTTACGCATTAAACACTTTCCGCTTTGAGCAAGTTTTGCTGTATTACTCTAAGAAGGGACCCCGCTTTGATAGCTATAGCTCGGCTACCGCTGGCAAGATAAACTGTACGTTGTAACTATGTGCTCGATACGCCAATACCTTCGGTTGCAGTTGTCTCTCTGGTAAAAGGCTTCGGTAGGATATCTTGTAATGCTATTGTTCAATACGACCTGTCAAACAGAACTCTTTGTAACAGAAGTCAGTTCCCCGCTCCTCGTGAGAAAAGAGTTCCACCATCAGCGCCTTATTAGTATAATTTTTTCTATTTTTTTAAAATTATTTTTCTATTTTCACATTTTTGTATTGTTAGATTGGTTTGTTGCTTGTTAGCGATTCCGGGCGAGTCAACTACTAGGTCATTATTCCCGGAAGCGGAGGGCATGCGTTTTTCCTCTGGATGTGGCCGGGATCTTCTCCCTTTGGATGGCCAGATCCGGCGGCATCCAAACGTGGGCTAGCGGGGTTTCCCCAACCAGTTATTTCCCACCAATGGGACACTACTCTAGCCGAGACAAACGGTAATCTTTCGAACGGTCTCCCGACGTATGTGGCAGTGCAGTGCATGTTAGTGTGTGTGTGTGTGTGTGTGTGTGTGTGTGTGTATGCGCGCGCGTGTGTGTTGTGAGGGTGTGGGTGAGGAGTGAGGATTGGAAAAGCAAGATCCAGTGCGTTCCGTGGCCCGTTTGTTAGGGCATTGCTTCGGCTTTGTATTGCTATTTTTTTTGTTGTTGTTGGCTTTTTTATGGGTTTCTATTTCTACTTCAGAAGCCGCTTCGTCCGCAGGTTTGCAGCAGTGCGCCCACAGCGCGCGCCAGGCGGAGGCGCGGCGCGACGCACAGCTATTTCCGGCGCTGCAACGTGTGACCTCACGCGCGCGGGCGGGCGGGCGGTCCAGCGCTCCTGCAGCTCCCCGCCCCTCAGCCTCTCGCGCCCAGCCCCGCCGGCACTCCTCCTATATTCCGCTCGTAGCGCACACAATCGCGTCAAGTGCTCGGGCGACTCGGACAGCCGCAATTCGCACCGTACACATCCGAAAATAGAGAGAACGTTTATCATCCTAGTCGTTATCGGGGGCATAATCGTCGCCGTGATCGACAGCACGGCCTAGGGAATCGCCCGACTGCACCGCGAGGCCAGTTCTCCTCTCACTCCCGCTACCCAGCTAATCCCCTCCCTTTCGCTTTTCGTTACCCGAGAAGGCGTAGCCCGACTGCATCCCGTTTCGTTTATTCGGTTTTTCGAAAGAAGTAAAAAAAAAAAACCGTTCGGTTTACATTCTTAAGTAGCGCAAATACATGTTCTCACACCAGTTTATAAAAAACCTCGAACACAGGTGAACACGGCAGGATCTTTGTAATTGTGTATGTTAAAACAGTTTGTTTCCACGTTTCTTTAAGTGGAGGCTTTAAACTTTTAAGCGGTGTTTTTCAATGTTGGTAGAGCTCTAAAAGGAGATGCAAATTTTCTTAAGAGACAGAAGTGGACTGGTTATAATCAAACAATATAAAACCAAGTAGGCCACGGTAAAATTAGAAAGCAATCCTTATACTAGAAGGAAAGCGGTCGGGGATGCAGTCGGGCTATGCATTTTTGGGGAGAACGATAAAGGGCTTAGCAAAAGTTAACCGCGGGATGATGTCTGTATGCGCCCCGTGGTCTAGGCCTCATGGCACGTTCCGTCATATCGAAAGCCTTCCCCTCCTCCCCGTCTTGCAGCTACTCTACATACCAGTGGCAGTCGAGCAGAGTCCATCCTTTTGAAATGTCCTAGCCCTTATCAGTTCAACACTCGCTCTCAGGAACGTCATTCCTACTGAGTTACATCCGACTTCCCACTGTCTCGTTCTCTATAGGTATATTATGAAATAGGATTACTTTCAGCGCCTTTACTATATAAAACTTTAGTGTAATTTTTTACTTTCAGGAACTCATCAACAAATTACAAGGATAGTACTATTAATACCTTGGAATTATTTATTTCTTAGATCTCCCTCGTAAAGAAAGATAAATAGATGTAACGAAATGAAAGAATTTTAAACAAGTCGCATGTTGTATCCAAATATAAGCTCAATTGCATCAATTGTTAGTACTCCACATCAATACCGTCCATATATACGAACTCGCAAAACAATCTACCCCAGCACCTTAACTTAAGCTCCGTAATTTCTATCCTTTAACTTAGCCGAATATGAATGAAAGACAATAAGGAGTGTTGATTAGATTTGATAACAAGAAATTGTCGCTCCCAGGTAATGGCAACAATGAAGAATTCACCTAATGCTTACCTACAAAATAACTCCAACAACCCTCCCGGATCAAGCAAAATGTGCCCCAGAAAATACGCACAGGTACTCACTTTTTAGGTAAACTTTCATAAATGCACGTGTTCTAGAGACAAGAACTTAATATGAAAGCAAGGAGACAAAAAAAAAAGTAATGTCACGTGACGTTTACCAAAATACTTCATCGTTCTCTCCGTTTTCAATATTAGGTGCTCCTTTTTCTCTCTTTAAATCTTTATTCAGGGATACGTCTAACTTAGGAATTTTCGGAAATGCGCTGCAATCTCGATAATTTCAACACCAGTATCTTTAATTCCTTGACATTTCAACTTTCCCTGCAACTGAGGTTTCGAAACGGATCTCAGTGAATCGAAGCTTTCAAATAACTAGGTACATGCATTTCTTCATGCTTTCGAGATATCGAAAACACACGGTTAAACAACAGTTAAACAATTAGAGCAACATTTCTGTCAGCTTTTTTTTATTGCACAAGGAACGCCGCTAAATACCATAGGAGAATTCCTTACGCACAGAGGTGAAGAATCGGAATACCCAAGGCTTGCCTATTCTTGAGCAGCTGCTAATCTCGCGATAGAGCGCTCTTGGCTGATAACGCGATCAGCTTATTAATCCTCGAAAGTAAATAGTTGCTGACAACCGCAAGCTGCCCATTGTCATTGCAGCTGTCGCTTAAATAAACGAGGAGCGAGAAGGAACGAGACAACAGAATGGAATCGCAAAACTAACACTAGCATTGTAGGTAACTATATTGAATTTTTTTTATTTAATAATATTGTTATTTCACTTCAGAGAAATCAAACTTGTCGACATCGCCTCTTAAACAACAATCTCAGTCTATTCAAAATTACTGAAGAACTATATTTACATTACGAAATCCATTTTTTGCTGCAAAAATTCTTCCTTTCAACTCCATTTCAATTTACCGGATGAAAGAGCCTAAATTTTGTAGACCTTCTCACATAGGGAGCAAATGCTATTTTCTATCGAAATGTTACATAAGCAGGTTTTACACCACACAAGAATAATTCTCCCGGTAGTAAGTTCGCGCAGTTTTATATTTTCATGAAAATGAACATTTTTAACTAATGAAATGGAAATTCAAATTTGAGAGTAAACAACAGTATCTTGAACTGATGTTCTCATTCAAGCTCTCCTGACGTAGTCATTATATTGTAATGATAAATTTCTAAAAATGTTCTTAAAATAATCCTCCTCATTCTCATATAACTTCACGGCTAGAGTTTAACGTCTCCACCATAACACCAGAGAAAATGTCAACAGTATGTGCTGTTTTACAAGAAATTTAATGTCATTTTAGGAAACAACAAAGGTAAATAGTATTTTTTTGTCTTTCGTAAGAACTAGATAATTATCTTTGCATTCACAAATAATGCTACAAAATAGGTTTGAAACCAACATTTAAGGAAAGTTTACGATAATTTACTATTACGAGCTGATCCTGACGGGCAGAAATATGCAACACTGGGAAAAGCCCAGATTATCCGATTCCTTCGACGAGGTGCATTGGCGGCTGAGGGATATCTGAAAGCCTGTCCCTCCTACGGGAGCAGCAGTGACTAACCAGACCCCGATGTAGCAACTGGAGACCTCTCCACGTGCACACGTCACCACCATCCTATCGAAGCCCCAACTCTCGCGAGCAACAATCCAAGTACAATGAACGTAAACAACAGCAACTAAACTACTTCGTTTTTAACGGATAACAAAACGACCTCTTCGATACGTGTGCGAGTCCACATTACATCACTTTCGCCTTAGCAAAAGGCACAAAGAAATCGCCCACGCGCCTTCTTGAATCGCCATTCTGTTCCCTTTCCAACGGATATGGAAAGCAAGTTGCCTCACATCTAAACAGCGAACACAGCCGTAAGAGAGAATCTCACGGAGGCGTCGTGTGGGTTTAACTTCGCTGTCGGCGAAGGGGAGGGGACGCGATGGCAATGCAGAGGCGACCATAGCAGAATATGCAAGTAGGCGAAGTTCTTATTCTCAAGAAACATTCCGATGGAAGGTGGCAGAATCAATGTCATGTCTATTTGCATACTAAAAATAGTTTTAAAATATTTATAGTGAACGACCAAAATCACAAATTTCAATTCGGCAGATCTCGCATGTACCGAAAAATATTTTCTTTAATGAGACACCCAGCTCGCATTTAATTACGATAAATGAATCTAAAACCTGCCGATTAGGTTCTGCATCAAAATGACCCTTTGCAAAAGGTTAGCGAGAGAACAGTTCGCCTACAAAAGTGTCCGATGCAGAATGTCCAGATCAAAACGTACAGAGAAATAGGAATTCAAACAAAAAATGTTGAAAAATATTTCAGGGCAAATTAAAATTACAAGTAGCACGAACCCTGTGAAGCAATATTCATACATTAACATGAACACACTCGCCACAGTCGCTAACTTCAAGATCTTTTAGGTCTCTGGAATTTAAAACTTTAAACTCTTCGTAGGATACACTTGATATTTTATATGACGACATCGAAGAGGACGTGATGAACAGGCTGGTAGAAGAGCTTCCTCCTCAATATCACTTCCCGTAATAGGCTCCAGGAGCCCCGTAATAGGCAACTGAACTGTCCGTTTACCTTGGAAGTATACGGTCTCATTTTTAACATCTCCATCAGAAAATTCACGTTGACCTTTTTCTCATAGGTACTTATGATCATATATTAATTGTATTATAAAATTTAAAATGCTTACACTGAGCCTAACGGACGTTGAATTCAACGCTAGAAGCTGCGAACGGATCGCGTTCATTAAAAGACACAAAACCTGCCTTGGAATTCGGAAAGAAAACCGCAGTAAGAACGCAAGAAATCACGCATGTTCGGGAAATTAGTAGCACAGTTATTCCGCTATCACGATAATTTAACACTTACTCCTTACTTAGAACTTTACGAACTTACTCCTAAAAACCTCTGTCCTGGAATTTCAATGTCGTGAGGAATGGATTATTTGAGATTTTTTCAACTAGACTTAATAAGGGCACAACAGTTACCAGAAGTAACGATGCTTTCGTTTTATGTTTCTTGGAAAGTGAGAGAGGAAATGAACACTTATAAGCTCCAGAATACAGGATTAAAGAAAGAAACATTAAATTTTGAGTAACTAAGCACCCTTGAGAGTTTAGTACGTTTCTACATTGGTTTCACTTCCTTTGTTTCCACCATGACGACGAGGCGGCGGCGGCGGCGTGCGCGTGGCCGACAAACAGCTGAAAGAGTCGCGGCGCAGGAGGCGAGAGGGGCGGGGTTCCGCACGTGGCGGCCTCGCGGTTTCTTCCGGAAGCTGACGTCACACGCGGAGCACCGAGCGCGGGGGAGGGGGCGCAGCAGAAAAAGAAACAAACTCCCGTCGGCGGGCATAAAACATTTATTTAAAACCTTGGAAAATTAGACAAGGAGAAATATATTTTTTTTTAAAAAAGCACCTCCGTTTCAATGAAAATTATTTTACTTGACAGATTTACATTTTGTTTGCGTTAAAAAAATGTAAGCAATCTGAGAAGGAATTTCAGTAACGTCCTAGCGAGGTTTCCTTCGCAGCATTGCTGATCGGGAGGCATGAATGTCGACTTGGAAGATTTTCGCCACTTACCAGAGTGACGGAATTCAGTCGCTGTCTGGAGCAAACTTTTACCGATTCTTTCATCGTATGTTTTCCGTTGTTTCTCCGACCAATACCAATACCAAGCGAATGCCGGAGCAGCACCCTAACAAACGGGTCAGGTACCGCACACGATATTTCCTTTCTCTTCCTTTTCCTCTCTTCGCCCCCCCCCCTTACATTTACACGCTCTACACTACCACGCATGTCGGGAGATCAGTCAGGAGCTTACACAGAACTCGTCCCAGTAGGAGCGCTGCCTCGTTGGGGCTATGGATGCGACATCGGTGTTCATATTATCATAACATCGTTGTATGTTTTAGTGGAAACATCGATTTTTGTCGTTTTCTTTTCCTTTTACCGTGCTTTCTTTCTCAAAAAAAAAATCGCACGAACACAAAACTGTAGAAGTTAAAATATGCAATAATAACTGATAGTACCACTTATGTGTTGGAACCACTTATGTGTTGGAACCAAAGGAAAGCAGTTTTTACTACCTTCATTTACCAAACTTGAGTTGACCTCCATCATAGAGTAATGATGTACATCCTTAGCCTATGTCTCCTTGCCCTTGTATTTCCTCTTGTTTTATATTCATTTCGCGTATTGAGATTTGCTCATCAAATATGCCGTGAGAGTAGGATCTTTCTCTTTTTCTCGTACACTTATTCGGCGGAGTTATAAACAAGAACACTGTCAAATTAAATTTGTGTTCATTAAAATTTAATGTTAGAGCTTCCTAATTCATCAACATTAAAAAACATCGATGGTTTTTAGTCTATGTATTTTTAACATCTATGTTTTCTTATCGATGCCGCATCACTAGTTGGAGCACATGCTTCGGAAGATGTCAAGCAATCAGCATGCCGACAGATGCATGTGTCGGGACTGAATCTCACCACCCAGCGAGCAGAATCACCGCGCACACCCAAGATCATAACACGCACTACACGTATGGGATTAGCGTAATCATATGTTGACGCGCCCAGAATAATTAATCACTCACGAAAAAGCGCGAACCTTCACAAGGAGACTCCAGGGGGAAAAAATGAACTATTGGTGTAAAACCCCTCGAATGAGTCAAAGAGTATAACCTGAACACCGATTACAGACTCCAATCAATCCAACAGACCACTCTTAGTCAGCGAGTAGACAATATCGCCTTTTCAACCCATCTATGGAAACCGGAATCTACATCCAAACACACGCATCAATATGCGAGATTACAGCGCCGACTCTCGACCGAACAGAAAACCTTTTTTTTTTTCACTCTGTCTCTCTCCCTCCGGCACTCGTCCGTATGAAGTAGCGGCCGCCCCTTTGAGGCCTAATTGATTCCGGCGGCGCGCAAGAGAGCGCGGGGCTATCGCCAGGGAGCGGAGGTCAGCGGCGGGGTCCGACAGCGCCTCTATGCAGAAAGCGCCACTCGAGCGCTCAGCGTCGAAAGAGAGCACGCGAGACCGCAAGGAGGCACAGCAGTCTCTCTCGGTCATCCCAAAAGGCCGTTCAATCCGAAAACCAAATCGGTGATTTGTTTTCCTTTCTTTTTTTTGGTGGATATACATGGAACGTTTTATTACGTTAAAAACTGCTGAATATGTTTTTGAAAATAGGTCTAATACAAAAAGTAATTAAGCACAGAACAGTATTAGATTGTTTTGAAAATGCCAGTTACATTTTCCCTCGAAGAACAGAATACCTTCCCTCGAAGCCAAATTGCGCCAATGCTTCAAACAAGTTGACGAGAAATCATTGACCCAAAAACATTTTTAAACTTCCGTAACTTTCGGCTGTATTGGAAAATAAACTATTGTCAAAAAGAAAATGTTTCTAAAATCATTGCTTTTGAATTAGCTTAATCTCATTTTCATGTAATAATTTTATTGTTTTAGTATACTCTTAATGGACAATGCGCTAGATGTCCGTACTTCGTGTTAATAAAACTTTCTGAAAACCCATCAAAGGCAGTAATGTAACTGATTATGCCAAATTCACGAACTGAACCAAATTCAGAAACGAGCCGCTAAATTCACGTGTAACAAACCAGCAGACGACGAATTAATGCCGCTTTCAAATCGCAAAAAGATGGCTCTCTGCCTGGAAGGAAATTTCAAAACAAGCTACTCAAACCAACGTATTAGAGAAGAGGTGATTATAATTTCCAAGTTCGAATATGAACACAGCTATTTGAAACAAAATACACAAACAGCTTTTTATTCTACCCTTCAGTTTCTTTTTGTTATTTTCTGCCTTTACTATCAACTAAAAAACTATAAAACAGATTTCTGTACCAGTCCAACTTGCTCAAGGAATTCAAAAGCAATAACTAATAGAATTGGGGCTTCAAAAACGTTTTTTTGTTGTTGTTTTTTTTACTGACCTGAAAATAATATTTGGACCGTTCCCTTCCTTTCTACATATTAAAGGGTTAACACAAGCAGTTCTGAATCCAAAACGTTAAAAAGTATGTTACCTAATCCAAAATAAAAAAAAAATCAGAAATGCAAAAACGGTATGCTATCTAATCGAAGCCGTGTAACTATGTACGGCCTCTCAATGCTGATCAGCTGCAAGCGGAAGTAATACGAAACTTCGTTGATTTACGTTCTGTAGGATTCAACAAGAGGTTCTGCGCACTGTTTTGAAAGACTTGAGATGGTCATGGTACTGACACTAATGTTTCCAGCTTCGCAAAAATATGGAGGCCGGAACAAACCCATTTGGACTGATTTTGACTCTTTTGACGTTCTCATATTTTCGATTTCAAAACAGATTATTAAAATAAAAGTACCAATATTTGGAAAACTGATATATCGTCGGCATATTATTGTGCTGATCTGGTAGGTAGGAAAACGCGCAACTAACTTAAATATTTAATTTTTCGTATAGTAACAAACTACACTCTTCTACATTTAGCATTTTCCCAACATACAGTTCGAAAATAATTTGTCATTTGTTTTAATGTAATCCAAGACTTTTCAAAGAAGTATTTGTTTATAAAGAATGCAATCTCTTTTATGAACAGTTCCCGAAAATCCCTTTTGTTTAATTGATACAATCGCACAAAAAGTGATGTTAGGAATGCAATTTGGATTGAAATGAAGATGAGTCACCATCGACTCAGATGGGCGTTTCGTTTCATTCCACTCCAGACGAGTTTATGCGCTGTATGTATGATGAATCATATTTCATGTACAAGAATTTAGATCAAAATCAAAATTTAACCACTTTATGATCTTTTGTATTAATGCCAAGTCATTTTTCTCGCATCGATTTCATTTTAAAAGTATACTTTGCAGCACAAACAACATTCCCTTCAAAATTAACTGGCAATACAGACAATTTAGAGATCGTAAGCAATTCAAAGATGTATGTAGATTTATCAAAATGAAATTATTACACCACTAAACCGCTAACAAAAGAACTTAACACTTACTCCGTGTGGACAGTATAAAAATCAATACCACCATGCAAGCTTATTAAAATTTACAGCACAGTCGTAAAATCAGCAGCGAACACAGTATACGCAAATAACTGCCAGATAGGAACTTTCAGCGGCAATACTCTGGCATAAAGAAAGTATTTAAAATGCGCTAAAACTAATTTTGATGTCGACACTATTTCCATGTCACTAGGAAAGCTATTTTCTTTAAAGATTAGAATGTAATCAGCAGAGAAGTGTTTGCTCGGCATTCTTACCGCACCGTGAGCACCGATGAGTAACAAAATGTCCACACTTTTCCACGACTTTCTCTATTATCCCGCAACGCTCGCGTTTGTATAGAACAATTTCGAATCCCTCACTAGCGTCTCCTCCCAGAAATTCGCTGGCTTTGTAAGAGCAATACGGCTTCTCATGGCCGCGCCTTATCAATGCCGACCTTTCATGGTCCATCTCATCACTCGGGGCACATTTTGTAATTTTATCTCTTAAGCACTTCTAAATATTTTGCGGGTTTTGTGTACTCATGTTCGAGGAACTGTTCCCTATGAAACGAAGGTGTAAACCGAGGATAATATTCTAGGCAGACTTTGATGTTTTAGTTCAAACCGATACCACATCAACGCATTAGCATTGAAACTATCTGCGCAGCTGTTACAAAGACTATTACACCAACACGTAAACAAGCAACGTAACATTTCCTCCATCTCCAACACTCCTGTGCGTACTTCAACCGTCAATGACAGGTGTTTCTCGCATTCCTCAACAAGTGAGGCAATCGACACAGCAACGAGCGAAATGCGTACATAGCAAGTATATCGTGCTAATGTGATGATCATAAAACAAATTATTTCACATAACGCCAAAAGAAATTTACTGATCCATACATCCGTTCACAACTTTGTTCTGGAGAACTATAAGTTCATGACGGCTAACATACAGAATTTTCGAACCGCAATTATGAACAGCCGAAAACCTGAAATACTGCACTCCTGTATCGGATATCAATTTCACGGGAACTGATTAATTTTGCTATCAAGTTTCATACAGTGAAAGACGAGCCAAACACGCAAGTACTAATACAAATTTATTAAACCATCACATTTCAGATCAAATGAATACGGCAAAATGAAGTACGAATTTGTCAATTGTAGTGAAGTCGCAGAAAAGACACAAGCGCCAAAAGTGAAATTAAAGTGGAGTAGATCCCTAGATTTCTGCTTTTCCTAAAACCGAAGTTAATCACTCAAAATTCATTATTCTCATTTGTTGTAAATGTTATTCAGAACTACACACATACGTAAGGAAAAACGACGAACTCGCAAAATAAGGTTTGTAATGTTAATAATAACGTTGCTCTCGGATTAACTGATGTAGCAACTAATGACAGACGAGGCGATACACACTTAGCGAAATAAATTATAGATTGCCTGTCAATTTGCCTCTATAAAAGAAAGCTACCAGATGCCATCCAGACACAATCTCTGAGAACGAACGAATATATCAGAGAGAAAGCAGACCTTGCTGTGATTTCTTCCCTTTAGTTGAGCTACATTGGACAAATAGCACAACCACTAATATCTGGAGTGGGCCTGTTTCTTTTGATTAATGAGCAGCATAGCTTGGAAATGTTTTCGTCGAAAATCACGCAGATGAGTGTTTATGACAACTGACAAGCTACGGCATCATTTTAAGAATCGAGCACCACATCCATTTTGCATACAAGGCCATCCTCAGCGAATGAATATTTTTAAATATTTCGTAAGTATACGAGGCCGAATATCGAACGTCACTCGAATTTTCTGTACACGAAGAAAGTATTTTGACTAGTGTTCATTTTTTTATAGTGGCCGATGACATTGTCATTGTTAGACCTCCAGTCTCATAAAATGAATCTTGTTAACAGTAGTACGCATCTTTTAGAGGCCACGCGCCCCGTTCGCGAATTCTTTCAAATGATTCACTTTATATGGCAAGAACTGTAACAATGAGAATGTCATCGGTCACTGTAGAAAAATCGAAGTACAGCCGCTAGTTTTCTGCGACGTTTAATGTAGACTTCAATAAAAATATTTACGATTAACATTCATGAATGTCGAGCATGGCATGACCAATGCCATACGTTTACGACAGGGACAGACCACTAGCACAACGGTTCTACAATTTAATTTCCTTCACCATCTGCTTCT
>BOPP01000007.1:8810607-8822538 GCA_017312745.1 Gryllus bimaculatus
AGGAGGAGGAGGACGAGGTGAAGGGGAGGGGGAGGTGCGCGCCGCCGGAGCGGAAGCGGCGGCAGGCGCTCGCCATGCGCGATGCCTTCAAGGACTGCTAGAGCTACGTGGTCAAAGCATTCCTTCCTCTCGCGAGGTACACGCGGCTGAACAAGAAATCAAATAAGCAACCAACTAGTGGTACTCAATTTTTTTTGTACAGTACCTTATTTCAAAACCTATCTTTAAGGAAAACAGATTTCATTATGGAAAAATATATCCATCTTCAACATTTTAGTTGTGGGAAAACGACGAAAAAATTTTGATCTTTTGAAATTTTCCGAAAATCAGGGTTTTCAACGATCATGAATCGCACTATTCTCTTAAACGTCCTTCAGGCATGACTATCTAACAGCAAAATTTAATCAAAAACGACGGTGTGTGTGTCTCCAAAACTAGGAAAATGTCCCAGATCCTTACATTGAAACCTATAACATTGAAAAATCGGTTGCAAATGAAAGAGGCTGCGACATCAGCCCCATCGATTAAGGAGTATCAATTTTGTAGAAAATTGGCTGAACGGTTTAACCACAAGCGTTGTTCACCGACGGACGGACGGTCAGTCGTTTTGCCATCATTCGATTTTTCGGTATAGAGGACCCACAAAACAAGGATTCTGCATACACCACCAGCTGGATTTATCCACTTTTTCGTTACTAGGGCCCGTAATAAGAGTTCTTCCGAAAATTCGCCGATTTTTCGCGCAGCATTATATAACTCTCTACTCTGTACAGAGAAAGTAAAATGAGGAAATAAAACAAAATGAGCCATCTAAAAATTCTGAAAAAATGGACCGAATTCGAACGGTATTTTCCAAAATGTTCATTTAAAATACGTTTTATTTTCCTCCCAGAAACTTCTATGCCATCCTAAAAATTCCAATCATTCACCATTCTGAATTCCCATCCAAAGCAGGTTATTTTTCCCTCTGAAAGATGAAGATATTTTAAAATTATTCTTCTCCGTATCTACGTGCCGTCCACGACACAAACCATCTTTCCAACTAAAATATCATGGATTTCAAATCTCACTGTCAACTTTATTTGACTAAAATTCGATAATTACACGTTAGACCCTTGCCAAAAAATGCGTGCGCAGTAAATCACTGTTTTAAATTTGACATATGCCATAGAGAGCTTTTTTTGTTGCACATATACCTTTATTACAATATTACTCGTTTTTAGCGAAATGGCTGCAGTGAGTTATGTCAGGAAAAAAGAAAGACTTAATCGCCTTTTGGATAAAGTTGAAACAGATCCAGAAATAGCAGAACATAGTGATTCGTAGCGTTTTTTCTTCCTCGCATCTACTTCCCAAGAAAAGAAAGTTAAATAACCTCACGTCAGGAAATAGGATAAAAGATGAGACACTGAAATGAATGGCTTGGGCCTAATTTTCGTTGTACTCTCTGAATTTTTGAAAATTACAAATTTAAAAGTAATACGAGAAAGTGTGTGCAGTCGTAGCATCGCTAGTTTTGAATTTGAATAAACGAACATTATAAATCGGTCTCATGTCTCGTCAAAGGACGTTGGTTGCGAAAGGTTTAAAGCTGGGCCGCGTCGACGACTTGAGCTGGAAGTGCACGACACCGCCGCGTCGCCTTGAAGCTTCCCCGCGGGGGCGGGGGCGCCGTATCGCGCGTTACGCAAGCGGTCATGTGAGCGGAGCGGCAGGTGCAGATAGCAGGCTGCCCTCGCGCCCTATCGCCCCGCGCGTGACCGACCGACCGACACCGGCTTCCTCGCCCACGCCGCCCACCTGGCCCGCCTTCGCCCTGCGCCGCAGAGCGGACGTCACTTTTTTATTTTTTACGCGCGGAGCCGGCAAAGCTTCGGTAATGCAATTTACGAAATAAACACAATTCAATTCGAAGTTCCTTCCGGGCTACACAGCCGAGGAAATCACACGTCCATAAAATTAAAGTTCCAAATCAATGTATGCAATAAAGAAAACTACATGAAATAATTATAAACGTTGTCATTGCCAAAAATAGTATTTATTACAAGAGCAGCTTTCGATGGCTTAGCCTTGCCTCATCAGACAACTGATGATGATGGCGAAGCTATCGAAAGCTGCTCTTGTAATAAATACTATTCTTGGCAATGACAACGTTTATAATTATTTCATGAAAAATGCCAACGATAACGCACCACAACACTTATAAGAAAACTACATATTAACTACTATTAAACAACGCATTAACTACATTTTACTGTATTACACTTCATTTTAAAAATCAAATATTCGCATATGTTGCGCACCACCACTATTGGTTCAGATTAATTGCTGTTTTCTATAACGCAATTTCAATGTTATTCGAATTATGAGTCGAAGGGGGGCATGCAGTTGAAAAAGATATCCACAGATAGCGGTTTAACCCGTTCGTGCTTTTGCCCCTTGTGTTCACCGTATTCAGAATGTGTCAATACACGCTCCATTTTAAGGACTTTAAGGATCGGTAAAGTGATAGTTTTATCCGTTTGTGTTTTCCCGTTTGGCAAACAATTTCACAAATGAACACACCTAAGACTTTTAAAAACATTTTTATGTTACATCTTGTCCCTTGCTGAGCCCCGGCAAATTGACTAGAAATATAAATTACAACATAAGTTGCAACTGACACACAACATATGCATTCATTTTCAATATATATGCACACGCCTTGACTGTGTGTCAGAATTATACGATCAGTTAAATGCGGCAATTCCGACTGCGTTTATCCACCAATGGCAAGTCGATCAATGGAAAACACATAAAAACGGTTGATACATCGTCGGTACCCTATTGTTAATTGCCAATAAATCTAAGTTTTAAACCCTCGATACTTTCACTTCATAGGTTCACTATTAAAACTGATATTTTACAATATTTTTAGTATTGCCGCTACAATTTCAATGTCACTAAAATCTGCAGCTTTAAAGTTCAAAAGTAACTTCATCCCACACAGCGATTATTATACTTCAGTTTTATCTAATACCTTCAGAGACAAAATGCAGAAAAAAAGTTTTAATGGTGACAATAATCATACACAAACTTGATATACAAAGCTAAAACAACCAGATAAAGTTCAGGAATGCATTGTTTTTAAAGTGGTCTCAGTATTTGCCTTACATCAACAAAAGCAAATTAAAGTAACGCGCTTTTCCTACATGAAAACCCCGTAAAATTGGCGAAGTATTTCCACGTCTTTGGGACGATATCCCATTCCTACGACTCAATATTTGAAGAATCCAGTCTCACAAGTTAAAAAAAATTCAAATCGTCGTTTCACAAAATTATGCGATATTAATCACCTATTGAGATCGAAGTGAAAAATCTGCGAGTATAAGAATCCTCTAAACTCATCATACGTTGCTACAGATTTTCATAACTCAAATATGAATACGAGTTAGAACAGACATTCCTGAGCTCAAGAAACCATGCGCATATTGCACTTTTCCGCCGTATGTCACACAGCTTTAAACTCTTTTGACGTTAAATCAATACTAACAAAAGTGAAATCAACGTCGTGTAACCTATATCGATATCACAAAAAGTTGTGTATGAATTAATACGAATTTTTACAGTTTCTACATCAGGGTTGTCGCAGAGTCCTTGTAAAATTTGGTTAAAATTAATATATCACAAATGCGGAAAGTAAATAATTTAAATAATTTAGTAGATGTACAACGATCATAAACATTATTTTTCGCCTGTCGGTAAGATAAATACCCTGAGGACCTTTGGCGTACAGGGCTTTTGTCGCCGGAGATCATTAGAACTAGTCAACGTCCGTTGTACATACGTAATTTTATTTTTTTACCTAATTGTAAGGAATCAGATTGTATTATTAATTAATTACATGTTAACTTGAAACGGTTTGTCTTTTCATATTTCCCCTCATAATTCTCTCCATACGAGTAGCGTAGCATCACTCAGTTGTTTTCATATTTTCCTCATAACCATCCACAGCCTCGATCCAGTAATTATGCAGCGCATATCGAGCGCAGTATCGACGGCATTAACAAGCAATAACGTAGAAAGTAAGAATGAAATTTTATTATTTTTCCTCTTTCATAATGTCTCTATACGAAGAAAGCCGTGTATTTTGCCGGTAAATAAATATCGTGGCAGCGACGACGCGCTCCGCTGCGCCGCGCCGCGCTGTGACGTCACCGGACGCCCCGCGTTCCCGCGCCGTTTGGGCCTGGCCAAGCGGAGCGCGTCGAGTCGGAGGCCCCGGGCGGAGCGATGGAGCGAGCGACCGGTCCTGTCCTCTCCTCTCCTCTCCTCTCTCCCTCCGGTCGCCTCGAGTTGCCTCGCCGAGCGGCAGCCGCGTGACGCAAGCGGTGCGAGCCAAGGCCCCCCGGCCGAGGCGACCGGCTCCCCCATTCATGCGCCGCTTTCGCCGCCGCCGCCGCCCACGCGCCACCTCTCGCCCCGCCCGCCTCGCCCATTCACGCGCGGCCGCCCGGCGCGCCGAGGCGCCTGCCCGGCTGCGGCCGCCGGAGCCTCGGCTCTGGGGGCGTGCCCCAAGGCTCGCTTCGGAGGCCAGGACGTTTCCGGGATGAAGGATGTTTAACGGCGCTTCTAAAGTCGTACGTACCCGTGTGAAATGATCTTAGAAAAACATACCTCCTGTGACAATTAACGGGCAAAAATATTTTCACACCAAGTATAATGCAAAAAGGAGACCGACAATGTCACACGGTAAAGCGAAATATCGCGCAAAAAAGAGCCATGTAAACACTGTTGAAATGACACATAAAAGTCTTCTTAACATGACAATCCTCTTCTTGAATTTGTTTATGAATTTAATTTTCTCGAATACGCTAAAAACATGCAAAGAGAGGATTCGTCGTTCCCAAGTAACTCTTCAAGCGTTTTGTAGGAGGCAGCCGGCAAGGCGAATCCTTTGTTGTCTGTCCCTTCCCTTATCGCAGTGCACGAGAGAATGCTCCGCGGAAAGGTCAGTCCTGTAACTATTACAGATAGGCGGTGGGTCACTACGGAGACCGAAGATCCCGTCGTCAATGGCAGACGCCAACGATGTGGGGTTGCAGAGATTGCATCTCCACTTAACACCACAGTCTAAGGCTTGATCTCCTCGTTCCACACCGATTCTCGGTCTTTTCCAGTCCGATTTTAAGTTAACATACGATCACATACGTTCTCTCACGTACGCACTCTAACTCCCTGATCTTGGTTTTCACAAAGAAATTCTTGTTTGTCCTAGTAATTTTCCCGTCACTTTAAATTAAGCGAATTGGTATTAATGAAAGAAGATATGACGCAATGTGTTTCATTGCAACAGTAATATCCACCTTGTTACTTCGTCACGAAAATGGAAGGAGTAGTTCGAATATAAAATGTCCGGAAATGAGGTCACATTTAAAATACACTTTTCAGCACTCGAGCATGAAAACTAGTCCTTACCATCACCCTTTATCGATTAGAATATTATCCATGACCTGCAAAATATACTTTGCCGTACTTTTCCCGCAAAAAATATCTTCGTAATAAAAGCGAGTATGGCAAAGTACGAAAAACACTGGAGCACCATGATTCGACAGGGCTGACGCCTCGCTGAGAATGATTCATGAAAGTTTCCACGAATTTGTTCTAAAAGAAACAATGTTCTCCAATTCATTAGAAAATATCTTTGGCGTACTCCTTTCAAAGTGCCGAACTTGGCTCTTATTGTTGCCACAACCGTCAACATTTCAATTGTACGCTAAACACTCAATTTCGTACTAGTAACGTAAATATTACATTTGCAATCAAACACAGCGCATCTAGACAATAGAGAAATCTTCCAGACACCGTCCCGTCTCGCTAACCATCGGACCGATTGTTACGGCAACTGTTCGAGATATTTCGGCAGTATGTAAATTCCGACTCAATAATCCCTTGATATTTTCTGGCGGAACATTCTTTTCAATTCTGGATATACATCGGGGACCAAACCAACACATATAAGGAAAAGACCTGATTGGGTAGATGACCGCCGCCGCCACGCTGCAGTCCAGCTTGACCTTGTGCCTTATTGAAAACCATCCAAACTCGCTAAATCCAAAAGAAAGTAATAGAAGGGTGTCCAAATGTTATGTTCGGCGTTTTAGAATATTAACTGAGAAAAAGAAAGAACATAAACATTGCGAGAGAAACAGAAATTAATCAATCAACGAGTGATAAAATTATGAAACCCAACTTTAATCAAACCATATTTCAGAAATATACCAGTCTTCAGTCTGGAAAACTGGGAAGGGAACATTGTGTTTTAAAAATAATGGCTATGAAGATGCTCTTCGCAAATAAAAGTGTCACCTACGCCTTTTACCTGGAAAAGGAGGAGGTGGATGGTCCCCAATTTACGTATGTCATTCTCTGAGTTGGTCCCCAATGGTTACTCTTACTTTCCTTCTGGATACCGATTTACATACGTCGGATATTTCGAATCGACCGCGAACGCCGAATACCTTGCCGAATACCTGGCTGTGCGTCTGGCGCAAGAATAGCGGTGAACCGTTCGAGCAGGCAGGAAAACGTTCCCCCACTCCGCGGCCCAAGAGGAGGAGGAGAGGAGGAGATGTAGAGAAGTGCGAGCGGCGTCGGTTGCATCACAGGCCACTTCGACCCGGCCAACCTCCGCTACTTCCTACCTTTCTCTCCGCCGGCCCTGCCACCCGCCCACCTGCGCTTGCCTGACCACCACAAAGTTTCTACTCGTCCAGAGGGCCACAGGGAAGGGAGGAGGCATGGGGACTACGGTGCCCGGTTGAAAATGTACCGGAATAAAAAAATATATATGGTTGTGAATTTATTTTAATTATATTTACAATTAACGATTTTTTAAAAAGCAATATTTTAAACGTTTTCGAATTGAAATTTAAAGTACGTCCAGCAAGAATGTCCTACTAGTAGAAAGATTAATTCAAATATCATTTAGATGTTTTCTTATCAAATTGCTATTGAATTAAAACAAAAATTGCAAGTATCAACGTGTCCATTAATGCTTATTTCTATAAAATATTCAATTAAAAATTGTTTCCTTTATTTTCATCGCACCCGTCCCTAAATATTTTCGTAAGACGTCTTTGTAATATCACAAATCACATTTATTAGTTATGGGTTTACGGCATACAAGTTTCACTTTTCATTAGTGGTTCTTTGAGCTCTTATCCCTTTGACTCGTATAGGTACTGCGAAAAATTCACACATTTACCAACATTTTTTTAACGTTGATCTTTCTTTACTCTGACCCAACTTCTACATAAAAAACAGGAAATATTGACTTCTCAAAACCGAGACATCTACTTTCTACCGTCCAACACAGAAAAAAACCATACGCGTTTTTCGAAGCGCATTGGTTCGATTCATGGTAAATGCTATTACAAAGGCATTAATGATTTCAAGAGATAATTACGAGTAGGTAGAAAATTTTCAATGACATTGGGATCATCAAAAGTGAGAATATGAATGTTAAATAAAATTGAAAACAAATAGTATAAAATTAAAATAATCTGCAATTATCAAATCGTGTTCATCAATGTATTATCAACTATAACATCTATCAACAGTCCATCTGTAATAAAAAGATTGCAAGTCATTAGTATGATGAAACTACAGCGAACTGTATTCTACATTTCACGGGAAATTTCGAATAAAGTGGCAATGCGGAAGCACTGACCCGACGCTTTTCGAGTCTCCAGCAACTTCCCCTCCAAAACTCCGCGTGCGCTGGCAGAGTGAAGGGGAGGGGGGGGCACTCAACTGAAGGTCGCGGAGGCTGGAGGATGAAGGAGATTCGACCGCCCGCAAAGATCTCGTGAACCGTAGGCTGCGGTGCAGATGGATTGGACGGCGACGGAGTTTGGACGCGCTATCACTCGACCACTTCAGGGTCTGGATGTGGCCTATCGGATCAATTGATTTTACCCATATAATTACCTCCAACAGGAGGAAGATTTTCTTCTCCGGAGTGCCATTACTTGAACAACAGCGCCCCCCTCTACACACACACACACACACACACACACACACACACACACACACACAATTGGATTCCAATCTACACAAACTTTCGACCCTCTTGCAGGGAGCAGTGATGCGATATCAATGACAAAACACTGATGTTACCAACCATCGATGTTCAAAATTAAAACACTGATGTATTGACATCAAAGTATTAAAGCTAATAAATTAACCTCCAACATTAAATTCTAGCACAATCAAATTTAATTTGACAGCGATCCTGTTTATTAATTTACAATTAAGTCATAACCGAAGCTGAAGTACAAAATAACACTGGAGAATACTGAATCTCAAAGCCCCATCGACCATATTATTTTATTTTATAACTTTTACAAAATTGTGATTATGTAGATATTTCACTTGCAAATAAGACATCGAAAACGTAAAAACATCGAACACAAAACATCCCAGTTAAAAAACACAGCTTTAATTTATCGCTTGTATAAACCAGCTTCATCTTCAATGTAGTATCCAATCTCGAGAAGTTGCAGTCCTTAGATTTCAAATGTCAAGCGTCACTTGCCAATTATTCGTGTATTACTTACTGCATCGATGTTTCTTATTTAAAAAAAAATTCCAAACATCAACATCAATGTCGCATCTCCAGCGGGGTGGGGTGGGGTGGGCTGGGGTGGGGTGGGTGGAGGCGGAGTATTGCGTTTGGGTGCTCTTGGTATACCTTCTGCGCTGGTGCGCGTCTCCCGAATGATGAGGCGTCGGTCGCTTGACGCAGGTTTTGCGGCGCGCGCGCTGCCCATGGCCGCGCGTCCATCGCCCCGCGGGCACGCGCTTCGCGCGGGCGGCGGCGACCTCGGCCTTCGAAGCGAAAAGTTTATTCGGGTTTTAGTGCCACGCTACTTCATCTCTGTCTCTCAATCGTCGATCGGTTGGGCCGTTCTGTCAGTAAAGTCTTCGAGTTTGCACTTGTCACGTTTTCGTCACCACTATTTACCCGAGAGTCATGTGTTGGCCCGTTGCACTTCACCCTCATGCACAATCCGAAATGTGATGTTTCTTTGTCTATGGATTTGTGCAGATGAAGAAGCTCGTATTTCGCGTAGCCTTAAACTACACTTCATCGTCATCTGCACTCGAAGCAATTGGTGATAGATAAGAGTAGTAACGTTCTCGAGTTCAGTTGTCATTTTCTCCACGCTCTTTCAACTCCGAGTATCTGATCTCGAGAGTTCCGTTCTCTGGAAGTGCAATCTCGAGTTGCATAGTGTTCACGTTTTGGCGTTTTAGTATCTGAACTTCACTTTCATCTGCCTATTCACCGGACTTTGCGTTTTTGGAGAGGAAATTTTCATGCTATATCCTACTAATATCCACCTTATAGTTTCGCGCACTGCACTGCTCTTAATCCAATGTCACTACTATACTATCTCCTATGAGCGTTTGCGAGTTCTCGATATTCGAAAGTCAGTCTGCTATCATGATCGTACTGCGATCAGGTTTTCCTCACCAACTCCATAACAAGCGATACTTAAAATCCGCCTCTTTTTGACAGTGAACACTCCTTCCGCAGATTTGACTAAATACGACCCACTTGGCTTCTGCTCCCGAGAAAGTGAACGATTTAGACGCTTCAAACAAGATTAACTTCTGGCCTGTCTTCCCATTACTTTTCACTAAAATCGTTTCACTCACAACCTATTTGTATCCTATGTAGTGTCGTATTTACTAGTTCGGTTGCATTAATTGCCGCGATTCTATTCGATAGCAGCAGTAGGTAGATTTTCAGATTATACAGATTGCTCTCTCCTTCTTCCTTCGTCTAGTCACTCGTCTGACAAGTGGCTCCCAGTAATCATACACTTTCCCAGCAACAAACAAGTTCACACAATTCAAACTTCATCTCAGACACAATAAACATCAGCACTGAATCCAGAATACCATGATTATCACAGTATCACTTTGACCCAGTACGACTTCCACCAATGCAGAAGAACGATTTTCAACAACGTCAAGGCAGGTAAATTTACAGAAATTCATCCTTCATCGTTCATCACCTTCCGTATACAAACGGCCCATATTACGTCTATTTATCCCGGTGGCATCATTCAGCATGCATACATGTCTTTAGATCCAGTATTCTCCACCAACACGAAGGAATTATGGAACGATGTCATGCGATACAGCTAGGAACTTTCCACACATTTACCTTTCTGCTCAATCACGTACATAGTTCCGAAAAAGTGATTAACACTGCCTAATTTAAATCTCCTCCAATTCAAGCGCATGATACCATCCAGATCCGTAGGCTTTGCCATAGCAGTACTTCCAGAACGAGCCAAGACTGCACAATTCAGTCATGACAGGATTCCCTTATCGCCCAAACAAAAACGACCACTTCCGCGCCTGCTTATTCCTGCGAGTGCAGTTCGCACTCCAGCTCACCGGTCTTCTCTTCACCCCGCTGTGCCTGTCCGACACGCCGAACGGAGTTAGCGACGCACTCAGACCCGGAGGCAGGAGGATTCCGCAGCCGCTGCAAAATGGAGACAGCCGTCGTGTCGTCCGCGCGCTCACTTATGCCTTGACACCGACACTCCAGTAAAGCTGCGAGGCCCTTCGATCGCGGAGAGAGGTCCCCGCCCGCAGTCTTTCCCTCACCCACGCGAGTACGTCACTGCGCGTCAGGAGAGGTTCGGCGGGGCGGTCGGCAGGCGCCAAGGGCGCGTCACGGCAGCACGGCAGCGCCGCCAGTCCGCGCCCGCCGCTGCCCTCTAGCTCCTGCGCTGCCGCCTCACGCACGCCACTTCGGCCCGCCGCCGGCCGGCGCATGGTGAGAGATCAGTACGCGCGCTCTCGATAGACGAAGGGAGTGCTTTTACTTCGGGGAAGACGACGCCATCACCAGCGTTGCGGTTGAGAAACGGCCGAGTTTAAATGCGCGTGCGGTTCATTTCGTATGAGACGAAAGTTTAGTGTAACGAGCTATACAATCTGTGGTGACCTAACATGATTAATGAGAAATCGTCACTATAATTCTCAGCTTGTTTAAACACCAAGCGTGTGGGTGTGGCCAATATGAAGTCCGAGAATGTGCGGTAGTGAAGAATGTCCACGGAGAATAGATAGACCAGAACAAAGACTTTCAAAATAAAAACCCGGGTCCTCGCAGCCGTTGAAGTCTCTGAACTAAAAAGCGACAAATTCGTACGCAGACGGACTTCTGTTCGTTGTTCGCACAATCTCAGAAGGCCGGTCATGAGAAATGTACGATTTAAATGACTGATCTTCTTGTAAATCTAGTGCCATTATAATATTCATATCATCTATCCCTCACAGTTAATTTCGAAAGTTAAAATCAAAATGATTGAAGGACTCTAAAAAATGTGTCGGAAAAAACTGATAAATGTCTACTTTGATGCATGTTACGTTCTCTCAAGTAGGGGTAGAAAGATGCTTAATTTTAAATAGTTCACAACGTTCTGTTGCACATGGTTTCTTCCGGCATCATAATATTCAAATAATAATTGTGGAGGCTACAAATTGTACATACATTCAAACGGCAATAGGAATCTTTTTGGCATACGAAGGAGCATCACGCTCACTCTCTATCCAATTACCCCTAAAGCTTATCTGATTAGTCTATCAAAGTTTGATTCCCAAACATTTACATTTGCTTCCTAATTCTTGTAGTCCTGCAATTTGATCAATGCCAACGAAATCGACTCCTTGTGTTCCGCTGCTTGACCTAGTGCCGCCAGAAAGAAGACTGGCTACTTTCCCACAGACGCAGAGTTACAGGCACTCCGAAGAAATTGGCCATACGAATATAATACGGACTTTACACAGACTTCGTGCAATATATGAAGCATAAGACATATTTTATACACGTACAAAGTTTTATGTTACTACGACAGAATA
>BOPP01000007.1:8822563-8833093 GCA_017312745.1 Gryllus bimaculatus
GGTGCGCGGCGGGAAGGGCGTATGGGCCTGCCGGAGCCCCAGCCTCCCCCCTTACCGCCCCCCCCCGGGCGGGCCGTGGGCGCGGCGGCGGGCGTGGCAGGGGCCGACTGAGCTCGACGAGGCGCCGTTGGCGGCCTTTCGCGTTTGTTCAGCTGACCCGCCGAGGAGAAAAACTGGCGACCGCGGCTCGCGACGCAGCGCGGTCGAACGCGTGCCTCCCGAAGCCCCAGGCGGAACGCCGCTGAGTTTCTCCCCTAAAAGGCGAAGCGCGCGGCAAGATTAAGGTGCGGAAGTCGAAGAGCTGTTTGTTAAAGTTAAAAAAAATATGCAAATATTTTGCCCGTTGTTCTATGAACTTTTTATTTTTTTGCGAGGTGTCGAGCTATCAGTTTGGGGGAATTCTGGCCCGACTCGCGACTGCCTCTCGCAGTTTTTGTAAATGTCGTTCTGTTGGGAAACGTCTTCTTGGCGAGTGAAGTGAAAGAGCACAGTAAAAGTCGCCTACCAGTTTTTCAAATGAAAGATAACCGAGTCAGCTTAAAGTAAGATCAAATGAAAGAGATGGGCTGAGAAAGTAAAACAGAATCACTCCACCGAATTTCGATTAACCCCAGTTTCGTTCTAGCCGTTGTAAAAGAATTGGAAGTTAGAACACTTGGATAACGAACCACAAGATTTCACTCACAAGGGAAAAAACAAAACAAAAGTGGTTAAATTAAAAAAAACTAGCGCAAGACCTTCATTATCTGTGGAAGTGAATATTAAAAGTAAAAGACACTAATTGTGAAAATTTCATATGTCTAACAAAATGTGAAAATAAATTTAATTTATAAAATAACCCATTTATTACACGTTGAACAGTTAACATTCATCAGCCAGGCCGATCGGTATCGTAATTGACTGACCTCTTCGGTTTAGCACTGTTTAGAAATTTTTACCAACATTGGGATTAATCTTTTTCGTTCCAGAGAAACGATCTGTTTCTTTTAATTTCTATTCATTTAATCATTCAATTGTTCCATCCCATTAAAATATTGCGCTGTAGAAGCAATTATAACCTTTATAAGACCACACTTTCTGTAGTTTTTATTAAGTCTTATGTATTTTTGTTTTTATATTTTGTGCCAGTTAGTCCTCTGGAATTTGCCCCTAATTCAATATTTATGCAACCTCTTTCCAATACCAAATTTAGGTGTCAACGATGGTAATTAATTTGAAACTTTAATTTCAGCAAAGAGGGTTAGTCAACAATAAAAGAGTGTGTGTGAGTGTTTGATGTTTGGCAAAATAAATGTGATGTTTGTTCTTGTAGAAACGAGAAGTACTATGGATGTGGGTGTGGGGGTGATAATCCATGTGCGACGCGAAATAGGGTCATAGCGGGTGAGTAAGCAGCCCACGGTCCCAGGGCTCGTCTGGCCAGTGTTCAAGGATGAAATGGAGGCGGAGTATATGCCCGTTTTGGGTGAAGCTCGTTGTGTCATACCTTCTGCGCTATGGTGCGCCGCTCGTCCCCCGCTGCTGCGGCGTCGGTCGCTATTAGACCAGGGTTTTGCGGCAGCGCCGCCGCTGCCCACTGGCCGCGGCTCCATTCGCCCCGCGCCCGCGGCCACGCGCTTCGCGGCGGGCGGCGGCGACCTCGGGCTTCGAAGCGAAAAGTTATTCGCGTTTTAGTCCACGCACTTCATCTCGTCTCCAATCTCGAGCGTTGCGGTTCTGTCAGTAAAGTCTCGAGTTTCACTTGTCACGTTTTCGTCCACCCACTTCACCGTCATGTGTTGGCCCGTTGCACTTCACCTCATCCAATCCCGAAATTGATGTTCTTTGGTTGTGAGGTCTCCAGATTCAGATGTCTCGTTTTCGCGTAGTTAGCCCCTACACTTCACCGTCATCTCCACGCTCGAGCAATGCGGTTAGCGGGTAGTAAAGTCTCGAGTTCCAGTTGTCACGTTTTCTCCACGCTCTTCACCGTCATCTGCAATCTCGAGAGTTCCGGTTCTTGGGAAGTGCAATCTCGAGTTCCAGTTGTCACGTTTTGGCGTTTTAGTTCTGGAACTTCCCTTTCATCTGCTATTCCGGGCTTTGCGGTGTTTGGAGAGCAAATTTCGAGCTTACAGCCTCATATTCACCTTTTAGTTCGCGCACTGCACTGTCTTATCCAATGTCAGCTACTATCGTATCCGATCTCGAGCGTTGCGGTTCTCGGATTTCAAATCTTCTGCTATCATGATCGTACTTAGACCAGGTTTCCCCCACACCAAGAGGCGAATACTTCAATCGCCCTTTTGGCAATGAACCACTTTCCGGTCAATTTGACTAAATCGGCCACTTGGCTTCTGCTCCACGAGAAAGTGACGATTTAGACGCTTCAACAAGATTACACTTTCTGGCCTTCTTCCATTACTTTTCCACTAAAATCTGTTCACTCATAACCTATTTTATCCTATTTGGTTCCAGTTGGTTTACAGTTCGGTGTATTCGATCCAGGACGTTCTCCACCGCACGATGAGGTGAAGATTTTCAGGATTATACAGTTCGTTCTTCTTCCGTCTTCTTTCGTCTAGTCACTCGTTCCTGACAGCGGCTCAGTAATCAACACTTCCCCAACAAAGACAAGTTCACACAATTCAAACTTCCATCTCACGACACAATAAACACCGCCTGATCCCAGATACCATCCATATCAGTCACTTTGACACCAGTAGACTTTCCCACCAATGCAGAGGAACGATTTCAACGTCACGGCAGGAAGATTACAGAATTCATCCTTCCTCGTTCATCACCTTCCGTATACAAACGGCCCATTTACGTCCTATTTTATTCCGGCTGGCATCATTCGGCATGCATACATGTCTTAGATTCAGTATTCTCCCACAACACGAAGAGGTAACGATGTTCACGATACAGCAGGAACTTTCCACAATTTACCTTTCCTCATCCGTCATATTCCGAAAAAGTGTTAACACCTGCCTATTTAAACCCATTTCAAGGCAGATAGCATCCAGATCCGTGGCTTTGCCCATAGCAGTCTTCCAGAAGACGAAGACTGCGACAATTTCCACGTCAGAGCAGGATTCCCCTTGTCGCCCAAACAAAAACCGACCACTTCCGGCCTGCTTATTCCTGTACATGTCCATATTTCGCCACTCCAGCCACGCTCTTCATCTTACACCCGCGTAGTACTGTCCGACACGCGAAGCGGAAGCGAGCATGAGACGGAGGCAGGAGGATTCCGCGAGCCGCTACAAAGGAGACAAGCGCGGCGGTCGCGCGTCACTTATGCACTTGACACCGACAACTCCAGTAAAGCTGCGAGGCCTTCGAGCGGATGAGAGGTCCCTCCCCGAGTCCATATTCCCTCACCCACGCGATGTACGTCACGGCGTCGCGGAGAGGTCGGCGGGCGCGGTGGGGTCACGCCGAGGCCGCACGGCAGAAGGCACGGCGGCGTCGCGCCGGCGCGCCGAGTCCGCGCCGCCTGTCTAGTGCTGCGCGCCGCCCACGTCAATGCCACTTGGCCGCGCCGGCCGGGCGAGAGATCGGTCGCGCGCTCTCGATAGATGAAGGGAGATGCTTTTCCTTCGGGGAAGACGGAGCCACCACCAGCGTTGCCGGTTGGGAAACGGCCGAGTTTAAATGCCGTGCGGTCATTCGATGAGGATGAAACAGCCGTATCATTGTGGTGACTAAACATGCAAGTAATGGAGAATCGTCACTATATTCTCTTTGCTTTTAAAACACCAGCGTGTGTGTGGCCAATATTGAAGTCGAAATGTGCCGAAGTGAAGAATGTCACGAGAATAATAGACGAAAAAGACTTTCAAATAAAAAACACGGAGCCTCGCCAGCCGTTGAAGTCTCTGAACTCAAAAAGACGAATTCGGACCAGACGGACTTCCGTTCGTTGTGTTCCACAATCTCGAAGGCTCGGTCAGAGAAAATGGTACGATTAACTGCTGATTCTTCTTTGAAATCTTAGTTTGCCATTATATATTCAAATTTCATCTATCCTCAAGTTAATTTCGAAAGTAAAATCAAAATCGAGTGAAGGACCTAAAAAATTGTGGGAAAAACTGATAAATCGTCGTACTTTGATGGCATGTACGTTTCTCCAAGATAGGGGAGAAAGATGCTGTAATGTTAATAGTTCCACCAACTGTTCTGTTGCACATGGTTTCTCCGGCATCAATAATATCAAATAATAATGTGGGGCTTACAAAATGTTAATCATTCGCACGCATACAACCTTTTTGATCGTAGGAATCGTCATTTTTCCAAATTACCTAAAGTCTTATCTGATTAGTCATCAAGTTTGATTCCCCAACATTTACTTTGTTCCTAATTCTTGTAGTCCTGCAATTGATCAATGCCAACGAATCGACGTCCTTGTGTCGCCTGCTTGACCAGTGGCGCCCAGAAAGAGAGAAACTGGCTACTTCCCCAGACGCAGAGTTAACAGGGACACCGAAGAAATGGCCTTACGAATATAAACGGACTTTACGAATTCTGCAATATAGCATAGCACATTTATACCGTACAACAGTTTGTTACATACTCAGAATCCAAAAAAAGGTGTTGTTCCATGTAACATGTACATAAATATATAATAGCAGACGGCCTCTTCCTTGGAATCTCACATGACGTCAGCTCTGTCGTAAGAGACGCACTGAGCATAAGAATTCAGTCGGTGCGCAGTTTGAGATCAGGCGGAATTACACAATCAAATATTTGCATTCCTTAGTCAACATGTTAAATTGTTTTAGTATTTTCCATCCGAGTTCCTGGGTATCTAATGAAACAATAGACACATCACACGTGACCGGAGACCCCATACTTTTCTTTCAACTTCTGCGCTTTGGAAATTAGTAGGACTTGTACTTTAAAAAATATATATTTTTCCTCTTAACCTTGAGCGTTAAAAGTTTACTGGAAATTCACGTAGCACCCTATAGTTTCCACATAACAAATTGCATATCCCCTAAAAATAAATATTTTGCTTAAGGTGCATAAAAATAAATATTTTCGTCGAAAAAAATATTACACATTTTGCTAAATTTTATAAGAATAAATGAATATTTTAAGCATTCTCAACTTGATTACGTTCAAGCTTTTAGGTAAATCGGAAACGAGCCCATTTGGAATGCAGGTATTGGCCACACGTCACATTTTTCAGTGGGACTTTCCCCGATTAAGTGGCGTCACAGGTTCACGACCTGTGAAGACCTCTGATGGTCATTCCAACGCTACTGTCGATTCAGGCAATGACACTCTGAGCAATAATACGCACTCAAAACATGAACTGCTCCCGAACTTACTTAGATACCCAGACAAAGTGCAGAATCTGGAAACGGATAACGTCATGTTATATTTCGAAACTACTCTCGATCTTGGTTACTGGATTCCATATGGGTGATAAATATTTTCGTCATCTTAGTACATATTTCTCAATTTTTAAGCGCATACAAAATAAATATATTTGGTTTTTTTAGCACCTAAAAGTCCGAGCCCTAGAAATTAGTAACACAGATAAGGCGCCTCCGTTCTTCTAGTGCCCCCGATCTCGAGACCGGGGCGACGGCTGGGATGCTGCGGGAGGGACGTTGTCGGGGGTGGGGGTGACAGGGGGGAGGACGAGCGTGCCTGCGCCGCGTGCGCGAGAGTAGAGGCGTGCGCAGCGCCACCTGCAGGGCAGCTGTCGCGCCTTCTGCCCCTGACACGCATGCCCGCACAATGCATACCACGCTCGTTGCCAGGCAGCTTGCACTCCGGGCAGTCTTTTTATCTTTTTTCTTTTCTTTTATTATTTGTTGTCAGTTCGCAACACGTCTCTAAGCCATTTTTGGGCTTAACGGAGGGTTACTCCAGAAACGCTAACTTTTCGTTCTTTTGACCCATCACGTCGTAGCCAGTCAGTGTCTATTATACCTTCGTCCAGGGGTTCGCTGCCGTTGGTAAGCGGGATTCCCCGGCGGTCACCCGTATAGGAATCCGTGATGCCTCAAATTGCTCAACTTCCGTGAATTCGCGGTCGGTAGTTAAGCAATTCGGCAAACGACGCCAATGGACTATTTTCTTCAAGGGCGTTGAAGTCTCCAGTACAGAAGGCTAGTCGTGAGTGTGTATTGCGGCCATTGTATTGTTAACTACTGAGGCAATCAATCACGTAAGTGTAGTGCACGTTGCCTTCCAGGACGAGGCGGTTTACTTCCCCCGCTGGAACGTGAGATCCAGCGCCGACCTGAGAGTTTTTCCTCTCCCGGTATCTCCCGAGCAAGGTCATCGCTCCTGCTGAGCCAAACACTAAGCTTTCGACATATGTGGGAGAGTAGTGTATGCAAGTAAACGTGTTTCTGTAAGGGGCGACTGGAACAAGAATAGAGATGGAAAGATTACACGCGGTCCACAGCCCATTTGTTTTGCCACTGCATCGATGTTGGGCTGGCTTTGATCAGAGTAACCACAGAAAACAACCGGACCGAGTAGCCGGCCGCTAGAATCCTACACCAGATAGTGGTTCAATTCGACCCAACTTTCTAGCTATTGTGGAAAATTCACCATCGATGTTGCCGTTGATCTAACAGAACCAGTGCCGGTGGAAGAATTACGAATTGACGCCTCAATTCGAGACCATCTTCATCCACATAATGAACAAATCCTACGAAAACTCTTTGGAAGGTCTCGTTATCAAGTTCCTTAATGTAAATTTCTCGACTTAAACATTTCAGAGCGAAATCGTAAATGAGACGCTTAATATGGATTATTTCCCTGAAAAGAACAAATGTAATACTTATTTAGAAAAAGACTTCAGTCTATAGAGAGCCGACCCAGCCCCACCAATTTGTCACTCTCTCGCACCCTTGCCTTAAAAACGTTGCCACCAGAAAAGGTCGAGATGACATGATATCCAAATTGGTGGCATCCAAACAAACGACCCCTTTCACTGACACGAAACTAGTGTGTCAGCAAGGGAACACCATATCAGACCTACAACCTAACCTCATTCTGCAGGTTTCAATTCCTGAACGAAATAGAGATGTGATAATAAAGAAGGCCCAATTATAATTTAATACATCTATTTTTGTAACAATGTGAAAAGGAAACAGCAAAGGACTTTTTTATGTGCCAGTTGAATTGTTGAACGAATGTTCGGTCCGATTCGCGTTTGAACTGACTGAATTTCTGACTCATTCTCTCTCGTCACATCGATGTGGTTTTCACCTTTCACGGCCGAGTTTGGAGTGACAGCGCGCCATTTGGATGCATGGAGCGGGCGTGAATGGCCCGCTCAAGGACTTCATCAATCCACTCTCAGTTGAGATTTTATACGAATGTCTGGGTTGCGCTGGCCATAAATCTGACGTCGCTGCATTGTTCGCACAGTGGAACAGCCCATGGGAAGAACACGGGTACCTCAACCGGCACAAGCAACGCTGGCCTCGCTTCAGAGTGGATGGGGAAGGGTGCAGGGCGAGGGAACCTCCATCACTCTCGTATACCCCTGAAAAAACTAAACTTCATTGTATTTCCTAACTTTTCCAACAGTTGTATGTAGTCCCGACGGTAGCAAGATTTTCAACACTAGCTACACAGCTAGGTCGAATGCAGCCGATATCTGGAGGAGAATTCTATCCTGGAGTTTTCCGTGGTTTCTCCGATCAACCCCAGGCGAAAGCCGGAGCAGTACCCTAACAAACGGGCCAAGAACGCGCGATCTTTTTCGTACTATCGTCCCCCCTTAGACACACACTTACATGCACTACACAACCACACATGACGGGAGAGCAGTCGGGGGCTTAGAGCTTGTCCCGGCTGGGACGGTGCTCAGCTGGTGGGAGATACCTGATTGAGGAAAACCCAACAGGCCGCTGGTAGGGTCGGCGCCGGATCTCGTCATCGAGCGAAGGAAGATGGCCGCTACCTTCCGCGGAAAAAGCGCACACTACTCTTACGGGACGAATGACCTTCAGAGTTCACGCGCCCGGACTCACTGTTCAACCGAGCAGTTGTAACGCAGTCGGACCGACAGCAAGCCCCACCACCTCGAAACATAGAGAAGGCCAGTGTGTGAGCAGCTTAGGATTACCGTGAAACTAGAGGACTTGGGTGTAGTAATATCTGGCGCATGTCTGATTCAAACGCGGAAGTTTTCAGTGGCCATCTGAGTACTTCCAAGGTTGGAGACGGAGATCCCCTTACCCTTGTTTCCCCAACTTGGCCAAAACGGATGCTAGAACGATTGAGAGGTTGAACGAGAAATAGCTTCGAGTAAAATAGGGGTGGGTTAAATGAAAGTAAGGAGGCGATACAATACCGAAAACGAATAGCAAAAATTCGAAAACCTCTTGCGTACGAAAAGTATTTGATTTCCTCTGTCATATAGAACTAGCATCTTTAGATTAATAAATGGTGTAAAAAAATGAAACATTCCTTTTCGTCACAGTCGCGGTAGTAAACACAAGAAAACATGAAAATTGCAATGGACTAATATACTTTTCATGCAAAACCATTTCACGTACTTTGGATTGTTTCTTACTACCATTGGTGACCATACTAATTATAGACTTCATATTTTTGTTACGCCGGCTCAATAACCGAGTGAGTGGCTCACGTGTATATATTACATGAAACCAAAACAAAATTAAAATATTTATAAGAAAATAAATCGTGGTAAAAAAAACATTATCCATTGATATTTAATAACAATGCGGAATTAAATTATAATCACAGATTCACCGCACAGATCAGCTTAATACTAATTATGAACACACTTTGAATAATAGAAGGTCGTTGACTATGGAAGCTTAATATTCCCTTCGTGTGCGGAGCGCACCTTACTCTTCGTGTAACATAGATTCCCAACAAGAAGCGACATTCTGAGAAACCTAACGGGAACTAGTAACTAAACTGCTACGACTTTCCCACCGCTATCGACACCTCCCTCGTAGTTGGATCACATCCAAACGCACCGTTTTCTCGCCTGTTTTGCTGTTCGGTCGTGACAGTTCTGTTAGCGCCGGAGACAAGGGAACAGCAGTTTCGCTTTCCCTCCGAAGAAAGTCTGGCTAGGGACAGACGTCGCCCTAGAGCGCGATAGAAACTGCAACGCTTTGACGATGAAACTGGCGCCCTTAGCTTACAATTGTCAGGCTCGTTATCGAAATGTATGTAATTGAGAAAAAAATATTTTATTCACAACAATTATTCAGACATCTTGAATTACATAATAGCCGTAAAAGAAAATTATTAAATATGTAAAAATGAGGAATTATGTAAAATAGTTATTTATATACCAAGGGGTTTAAGTAAAGCTTTATGGGAGAATAGATGTGGTCTGTGTGCGGCAACTCGAGGGACATAATTCTCGCGAGTGAATGAAGCTCAGGTAAACCCCCTGTCATATACAAAACTCTTATTTTATAACGATGTTTCTTCGCCTTCGCACCTACGCCGCGAAGGACGAAGAAGAACAGAATAAAGCGGGCCTCTTTCTGGGGGTCACTTTTAGATGGCAGTGATTTCAGCTGGTTTGGATTGTGCATGGAAGAACGGAAGCATTTTTGAATCAGACAAACGACACATATTATTTAGGCTGTGAATATGATCTACAAATTCCTAATTATATCAGGAAAGAAGCAGAATGTAATGTTTCAATTTTTTCTGAAAAATCGAGGCATATCGACGAAAAAAGAGTACCAATGTTTCTGCAAATGGAGAAATGACAGGAAAGTAAAAAACCTTTTGAGAAAAAATTGTACTAGCATAGTTTAATAATAAATCAAAAACATACAAGTCTTCATCGTTTTAGAGGTATTATTCAACGGTGAGGACAAATTTGTGCCAATAAAAATGTTGATATTTCTAAGGAACTACGTACGTATTTCTCTTAAAAAACTGATGAAGATACGCATTTAACGCTTTAATTGTCATTGATATATTTAGATATTGTAAATTGATTGGATATTTGAAGAGACATGGAAAATACTACTAGGCAAAAAAACAAAGAAACAAGCAAAAAAAAAGTTAAATGTTTATTTGGTTCCAAAATTGCATTCTTTCTCAAATTGTAATGATAATGGGAGTCGCTAGTGGGTGTGGTTACTTTACTCCACTCTGTGGTTAATTTAATTGCAAAAACTGTGATTAAAGCCCCACTTTAAAGCCGACTTATTTTTCATCACTTTAATATCAGTTTATGGTATTTAATATTTCCTTCCTATTATCGTATCTCGCACACGGAGACGCATTTCTTTTAAACTTTGATTTCAGGTAAATTTTAATTATTAATCAATACACAAGGACTCGTTCAAATTACATTTTCTTGCGGATGAATTTGATGTCAGAAATAACTAAAGCAGCTGCTTAACAACATCGATGTGTTTTGGCTGATGTACTAACATCGACGCCTGAGCAACATGATGTTTTGTTGTCGATGCCAAATCCGTAGGTTCCCACGTGTCGCCAGCACCGCGCGCGCGTGTCGCCGGGCAAAGCACGTGCGGGCCGCATCGCTAGTGCGCGTGCCCGCCCCGC
>BOPP01000007.1:8854425-8920382 GCA_017312745.1 Gryllus bimaculatus
GGCTAAAGAGAGGAGAGTGCTCGAGGTGGTGTGAAATTGGAGTTGCTTTTTTTTTTTATTTTGATAGTTGAACTTTTTTGCTGTTCTGAAAAAACGAAATATACAAAATTGCAATATCTTTTTCTTGTTAAAATAATCAAAACAATTTACATGTATTGTGAACTTGTTTTCGCATGTTTCCTGCGCAAGGCAAAAATTTTTCCCAAAAAAGGATTTTTGGAGAAACCAAGAACCAGGACTCTTGAGTACTTATGTGCGAACTCTACCATTTGGACATCCCATAGTTGATTGAAAAGGATATGTGTTGGAATTTGTCTGAAGAGCGTTATTGTGCGAGGTTTCGACTTTTCGCTGCCCGGTGCACCTGTACATCTCCAGTATTATTGATGTGAAATTCTGTCGCAGTGGCTTATTAGAGATAATTTTCTTTGAGTCTCCTGCTGCAGTGGTGCCTGCTGACTCTTTGGGGAAAACCATTTTTAGTGGGGTTGTTGAAACCAGCATTTTTTGGCTGCGTGCAAGCTACTAGGTATTAGTTTACGTTTTTAAATGTCCTGACAGTTAATTCTCATATTGCAAGTTCTTGTTCACTGAAAAATATTTACTCTTTCGTATGCATTGGTGCTCCGATTCAGAATGAACCATGATAAACCATGAGCTCGTGCTGGGACCGATGACAAACATGCATCTCACCGCGTAACCTTTTGTGTTCGAATCACGGATGCAACAATCGTTGTCGAGTATTTTCACAAATCTTGGATGCTTATTATAGAATAACATCGCTGTAGATAAATCAGAATGTATATTTCCAACATCAATTGGCTTAAGGTTGTTCGCAAATGTTTTTTAACTTTTTCGAACATGTTTAGAATGCAAAAGTTATGGTTACTTTGTAAGAAGTTACAAATACGAAATAGAAGAATCACTTCGGTTTATGCGACAATATGGCTTTCGCCTATCTTTTCCGTACCAACTACATTGAATTGGAAGAATCTTCTCTGACCCCTTGACGTGACCTTAAGAGCTCAGGTTTCAGGCTTTAGTTTTTAAATATTCTTAAGTAGTTTTTAAAACATCAATGGTTCGAGGCACCATGTTTAAATGCATCCTTGTTTGGGGCGATGTTTTAACAACAATTGGTTGAGTCTGTGGGCGAGAATGTCTTAAAAGCAGCGATGGTATGTGGGACGTTGTTTAAAAACATCGATGGTGAGAGGCGATGTTCTAAAAATATTCGATGGTTTTGCTGCTGGTTTAAACGTCTATTGGTTTGGGGGCGAAATCTCAAAACATCAATGGTTTTGGGGCGATTCTTCAATGTCAAATGTAGAGTTGGTACGGAGAAAGAAAGGGAAATCATTATGTTTTTTATTTACTAGGCTGTCCGGGTGACGCCGCTCATGGCGAAGGTGCCGATGTGTTCGTGTCGGCCATTCCGTCGACCTTCTTCAGGGGCGTTGAATTGCGATTAGCATTGGCAGATCGATGGTTTTTTGGGGGCGGGTGCGATCTTCAAGAACCATCCTTGTTTTGGGGGCCGATAGTTCAAAACATCCATGAGTTTGGGGGGGCCGATGTTCAAAACATCCGTGGTTTTGGGGGAGATGCTGCAGAACTTGTGGTCTTTTGGGGGACGGGTGTTCAATAACATCCATGGTTTTGGGGCCGTTTAAAAAACACATCGGTAGCTGCGTTTGTGGGAGAGTGTGAACCGGGAAAAACAATTCCCGATGGGTGTTTTTTCGCATTCTGAAGTCATGGACGTTGCCGATGCGCATCCCTAGTGTGTATAGCCTCCCAGCGGCGAGGGCCGCGCAGCGACTAATTCGCGAGCCAGCGCAGGCGCCGGCCGCGTGAATCGGCGCCGGTCGCTCGCCTCGCCTGCGTCGCTCGCCGCGGCAACATATACGGCTATTTATTGTCGCCTCTATTCTCCGCGAGCCCCCAGCCTCAGCGGGCACTGCGGCCGGTTTCGCAACGGGACGGTCTCCTGGGCGGACGATTCTCGCCTACCCTCCGCCGCTCCCTATCCTTCTCGCTCTCTTTCGTCTTTTCACGACACCGCCTTCTGCGTATTCGCGACGCCGAAATGTAATGAGTCCGCGATGTAACCTGAAGCGTGACTAAACCTAAGGCACTCAACATATATATTTGATACGGTTACTCCACATGCCATTTAAAAATTAATATGAAAAATAAATGAAAATCTGGTCTGTGAGTTTTTAAAAAATGAGTTCAAAAGTTAAACATAATAAGCGAAGTACTAAAAGGTTTGTTTACTCGTAAAGGGAACTGCGTAGAGCATATCGACTCTTATTCCTCCTCTTAATGTTTTTACTCAACAATTACTCAGCGCAAAAATGGTGACGACATTTAAAGATATAACAATTGAATTAAGTTATGCTCTAAAGACATTCAAGTCACAAAAATTACTATGGTTAACAAACTGCTCGAGCAAGTTGTTAATACTTCAAATTTGGGCACAGAACAAGATTGTAACCGCTGAAATCAACATACGTGTGCGACGTAAACAACTTGTGCGTACCAAATTCAGCTTTAGTTTTCATAAGTTTATCTACAACTGATCATTGGGGTAAACTTTCTGCAATTTATGAAAGAACAGAAATATGCCGGTTTAACTTTCGGCCTGACCCAAATACGGCGAATGTCGTTTCATTGATCTGATAGCGTCTTTTTGTTAGTTTCTCTGCGAAGTTTCTAGGCGAACTTAAAGTCACGCGCATATGGGGGGGCTTGCCACAGTTGCTTTCAATTTTGCGGGCATACGAAAAATCACAATACAGCGGCAAAAAAATGGAAATGGCGAAATGCCGCTTTCCCTCGCAATCTGCTGTCTGACCGCCATGAAAAAAATGACAATATCGCGGGAGGACGCGTTTGCCGGTGCCGCTTTCGTACATCCACCCATAGCCGCCCCGCCGCCGCCCCGCCACCATGCGCACCACCCAGCCTCCGCCCGAACCCCGCCCTGCCACGCCGCCCGCCGCGCCAGCCCCCGCGCCGCCCCGCCCATCCCCGCGCCCGCGTGCCCCGGCGCCGCAGCCCGCCCAGCGGCCCGCCCGCTCCCTGAGGCCTAAACGAGTGATGGCTTGGGGCGCCCCTCACAAGCGACGTGCCGGCGAGCCACCGGACAGCTGACGGGCCGCGTAATTTAGAGCTGACGGGGTCGGTGCAGGACGCCGTGCTGGAGACGGGAGGAGGGAAGGTAAAGGAAATTCTACATGTCCCAGTGCCGCGGGGACGGCCGTTTTCGAGGGCACAAGTGAACGTAGCGGGGGCATGAATGACGGAATCCGGAGGTCATGGAGAGAAAAGCAGTGGTAGAGGCGGAGGTTGTGGATGTGGCTGAAATGGCAATGGAGAAGGCGGAATATGAGGATGTACCGGTGGCAGGGATGGCGATGTCGGAGGCAATGGAGAAGGCAACGGTTGAGGCGGAGGATGAGGATGCGTGGATGGCAGTGATAGCGATGACGGAGGCAAGGCAATGGAGAAGGGAACGGTGGAGGAGGCGGTTGTGGATGTGGCGTTGGGAGTGACGGAAGCAATAGAGAAAGCAGTGGTGGAGGCGGAGGATGTGGATGTAGCGGTACGGTGGCAGTGATGGTGATATCGGAAGCAATGGAGAAGGCAACGGTGGAGGTGGTGGCAGTGAAGGTGATGACGGAGGCAATGGTGGAGGCAAGGGATGTGGATGTAGCCGTGGCAGAGATGCGGTGCTAGAGTGGCGTGGAGTGGTGGCGATGGCAGTAAAGAAAGCAATGGTGGAGGCAGCGGCAGTGGAGGAAGGAAGATGGGACGATGAGGGTCGCGATGCCAGCAAGCTCCTTGTGAGAAGGCACACCCGAAAGCTGTTTTTTTACCATCAAGAATTCACGTAAACTCGCTCAGGAATAATTGTTAACTTCCAAGAGCGGAGGATATAAGAGGAGAAAAGTTATGGATATCGTAATTCGCCTCTAAAAGACGAAGTTGTTTTCTAGAAATCAGTGTATATTCTAATAATTAAAATATTTCATTTAAATCTCATTAATGTTAATTACATAGCGTGCAGTACATAACATTTTTCGCTCCAGCGAACTGTACATTTGAGAATTTTATGGCACTTCATGAATTCCTTGAATGAAGATAGTATCAGCTCAGACCGCCAGCTGTTAAGTGCCGTTATGCGAGTGCTCTCAAGTCTTTCAATGACATCGCGGAGATGAAGCTCACAAAGCACCAACTTGCGCGTGTCTCAATTCTGCATCTTTTCGCATTTCCAGCCACCCAGAGCCGTCCAAACATTATGAAATTCCATTAGAATATAGACTGAATTTACACTTTACAAAAGGGAAATTGACGAGTTTGGGGTTCAAAATACTACCTTCATCCTACTTTAAGGCACAATCATCCTACCAACGTCCATAAGCTAATTTAAAACTTACCTACAAACAGAATGATCTTCAGAGACGAATCGACAACAAGCAATTACCTCCTCGTACAAACTACACGCGAAACTAAAACTCACTTGAAAAAAAAGAAAAGAAACCCACAGGCAAGCAATCTCACCGTAATAATAAATACCTTAGCAGCACAGAGAACGCATCTGCGCGAACTAAATCAACTGAATTACTTTTCGGTTCACTCGCGCAGAGCCCCTCTCTCTCTGCTCAGACAAAGCTCACGATTCGCATGGTCTCAGCGTTCACTCTCCGTGAAGTGAGCGACGTTTTCTGGGTACACGCTAGTACGCCGACAATCCCCTCGCGTGTGCACACACAAACACACGCGCGAGAAACTGAGGAACTCTTCCTGCAGCGTCACTGTTTAGCACTGCTTCGCTAGGAGCACAAGTACAGCGTTCCCTGTCGAAACAGACTTCTTCGTGGCTCAATCCCGACAGCCCAGAAAAGAGGTTTCGCTTGCGTGCACCTTGAAACACAAATTCAAGACTTACTGCTCTCGTTTGTTAAAATATCCTGTCCTCAGACTATTAACTTCGTCTACTGTTATTCCTTGAATTATTATCAAAGAGCTGGAATACCTCGAAGTATATTCTTTAAAAAAAGATGAAAAAGAATCTTACAACAAATTTCTGCAAAGAGCATTATTAAAACGACTGCTTTTACAAAAACTGAAGCTATTTAATATTCTGAATGGAAATCTACGAAATCTATGGAAAGCGGGACGGAAAGTGACGTAAAATGTTCTTGCGTCGAACCACACAAAATGAAACATGCAATAAACGAAAACATAACCCTTATTTCACACAATAAAGAGTTCAGAGAATTCCTAAATATTCCGAAAATACAGTCAGTTTCACATTCCTTCGATCAAACTCATAGCAATCCAAGTCTGACGATCCTGCATTCTGCCGATGGTAAAACTGTCTCGATTTATTCCGCGAAAAATAAACAGGTTATCGCGGTGTAGACTACAGAGGCTTCTTGCGTTGCTTGAAACACCTAGCGGATACCCTTTCTGAGCCTCTGCACATAAGCATCTCGAGCTGCGCATGCGCAGAGGCTCAAAAGTGTTATACGCTAAGAAGCTTCACGCTATGCAAAAAGCTTTATATCTAGCCAAACGTGACTGTCGGAAGGCTGTCCTGGCTGCCCGATTATCTGCTTCCGTTCGTTTCATTATCAAAGTTTCATGATAGTATACTTAAGTTGTGATGTGGAAATAATTACACAAAATACCGCCAACACTGATACTTCTAGGAACCCTCATATTCTTATATGCTTTTACAGCTTGAATGTAACAACTTTTTGTGCATTGCTCACTCCGCAAAATATTAAGTTTAATGCATATCAGACCCTATTATAAATACGATAAAATGGGTTTTGGCAACAAGATCTAAATATTCGATAGATGGTTTGGTAAGATCAAGATGTCGTTTAAAAGCTGTAATTTAACTATTACAGTCATTTTATTCGGTTTCGTCATTACATCGCCCTAAAATAGTTATTTACAAATAATTGTTTTAACAAAAACATCCAGCAAAAAGGAATTTCCAAACTGTTAACAACCATCTGCGGTGTCTGTTCACAGTGTATAATTAAGTAAATTAACGATTAAACGCTCCAATGATATCAGAAATAGACTGAATTCCGTACTAATTAGTCGCATGGGAACTTCACTATTTCATATAAATTTGGCGGCGGCAGCCTCGGGCCAACGGCGCCAGCGCGACAGACCGCCGACACCTCCAGCGACGCCCTGCTTTGTTGTTCTTCGTTCTGGTGTTTGTATTCGTTAGCGGAGCTCCCAATTTCTCCGGGACTGGTGGACTGCGGGCGGCACTTAAGCGCTGGCGGCAGGGGACGCGCACTAAGGCCCGGAATCGAAAAATGCCGGCCAAAATGTAGTTATTTAATAAGAATGGGCTTTATGTCTACAAAGCTACAGTGGCTACTCTAAGTACGGAATAACCTCCAAGCGGAATACCCAACATCCCGGATATCATACATTCGGAATATGCTACATTCGGAATATGCTACATTCGGAATATGCTACATTCGGAATATGCTACATTCGGAATACGCTACATTCGGAATACGCTACATTCGGAATACGCTACATTCGGAATAGCCTACGTTCGGAATGTTTTTCGTGTGGATTATTGTACGTGCGGATTATCTTCAGAGTGGAATATTCTGCACGCGGAATAGCCTATGTTCGGAATATCCTACGTCTGGCATATCGTACGCTCAGGATAATTTTTCGACCAGATTATCTATGGTACGTGCGGAAAATCCTGCCTGCGAAATATCCTACGTGAAACTTCAAAAAAATTATTTTCTCCTCTTTTAATTTGCTTATTTACTGCGCGTCTATTTAATGAGGTTGAATAATGTAAACTGAAAAGTTTTTTCAAACAATGTTTTTTTTATCGCGTCCCTTTCCTTCATTGAAACCCCGTCGTAACGACGACCACGGCCAGATAGAAAACTTATATTTCGTCCCGTTCGCGAGTGTACAACAAGCCACGTGCGGCGTCGGTGGTGCTCAGTTCACACGCGGTCGGCGGCAGCCAGGCGGTGTGGGGGGGGGCCGGGGGCTGCGGGGCAGACGGGCGGGCATGCGGGCGGGCGGGCGCGCGGATACAGAGAGCTGCAACGGCGTCTGCGCAGGGCAACCCGTGACGTCACACGACCGCCCGCCCCCCTCCCGCCGACAGGCCAGGCCGGCGCGGCGGCAGCCAGCTGAGCGAGGCGAGGCGCGGCGTGGCGAGCGCGGCGAGCGAAGCGTAAACAGAGCGGGCGGAGATGCAGTCGCGCCCGCCCGGAGCTCACACCACAAGCGCGCCCTGAACGGCTCGCCGTAGCACAAAAAATAATCCTTGGTTTTAGAACATTGATATTGTCGAGCAGAAACATCGATATGAAGGCCTCAGTAGAGAAAGGGGCTATCCCACATTTTTTGTGAAATTGAGTTATTAGCGTTATATAAAACTTCAAATATTATTCTTTTAGTGTAATTTGTCGTTTAAATCCAGTATACGACCTATATGCAAGTGTACAGTTTTTAAAAGTTTAAAAATGTACTGAGTTATAAAAAAAAAGTTCAAGTAAAACTCTCAATATCTCAGAACTATGCCAATGTGTGATAACTCTTGTTCTACTAAGCCCATCATACCATAACATAACTTCATACCATAACATCGATGTTTTAAAAAAAATCACGCAATATTAGTAAAATTTACAGTATCTATTGTATATGTGGATTGCACACAATCAATAGCAAATGTTTACTGTCACAGCTGTCGATCCCAGACGGCAAGGGAATTATTGAATGACTCAATAGCAAGAATACAAATAACGAACTCTGCTCGTCATAATCCACGTCCATCGCCTCGGTTCACGAAATTCAACCGCGTTCCTTTATACTGACCCAAAACCATATTAAAAATAAACAGAATTGAAGTTAATTGGGTGACTTTAAATGACATTTGCCTTTTTGATTCAATGTTGTTCTTCCAACATGGAACATTTAACACCCGATGCACAATTTCATGAGCGAGAGGGAAAAAAACAGACCACACAACTTGACGTGTACTGAAAGTGACATAATCCAGGAATCTAGAACCTGATAAATTGCCCTAAACTTTGTCGCAGACTTTGCCACTTGAAATGGTCTTCCTGAAATAGATATGAATGCACCAGGACTTCAATGTACTACGAGTATTAAAAACTAACATCTTTTAGTTCACCATCTTTCCTTATCCCATCGTATCCTTTCCGTACCCTTTCAACCCAGGTATTCTAGAACCCGAGAATGCTATTTTGAGAGTATTTCACCCAGTTAACCAAATTATTTTTCAACGCTCCGATTCTCGCCAAGACAATTTTTGGACTGTAACGTTACCACACGTGTGAACTAAGCCCAAACAATGAGACCTTGTGAAATTGCTTCTTAGGTGACAGACAACCATTTTTCCTGGTGCAATGCCAGCGATATAAATCAAACACCATGCCTACAAGCGTTCATCAACATTGCTGCTGCAACAACAAATATATGAGTGCAAATAACTCCAATATTAGCGCGTTGCTAAGTCTCGTAGAAAAGAATAAGTTGTAGAAATTGAGGTGCACTCATTTCCAAAGAATAACTCAAAGCTGTGGGAAAATAATCAAAGAAGCTTTGTAAATCAACCCTACTTCATCAGTAAATGATACTCTGAGAAACTGAACCTTAAAAACCTTCAATTATTAGCACTGTTTACATTTGGACTCCGGGTAAGTTTATTAAAACTCTGCCAAAACCAACATCACTCTGAATACGGGTTCAACTCGACATAAAAACTGTTGATGACTTCACGTGGAGAACTGAACTCTCAAAACAACTTGCAAATTCGACGTATGCAATCATTAATGCATTTGCTTCAATATGATGTGTGTAATATATTTACAACTTTTATCATTTGAATTGCAATTTTTTATCAGTCACCTTTCCAGAGAATCGTCGTGTGAATCACGAGTCCCTGAAATACCACAAGAAATGCAAAATAACTATAGAAAAGGATTCATTGGCATTTTGACGAGCTTTTAGTAGGCAAAAATACATTTACATTCTACAGCAGTCCACCGAACCTCCCTGTATGAAGCGATACATTTTGCAAGAAAAATAACCACGCAAGCACCCGCCGTTAATATTCGCAGATTGCCAAACAGAACGCAGAAAAACTAACAGGTTGGTCGTGAGTTGCACTAGTAACAGAACCGCAGAGGAACTCGTAGTAGTGACGTAATCCTTGTTCCTGTGGTGGAAGGGTCGCTATTTTTGCGTTTGATACAAGTATTGATATCGGTATAAGTAAATCAATAATAATGTGACAAACATACGAGCTGCACAGTATCAACGCCGAAAATAATAGGCCTGCGTGGAAAATATATCAATTTTTGGAATCATATTACCACATGCGACTTCTTTCCTCATTTTGGCTGTTCTTATAAAACTTTTCTGCCTCACAAAAGACGCAATGTACCTTTTTCCACTGATATCGAAACAATTTATAAATGCAGTGTGTGTAAATAAACGTTAATTACAACAGAACATCAGTTTAAAAATCTCTATAAATGATTGAAATTGGGAAGGCGCAAACTTGTGACTGAAAAGTACAATTAAAAAACTAAGTGAGAAAAATGTCATTTTTATGAAACGAGCTATGGCCGTTTTCACACCAGAGCTTCGCGCTTGGTATTTTATAAAGAAATGCAGGACGTGTTTATTTCTATGCGACAATAAATAACGTACCTCAAAACCAATCCAAATGAAAGTAGTATCAACAGTGGAAGTTACTCGTAAATACAAGATAGAATCCGGTTACGGCACTGCGCATTTTTCATTCAATGTTTAATCTCCGATTTGATTCTAGTGACTTCTGACGTTTGATCAGCTGGTACGCGGTTATCCAATCGAGAGCTTCGATACAGAAAATTAAGTCGTAATGAAGTTCCCGACTGGATTAACATGATCGAACGTCAGAAGGCACTATAAATAAATCTGATTATAGTACGTACGGTTAGCGCACATTACATTGAATCAAAGACACGTTCGCCGCTCTCCCGTCCCGCGCTCACGCGCCAGGTATGCTTCCCCGCCACCCGTGTGTGTATGTGTATGTGTGTGTGTGCGGGGGGATGTGGCAACAAAGCGGGCTGCGCAGCCGCCGGCAGCGGCCGTGCAAGAGCGCGGAATCCCGCGAGGGTTGGGTTGGGTTGGGTTGGGCCGCAAGCGGGCCGCGCGGTGCGGGCGGAGAGGAAAGAGGAGAGGACATTGCGACCGAACGGCGAACACGGGGCCAAAACACTCCACGCAGAGGTAAACGCAAGGGATCATTCGAGAAATATTATATGGCATTACATTGTACCCTGAGGGAGGGGAGGCATTGAAATAGTACGTAGGTTATAAAAATAAATTAGCATTTCTAGACATTTGGTAGAACAAGTGTAAATATTTTGTTGCAAAAAGAAAATGTATATTAGGTTTATTTTCTTTATACAGTGAAATATACTAGATATATAAACAAAAAATGTAACATACATTTTTTTATTCTTTAACTTTCTTCCTTAATACATTGAAATTGTATTATTACTTTTACTCTATTGATGTATTTTATTTAATGACAAATAAGGCAATCTATACACACGCAATAAAGTAATTACTAGATTCAGGAAGTGTCGCCGAGAAAGTCAACCAAAGCAGACCTACAACACTTACCTATAAATACAGGATACCACAATTAACTAACAACTTATAGACGCTATAAGTGCAACTCCCGGGGTCACCAACTCCACGCTGCCTCAGCAAATGAACTGAGCGGTTCTCTCAAATTTAAGTTGTCCCAGCGCAAGGCAGGTAAACGTAAATCCCTTGTACACAAACTTCGACACTTAATTACCAAACATTTCCCTACCGACACTCATGGCGAAATTTTTCCCCAAACTTTTTTTTAACGTTTTTGGCCAACGTTTTCATGATTTGGTGGCACAGTGCTGTGGTCGCCGAGCGCTCCCACCCCGCACCTTATCGCTACACAAACGAATCCGCGAAAAAGGGTGTGAGCAAGAAGGCGAGATCATGAGTGTACGCTATAATGGCGTCAGGGTCATACAAGCAACTGCTTGAGCGACTCATGTAATACACACTTCTTGGTTTGCGCTTCCGGTAAAAGCGAAAGCTCAGAGACGAAGACTGCACATATATTCATATCTTATGTAAGTACGTACTTTTATAGTTAAAGATTCAACGAATCTACTTTCAAACAAAAGAAAACAAAAGTAGCAAAAATATCCAAACCATTCTCAGGTTTACTCAAATTCATTCGTAGTATTTACAATTCTAGATATCGAATTTAGCTGTTAACTTTGTAATTTAGTATTAGGAAATATTCTAATTAACATTCATCAACAAATATATCGCAATACATACTTCAAACATTTTCTGCTGAAGTAATGATTTCTTCATCCAAACAATGTTATTATATTCGCGTTCATTACTCCGTTTGTCACTCCGTTCATTACTCCATATGTAAACTCGTTTGGTAACATTCCAATCCCAGGATTTCTAAGAAGTTACAAATTCTCTAGTCGATTTTAGCAACCTCATCAAGCAAACAGTATAATAAATCTCTTAAATTTTCAACAAAATGATTCTAATACAAAATGCCAGAAACAAATTTTGACTTCTTGAAATCGACGCCACCGCATTCTACTTACTCCATGACTAACTCTAGAGGTGAGTGAACATGATTCTCTTCAACGAGCACAAACAAACCTCAAATTGCAAACAAATTTGCCAAGTGAATCGAAATGCAAGAATGAGGTTACGAAACAGTGGCCAGAATTACGACAATCCCTTCTGACCGTTTCGCGCCAAGAAGGGCGCGGGGTTTCTGCTCTCAAACCGATAACAAAAACGCTCACAACGCATTTAAACAAAGAACGGCAACGCGCGACCTCGACCGCCACGAGGACTATACACGATCGCCCAGACGACACGAACACTTCAGCGACTTTTACGTACGAAACACCAAAGAACAACGCACAGACCGCGTAACAATGACAGCTCTGCCCGCCGAAAACACAAACGGCGCCAGGAACGACTCGGCTAAAAATAACAACGAGACGCACACAACAATGTATTGAGAAGACGGGGGGTGGGAGGAGCGAAAGGGGAAAATAAACGGCCACACAAAACCTGGTCCGATACCGGCTTCTTCCCACAGCTTCGGAAACGTCGCTCCACACACGACACCTCGATCGCGCGATCCACAAAACCAGCACCACAAAACACTATCCTCACACAATCCACAACGCGGTGCAGCAACACGCAACAGTGCAAAGCTAGAACACGCTCCCACCGCACAACTACGCCCATCCACGAACACACACACACGGCACGCAAACAGTCGAGCTCCAGAATGCACTTTATACGCCCACCGCCGCCACTGCAGCATCAACAGCAGCAGCAGGGACTGGGGCAAGAGGAGGGCGGGGCGGAGCGGAGACGGCCTGCTGCTGGTCGGCTCATAGGGGGCGCGCGTGCGGGCGGAAGAGGGAAGGGGGCAGAGCCGTGGGCGCGCAGAGCACGGCACTGGAGCCCCGCGTCGGAGGAAGGCGGGGAGGGAAGGGGAGGGGAGCAGCAGGGTGAAGAGGGGCGGCGGGGGAGGGGGAAGGCGGCACAGGAATAGCTTGCGCGCCAGATGCCGCCGCTTGCGCGCTTCGCGCACCATGCTCCCGAGCCGCCGCCTCCACCACCGACGCCAAAGCCGGCGCTGCAAAACCCGTCTTCACCCCCCTGCTCCGTACGAGCGACGTCTGGGTGACGTGGTCGCCAGGAAAACCCGCTTGGGTGAGGCGGCGGAGCGGTTTCATGATGTTCCGGTACTTGTGTGAGCAATTTGCTCCAAAAACTCCAATCGGAGTGCACGCCACCCATACGTTTGTATCAACAGAAAGCGCTAGGTGAAAAGGAATCCCCTTGTACACGATGGAATTAGGTAGAAGGGTTGCAATCGCGGCCAATGTCATGTGAAGGCTCTCAGCTGTCCGGGTGACGCCGCGTCGAGGGGGTTGACGAATTGGCATCAATGCCGTCGACGCGGCGTCACCCGCACAGCTGAGAGCCTTCACAGGCCGAAGGGTCACTCGTAATTTTAGTTCATAGTTCACTCTGCTGCTGGTATATGCGTGTACGACTGCCCAAAGTTTAAGTGGTGTAGATTGCGTGGTATGTGTAGTTGGTATACGTCGCATGTGTGTATCCGATATAAGCGGTATAAATTGCATGTGTTTTGATTATGTCGTTTAGAACGTGTGTATTACGTATATGCAGCGTACTTGAGTAGAGAGAGAGAGAGAGAGAGAGAGAGAGAGAGAGAGAGAGAGAGAGAGAGAGAGAGAGAGAGAAAGAAAGAAAGAAAGAAAGAAAGAGGGGGGGTTCTGTCCTATTGGAGACCCCGACCAAGTGCCATTGTCGATGAAAAAATAAATCTAATTCAATACACTCTACTATTTAACTTCGAAACCTTGACAGCGTAATTAAGGCTTTATTTTCCAAATTCCAACGTTCTGCTGCATTTTATTTGGAAGTATAAAGCACGAAGCATATAAAGACGTGTCGAATCTCAACTCTCTACGGATTGGTTCAAGTATGTGGCCAGATATGTTGCGTGGATCAATCGAAGCGCTGAAAATAGCTTACTTCACCACATCCAAGTCGCTGAAAGTTTATTTCGTTGCAGGCTTATTGATAACACACTTCCTTCACAAGTCATTCCTTTCTTGGCTCTGCAAGTACACTGGGTATCACTTCCAGTTTCTTAAGTATATTGGTTCATTGTTGACGTTTTGATGGCTCTCCAAATATTTGAATAAAAGGCGCTGTAATATACACATTTTTATTTATTGCATTTGCAGTTTTCCATGGCTTAGACAACATCAGACCTGCCGAGTGGATGTTTGAAATTCGACGATGGTTGACAATCTACTTAAGAATTAATTGCACTTGGAACAACCAAATCTCAAGAACACGTTGTTAGTGATTCCGGGCACGGCAGCTGATAAGGTCATTAGTACCGTATATGCAATGCATTTTTCCCCTCGGGAGATGGCGGAGGTCTTCCCCCGTTGAATTGACTGGAATTGAATTAATGCCTTATTTTACGTGGCGAGACTCGGGTCATCAGGCCCGCTCTTCCGTACGCTCCTTTCACCAACTAGCAGAGAAGAAGGGTATTTCTGGCGAGAAACTGGCGATTGAAATTTAGGCGTCAGGCGTCATTTAGGCTTAGAGGATCTTTTACATGCAGTAAATCTACGAACATGGGAAAACAACCCCCCTTTACTTCACTCCGAAGGATTTTTTTCGCCCTTTAAAATCCACGGCTTTCGATCGGGTTTTTGAACCCGCCAACTTGGGTACAACAGTCCAGTACGCTAACCGTTACACCATCGCCGTCCCCCGTTGGATGGCGAGACCCGGCGCCGACCTAACGTTGGCTAGCAGTTTCCCCAACCACATATATCCCACAGCGCCCCAGCCAGGACAAGCTCTAAGCTCCCGACCGGCCTCCCTGCATGTGTAGTAGTGTAGTGCATGTACGTATAAGTGTATGTAAATAAGGAGTGAGGTTAATTCAAGGAAGAGAAAGAAAAGATCGCACGCGGTCCGTGACCCGTTTGTTAGGGTACAACTCCGGCATTCGCTCAGGGTTGGTCGGAGAAACCACGGAAAACATCGATCAGAGCCGTCCGCTAGCATTGTCCTCTAGACAGCGCCTGAATTCGATCTAGTTAGTGACGAAAATCCTCTTGCCACCGTCGAAAGAGGAACCCTAGGACCTCCCAGTCAGAGGCACCTGCAGTGACGTTATTGCCCTGAGATACCTCTCCAGGTACAGAACTCGAAAAAAATATAAAAGTGTACAGCTTTAATCGCCACAAGCCACGCAGGGAAAAGCTGTCATCTGGAACTTGGAGCGCGACCACGTGGGGCAGAGGCAAGAAGAATGAACAAATGCTTGGCCATTATGCATATTTGATAAAAAAAAGTGTCAGAACGTAATTTCAGAACATTTTTTCCACAAATTACTACCAAGTATCAATTCCACAATTGTGTACTTACTATTAGCAAAGACAGATGAATGTAACAAATTACAACCATCAATATACGTTTTTCTATCGCAAATACTTCTAAAAAATAAGAGTTGACCAACTGGCGGCCCGTGGTGTCATTTATTGTGGCCCCCGAAAGGTTATTAGACAAAAGTGGAAGCCCCTTGCATCCATGTTGAGAGAGAACATTACCCGTCTAGTGCACGCGCCTTGTCGGAGTCAACACTGCATTAATGTGAAATTGGTTAAGTTTAGATTTAAGCATTTTTCTGGTAAATTTAGAAAAGCAAAATCATCCCAATGTGCTTTACAGCGTTATGCATGGTACTGCCCCCCTCCCCCGTTTCAGAGCATCCGGGCCAACCGTCGAAGTCAACAATACGGGGAAGCGGGTGAGGATTAACCGAGTCATGAAAATATGGCCCGCAACCACATTGAATATTCTAGTTGTGGCTTTTGAGTCGTTGAAAGTTGGACACCCCTGTACTAAATTTAGGTGCAATATATACTTGTTAAGTTATAAAATGTAACGTGATGCGAGCGAAAATGAACAATCGACTATTATAGTGCATTCTATCTCAAAAATCACACAAAAATCATACTTGTCGTAAGGCAATCTCTGGTTCAAGGAATAAAATACGATTGTGCTCGCGAGTGACAAATTGTACACCCGGAAAGGAGCACAGGGAGGCAACTCTCACGAGGCAATAAAATATTTTAACTCTGGAACGCCACACATTATTTAGTAAATCACTATTTAGAACAATGACAATACAGTATTTTTCATATTATTAATACTACTAACCATTTTATCGCCCACAAATCTTTTATAAACGAACCCAGAATGTTTTAAATAAATATCTTAATTTAGCAAACAAGCCGATACGGTTCTATATTTTATACAATATTCAATATTTTAGCTAGAACGATGCCAAGTATTGGTAATTTATTTTAATTTTAATAACCATTAATGTTTTATGAATCATATTTTAAACGTTCCTGCAAATTTAAATCCAAAATATTTCTTGAAGTACAAGTGATAATACATGAAAGATACATAAAAATATAATTTAAAAGCTTTATTTTCAAAATATCTGTAGATTAAAACATATGCACTGACGATATTTTATAAATCAGTCATTCCCATAAATAAATAAATAATTTATAATTAATTATATTAATTAATAATTATATATTTAATCCGACTCACAATTTCTTAAAAACCTGTCTCTTAAATGTTTGCAGGCGACCGGGGCGGCGCCGGGCCGGTGTGTGCCGCAGGGGCGCGGAGAGCGTGTGTGTGAGTGGGAGGGGGGATGGGGTTGGGGGTCGCACGCGCGGGGGGCGCGCGGGGCGGCGTGCGCTTTGTAAAGGAGAAGCGGCGCTAATTGCGCGAGCGATGACGGGAAGGGGGGAGGGGGCGCAGCGGTTTGCGTACGCCACAACACGCCGCGCGCGCGTCGTTTTTTGTCGCTTCTGCGCCGGCCGCGCCGGCGCGGCCACGCCGCGGGTCGCCGCAATCATCGTGCCCATGGGGCGGCGCGGCGGAAGCGCCCCGCTATAGACGCAGCTATAGAGCGATTTTTTATAAGAATGAGCCATAGTGACAGTCCGATGAACATCACGTGTAATTCAGAGAAGTTCCGCCGCGGCAGCTGTTCCGCCACTCTTCATCGCAAAGTGTTTGTTTATAGGTCCCGTGAAGACATGCAGAAGTCTGAGAGTTTCGCTGATGTATATGCACGTACGTGAGTCCGTGAAATATTGAAATTTAATTACTCACGTGGCTCTCATGGCGCACTATATTTTTGCCAGACGAGGACATCACAAAAGGAAGCGACGAAACCATTTACAAGTTAGCCAACTGCAAACGAACGAATGAAGAAAGAGTCTAATAGGCTCAAGGACATAACGACAACAGAACTTTCACTTGTGTTGCCAGCACTAGCTGTCCAAACATCCCAATCTTATAAATATCGCTCTACATCGAAACCTCCGAAAAAAAGCGGACCCCCCACTGCAGGGTTTTTGAAAATGGACGACTGGAGGAGAATCCTAGCGGCCAGCTGCTGTGATCGGTAGTTTTACGTAGTTTCTCCGGTCAACACCAGGCGAATGCTGAAGCAGTACCGTATGAAATGGGTCACGGGGCCGCGACCGATCTTTTCTTCCTCTTCCTTGTCTTATCCTTACCTCTTACAAACACGCTTACATCCACTACTCTACTACGCATGTCGGGAGACCAATCGCGGGTTTAGTTTGTTCGGATGGGGGGCGGTGTCCCACTCGCGTCCATCGGCGGATCTCGCCGAAGAGCAGGGAAAGACCACCGATACCTTCCGAAGAAAAACCATGCACTACACTTATGGGACGAATGGCCTTAACAGTTGATGCGCCCAAAATCACTATCAATCAATCAATCATTTGAAAATGGATTACCACAAGGCGCTAATACAGGGTTACCACTTGTTTCCTGAAACGAATTTCCCTAACTTCTCCCGGTTTTAGATTAGATTTTGATTAATTGTTACTTCTGCAATTGCGCTAACTTGGCAAAACATTAACTTCACATTTATTTTCCAGCGCATTTTATTTTATTTTGTGTATGTGTGTGTGTGTGATAAAATTCGTAATTTCACAATTCTTGAAGAATATATTAAAGCTACCCTGATAGTAATTGCTCAGCGCTCTGTTTTCCCATGAAACAAATTACACAAATTAACAATATTGTCTCATCTAATACAAAAATAAGAACAGCAATGATGTTTTCACATTTTTCAAAGGAATAATTTCTTGTTTTATAACGATCTTAAAAATTTCCCATACTTTAACGATTCTCCTATAAATTCCATGATTTTCCCAGGTTCTCAATGTTTTCCGAAAGTGGTGAGTCCTCAAATATTTAATTCCACCTGGATCCGAGACGGGGACCTTCCGTTATCCAAGCAGATATTCTAACCACTAAGTGAGCTATGGAATCAAACGAATTCGTGACATTCAAACGATCTTTTGGCGATCAGTTTATACGTATATGCAATACAACTGGCACAAAGGGTGAAGATGACCGCAACGCAATGGCACATACTCTGCACGCTAACAACTAAATCAGACGTGGTTTGACTTAGGAAACCAGTGTAACCAAACTGTTTAATCGAAGCTAATAAACAATATATTATAACTGAAAACTGATATTTTTAATGCATGAATCCCTACTATAACATCGTATGCGATATGAAATCACATTGAAGCCTTCTGTCATTTTCATTGTTTTAAATAAACTTCTCATAATTCTAACTCAGGAATATCAATAACATGTGAATATGTACAAATCGAATAACACAATAATGTTAAGAGGTTATTTTTAGCGTAAATCTATGTCCTCCTCCGAACTTACAAAGAACTCATTTTATAAACATTCTACACAAATTACCACATTTAAAAATTCTCAAAAACTCAACTTTTAAGAATGCATTAAATCTGAAAACAATATAACAACTCCAGTAACGTCTCACCCCGGCCCAAAAATATAACGTGAGAAAGATTTGTGATGTCCAAGTTTTACGCATATAAGATTGCAGATGATTTTGAAATGGCAATAAAACATTTTCTACTTTCATAGAATTGCTTTACCAAAACCCACACACAATCAAAAGTATTCTACTTAATTTTTTAACCCTCTCCTTTTCCATCGCTCTCCCAAAACGCCCTTACATAAAAAATACAACAAAGGAAAAAAAAGAAATAAAATGTCTCGCTACAACACAGAGCGTCTTTCGCCTTAACGCCATCGACCTATCGCTTCTGACAAAGCCAAGTTCTCATTGTGCTCTCCCTCGTCATGGCGACCGCCATCGTCGCCGCAGAGGCGCCGGGCGGGCGGGCGGCGTGAAATCGGATCCGCGCCTGCCGCACACAGCGCTCTCCACCGCCCCCGCGCCCGCACCCGCTCCTCCCGCCCCACTGTGGATATCCCTCCGCCGCGGCGTACAGCCCCCTCTGGCTGGCAAGCCGATCCAGCGCCCTCTGGAATACTGCGCTGTCAGAAAGGGCTTTAAATGAATCGGTGAAATCCAGAACGGTATAAGTGACATTTTATAAATTCTGATAAATCTGTTTATTTCACTCAATATCGCAGTAAAGTTGTAACGCTTTGTTTCATCATTTAAACCAAGCAATTTCAAGTGTTCATTAAAACCACGAAAATACATTAACACTGAAATATAGTCTAAAGTAAAAACGTTTTTCTCAGAACTTAAAAAATGTCACTTACACCTGATTTCACCTATTCAAATGTAGTGTAGATTAGTATAATAATATATATGAAAATAATGCACCCGTACATTAAAAATAGATTGTTATATTTATACATCAAATTTTATTTATAAATAAAAACCAGTGTAGATTAAAAATAGTGGTTCTCCCCTTTCCCTGCCCCTTTTCCTCATCATTCATACCATTTATTCACAATCAGCAGTCCTTCGAGATCATTCATTCCTTCCTTCCAGATATGTCCATAAAGCTTTGACTATTATATCCTAAAGTTGGTGTGTACATAAAATTTAATGTGCGGTCATGATCATTAGTTTAATACACATTTCATTGAAGTAATGCAGACGATTCTGACAGTGAACCCTCTGTTTCTCCAGAGGGTGCTGGCAGAGTGCACGCTCGTTAACAGAACTCCGGATTGTAATGTGTACGAAAAATTTGAATACCACGGCCTGCCGAAGCAGAAATGCTACTACCATAACCTCACAAAATGGTTTTCCAAAAAGTAACACGAAAACTGCTCAAGAACAAAAAATTAATTACTTTCACATAACTGCAACAAACTGAATATATAACCAAAAGCTATTTTCACGATTACTGCAACAAAATAGTATGTATTCAGTATAACAGTCCTTTGCATATTTCGAATATCAAAATGTTGCCGTTCAATAAGGAAACATGTGAATTGCAAATATTTAATGGCAAATGCCTCTCCCTTGGAGCACTGCTGTCGCATGACATCAGCGGTGTCGTATGCGCTGACGCATTCAAAATGAAAATTCAGTCTGTATGCGCAAAATAAGAATAGGCGAAGAAACACAATAAAAAATTCGCATTTTTTCAGTCAATATCTCAAATGTTTCGTTGTAGTCGGATTTTTCCGATTTTCTTGTGTATCTAACGACGCCGTAGTTCTTTCAAATGGATACAAAATATGACGGTACAGGCTGTTTCAATATCAAAGAAATCACAATGTATCTGGAGCATACGAGTATTCGTACATACGTACAAGAATGACCAGGAAGAACTATAACTATAAAAAAGAACTGAATTTAAGACGCCAGAGAAAACATTCATTTGCAAATTTTATTGAAATTTAAAGTTTTGATGCATTTCACCCTGATAAGTGTGTTCTTTACAAATCTCCACAATCCCTTGCCTGATTTGGATACACGCACACTGTATATCTTGACGTATTCCCTCAAGTAACAACGTTTTTGTTTTTGACAGATCTGATCTTATTGATGAATTTTGGGACAAATGTAACACTTCTACTGGATATTATAAAGCATAATTTGTATGTGCGAAATATTCAGATATGCAAGCATTTAATGTTTAAGCTTTTAATGTAATCAAATCCTGTCATCGGTGTTTGGCCACTGAGACAACTCGACAAACCGAGATGACAAATTGGATTGCAAAGCGCAAGCCGTCAGAAATGTCTGGATTACTTTAATGAAATGTAAATTAAACTAATTATCATGAACGCACATTCAATTTAATATTCAATTTAATATTCGGATGCAATAGACAAACATTTTTGATCATATCTGGAAGGAAGAAAGGAACGAAGGAATGAACTTGATGTTCTGGTGATTTTGAATATATGATATGAATAATGTAAAACAGGAGAAACGGGAGAATCTCTACATGAAATCTACATTGGTTTTAATTTAAGCATCAAATTTAATGTAGAAATATATGAAGCACTTTTTAATGTACACATTACATTTAACTTTCATGTGCACATTACATTTAACTTTCATGTACAATGCATTAATCTGCATTAGATTCAATGCCATTTCCGACAGTGCAGCATGTGCCACGCAAGTGATTTCTTGAAAGGCTCAAGACGCGAGAGGCGTTTGCGCACACGAAGAGCAAATTACGAATGCGCTATCGCGCTGAGTACCTAACCCGCAATCTCCCCACGTAACAGCGGATGTTACGTTTGCTGGCCGGATGAGAAGGCGCGTGTCACACCTGCTGCAAAGAGTAATCAAATTATCACTTCTCCCCCCCCCCGCACTTCATTCCATAAAGAAAGCTAGCTGCTTTTAGCGGCGGAAAGGAAGCGAGGCGAGGCGAGCCAGGAGACAGACTAGTTCGTTGATTACCGATTGATTGTTTCTGGGCACATCAACTTTGGTGATCATAAATCCGGTTAGTTTAGTGAATGCTGTTTTAATTCCGGAAGTTGGTGTTTCTCCACGGAGTGAGATCGGGCGCTGACTGGTTGGTTGGTTGGTTGGTTGGTTGGTTGGTTGGTTGTTAGTGATTTCGGGCGCGTCAACTACGGAGGTCATTAGTGCCGTAAGAGCAGTGCATGCTTTTTCTCGGGGGTGGAGGTGATCTTCTCCCGCTGGATGGCGAGATCCGCCGCAGACCTATCATTTCCAACCAGGTATCTTTCACCAGCAGGGCCCCGCCCCATATGGGACCAGCTCTAAGCTCTTAACTAGTATCCCGGCATGCGGGGTAGTGTAGTGCATGTTAGTGTGAGTGTGTGTAAGGGGGTGAGGATAGGAAAAGGAAGAGGAAGAAAAGATCGCGCCCGGTCTGTGGCTCGTTTTTTAGGGTCCTGCTCTGCCATTCGCCCGATGTTGATCGGAGAGCCCACGGAAAACTACAGATCAGAGCAGCCGGCCGCTAGAATTCTCCTCCAGACAGCGACTGAATTCGGCCTAGCAATCTAGCTAGTTGTCAAAATAAAATAATTAAATACGTTGTCATTGCCAAATATATTATTTAATACATTAAATTGCATGCTATTGCATTAAATAATATATTTGGCAATGACAACGTATTTAATTATTTTATGAAAAATGCCAAAGATATCACACCACAACACTATATAGTTGTCAAAACCCTACCACCGTCCGGACTTGAACCTAGGACCTCCCAATTGAGGCACTGCAGTGACATCAGTTGATTCACAGAGCCACCTCTTCCGGTTACGGCGCCGACCTACACATCACCTTTTTGAGGGATTTCCATCTTTTCACACACCTTCCCCAGCGTGGCGCCGCCCCAGATGTGACTTCACCTCCAACATTGACCTAAACACTGCGCAGCAGTGTGGTACAATTAAATGTGTCTTTATAATGGAATAGGGAAACACAAGGAAAGTCAAAGAAAGATCGCGGGCAGTCCATGGCACGATTATGTTACTTTTCCATCATTGGCCCGGTATTGATTAAAAAAACTAACGAAAAACCACCAATCAGAACAGCCGGTTGTTAGAATTTCACCTAGCTATGTATAGTAAGATAAACTGGGGGACAGAAAGACTGAAGAGGCTCATGGTACGTTCAAGGCATTAACCAAGTGACTCACTTTTTCCGAGCACCCAAAGGCGATTGGTAGTCGCCGGACACCGCATGTGAGGTGTATACGGTAGAGATGCAGCATCGATGTCGATGTTTTCAAAACGTAGATTTTTATTATAAAATCATTGATGGATTCAACATAGAAATTTTTAAGCGGATGTGGTTTTTTTCAACATCGATGTTTTTATGTAACTGATATTTTATTTTTGAGTGGAGAAAGTACCATCATAATAATATCGCAATGGTTTTTTGATATTCATAAATTGAACGTTCTTTAGAACAATGTGATCACGAGTTTTCATGTTTGATAAATGAAGACTTAATATTTTTTTAATTATTCAGTTCGATTATAAGTTTTGCTAAATGTAGTCATTTTTTTCACCATGGACTGTTAATTAAATTTCAAATAAAATGAGTAAATCCTTGAACTAAATTACCCCTACGTGAACATTAATAATCATTAATGCAGTTAAAAACATCAATGTTTAAGGACATCAATTTTTAAAACCATCAATGTTTAAAAGCTTCGACCGTTTTCCAGTGATGTTCTGTTTTTTTTCATTTTGAACATCGATGTTTATAAACATGAATGTCTTGGTGATGTTTTATTAACATCGATGTTTCAATTTCGAGCATCGATGTCTTGTTGTGGACGTCGCATTCCCACTCCACGAGAGCGCGCGATCGACCAGCCAGCGCAGCGGAGGGGAATGCCTAGCAGCCGGCGATGCTCCATTGCTTCCAGGGAGCCGCCCGGGCAGGGCCGGGCCGGGCGAATGGCAGGCCGGGTCCGCAATGCGGCGTCGGCAGCGAAGGCGGCGACAAATCTCCAATCTGCCTCTGCACGCACGCACGCACGCACGCAGGCGTCGCCCGAATTGGCGCTCCGAGAGCCTCAACGCCGAGGGCGGGCTCGCGGCCCCTCTTTAAATAATGGAGAGATCCCTTCCTGAGGATTTCGTGGCCGAAACTTTCTTTTTATAGATTTACATATCGTCGGCCGAGTATCTAAAAGAATCAAACAATTGGTATCACGTTGTTAAAAAAAACCATCTCGAATCTCAACTGAGTAGGCAGCCAGAAGGGCGACAATGACCTTGAACCGTGTTCCACAGAAGAACTAAACAACTATACCTTTATTGCTAAGCAATAACTTTATCGCTAAATTTGGAATTTCTTTTTCGTTCTTATAAAATCTTAATTCTTATCTTATAAATTTTAATTCTTAAAAAATCAATGTTGTCAGGATATTTTCACCATAAGATGGCGTTATGTACTAGCTGAACCCATGAACAAATTTCGCACACTTTTTAAACGCGACAGGACACTAAATGCTGGATTTTCTTTATCACAATCCCAGTCTTGGAGGAATATTAAGTATTTTGGGCACATCCCCGTAAGTTCGCCCTGGGAAAATAATTTTATGGTCATGTTGACTTTCTCCGCTCACGCATATCCAAGTTACCGGCACAGTCGCGCGACCTTCGTCCTGGAATACTGCAAAATTAAAACTGTGTATAATGTCCAATGGGCTTTCATCGTCACGAGTAACTTTCTTCTCAAGCGCTTCCAACAAATAAAAAATTAGTGACGATCTTACAATGCAACCTTATACGGAAATCTTTTTATTTCCTACATTCACAATATTTTGGCATGGATGTGGAAATTCGTAATCCCAAGAACGCAATGCTCAATGAAAGCATGCAGGGCGCAACTAAAAATCAGCAATAAAACTATGCGCAATTGTTCGTACAACCAAATATAAGCGGTGCTCCTCTCAATTTAAGGCTGCGAATAGACTGAATACTCGTAGAAAAATGGAACGGGCAGGCAGTGTAGACAAATTAAACAACATACATGCAAATAAATTATTTTTGGTTTCCGACAAGTGGACCCATATGATTTGATCACGAATATTTAGCCATGTTTAGGAAGTAGTTTGTAAACACATACGGAAACACGCTTCGACTACACAGTTATTAAACTGAAAAAACTTATTTGCATATCTCCACATCGGAATTTACAGCATTCGTTCATTGTACGTTAAATATATGCTACTTTCGCCTTTTCTCCGCTCGCCCTTTCTCTCTTCGACATATGTCACGGTTTCGCTTTCGTTCCTTCCATCTGTCTTCTTCCATGTGCGAATTGCTGGGCAAAGGAATCCAGTTATGAACTATTTAAAGAAAAAAATACAACGTGTATTCCCCTCCCTCCCCTATAAGCGAGTCATTCGGAATTAAAACATTCATTCACAGCCTGTAAAATATTAGAAACTTAGGCATTACCTCTGCCCCGTTCTGTCTTCAAATCAAGTTGAAGTAAATGATGGGTAAAGCGGCAAAAAATGAATCAATTCCTCTATGCTACATAAGTAGTATGAGGTAAAGTAAAATTTGGATTTATAAAGCATATTTTACTTGCCAATCCTTAAGCAATACAAAACGTAGCGATAGAGCATTTTGAGGTTGTTTAAAATCATCCAAGATAAGTGTAAGCAGGGAGACTACTTCACAGTGCTGACTTAAACATAAATTCTCGATAAATGTATTTATATACACTGTCTATTTAAAAAAAAAAATAAACATGATGGATCCCAAGTTGATTAAAGACAGGTGCTAAGTAAAAACAGGTTTATTGGATATTTGACTTACAAACTATGTGCATACAGTGTTTTATGTGAAATCCAGTAAACTGATTTTACTAACTGACTTTAATCAACTTGGAATCTATTTCATTTATTTATTTAAATTTATTTATATATTTGACTTTAAAAAGTATGTACACACAGTGTTTTATGTGAAATCCAGTAAACTGATTTTACTAACTAACTTTAATCAACTTGGGATCTATCATATTTAATTATAAACCCTCGATCATCCCAGAAGCACGATTTCGGCACTCGACCCGCAATTTCCTCTCCAACGCTTCACATGTCAGCGGCTGACCGTTCTCCCCCGTCGGTCCCCTCTTTCACGCGAGAGCAGCGGTGAAAACGAAGGCCCAAGGCTCTTGCGCTGCCGCCGCCGCCGCCGCCGCCGCCACGGCCACGGCAGGAAAAAGCAGCGATGCTGCGCACGGATACCCGCCCGCCCGCCCGTCCGCCAGATAAGATAAGATGCGCCCGCCAGCGAGAGCGCGCGCCCTGCCGCCGCACCGCTTTCCACGTTCGCGAAACACGGCCCCGTCCGTCCGCGCCGGACGCCACGGCCCCCTCGACGGCGTACGCCGCGCCGCGCCGCACCGGCCGGAAACGCACGCAGTAGCTCGCACATTCGTAGCTCTGCCTCTCTGGGCAGCGGAACGCCGGCGTATGTAAATTGCGGACTAGAAGGAAATGAAGATTTTAACCCACGTAGTAAATTAGGGGCCGGCCCAGAGAAGGACATACGTAAATTGGCGGCCGAATACCATCACCTACCAGTTGACACTTCAGTTTCGAAGAACATTTTCATGCCAGCCATTATTTTTAAAACATAACTCTTTACAATTTTCCAATCTTAGATCTGGCATATTTCTTTCGAAATATGGTTTGGTTAAAATTGGTTTTATTCAGTTGGATTAATTCTGCTTTTTTTACTTTTTATATTCTTTCTTTTTGTTAGCAAATATTGTAGAACGCAGAACATTAAATTTGGGTACTCTTCTAGTGCCTCATTGGTTTGGTTTTGAAATAGAAACGAGTCTAGAATGTTTTCAATAAGGCACAAGAAAAAACTGTGGGCGGCGACGGCCCCCCTTAAGGCGCTTACCTACTCCATCAGCCTTTTCTCTATCCGTGTTGGTTTGGTTCCTAATTTACATACAGAATGATAAATTAAGATTCGCGAGAAAAGACGTGGGTGGTTCCCAATTTATAGTGGAAACCGGAACGCACTACGGCAGGGTCATTGCCAACAAAACGTCGATATTTCTAAACATCGATGTTGAAAATTAAAACATCGATGTTCAAGATTAAAACATCGATGAGAATAAAACATCGCCTCAAAACCATCGATGTTTTAAAAACTGCATTGGTGACAATTCATGTTCACGTGGGAGTAGTAGTTAAAAGGTTTAATAGAAATGTAATTAAAAAATGCAGTGATAAAATGACCAGGACATTTAACATAAACAAATGTCTGATTGGATAATAAAAAGCTTTCAAAGACTTAAAAGATTTCATTTATCAAAAACGAAAACTCGATTTTGATGATTCTTCCTCTTTAGCACATTGGTCTGAAGAATGTTCAATTCATTAATATCAGAAAATAATAGGTTTTTATTATAATGGAACCTTTTCCATTAAAAAATAAAATATGAACAATTTTAAAAAAAATTGGCACAAAACATCAACATAGGCTTCAAGCACTTTGTGTTAAAACCACAGATTATTTTATAAAATCATCGCCCTCGAAGTCGGATCCCTAGAACGCACGTAGTTACGAGGCGTAAGGTGGCGCTCGTCACAGAGGATCAGATTTTGCCAGGAATTCCGGTCAGCCGACGTCAGACGTTGTTCAAAAAAAAAAGTGATGATAGACGGAGGTCATAGTGAACCCGAATGACCTCTTCCGACGGTGTCTGAAGACATCGGACATCGGACGAAGATCTGCTTCGTTTGGTTTCGTCCCTCCGACGTCGGACGTCAAGAAACTTGAGTCAAAATCGGCTCGACCGTGACCTCCTGCCTTACATTCAAATCGCACGCTTTCTTTCGACGAGCGATTCCGGATTTGTAGCGTACACGCGCATGCGCAGCGGCTCGCCTGGGGTTCCACCGTGCCCCAGATGCCTTCGCTCAAACTCCGGAACTGCTCGTCAACAGGAAGCATGAAAGGAAGGCCTTGGGTTCAACACTGATCGTTCTATGTGCGAGTTCACGCATAGGCAGATACTCGAAATTGATATCATATTTTATTCACGTAATAATGATTAAGCGACAAACACTACTTTTTTAAACGTGTTATTCTGGCGCATTGAATTGTTGCAACTCAAAATTCAATACCCCACCCCTTAAAGCGTTTAAAAAATTTTCACATTTTTGCGTCACTGGTGAAATTCGATCTCGGCACCCTCCATGCCCAGTCAATTCGCATACAGGATCACGCCAAACTAAAGTTTTTTAAACAATCTATGCAACCTCCGTTCATGCGAAAGAGGTCTATGGTTTCATTAGATACTCCAGAACACGGAAAAATCCAAAAACAAGTAGTTTCGATTTTGACTAAACAACGATTGTTTGATTGTGGCCCTACTCATGCGTAATGAACACAAGATTACTTGGTACTAAGAAGGAAAAATAAGTTCAAATTACATGTGCCAAAGAGGATAAATTAGCATATATTGTATTAGTTCAATTTGATTAAGCTAAAATTAAATTGATTTTAGTTCTTCATTAAGAATAGCCCTCTACTTACGCTGCAATTACTCAATGTACACCAAAATAAAAAAAATTAACTCTAGCCTCCCCCGGTTACTATGGAGAGGAGAATTTAAGGTATAAATTTAATACTAAAAGAGCTCTCTTATCTAGAGATTTATTTTAGTACGAAGTTCCATACATGACTATACATAAGGTATGTTCCATACCTGCAAATATGGAGCTCTCTACATTTAAAACTTGGAGAATATGGTGTTCCCTATCTGAGAATAAATGGGGCTCATGAAAGGGATATAGTGAATGAAGACCACTTGTTGTTCGTGATTTTGAGTACGGATTACCATACAGAATATGTACGACCTACGGATTTATTTATTACCGTCCAACTTTATTAATTATCGAACTCTATTTATTACCGTCAATTTTTCCTCTTAAAATTGTATTTTCTACATGTTAATTTCTCTCTCAATAAGCTTAACCTATTACAAACACACTGACAGGATTACAATTACAAAGGACCGTCTGCCAGACAGTAGGCCACTTTGGAAGAATTGTTTTATTTTCCTGATAACGATTGATAACCCAGAGGTACAAATGTAACATGTTCGAAGAACACTAGAACGAACTGTTTCTGATTATAGTCAAGATACGCCAAGGCGATTGTCGAAGGTTTACTGGTCTTCAAGTGTTTCGCCATACACAAATAAATTACTGTTCCAGACAATGAGGAAAAGTAGCGGTGATTCATGTCAGATTGCTTAGTTCACGTTTACCAATTCCTAGCTGTGAAATGGATTCCATCAAGAGGTTTCATACACCAATTCATATTTACACAAACAACAAAGTTATATGAACGAAAAGTGGTTCAGAGGGATGCGTGGGATGAGTTCATTATTCAAGATAAGATTATTCTTGAAAGGAATTTTGTAACAACTTCTATTCAGAAATTACAACCACTGATCGCGAACTAAAAACAAACTCTATGGAAATGTTTATATGAGTATTTCTGCTTAAGATTTAGATTAAGAGAAGGAAGAAGGAAGGCGGTTTGGCGGGGAATAATATAAAGATAATTGATATCACATAATATCAATCTAGAACAATGCGGTTTCATATTTTCTAATAGTCATAAAACGAGAATTACCGAGAAAGAACCACCATTCCTACAACTTCCCTTTGAATAATTTTACGTGGTCTGTCACATATTTTTTTTTATTCACAGCACATTTCAAATGAAAGGTTGTGAAATAAAATGTGAATGCGCGAGGCAATTTTTCTTTTTAACTGGCAGAAAACGATGACTAATTGAGTCAACTCTTGAGATATCCGAGAGATAAGTATTGCATTATGTAAGTATATATTTTTTCATTCCGGGTTCATTGGGACAAAACATCTTTGAGTTTTCTTTCTTAGATGAAAATTTTGAGACACATTTCCAGTCTACTTTACCAAAATGGCTTCACGGCGAGACGCTTATTTTTGAAGAGTATGCATATTTTTCAACCATTTCCTTCCAATTTCGGCACAAAGTAGGCATTCACCATCTCTCCACTAGTGTAAAAATATTTCTTGGACGATTGTTTATATATACGAATAACTTTAGAGTGAAGCTCAACTATGGACAAAACTTCAGGACATGCGAATCTTGATTTCATGTGAGGGGAAAAGAGATCCTATAAGCATGTACCCGAAAACACTTTTTTTTTCTTTCTTCAAAAAATTCAAAACGATGCCTTCCGTTCTTACGTCGAAGCATACTGTAGCACGAAAACAGTACTCGTGAGGAAGGTAATCCTCATCGATGCCAAACAGCACATTTGAAAGACAAGTCGCGCGCAGGAGAATTTGGGGTCATCAACTGGGAAAATAATGAGGTACATTAAGTGTATTAAGCGAATAAAGTGCACATACGTTCAAAACCATCATTTCTTTTCGTATTTCTCATCACGAGTCGTGTACTTCGAAGGCAGAATTTAGATTCGTCCTGTGTACAACTATCTCCAAGTGTAGAAAACATCGAAATGTGTTTTCCAACATTTTCAATTCTGTTGTTTTCAACAGTTTCAGTTCTGCGATCGAAAGCTTGCTGATCAGCGAGTCTCCTTCTTATGCCTCATTCTACTCCCAACCAACGCATCAAAACGCGTTGAATTTGCTCAACAGTTACGCCTGGAATTTCTAAATTGCTGCCGCTCAATGATGTTCATCATGTAATGACTTCTCTATTACATATTACGAAAGGCTACTAATAATAATATTAAGAAGGAAGTGTGCCAATATTCTAAATATTTAGAAAATTGATTATTAGAACTTAATGGACCCAACCATTACCACAATTAACAATTGCCCCGAAGCACAGAGACTAGTTCATGGAACATTAAAATTCTTATTTATGTTTTATCCATTGTTGTTTTATTGCGGACCAACACAAATACCTTTGCAAGCCGGATGTGGCCCGCGGGCCGCCTATTAACAAAAGCGGGCTGTAGATAGTCCAAACAATTAAATTGTTTTCGCTTAAAAGCCAACTCGGTTGAGACAATCCCATCCACCCTTAATCCAGTAAAATCATATTGTCTCATTCCCGCGACAGGCTGAGATAAGCCTGCTTCCATTCACAGAGATAGCGAGCCTTTAATTGATGCTCCGTTTCCTTAAGACGCAGCACCTAAACGCAGCCGTCGAACAAACTCCAATTGTTTGCTCGGGACGTAAAGATAAAAGCACCACAACTGTGACTTACATTTGATGAGCGCCACGACGTCAGTGTGTGTTGACTGAGTTACGTTAACTCCGTTGACCTGTGGACACGACAGGGCTGCGTTAGTAAATAAAATTTCACTCAGAACAAGTGTAAAAAGCAGCATAAATAAAAAAACAAAAACAAAAATTTCGTTATAAGTAAACGACAATGTGAACCAGAAAAGACGTAGTTTTTGTCCTTTTTTTATTGGGTGAATTGAAGAACTTTCTTTACATTACTATGACGCGCCGTCCGAAGTCCGATTTATAGAGAACAGACCACACAAGGGGACGAATATACATCATGAACTGACAAAAATACGTTACCGTACAAATTACAAATTAAATTTCTCTGAAAGAAGATACGGCAAGTAATAGTACGCGCACTTCAAGCAAACGAAGGCGAATATTTTCAGAGAAATCAAATCAACAAGATTTTTTTAGACGTACACGAAAACGAAACTGCTTGCTTGCTGCCACATACGAGAAATGAATGCCTGCGTATGTTTGCTATTTTCCACATACATCGGTTGCTTGTGTCACATAGCATACACAAAAAAGAAGCCATAATCGTTCGTGTGGAATGTCGCAAGGTTGAAATAAAATTGTTTAAACGCACAGTGAACATTTGGGTGTTTATTAGTTTTTTGTTGCTCTTTTGGATGGGGAGGTAATTGAGGAATATTTTCATATGAAATACTAATTTTTATTATTTGAACAGCCAATCTAAAGTTCATTCAGCACTGTCAAATATGTATACACGGTGCGTCCAAGGATGACCACCTTCCCCCGGATTTAAACTTTGAAACTCGAATATGCATTATCGACATCAAAACTTCGTTAATATTACTTATGTTTGGGTAATAAAGTAACAAATGTATCAACATTGCAAAACAATATTTAGATGTTGCTGTAAGTTTATTTTGTCTTTGTATTATCTTTGTATTTGCATTTTTGGACCATGAAATGAGAGTCACTACTAACAAATGAAGTTTGTATTTTATTGTCAGTTTATTTTGTACTTGTTTTGGTTATCGTTGTTTGTAAGTATTTGCTGTGATTAAATTTGAGTTTTCATCGAAATATTCAATGAAAACGCAAATTACTGCTAAGGGGACAGTCATAGAGGACCCCCGTTCGGCCGAAAAGTTCTGGCGCACACGATTGGATGATTCTGTCGAATGATAGTGGCCACACTGAAATCGATTGAGTCAGGCATTCGTCTTCAAGCCATTATCTGTGGGGCACATCTAATGCAAGCGAAAATGTTATAACTGTTCCCAGAGAGCTACACTCTGTGATCAAAAGTATCCAGACACGTCCAAAATGGAGTAACGGTGATCTCATGAGCTTTTCATGGAGGGGCTTGCACCCCTTGTTGTTTTGTGTGACACCATCACGGCACAGGCCTACGTTGATATTTTGAAAAATTCTTGCTTCCCATTGTTGAAGAGCAATTCGGAGATGGCGATTGGATCTTTACACTCGATCGAGCACCTGTTCACACTGCACGGCCTGTGGCGGAGTGGTTACACGACAACAACATGCCTGTAATGGAGTGGCCAGCGCAGAGTCCTGACTAGACTCCTATCGAACACATTTGGGATGTTTTGGAACGCCGAATTCGTGCCAGGACTCACCGACGTACATCGATACCTCTGATCAGTGCAGCACACCGTGAAGAATGGGCTGCCATTCCCAAAGAACCCTTCCAGCAGCTGATTGAAAGTATGCCTGCGAGAGTGGAAGCTGTCTTCAAGGCTATGGGTGGGCCAAAACCCTATTGAATTCCAGCAAACCGATGGAGGGCGCCACGAAGAGGTAAGTTATTTTCAACCAAAGTGATCGGATACTTTTGATCACATAGTGTATGTCCGGTATGTCACGAGAAACGGGTTTCTAGGAAACTGATTCCTTTCGCGTTAATGTGTTTGGATGCAAGCTTGTTAGATACTATCAGCCACCCATTTCATGAATTTTTCGTCTTAATTTCCTTCTGATGTTCTAGTTGTAGTACCTCGAATCGGAGGCCTTCCACTAACCTTCTGGTTTATAAACTATCGAATATAGTTTCTGCCGCCATGTTGACTGGCTCAGTTCGGCTGAATAAATCAAGTCAATCTGGAAGTTTGTCGATTTGGAAAATTCGACCGTGTTCGCAAGAACACGTAAATACGCAAATGTATTTCTCAGAAAATCCCAAAGGAAGAGTCTACCGCTCCCATTATACGCATTGAACAGAGAAACATATGATGTTGCTCCGGGTGTCGGCGCATTCTTACTTTGATGATTTTTCTTACCTTGATGATCTTGTCCCCGCTGTGCAGGCCCGCCTTCTCCGCCGCGCCACCTGCCGAACACACAACAACGCGTTAGAGAAGATCTTGCATTAAAAGGGAAGAAGGGGCCACATATAGGAGGAGTCATTTCGGGTGTAAAAAATATCACAGTGTTCTTAACAGTAAGATGAACTAATGTTTCTGTTGTCCTCTCGCAGAGGAACGCTCTGCAGAACAGATAGTCCACGAATCCTCTAATTTCATAATGTTCACACGCTCGAGCTAATGATGATTCCAAATAACACCAATGTCGACTATCGCCGATAAGAAAATCCACTTTATATACTACAGAAGAAACCGGCGACTTTCTTAATACAACATGGGACTGAGAAGTGAATACCGACGGTGCTCAATAAAATGGAAATGGAGTGCGACGCAGTTCAGTGTCTCTTAGAACCGATGTTTACGAACTCAAACGCGTTAATGATCAAAACTAATTAATGATCAAATAAGCTCGGTGGAACTTCTTCCTGTAAGTTTTTTTTCTTTAATATTTTCTTTCAAGTCATAGTACACAGTCGACGACATTCGAAAATAACTCAAAACGCTTTCACAGGTATTCGTGGCTTGGACGTCGAAACTGAAAAGAAAGTAATTATTAGTGATGTTAAGAGAAACATTTTTACATCTGATTTGTATTTTTTTTCATTTCATTAAAAATTAATAAAACATTTCTTTAATTTATGTATCACCGAAAGATGCAACCTAATTGAAATAAAATAAGAACATAACAACACTGGTCATTAATCGTTATCGATACTTTGCTGTCCGGGATGAGACGCAACACAGTCGGTCGAGTTGTCGTTTCGACCATCATGTTGTGGCCTTCTCCAGGTATATACCTCAGCTAACGTCATCTCAACCAACTATGACGCGGATTATCCGGGATAGCCAAATATCGTATGACTTCGGCCGCGGAAGCCTTCGAATCCAATAATCGTTATCACACTGAAGACATATTTCAATACATTCTCGTGAATCGCCTTTCCACTTTGTGTTTATCTCGATAGCAACAGCTACCATAAATAGATACTTGTGAGCGAGGAGTCACAGATACATTAGCATTCCTTTCACTTGACCTCATACGAAAATTATACATAACTTTACTTCATAAACATTAAAATCAAACATTTTGACGCACTTAAATATCTGCCGTTCGCTACCCAATGCGAAGTTATACTGATTTCAGAACAGCTACTGATCTATTACGGCAATTCGTATCTCTGTCAGATAAATTGAATAACTCGGCAAGATAAAAGCGATTTTCTGCCTTGAAATTTCCCGCCAACCTTATCGTTGTGGACTGCATTCCCGCAAGAGTGATATATCAGTATGAAATTTCACTTGATACCATTACTACTACACTTGGTTAAAAAGTCAAAGCTTTTCGTAAAATATTGTTTGATATTTCCTCAAAGCGTTGGAACATTGAGTGTTGGAAGCAAATAATGAAATACTAGTCTGAAGTCCTGACTTGTTCTCAACTGTTCAAAGTTTACATTGAATTAGACCTTACTAATTATATTGGAATCGCGGGTAACATGAAAATTGCCGGGACAAAATTCTCCCTTTAAATGAAGATTATAAAACAAAATGTATACTTCTTAAAAAAGTAAATTAAAATTATTTCGAAATGCTTACTATTCGAACCTTTCTAGTGATTAACAATTATATATAAATTCGATATAACTCTATTCACGGAGTTGACTGTTTCACATTTCACAATGTTTAAAAGATAGAATCCAATAATATGCGTTACTCAAAGGTGTTTAACAGAATTGTTACAATTTTCAATTAATAAAAGCAACAAGCATCCAAGTTGTGAAGCCACGGTTTTTCCAGTCGTATTAATGCAAATACTATGGTCCATTTCGGAATATAATGTCATGCACGTTTAGCACTAACAAAGTGATAACAACCCAAAAGATTCATTCCACACAAACCCAATTTTCTGTTTACTTTTATTAATTTTTCCTTCTTTAACAATAGTATCCATCAATGTGATCGTAATATTTATCTCAAAATTATTTTCTGGTGTGAAAATAAGATTCTATTCCTAAGCCTGATAATCTGAAGCCAAAGCTAAGTGCCAAAGCCAAAGCTAAGTCAACGGTCATTCATTGTGTAAGACTCCTTAGAAGAGTACTTAAAGTTTTTTCGGATAAAAACGAAAAATCTAAATAAGTCATTAATTGTATTTCATTCATTATTTATTCTCATTAATTTTACATTTGAAAATTTTTTTCAGACTATTTTTCTACTGTTTACAACTTAACTTTACTTGGTGTTCAGGTTCCTAATTTTATCAAGTAGGTATATAAACTTTTGAAATCCAAATATTGATCAATGTAACTTATCGCTGTATCTAATTAGCTACAAATTATGGCCCGACGAAATGAAAAAGGATCAAAATTTATTATTTTGATTATAATTCCATTATGTAACTTGAAATTGTGAATTGAATTAACGCAAAAAAGTATTTGCTTTAAATATACCGTGGAGTGACTTTTGATTACCTGGGACACGGTTATCCAATCGGGAGCTTCAGATTCCAAAATTTACGTTGAATCGGAGCTCCCGATTTAATAATCGAGTCCTTGCTGATCGTTGGCTATTCACCTTACATTTAAATCACAGTATAAAAGCATAGCAATATTCTTTTAACCAATGAAGATTTTTTTAAAATAATATCAAATGATTATTTTCATATTTTTTCCAGTTGGTTTACTAAATATTCCTAGCTTTTTCCAGGGATGTTATCTTCCCAGAGATTGAAGAGATTGTGACAGTAACAAATAAGCCACATCAACCACACCATGGCTTCAACTATTCGTAAATGTTAGTACCTACATATTTTGATTGAAGTGTGTCCCATCTTGTTACTACTTACGTCTTGTTGATTTTAATGAAGGTTTTCGAGCAGAAACAAGATGAAGTATTTACGAATAGCGAGAGGCTTAATGTAGGTGGTGTGTCGTATCTTAATTATGGCCCGAACCCTTCAATTCCAGATTTTCAAGCGACAACCCTCGTCTTCCAAGTAGTGATGCAATATCGATGTTATTAATAATCAATGTTCAAAAGAAAAACTTCGACGTTGACACATCGGCGAAAAACCATTGATGTTTAACTGTTTGTAAAGTAAAGCCCTAATATTAAATTACAGTTCAACACAATTCACTTTAAGAATGGGTGGGATTATTAATTTACAATTAAGAGTTAACTGAAACACAAGTAAATAAATAATAAAGGACCCGACTGGGCCAGAAAGACTGAGTGTCCTTTAACAATAGACATCAAAAACGTAAAAATTTCAAGCCCAAAACATCGATGTTATAAAACATTGGCTGTTTCGATGTTTAAAATCATACTCCTTCCAAGAGGTACGGCAAGCGACTCACCTCCCTTTACGGACTGCACGTAGACCGGGTTGTCGCCGGACACCTTCATGCCGTAGCCGTTCTCGTCCTTGTTGACGATGACTGTGACGACGTTTACGGGCGAGGGCGGGCCCGCGCCGAGGCCCGCACCGCCGCCGCCCTCCAGGCCGCCGCCAGACCCCCCGCCGCCGCCCGCCGGGCCGTCCGCCGCGCTGCCGCCCCCGCGGCCAGCACAGCGTACCGCATCCGCGGGGGGGGGATAAGTGGGGGCGGGCGAACGCCGACGGACGGCCCGTTGCCTGAGCGGGGGCCTTCGCAAACACAACACACACACAACCGCTCTTAGCGCACAGGAAGCTACATGGATTACTCTAAAGAAGGGACCGCTTTGACAGCTACTGCTTGGCCAACTGCGGGCAACAATAACTGCAAGTTTTAATCATGCAACTCCATTCTTCCTGCAATTGGCTCAATTGCAAATCGCTCAACCACTACCTCCTGCAAATGACAATTGGTCCGACATACTGTCATTTTAGTTTAACGATCCTGTCAAACTAGTCCCACTTAGAGTGACTTCTCTGAAACCAGTAGAACAATGGAGTGTCTTTTGCACCAAACGCGTAATAATCGATACCAACCGCACTTTCAGCCAGCTTTTGCACTGGCATATGGGGCACTATACGCGTAATAGCGATACGAACAACACTGTGGATTATCTGCGCAGTGCACTCTACCGCTACAATAGTCATAGTCGAAAACGACGATCTAATCCAGTTTTAAATTCGTGGTGGAATCTACTGTGTTTGGTATCATTGATAACAATTTCATGTGAATACATTAATGTGCAATTTGTTCCCATTTGGGCGCAGTAATATGTTGCTAAATCCTATATTTGCATGAGATTACATCATGTTGCAGGTAGCTTGTCTATCTCAATGCTAATTGAAGAGTATCTTAATGGAATTATAGCGTTAGTAGCACACGCCGCAACAGTTTCGGCACCCTGGTCATTTATCATCAAAACTTAGAACAAACGTTTGCGCTAAAAAGGTCTCTTTGACACCTTAACAACGATAAAGGCACGTGTTGGCCTCTACCGGTGCACCATATTTGTTTTACGATATGCTACGCATAACTCCCAATATTGAATTACCAGATGGAGCATCGCAAATAACTCGCGTGTTCATCAATAAAGAAGTGCGTAAGTTTAGTCAGAAAAATAGATTTTTAATGGGTGGTATGACATTACGGTCATTTAACTGGCTAATTTCTGAGGTGTGTGTGGCCATCCCGAGAGACTAGTCGGAGCCCTTAGAGCTTTCCCGCTGGTGGCGGTGTCCCCGCTCTGGTGGGGAGATAACTGTCGAGAGAAAAAAACCTCTAGCCGCCCGCTAGGTCGGCCGTCGGTTCTCGCCATCAGTGTCAGGGAAGAAATACCGGCCAACTGTCCCAATAAAAAAAAATGCCCCTACACTTACGGGATCTAATACCCTTAGCCAGTTGACACGCCGAATACACAACCAACAAACGAACCCAGCAAACCAACACGCAGCAAACGCAACCAACAAGCAACCACAATCCAACCAACAAGCCAACCAAACAAGACCAACCAACAAGCAACCAACAAGCCAACCAGCAAGCCAACCAGCAAGCCAACCAGCAAGCCAAACCAGCAAGCCAACAGCTAAGCCACCACAAGCCAAACCAGCAAGCCAACGACGAGCAAGCCAACCAGCAAGCCAACAGCAGCCAACAGCAAGCCAACCAGCAAGCCAACAGCAGCCAACGCAGTCAACCAACCAGCAAGCCAACGCAGCAAGCCCAACTCACAAGCCTAACCAGCAAGCCAACCAGCATAAACCAACCAGCAAACCAACCAGCAAACCAACCAGCAAACCAACCAGCAAACCAACCAACCAAGAGTGTAGGTGAGGAAAGAGGATTACATCTTTACGACCTGCTCTACCTTGGGCAGGTGAACAAAGTTGTGATTCGCCTGCCCCTTCACAGAGCGATGGCAGGGAGGATCAAGAGAGGGTTTTGAGAGAAGAATGATTGTAGATGACGGTCAGAAGCGACATGAGGTGGGGTAAGAAGTACAATCACTTGGTGAAAACGCGCAAACATTACGCGGCACTCGAAGCAACAGCCTTCGGGTCCGCGTACTTGTACGATGCTCAAGGCAAGTTGGCTGAGGTCATTGCTCCCTGGCGGATTTTGCAAGTAGCATTACAATTTAATGTTTCTACTAAACAATTTTAACGAAACCAATAAAGCTTGAATCTGCAAACGTTTCTCAATACACGGGTTATAATTCTTTTCAAATGGTGTAACCATTTTCATTTCAACCTGGACGCTTCTTGGCATTTCTTTTTCTAGAGCAGTGTCCAAGGCTGGATCAACATTTCAAGCCTGACAAACTCAAGGGAATCCTGAACGATAGTAAAATATAGTTCATAAGCATTAACATAAATGTGAAAACGTATTATAATAACCTTTGAAATTCCCAAAATTAATATTACACTATTTTACAAATTAATATGTTTAATTATTTTGTTAACTCTATAATTTTCTACACTTTCTAAAACAATTATTTTTATTCAGTATTATACTAAAACATTAACAAATTAGAGTAAAAATAAATAAATTAAAAAGTGATGATCTTCTACAATATATAAAAATATTTTTCCGTCAACATTGTTTGAATAAGTTCAACTACTAAGGAAATATTCAAAACTAATCTACAATTTCAAATCCAATTAAATTGAAGAAGACGACTCGCGCACATTTACGATGAAGAGTCAAATTTGGATAGTTTAGGTGGAAAAAAATAACATTTTCATAACCCTACGACATATTTTAGTGAAATGTAGTACACATATTTTAAAAGTATCTTCTTTCTTAGACACAGAATTTGGTGATGTGAGAGGATGCTTAACTCTCTAGTACACGTGCCTTTGCTACAACGCAACTACAAGCTCTGTCTGAATGCCCGCGCCTGTGTCCCTCGAGACGAAAAGAGGCTGGTACAAGCACTTATATTTTCTTCGCTCGTGATTCATTACCATTCTCAATGCGACATCACGAGTTTGTCTTTTCGTCAGTATGGATATTGCGAAATAGGCGATGAACTGCACTGGCAATCAACGATGCCACTCACGGACTGGACTGTTGACATGCGTCCTTTCACACGCATCGCTTCCTCCCGTTTGCTTCGTCTAGTCGGAGATCTAGGAGTATCACTACGTTTTTTAAATTTAGTAATATTTAGTGTGAAATTTGACCGAATCGAAAGACGAAATATTTTGTTTGCAAATTGATGGGGTCCCACGTGAGAGATTGAGGGTACATAAAAAAAATAATAAACGGACAAATTCACTGTTGGGGAACTTCTAATGTTCTCCAATTCTAAACTAATACGCCGGGAAGCAACCACGACGGTTCTTGGTGTTTCCAATTCAATTTACTTCAATTCAGTTTCCCATTCATCAGACATACACTCAATGAATTAAGCAGTGATGATCGAGGAAATGTTATGCTCGAAAGTAACACGTTCATACACATATTTAAACAGCAGAATTCATTGACCTCATTTTCCGTACACATTTCATGAATATCAAACGCTCTTGATAAGAGATTATCGCATGGCGACGAGCCGATCGCGCTGAGCCGGTTGGGGAGGAAGTTGGGGACGTAGCCTAGTCACGGCGCAGCCAGTGATTCTCCACTGGATACGAACATCGCAAAATTGATTATTCACATGTACACATTATTGATTACGTAGTAGTGAGCCCGCCAAATTACGGAGTGCAAATTTTACACATGCAAAATGTAGCAGTTTTAAATTACTAAAAGTGACAAATTTGCAGATATTGAGAGACAATCTAGTAACATTGCTTTGAACTGGCAACGAGCCTGAAAAATATATACCAATTATAACACGAAAAAAAATCAAACCCAAAATGTGAGAAATACTTAACATTAATGAGAGCGTACTTCCTCTTTTCGGAGGGTTGGAAAATTCCTGACAAAATTACATAATATTACATTGTTATTTGCTTCCTTAATTCGTCTAGCAGCTTCTAGTAGTCTCGTCTTCAACTTCCTTTGTCAGCACAGCCCACGCCATCAGCATGTACGCAGGACAGCCCACGCGACGTGCCCTGTGAGCTTATGTCCGCAGCCGCACCTCCGTGTGGCGCTCCGCACACGCACGACGCCATTCACAACTACCGAGGAGAACCGGATGTTTCACTTTCTTTTTTTTTTTTAAATATGTTGTTTTTTTTAATTTTTTACGTTTTTCGCAAAAAACGTCCTCTAACAATTCGTACTGGCGTTGAAGGTGGAATAATCCTCCGTTAAGCTAGTTAGTCATAGCTTTTTATTCATTCGGCCAAGGGCTCGGCATTGTTATTTCACCCGAGTTCCCATACGGACACCCATCCAGGAACCCGCGTTGTCTCGAGTTGCTTAACCTACGTCACTTCACGAAGCGTGCTTAAGCAATTCGGCTACAGAAGCCGGCATGGTCGCCCAAGAAAAGATGGGCCTCGCTTTATTTGTAATGTATTTGAAAGAACGTTGTCGTTACCATGGGCATACTTAAAACATAGATCTCATAAACCATTAAATATGCATGCATTTATACAATAAAAACTTCGAGAATATACCCCATTCAATAAATAAACCTTCATACCGCGAAAAGGAAAACCCCTTTCTGTAATCCTAATTCATACTTATTTATGGAGGAAGATCCTCTAATCATCTAAATCAAATTTTATTGGAGGCAATGCTAGTTATAATCAAGGCTTTATCAGCAGTACTAACTTTGAAGATATACACAACGGCACCTATTAGGTACCTATATAAAATGATTGCATTTCTTAATGATCTAGATTAATTTAGATACAGAAAATCGATATTACGGGCCAATGAACCACATACGTTGCACACGCACATTGCAAATTAGAAAATTAAATAGTCGGGTTAAAATTACTAGAAATAAAATGTATAAAGATAAACTTTGTCAAGGAAAAATGCAACAAAAAAATTACAGAAATGAACTTGCTGAGATAAAGGGCAAATCATGCAATATATGTACTATACTATTAGTTTAAATTATTAGAAATTGGGTATTTTATGCGCACGTCAATTGATCGTACATCCTTACTAAAGATCCAAAAGATGTACCTGCATTAAAACTCGTTTTATAGTTTTTCCCATTTGAATTTACTTGAGGCCTGTAGCAGCAAAATGCTGCTGAATAAAACAACAAAATAGTTTTTCCAAGAGATAGCACGCACACTATAGAACAACAAAATGGAACTCTCGTTCTCTGGAATAAATCAAATATTTTCTCGAAAGGTCTGCATGAATAACCTAACTTTATAAAAGCTTTTTACATACTAAGGATATCAAAACTATTTGTTATATAACGCAACTTCTGAATAGCAAATACATAATGGCGACTACAACTACGAAACTGTGCAAAACTGTTAATATGGTAAAATGCTGGTAATGAGAACAACTTCCATTAAAATATTTGGAACGCCAACGCTTCATGAGGAAGCTGTGAATTTGGCGCAATGACCACGCTTGTATTTCATGAACATTTTAGTACGCATTTACAATTAAACTAAAAGACGTACACATTTCAATACTTTTAAAAGTATTGTGCATCTTAAAAGAATTTAACAAAGCTAATTATTTATGTCCCCCGCAACGAGGTGAGCATGATACATTCCCATGAATCACGTGGTAGCTGGCTGTTATGAAAAAACACTCAGCAGAGTGTGCCTGAAATTCCCAAGTGAATCCCATACGGCCGGGTTCGTTGATGTTAACAGGATTCTAACGATGTTGACATGGCTCATTCTTTTGGTGAACCACCAACTTCTGAAGTCACGAACTGCCATTACCACTGATAAGTATAAAACAAGTGGAGCTACAATTACACGTACTTTTTCATTTGTCACTGCTGCTCATATAATAAAACACGAACCTGTAAAAGGTTTTCAACCATCAAGAAATATTTTCTCGGCGCTGAAATTACACCTCAGATCCTTAGAGTGAACACGACACCCACGTTCCCATACACGAGCAATTTCACAGCTAAATTGAACCTTCCCGACGCTTAATGAACGCTGAGCAATCACATTTTAAAAAATCAGAGATTTTAATTTACATTACTTGAAAACCTAGTGTTAAAGAATAGACGTCATTGAAAAAAATTTCTCCATTATCAATATAATTATTTTACTAATATTAAATGATACAATTATTTTGTTAATTTTTTGTTTATAAAGCTCAAAAATAGTGTTTGGCAAAATCCATTCCATCGATCAGGGAATATCAACTTTGAAGAAAATCGTGTGAATGATTCAGGCGTTAATCACGAAGCAAGCAAGCAGGCAGGCAGGCAGGCACAGGTTTTGTCATCAATCAATGTTTTGGTGTCAAGGACCCACAAAACGACAATTCTGACAACACACTATGTAAAGAGGATGTAGCGTACTACGTATAGGAAAATTATTTACCCACCTTTTGTATACCAGGGCTCCACAATACGAGCTTTTCTGCCGAAATATCGCCGATTTTTTCGCAACATTATAATTATTTCTCTTTAGTCCTTATGAACGCAGTAAGGCGAGAAAGTTAAAAGCAGAACTAAGCGCAGAACGGCGTGAGGTTTTATGACCACGACCTGAAGCGAAAACACACTGTCCCCGTTTGGGTCGGAGGCAGTCTATGCGATAGCGCTTCTACTTGCAGCACCACTAGTTTAATAACTATCGACACAGCGTGTCTTCATTTTATATTCGGTGACACACCCAATTTCTCTCTGGGCCCGCAACCGCCTCCCTCCTTCGTGTAACATCGCCGACCCTGCATGGTTTCCCTGCCCGCTTCAGGAGACCCTGGTGCGCAAGTTAATCGGGCCGGATGAAACCCATTTCGGAGACCGGATCGGACCCGACAACCACTGTTAGTTGACCTCTGATAGAGCGCATGGTCAGCTGCGGAACACATGCTCACGTCTATGCTTCATTATGAACTACGGTGTAGGGACCGATACGAAAGTGTGCAACTAACACTCGACACACACCATGCTGGATATGATTCACACGAAATTTCATCAGCTGGAATAACAGCCTGCTACACCAACATATCCAAATTATAAAGTAGTATGGAATATCAGAAATAGGATTTTGGAGAACTTTTACATCAAGACGTTACATGACCTCGAAACCGGACCGGAGTTAATTGACCTCTGTTACAGCGCATTGCTGTGGAACATATGGTCACATCTATGCTTCACTATGAACTACGGTGCACACTTCGATTAAAACACCAAGTCCGTTGACACTTCATCCCATCGGGAGCTGGAACGTCACTGTAGTGACATTGAAGCTGTCGAGTGGATCACAGCGTCACAGCTGACGAAGTGTCAACGAACTTAAGGTTTTAATCGAAGTATAGGGACCGAAACAAAAGTGTGCTGGTGAAGCTCCGAAGCGAGCCGCGGGTGGTGCCAGTCCGTCGTCCCATGGGGGCGGCCACTGGCTATCGCGATGCGATAAGCGACGACACGTCGTGTTGTGTCGTGTCGAGTCGCGGGGCCGCCAGCGCGTGAGTGGCGTATTCGTGAGGCCACCCCCTCCCAGCTTCTTCCCCTCCTCAATGCCCCTCTCCGCTCTGTCCCTCTCACCACGGGCCTTTTTTTATAGTGACACATGGCATTAGGCTATTGTTACAACTTATACAATTAATATTTCTAACTGGACATTCCTGAGACCACCGGCCTCGTTGAGAAAGACATTCGCGAATGAATTAAAAATATTCATTTTATAAGGCAGGAAGTGTAATAACGCCCTAAAGTCATCGGCCACTACAGAAAAATTGAAGTATAGCATGGGTGGTCCCCAGTCGGACCCTTCTTCGCCGATACTCTGGGAAAAGAGGAGGCACTTGTCCCGGGGCATTGTTTCGACTCCGACACTGGGCTACAAAGCCAGTGTCTAAGCTGGCTGGGCGGCCCAACTCAGGCATTGAGTTGGGAAGGATAACTGCGAAGGATTCCGTGAGGGATAACTGCGTTTCGGCAGGATCCGGATATAATAGCTCAAAGCGTGTGTGTCGCTCACGGGGAGTGAGACTAAAGGCACCAAACTTACATGTTCACGCCGGGGATTTATGTTCCCGATAGAAAGTAAATAAAGCGTGGGGTAACAGCCCACGCAGGGTTCACAACGCTCCTCCCCGCCTCGCCCGCAACTCGGCACTGTCTTCGCCCGCACCATCCCCGCCTCCCTCGGCCCTATAACGCTAACAACATAGATGTAGGGGTTTACATCGATTAATTTAACATCGATTTATGGAAGCGGATGTTGTTGTATTTTTTAACGTCGATGTTTTGACTTGGTTGATATTTTATTTTTGAAATTGAAATTGAAAAATATAATAGCTACAATAATGTTCACATATCCAACATTTTTTGAACATTGTTCAGAGTAAAGTAACCGAGAAAAAAAATTAGTTACATAAGTTTTTACTGATAAATGATTTTTTTTTTTTGGTATTTTCCACCATGAAATATAGTTTGTTAATTGTTCTGCCATGTTTACAAATGAATAAACGCGACCACTGTGACATGAAATGCTCCCCACCCCACCGCACGTGAACATCGATATTACAATTTTACTAACATTGTTTCATTTACACATCAATGTTAAAAACATCCATGGTTAGGGGCCGAAGTATTTTGGACTTCGATGTTTTGTTGCCGATGTCGCATCACTAGTCCCAAACTGCTCTACTCGACACTATATATCCACCTTACCCTGCCTGGTCTCACCTGCTCCGGACTTTCCTCTCCGACCTGACCCGCTCCAATCCGCCTATGACTTACTCCAAAGAGTTACTCTAAGACGGGACCGTTTTGCCAGGTCGGAATGCGAATGACGACGAGTAGCGAGATTGCACTGCAAGAGACACTGATGAGTCCATTTACAAATGAGCTAACTGTAAACGAACGGATAGATGAATTGACAGTAAAGCCATAATCTGCAGTTATTATGTCAGCAGTAGCCAGCACGGGGTATGTAAATTGCGGACCAGTAGGAAAATGAGAGTTTACCCCATATGCAAATTGCGGACCCCATCCCCTTCCTGGTCAAAGTGGAAGGTGACACTATTTCCGAAGACATTTTCATAGTCTTTAGTTTCAAAACACAACTCCCTCCTCAATTTTCCAGACTTAAGACTGGCATATTTCGTTCAAAATAGGGTTTGGTTAAAGTTGGTTTTCATTCAATTTAATTATTCGTTGATTGAATGAATTCTGCTTTTCTTCCCACTTTATATTCTTCCATTTACTCAGCTAATATTGTAAAACGCTGAACATGAAATTAGGACGCTCTGCTAGTGCTTTCTTTGCTTTTCATTTTGATATCAGAGCGAGTCTGGACGTTTTCATTAAGCCACAAGGGAAGCTGGACAGCAGCGCGGTGGCCCCATTGTCGTGCTTACCTGCTCAATCAGTCCTTTTCCTTACCTGGGTAGGTTTGGTCTGCAATTCACATGTAGAATTAGAAAGTAAGTTTCGCGAGAACAGATCCAAGGATTATTTGATCCGCAATTTACATACGGCCGTCAAGCAATAGCTCGTCAAAGCGGTCCCTTCTTACTGTAATCTCTGCGTACCCTGTCCCGGACCGCTTTACTCGGCCCTGCCCAGCTTCATATTCTCCCATGCCGCCTCGCCATTCTCTCCCCTCCCCAAACTGCTCCGCCTAGCTCAGCTCCATCGCTCTCTCCGTCCCGCCCGCCTAAGAGCGCCCACGCCGGCCAGCCGGGCGTAAGATCCATATGCACAACGGGAACTACGCAACATCCGAACGGGAGGTCACGGGACTCGTTTGTTCAGTTACGTCAAAGAAAAGCCACTTGTGTTCGGACGGAGGAAATTAAATAAACAGATAATGTCATATCACAACATTGTCTATTCCTCGAATAGTCGGGATATGAAATGAAGACTGCCTTAATTAAATGAGACACACATAATTTCCATGGAGTCTGTGGATGGCCACGTAAAAATTGCGCAACGGCTCCCCCGCAACTCCTCTAATTTAGACGTTTCAAAAATCTAATAACACAGATACTACGAGCTACAATTGTACGACGCGTACAGGAACCCCGGTTTAAAAACTACTGTCGAACATGAATTATCCTGACTGAGAGGACCTGACACCGATAAATGTGTCGGGTCCGGAGAAGGTGGAAGAGCGCCAACATTGCAACGCAGATGAGTTCGACTGCGAAAAGGTATAATTGATTTGTGTATGCAGGAAGAGTGTGTGAGTGTGTTTTCTTTTGTTTCGTTTTGATGATTAGCAGGTGCATCCTCTACATTTGCTTTCATTCAGGAGAATTAACACTTGTTCGAGAATTAAATTGGACTATTTTAAGAATCATTAAAGTGAAAATTCTGTTGTCACAGCAACAAGTTGACAGTTTGTTCCGGCATTCGCCTGGTATTCGTCAGAGAAGCCAAGGAAACCGATCACAGCAGCTGGCCGCTGGAATTCTCCCCCACACTGATTTCGGCCTGTTATGCGGACCTACTATGTAACTCGTGTCGAAAAACTGCCACCGTCGGGACTAGAACCCTTGAACCTCCCGGTCAGAAGCACAGCAGAGGCAATAGTCGTCGTCCTGAGCAATCTCAGTCGGAAGGGATTCGAGCAGAAGATTTTGCCGCGACGCAGCTGTGATTTACAATAGTTTCTGAACCTGTCAAAGAAAAAGTCTGGTTCGAGTCTATTAATGGAAGGCCGTTAATGACTGAACCGCTTCGCCTGGGTTGTTTCACACTCGCGTTTTGTCTCTGCTCCTCGTCAGATCTTCTGAACACGCCCAAAAATCGTTCACAGAATAAATATGAGAAACGCAACACTGAAAAACACGAAGGAAACATGATACCTACGGTTGGTGCCTCTAAGGAAATCACTAGGTGAACGATCCGTTTCACGGGATTTTAGATTTCCTTTGCAGATGGAATACGTAATTAAATGTCATTTTAATGTAAATTTGTATATAGTTTGAATGTCCTATTGAAAAACGTTTTAAGTTTCTTTTTTTAAAAAAAATATATATTATATTCGTAAACATACTGGTATTTTATAAGTATTTGAAATTAATCTCACAGTAGGACTAACTTAAATTAGTGGCGCTACAACAGTATAAATTTTCTCGCATATCTGTAACTTTTCGTAATACTCAAATAACGGAATCCTTCATTTCTTCGAGTGCAAACTTCTCGAGGTTCCCACTTTTTGTATATTTCTAAAATCTCGTATGTTCTCCTCCCACTAATTCTTGAACCAAGAAAATTTTTCAAAATTTCATGGGCAGTTTGCGCCAAACGAAACGAGCGCATCACTTCGTTCGTCCCACAAGTCGTATTCGCCGGCCTACTGCACTGAGTGTGTGTGTGTGTATGTGTGTAAGAGTGTATCGCGGAAGGGGGAGGGGACGCACAGAGCGTTCGTTGTGCACGGGAGGTGAGGCTCTTCGGGGAATCTTATCTGCCCTTCCCGCCCCCTCCCCAGCGCGGCACCCGGCCCGGAGCGGAGGCCTGAGCCCGGCTCACTACAGTTCGCCGGAGACGCCCCAGCGCTGCGCCCTACTCGCGTGGCTTCAACAGGGAGGAACGGCGCCGTCTTCTAAAGCCCTGATAATACACTCATCTTCGTCGTCTTCATTTGGTGATTAGTAATTTCGGGCGCGTCGACTGCTGGGGTCGTTAGTCCCGTAAGTGTAGAGCTGTTTTATCGCGGGAGGTGGCGGTGATATTTCCCCGCCGGATGGGGAGATCCGTTACCGATCTACACATCGACCAGCGATCTTCCACCAGCGGGGTGCCGCCCCATCCGGGACAAGCTCCAAGCCCTCGACTGTTCTCCCGTCGTACTACATTACAACACTACCAGTCGTAATGTAGTGCATGTAAATGTATGTAAGTAAGGGGTGAGGGTAGGACAAGGAAGAGGACGGAAAGATCGCTAGCAGTCCGTGGCCCATTTCTAAGAGTATTGCTCCGCCTGGTTGATCGGAGATCCAGATTCAGATCCACATCAGAGCCTGCAAGCTGCTAGAATTCTCCAGACAGCGGCTGATTTCGACCTACCTATGTGTGTAGCTGTCGAAAATCCTGCCACAGTCGGAACTCCCGGACAGAGGAACTGCAGAGATATCAATTGATACCCTCTGCCACCTACGCCGGTGGATGGCACTGTCTTTCAAAACACCGATGTATGTATCGTCATGTTCATCCTCACTGTTGTATTCATCTTTTTTCTCTCTTCACTGTCATCGTTATTGCAACGTCATCACTAGAGTCCGTACTATGTAACTTTTTTTTTTTGTCTTCCTGTTTGTATAATTCTCAAAATTGTAAACTTGAAAAATAGTTGAAGTCTAATACAACATACACATTTTTCGTTACATATTTTGCTGACATTTTATATACCCCCAAAAATTACAATTTTTTAAAAACTTATTTGTCGAAAATATTTTTGTAATTTTCAAAAATAGTTTTTATTTAAAAAATTGGCATAATTTTTCCCACACTAGTTCAGAATTGCAAGCTGACGACCAGAGGTGCAGCACGTGACGTGGTCGGATGCACGCGTCCTGTTTGGGTTAACTTCAGCCTGCACTGCCCTAGTTAACTAAGCCGCGTCAAGTGTGCGACGGCGGAAAGAATATTACGTTTCAGCGTGGAAAGTATGAGTGATATGTTTTTTTTCGAACTTGAATCGCAAGTTCCGAGAAATATTGGTTGTCACAGACGTGTAACACTTGCTACAGTGATTCTCTCTATGTGGCATAGGTCTGATTAGTAATAAAGATAAAAATGAACTCATCAAAAGACTTCAAATCCAGATGGACAAGCAAATTTTATTTTTTAAATTGGTTTAATAAATACTTTAATAATGCAATTTCAAATTATAAACAATTTTTGTTTGAAAATATTTTTAAGGGTATTTGTGTAGAATTACTGTACTGAATATTTTTAGGGAATATTGATCTTACGTATTATACTTCTATTTAAACAGACGAATTCTTACAGATCATCAGCTGGGTCGCGGTTATACAAAATTCAACTCGTAACGACTCGTTCCCGATAGGATAACCACATCTAGCTGGAGATCTATCAGAAGTGACTCGATTTAAATCGAAGTATACAAGTATATTTGTATATCTGTTTTTACATATCCGTTAAATATTTATGTACATATTTTGCCATTTAATACTAAATGTTCTGAACCCAGCCCATTAGTCATCATCTTCAACATATCTTTTTCATAATCTTCGCGTTTATCATCACCTTCCCAATAAGGTTACGATCATGATCCCTCACTAGTTTTCATTTCCTTTTAACAATATCTTCCTTACGCGCATAGCGTTCATAGCGTTGAAAAAAGGAGTAGGTTCGGATGAACTGATAATGCAGCCTATTGAAACGCCAAAAGTGGTGGGGCGTTGTACACAACATCGTTAAAAAAATATACAACAGCATATGCAGCTTGCCATATACAACTGCTGTAGGCATAACTGATTAGCGATTCCGGGCGCGTCTACTGCTGCCACTACTCCCGTAAGTGTAGGGCACGTTTCCATCGCGGGAGGAGGCACTGATTTTCCCCGCCCCTGGACACACACCTACACCACACCTCACATTCACGACCATTGCACACATTTGTGACGAATCTTTTCCGTCACTTCGCGATTTTCTTGATGCAACGTGGAAAACGAGAGCACATTACGGAGACAAAAATTGCCGGCTCACGAAACAGCGTTTTCTTCAAACGCGTCATAAAATGTAAGAACCAAGAGAACCAGGCGGAGACAGGCTGGAGTGGCAAGGAGGGGAAGAAATAACCGACTGAAGATTAGATGAAAAAGGCAAGAAATCTGCCATGAATCGGTGCCCGACTTGTGTGCAACGAGAATACACTCAATGAGAGAGCAAAGTGTGACCTCCGGAATGTTCGAGCTATTTTATGACGGCTCTTGCATCACGGCGTTATGAAATGTTTGTCTTTCCTTTTCGCAGTGCTTTGCGCGGAATGCCAATTCCTTGTTTTCAGAACGAAATAACTCCTGGAAGATGGCTGTTCGCACTAGAGACTCTTAGAAAGTAACAATTACATATTGGAGCTTTAGATCAAATCGAACGTTCACAAAACGTAGTATCCGATAAACCTCTACGAAAAACATGCTGATTTACACATTGCATTGCCGCACCTGCAATCCGTTAGCGAACTGGTGCTTCCATCGATGTAGTATTCACACCGAAATGACCGAATTTGTTTGTCACCAATACAAATTATATTTTACTTTCGTTCTCTGAAACAATTTTACGCACGACTAATATAATTTCTCTAATAACTCGCAAGTTATAACTCGCAAAAGGTTAACAAATTTTAAAGGCAATTCTAAATAACACAATTTTATAAACCAGATGTTAATTTTGTATCTTAATCCAGTTTTTTTAACAGCGTCTCACATAACAGTTGGCAGAATCATTACTCAACAGTTAACGGGTTTCATATTCGGTTACACTGTCACACCATACGACTACTTCAGTCTCCCAGTTAACTGTTAAACAATCGAATCGAAGAGACCACAACAACATAGATAGAGAACTATCAATTCTGTTAGAGGCAGGGAAAGAACAGAAGCGATTTACAAGATTATTTACTTTACTATTTCACAACATCGACGACCCAGTTCCAAAAGGCAACAGCTCAAATTTCTAAGATTTGAGATATTGCCGTTTTAAAATTTAATATCGTTCAGAAATTGTCAGTTACACCATTTGAAACATATTATTAATTTTGCAGTTATGCCATACATTTCAAATTAAAGTGATGTAAACTGGCATCCGCTGAGCGATATTAAACTTTAGAAAGGCAATATCTCAAAACTTAGAAATTTAAGTTTTCGCCTTTTGCAACCGGGCAGTCAACATTGAGAACTTATTGGACTAATTGAGATTAATGGTCCGCAAGTGCCTAATAGGTCGTGAATAAATTTAGAAACAATAAAAACTTCCGTAGCACGAGTCTGTAGAAACATACTTATTCCTAGTGTTCCTAAACTTTAAAGTAGCTCACATACCGAGAAATCATTAATATAGATTTTTAAAAGAGTTGAAAACTGTTTGTGCCGTTTCGGAGAGAATTTTAATTCTGAATTTGTTTACTATCAAAATAAACAAGCCACTAGATCCGTGTATAACGTTTTCATACGTAAAAAGGCAAGTACGTAATAAGCAACCTGCGCTGCTGCAGTGGCGGTGTTTTGAGATTCCTGAAATGAGAACCTTAAAAATCCTACGGCTTCATTTAGGGTGGACTGATTGGGCTACAGCCCACCACATCAAGATCCAAACAAAATGAACAAAATATTTTCTTCAATTTTAAAATCTTTCAATCTAAAATAAATGTTTAACGTAAGAGGGTTTAGCTGTGCGTCATGTTTTGATTTTTAAGTTTTAGCCATTATGGATTCTTATTTTGAACAGAGATTTCCTGCCTAAAAGATATAGTACAAAAAACGTTTTTTTTAAAAATTTTTTTAAAAAAATTTTTTTTTAGCAATAAGATGAACACGAGCAAAGCCAGGATGTTATAAGCTATGCCAAGCGGCAAGTTTAGGACCCTACTGTATTGAGAAACAACCAAATATGAAAAATTAAAAATAAACAACTAGTGTTTATGTTTGCCACACTACCAATTGTAGAGAATTCACTCCAATTCCAAAGCCGAGAAATTACCCAAAAACCTGCATTTTATAATCTCATTATTACTAATTTTTGGCAGAACGTGTTTGTTCTTAATAGAAAGGAAATGGAACATTCCTTTTAGGGCTAACATGCTTCCGAGAGATTATGCTTTGGGCGAAACACGTTTTGATGACCTAATTAGATTTCTGCCGAAAAAAGATACCGTAATTACTTAAAACTTACTTTACATATTGATTAAATTTATTCTCTACTATAATTACTGACCATAATTTTGCGTATTTTATGTATTATTTTAATATTAAGCCGTTTAAAGGTTAGTTTCCGTTTGTCATTAAATATTCAAATTTCAATATACCCCCCCAGCCCAGTATGTTTAGTGCTGTAAATTTAAACAGAAATCCTGGACACTGGTCAAAACTTCCCAATGGTGTTGAGCTTTTTGTCGTATTGAAAATGATTTTTTTTGTTTTCTTTGTGTCCAGCTTCTGGTTAGTTGATCATAAAAAACCTAATATACTCTAACTATTGCATTGAAATATTCAAGATCAATATATTCATTTCCCAAAGAGACTAGCATTGCTTAGCAGTAAAACAGTTATTCTTTGATGTCTTAAAGCCAACTTCTAACAAATATGCTAACAAGCAATTTCCTTTTTACTTTAGATTGCCTTTGAGTCATTAGCGAGGAGACATAAGTAGTGGCCACATCGCATTGTAAGTATTTTAAGAATATTATTAAATTAAACATATTATTGAATTAAGTCGCGAATCATCTAATAATGACAAGTTTGGTAAAATTTCCTTACATATGAACAGTTGTGTGCTGAGGCATCGGTTTTAATTTGGATAATTTGTTTAAGCTCTATCAGTTTATTTGCATTTCGATGTCATTAGTCGAAAGATACAGAAAAATCGAGCAAGACTACATGTATTTTTTTGTCGAACTGAAGGAGATATTATTATTGTAAACGATGGGGAGAAACAAAAACCCCAAATGAAAACTACAATATATTTTGAAATAATCGGAACGTTTTATAGAAAAGGTTGAAATCTTCAGTATTTGAATAGAATGATTTAGTCGAACTTGATACAGAACCCATTTTTACCATGCTCATTCTTTTATTTATTTTTAGCCACTAAATTAAAACTATTTTGGGTGCATAAGTATGTTAATAATACCGATATTTAAGTACCGTTTCACATTTTCAAATTTATATTTTATTATTATTCTGTCAACTTGATAAAGGTGGGTTTATTGCGGTTAATTTAGGTTTCACATATCTTCTTTTTTCTCAATTGTAAGAATCGATTTTTATCTATTAATGTGAAAACTATTGAAATTGAATGTGACGCCAGTTACATATATTTTATTTAGGTCGCATCAACTTTCTAGGTCATTAGCGACCACTATTGCAGTATGGTAACTGTGAGGATGATTACGAATATGATGAAAGGACAAAACCACAATCGAACCATGCCCCGAGCGGACTCGAAACCAGAGATCCGCTACAGCACTACTGGCCCTAGCGATCTTGGCCATCCGGACTGTAATTTATATTTTGTGTGCATTTATTGTCATGTAAATAGTTATCAATGTGTGGATTCTGCACAGAAATTTCTTTTAATCTCGAAGATATCAGATCAAGGAATTTCGAAAGATTGGAATGAAATGTACGAGACATATTACGCCTCAGACAAAATGGCCTGAAGTAACGTTGAAGACTTCAACTAGAAATAGGTATTGTACAAGCCAACCTCAGTTAAGAAATTGCATGAGTGAAAATTAGTAAGGTTTCGAGCATTTCAATAGTTGAAGTTATGTCCTATTTAAAAGACGGCGTTTTCGGGAGGGATATCGCAAAACGTTGTGCAAATATCATGAAAAAACGTCATACGCCAAAATTTAAAAACATTTTTATTGTGCTAAACGTTGCCCTATTTATAATCTTCACCTGCAAATTGATGTGTACTGCGTTTTAATAAGAAGTGCACGCCAAAACCAAACTAAAGGTAATGACGAAGAAATAAAGTATTATTCCTTCTGAAAAATGTCCTTTTTGACAAAAGACGTTATCATTTTAAACACATTCTCCAATTACTCGCAAGAAGGGCGATATAAAGAACGATTTTGGGTATTTAGTGAAAGATCACCGGCACTTTTGGTCACTTTATTTTCTAGGTAATTTCTGTTTCGTTAAGCAGTTTTTATGAATCCCTCATCCTTGTTCACCCCTAACAGATTAAATGTATAGTGTACCTGTATCTCTTTACCTTGTGTCTGAGAAAATCTGAACGGGCTACTGTCGTACATTGCTGCTGAATTATTCCGGCTCGACTCATTCTCATCTCTACTCCAAACGTTATTTATGCTTATTAGATTCTTATTGCATCCGGGGCACCAAATCCATTAATGTTTTTAGTTGTACTGTTTTTATGTATGTATGAAATAATATTGCCAAATCCTTGAAGATCAAACTTTTAGGAAAACAGAAGAATAAACAGTTGTAGTAACCTTTATTAAAATTCTGGTAAGGATCAACATGCTAGGAATGCATTGGTAGTTTAAAGTTAAAATCATTTCAACTCATTATTACCTGAGATATCGGGAAAAAATAAAAATTCAAAAGAAAATCTAATTGTTTTACTATCGGGTGCAAGTGGCGTATGGCTAGTGAAGTCGCCAGACCACGGGTCCTGACTTCGCAGGCTCACTGGGCGCTGATTTGACCCTCCGCCCTAAGTAATTTGGTAGGGAACCATTGTGTGTTTGAGAATAAATATTTTGATTGATCTAGGTCGTGGTTGATCCGTTTCGACCTGGTCAGTGCCCCGATCAGTTCCGGGCTGGCCAGAGTAGTTACCTAAAAACAACGGATCCCGGCCTACCTTCCTTACTTCCTCCTATCCGACCCTAGTCCCGTGTTGGCCTAATCCCCCCGTTACTAAAAACATAAAAATCAGGGACAACGTCACATTGACCATGACAACGATGATTGTCCGTGGTCCACCCACCAAGACCTCGTTATGAATTCTCGTCTATCCGAACGCCGCGTCGCTTGCTGGGCGCCGACGTTTCGGCCTGACATGTCGCAGGCTTCCTCAGGCAGTGACACTGCGCGCTTTACGCGTCGGTGATTTAAACTATCCTACCGGGCTCTCGGAGGGCAGGTGCGCTGTGAGAGGCTCCCGAGAGCCCAGGCTGGATAGTTTAAATCACCGGACGCGTTAGCGCCGGCAGTGTCACTGCCCTGAGGAAAGCCTTGCGACATGTCAGGCGAAACGTCGGCCCCCCAGCCAACACGCGGCGTCTCCCGGATTAGCCGAGGAATTCATGGGATTCGAGCCGCGGGAAGCTACGTATACATAGATTCTTGTTTTAGCTAGCAATGCTGGAAGCACACGGATTGTAGACAAAGCACAAACTGGGCTTTAGTACTATCGGAAGGAAGTAAAAACAATTGTTTTATTACTGTGTTAATTGGCCGCTCAGATGAGCAGTTGTGTGCTAACGCCATTGTCTGACAAGAAAGTAGAAAGGGCAACCCAAACTATTGAAGCGGCAGATGAGAATTTTGGATTGCTACATACGATTCGCGACAGAACACAATATTAGAGTCTGCCTACGCTGCTCGCTTTTATCGCGCATGCAATATTAAACTCTCAGTAGAGAATACCACCCAAATGTTTAATCAAAGAATAATCCACGTAGATAAATAGGTCTTTAAATAAAAGTCTGAAAGACCCCGTTTCGTGAATTCTGGCACCAGAAAATTGTTTTATGTGAAAAACATTCTCTTGTTGACGGGAGTGTGAAAAAAATGAGTACCACAGTCCTCGCTCACAGAATCTGCGAACGTTGGGAAATGAATGCGAAACATTTTTGCGAGTTACTCGCCGATTCACCGCTTACTGATTTGGCATCCCGGAGTGTCAAAATAATGGCTGACTGGGCCGAGGTAGAGGAAGGGACGGTGAACGATGCATGGATTGTGAAACGCCGTGATGGTTCCGTGGTAACTGACTAGTTGCTCCAAGAGGGCAGAGGCATCGGAAGTGTTTCGTTTGGAGGGGACCGCCGATCAGTTCAGTGGATATTTACAAAAGGCACCTCAAAAGTCGGACATTGTACGTTACTTGGTTCGTTATATTTCATATGCTCTTTTAAGCTACTACGCTACTGGGATACGGAATACGTTATTCATATTATCAATTTCACAACATGCGTTAACTGTGATCTACGCACTTAATAACACATTTAACAAATTAATTGTGACAGTGATCTTAATGCCATGTTTTGACCCCAACTTCCCATCCCGTTCGGTTTCCGCGGTTCGCCGTCCGATTTCTTGCCTTTCATGGAATCGTGTGCGGGTTAGTTATTTCATGAGACCCATTGACTTATTGTTTTTAACGACTTCTGTGAGATTCCATGGCCTTGCAGTCGTCTAGAACAAGGGTTCCTACTGAGATTGAAAATATCGACACTGTGAGGAGGGGTCATGAAAGTAAAGGGGGGTCAATGAATTAAGGGTTCGAGCTGAGGGTCAACAGCCGGAATATGAAAACAAGAAGCGATCGTTTATCAAGTTCCCATTCAATTACCAAAAATTCATTCCCATTCATTACAAATAATCGCTAAAAGGGACACAGGATCATGAAAGTTCATTTAATAATGGTTCCAAAGAAATTTCTGTAAAATATGCCATCATGACATTCATCATTTGGGTTCGGTTAATTGAGAAGTTAACTGTAAATTAAAATTGTTCTCAATGTTTAACGTTTGAAAGGAAAATATGTTTTGTTAGTCTTCATATGGCGTATGTAAGAACGTTGTGAATGAAGCGAGACATTGCGACGTTATGTCCGATCTTAAAAACGATGCGGACGAAATAGGGCCGTTTTCGCAGACGACGCCTTATCGGAAACAAACGGAAAGGTTTCCGCGCGGGTGCCGACCCATTTCGTGGAAGATAAGCGTAGCGAGTTCCCACGCTTATCGTTCCGGGAACCGCAATTGACTCGCGAAAGTCGAAGGTTATCTCGCCAGCTCCTGGACGCACTGGGCGCCAGCCTCCGTCACGAAGCGAAAGTCGTTCGGAGTTCTTTTAAATCGCTGCTCCGGAAACTTCGCGCAGCGGGGCGTTCGCGATGCGACTGACTTCTGAAATTCACTGTCTGCCGCCCGCAAAGGAATTAATGCGAGATTTTTGCATAGCGTGAATCACCCGTAGCGATGCCGTTTCTGAGCCTCTGCGCATGAAGGCAACTCGAGCTGCGCATGCGCAGAGGCTCAAAGTGCGGATACGCTAAGTGCATCACGTTAATTTACAAATAGTTCGGGTAATAGCGGAGGCCCGCTATTCCCACTGAATTATCGAATGCTAATGATTCATTTGGCGATGTTGTGTATGGAATTTGAATATCTGACGGCTAATTCTATATTTTCGCGATACGTCTTGTTGGTGCCATTTAATCCGATATACAATTATCTCTGTATGTGATACATTTAGTTATAATTATTAAAAATATAATAAATAATATAAAATTGTATAAAAGATCATTGTTGATTGGACTGCTTTAGTTAAATATGGATTTAGCTTACCTCTCTGCCACCATGTTCGCACTACTTCGTTTAGAATAAACATGCAGAATATCATTAAGCCCACTATTGGTTTCGTGTGTTGATTTACTCTAACCATGAAATCTCTCTAATGAACTAAGATTTCTGATCGGTTTCTGATCGCATTCTTGGCGGCCGATTTCTAGAAAGTGGTGGAACCTATCCAGACACACGATCTTGTAGCGACATGGTGGTGTGTAGCTGAATCTTGCCTGTTTTCGGAGTGGTTCAATGGTGTGTTCCGGCGTAGGGGGGGTAAGACATGCATCATTACGTTTACTAACATGATTCGTCATTAGACATTCAAATGTTAAAGCACTAAAAACCTTACCGTTTTAGGCGCCTAAAATGGGTACTATTTTTTGAAAAAAAATATGCACCCGAAAAGGATGAATAACAAACAATAAATTAGGTGCGAAAAAAGGCCTAATATATTTCACCTAAAAATAACCAATATCGAAAATAAAATATACTTGAAAGAAAATGGAATGATGATCATCCCGCAGTCTGAAGCGAAGGCAGGATGGTGAACGAAACAAATACTTGATGATAATATTGGATGAACGATGGAATGAGCGGGATGCAGAGGCCAGGAGATCTAATTATTCCTCCGCTAAAAAACCACGTGGAGAGAACGAGACTTACACCTTGGTACTCCAGAAAGTGGTATAAACGGGTCTTACGAATTGCCTCTCAACACCACTGAATAACATTTAAAATTAAAACATGAAATAATGCGAATTACCAATAACATTAAAAATGAATTAGTGCATTCGGCTACCACTTCTATTTGCATAATTATAAAAATAATAAGATACCTGGTAATAAGTATTGCATTAACAGCGTCTGGGTTAATGATTCCCACATTTCGTTCGAGCGTTTCGTCCAGTTTCCCTTGATCCATTGAACAAGTTGGATGGTCCCCAGGATTTGCTTTCTGGCAGCAAAACGCAAGCTTCGCCTCCTTCGCACCGTTTTGTTGAGCAATTTGCTACTACGGTAGGAGTAGGATGGTATGACTAGTTATTGTGTCAGAAATCCTACATAATAAGTTTAGTATGGTGTGCTCATGTAAATTGGTTTCATTATTAGTAGCAAACATGTTAACAAATTCTGCTAGCTGGTTAGCTTTATTTATGATTCAAACAGAGATACAGTTAAAACATGCGACGGATGTATGTCTTTCCCCCCATATCCACATACACTTTTACTGGTCCTTTGGCGTTAAAGTAAAATGAACATAAGAGCCACTGGCTCCAGGGTGTTTAGGGGAAAACATTTTTGCCCCCAGAAAGGTTTCCTCGCCAAATAGTAAGCCGAGAACGGCTTGTGCAGCATTCTATACTTCGAATGGTAGGAAACCTTTCTCTTTCCTGTCTCTCCCAAGATTTCGGAGACCGTCGTGTAAACTCCACTCTAGGGAGAAATCGCGAATCGAAGCCACTCCCAAGACCAGTGCCGCGCTGGGCATAGCGAGAACGGGCGATCGCCCAGGCCCCGCAATTAAGGATCCGATTATGGGACTGGTTGGTAAGAAAATTAGAAATCGAGGAAAATTGTTATCGTAATTTCATAAGTTGCGGTAGAGTAGTATGATTTAATTAAAATTTCGAGTAATTTTTACCTTAAATAGTGAATTACAGTCATTACTCATTAAGATAGGAATCGAATCATGAAACGAAAAATGTCACGGCAAATTATTGAAAATGTTACGAAACAAATTGCTGTTCATTGGAAGTAAATCTTCAAATTTTCTCCTGCTACATCCAAAATACTTAATCCCCCCCCCCCCCATTTTTTGAAATTATATACTCAGATATTGCCATGCATTTTGCCTGAAGTGTAGGACTAAACAACAAATATATAAAATATATTTCCCCAAAAACTTTTATACCTAAAGTCGTTAAAGGTTATTATTTATTGAAATAAAATAACTCGTATTGTTCTTGATACAACTTTCATATTTTTAATGTTCGGATGGAGGTGGAACTACGCACTTGTCAGCATATCCTTGAGGAATTGCGAGAGTGAGAGGTAATTAAACTTCTTGGATCAGAGCGCTTCTCCTACGTGTTTTTCGATAGGTTGCCCCCCCCCCCACACCAACACATACTACATAATTACCATTTTGCTTACAGTCGTAAATGCTTGTGCAAGTAAATCAGAGCTCGCCATGCGATTGTCAAAGTTGGTGTGGTGGTAGGTGGTGGTGGTGCGGGGGAGGACTGAATGACATCACGAAGAGCAGATGCAACGACGTTTTTCTTTCTGGATTTGGATGTTGCGCTTCCGGCTTGGGTGTCTCGTGCGATAGTGCGGAACAAGAATCTCCAGTCTATAGTCAGATTAGTTTTATTTCTTTATGAAAACTTTCACTTTGTCTGACCGTGGAGATATGTTTATTCGAGTGCGGTTTCTGCTCTAACAATTGCTGCAAGCTAACTTAGAAAGCAGATGTTTGTCAGGACTCGGGGTCTATGGGCTTGGTTGTGCCGAAAACTGACCTGTAGTGGACCTGCCCGGCTGTTTCCGCAAATCCTCCACGTGTGACATTTCTACCACATTTTTCAATTACATTTTTACCCACAATTTCATTTATTTTGATCCAATTACCAGTTAAGTCCCTGAAGACCAAAAAAGCCTGACTGCAGGGGACCCAAAACGTGGAAATCTGTTTTTTTCTTCAATACTTCTGAATTCTTCGGACCAAAGCTTCATATTCTAAAGTTAAACCATCGTAAACTCTTAAATTAATGCCGGCAGATAGTCAGGTTTGAACGAGTGAATGGTTCACTTGCAGAGAGAAATAGGCATATGGAAGGAACGATCAGAGTGTTGTCAAAAATGTGCGCAACACTTATTTAAATTACATGTGAGTGAATTTCAGCAATTCCGTGTTGTGAACTACTAGATAAAAGCCGAAATGAATTTCCTGTAATGCGGGAACTACCCTTCGGCAACGAAAAAGTTTTAAGATAAAATTTAAATACTTCTCATGTTCACGGCTACTTTGTATGTTACGTCGTCGTGTGTCAAAAGGAATATTGAGACATAAGCATTTCGCCTGCCTCAAATGGCCTGCACATTTCGGCTACGTGTCTCGTGCCATTATTGAAGGAGGGTCCTTTTGTACGAAATTTTGAGGATCCTTTCCTAAAGCTAGGGATAACATCGATAATGACGATGTTGTTACAAGGGATGCCTCTTCGCATTGAGACTTGTCAGCGTGGTTCGGGGCCTTGATAATCTTTCCTTTTTCGACATTGTCAGTTACTGATGGGATTGTGGCATGCACGCGGACGGGCGGTAATATATTTTCACCCACCCTCTAAAGATGCCTTGTCGGGTTTCGCGTCAGATAGACTCCTCGGATTTTTTTACCGGCGCATTGACTACGACTTCTAAATGCTCGCCTTGTAACCCCGGTGTTGTTCCTTAAACTTTAAATCGGCAGCCCTTTAAAAATAAGACGTTGCGGCTCTTTTCGGCACCCAATCGCTCTATTGAAAGCTTCACACGTTGCGTTCAATTCCCGGTTCCGCGGTGAGAGCGGCGTGTGGGTTCATGCATCAATTACATTCAGTCCTAAGCCGATAATTACGTATCAGTAAACGTTTACGGGACGCTTGAATCGTTTAGGTTGTGCGTCAGACCATATGTCTTCCTTGCAGAGGTCGGGCGGCACTGCAGAAACTAACTAAGCATTCTCTTTTATCAGCCTTGTTGTTTTTCTGTAGTTTCTTATTTTAAATAGTTACCTACTGATTTTCCGACCCCATCCAGATAACCTTAATCACAATTCCTCACATACTCTTTGTCATGGTCTGAGTGGTTGGCTTTCTTCATTACCATAGGGCGCGCACTTCGGGGACCATGTGACCGCAAGGCAACAGTTCTCGATCCCAGCGGAAACGGCATTTCGTCATGGCTACATACTGCCCCTTTCTGAAACATGGAAAACTGCGAAAAATCTGGCGAAACTTAATTTGCTTGTGTAACGGTCCGGAGAGGAGGGGGTATGAGGGAAGTTGTAGGGAATCAATTAGGAAACTTGAGTGGCGTTATAAAACAACGATATTATTCTTTGTGAAAAACATTAGTTAAGTGTTATTTTTTTACAATATTATATTGGTGATAAAGATATTGTTCAACTGTTCTTTGTCACTGTGAAATCACGGAGAACTGACCAATTAGTACGAGTTTTACGTAGCCGAAAAATATTTTCTTTAAGCTGTTAAAATTTCGAACGACTTTTTTTTAAAAAAATGAAAATTCTAAAGAACGATTTTTTTAAAAAGCACTGGAAATTCGGAATGTCAGGGAATTTTGTTCCAGGAAATGAGGGCCCTTGTACATAGCTGGATGAGACACGGCCTGTATCCGGAGGAGAATTCTACAGGGCGGTTGCCTCTAATCGGTAGTTTTTCTGTGGTTCTCAGGAACAATATCAACCCGTAGCCAGTGGTACCGTAACAAACGGGTAATGGACCCACACGCGCGATCTTGCCTTTGTTAATCCTTCCCCTTCTCTGCCCTTCACCATACACATACCCTCACAATCACAAAATGTCGCGGACCAGCCCGAGATTGGAGCTGGCCCCGGCTTGGTATCGCACGCTGGGGAGAACTGAGGAACACACCACAACCAACGTGTATGTGGGCGGCCGGTATGCCTCTCAGCAGGGGAGATTACAGTCACCTCGGGGTAATAACATGCCACTACACTAACGGACTTAGTTAAGGAAGCAAGCACCTGAATCACTCAGGCATTTCCCATGGGTGGAGTTTATCAACCAGAAACCCTCGTTGCACTCTCTAACGCGCACTGATGAACGGACCGTCAGGCCAGTGGAAGATTTTTGACAGCTTCTAAAACAGTTTAAGCCTACCGAAAACCTTGCTGCTCTGCAAATTGTGCTCTTCGCCAGACAGGAAGCGCGCAGCGCTAGCTGTAGATTCTCGCAAGGCGTCGTTCAAGCTAGCACTTGGATGGATGATCGATGAAATGTGTTTTCGGCGGCGTAACGGTCGAGTTATTGGTTCCCGTAAGTGTAGTGTATTTATCGCGTGAGCGGCAATGATTTCCTCAGTTGATGGCGAGATGGGCGCCGACTTACCCCTCAGGTAACCGGGTGTTCCTCAGGACAGCCATTCTTGAATTCTGCTTTTTTAAATTTTTGTAAGACTTTAAATACTGCTTGTGATATATGGGCAAGAAGTGTAATCTGTGTTAATTTTCTTTGAGCTTCAGAATCCCTACACCACCGCCCGCTACCCTTTTACTAATTGAATGTGAATAAACGTAACAAACCAAAGCGTGGGATACCACATTAAAACAATAAAATTTTTGCTCTTTTAAAATATCCGAGTAGTATACTTTATTGCATCGACAAACGAGCTACTGATTTTATTTATGGCAAACAAAATTACCAATTCTCACCCCCCCCGCATCTACTCCTAACACAACCAGCAAACATACTCAATGAAAACCTGTGCGATTCTTATTTCATGGCAACCAATGCCGCACCACCCAATTCACTGCTCAGCAGTGCTGCTGATCAGTATGTCCCACCAAAGTGTCTAAGTAGTCTCAGCAGGTTGAAGGACTACAAGGCCATGGAGATACGGCACGTTTGATTAGATTGTCTTTGGGCGTGATTGAACAGTCGTTTATAGGCCGGCAGGACTATGTTTGACAAGTCTAAGACAGTTAGCGTTCGCCGACTAGTAGCACATCTCCGCGAAATTACGATCTTTCTGGAGTGAAGAAGAGCTTGGAGCGCCGAATGTTTGTGTCTCGGAAGGTCAGTTCAGGGCAGGCAGTGCAGTTAGAGATGCAGAAATAATTTCATCAGAAAGTAGTTTGTTTCGAGTATATTTTAAAGAATATTGAAAGAATGATGCAATGTCCAAAAAAGCAAATGAGAATATGTGTGTTATTAATATGTGCATGTGTTATTTCGACAACAACCCGGTAAACGACAGTGTTACTATAGCGAAACTTAAAATGTCCATCGTTTCACTCTTCAACAACAACCGTTGCTCAATAATAAATAATAATAATAAAAATATAATAAATAATAATAATAATAATAATTGGAACGTCATTTGTTGCTGATAAAGCAAAATAGTACATAGTGTAGTTATTATTCTAAGACATGTTAAACAAATATGTAAAATAAAAATGTGTTTCCGTGATAAAATTAGCTTCAAACAAGCATTTTGCTGAAACACAGAACGTCGCATATCAGATCTTGAGACACAGCCAAACCGACGTGCGAGTTGCTCGCAGATCTCGCCAACCATCGGGAAAGTTCCACCCCCCCCCTCCGCGATTAATCATGCCACTACTACTTACGGAAGAATGACCTTAGCTGTGACGCAGCCCGGAAACTAATCAAATCACTTGCCGCGTTGTCCATCACACTTTCTGTACCCTGATTATCGAATGTGGAACGCTATATCGCACAATGAATTCAACGACAAATATACACAAATTGTTCATTATCACCGTATTAGGCCACATGTTTTTGAGTTTTAATGCCTACCGTAATCGTTGATATCAAGCTTTACTGCGCTTTGACGTTCGAGACACACGTGATAAGACTGCAGTGGCTTTCTAGTGTCACACAAAAGCAGCACTTTTCCAATGACGTGAATCAACCTCTTGTGCCCATAAATTTAGAATGAATAAATGAAGGGAATAGACCTCGTACCAGTTGAGTTGTCACGCATTTACCGATGCTCAAACATCGAAATTTCACTTTGTTAAAAGTATCCAGAATTCAGGATCGAACTGAATATCAGATGCGAGAGGGCGAAAAAAAATCTCAAATTTTTATTGTGAGATGCTTAAACCGCATTATCATAAACTGTCTTTTAAATTATTCTGTTGTAATCTTCATTAATGACTGACCTGTCTCGATTTCGTGCATACGAGTAATCCACGAGATAGCCTGTTACAAGAGTGAAAATGCCGATTGTATTGTGCGCTGTTTAAACCCGAAGTGTTTAAAACATGATTTGGGCGGCAGTATTCTTGTGTATTTCGTTTTCATTTCGTGAGATCTGTTTTGATTTTGCTTCGTTAGGAAATACGGACCATGTCACGTTTGGCAAATACGTAGAAAAGGCAGCTCCTATATAACTCAAGCAATTGAACATTCTTTCTAGAATTAGTAGTAGTCGTTTACCCTTTTCATCACGAAGGGCTAATCCAGCAGCTCTCTTTTTCTAAAAGCTATTGAGGTTAATACCCTTCATCGAAATTGTTGCTTAAGTTTATAGATACTAGTCTCAGACTGACTTGGCATGTGATCTAGAAATATTTATTGTTCAGTGAGAACTTGCAATCATTACAATTATCCAATCTTTCTACCTTGCCAGGAAGTACTTCACATTTCAGAAATAAGTGGCTAATGCTGACAGACATGTGTGAATATGTGTTTGTGAGAAACAAGTTTATTAGGACTCCCGTGCGGTAGTATTTATACGCTTTTATTACAGGCCTTACACTGCTGACAAAAAATAGAATCGGTCGCGTATCTGTCGCCGGTCGGCATCTTGTTCGTTGAAGAACTGCAGACGTCTGAATCTACCAGTTTACTACATTAAATTCAGTTCTACACACGTAATTCGAAGAGAAGATTCGATTAGTTTGTCCCGTATCACCGATAGATATCGGCGACTTCCTAAACCTCTCCCTAAAAAAACACGCAACCCCGCTGTGTTGTAATTTTCTCTAAATTCAAATTATTTTCGAATTAGTGACGATACCTCCCTAGGAACTTCCTGCAGTCAAATTGTGGAGTAATTCTCACTTACCCGACATGTACTGTAAGTATTATTAGCGGTTTAATGGACACAAAAGATTATGTATGTAGTGATATATATATATATAATATATATATATATATAAATATATATATATATATATATAATAATATATACATATATAATGTACATTATGTACAG
>BOPP01000007.1:8920407-8948811 GCA_017312745.1 Gryllus bimaculatus
AGTACATGATCGGATAAAGTGAGAATTACTCCAATTTGCCTCAGGAGTATCCTAGGGAAGATATCGTCACTAATTTCGAAAATAATTTGAATTTAGAGAAAATTAAACACAGGTAGCGGGTTGCGTAGTTTTTAGGGAGAGGTTTAGCAAGTCGCCGATATGTCATCGGTGATACGAGACCAAATAAATGCGAACTTCTCTTCGAATTACGGTATAGTACAGAAATTGAATGTAGTAAACTGGTAGATGCAGACGTCTGCAGTTTTTCAACGAACAAGATGCCGACCGGCGACAGATACGACCGAGTTCTATTTTTTGTCAGCAGTGTTAAGCACTGTAATAAAGCGTATAAATACTACCGCACGGGAGTCCTAATAAAACTTGTTTCATCACAAACACATGATTCACACAGTCTGTCAGCATTAGCCACTTATTTCTGAACTGTCTGTTTGTTGTCGACATACACAGATGCACATATATACATACATATTCTCATTTGCTTTTTGGACAATTGCATCAATTCTTACAATATTCCTTTAAAATACAAATCGAAACAAACTAAATTTCTGATGAAATCTATTTCTCATCTCTAAATACACTGACCCTTCCGAGACACAAACAGTCGGCGCTCCAGCTCATCTTGCTCGCAGAAATATTGTATTTCGCGGAAATGAGCTATTTTCGGCGAAGCTCAATTATCTTAGAACTTGTCAAAATATTCTGCCGATGGCCTAAAACGACTGTTCAATCACCACTCAAAGACAATATATCAAACGTGCCGTACTCCCACTGCCTTGTAGCTCCCATCAACCTGCTGAGACAGTTAAGACACTTTGGTGGGAACTATGATCAGCAGCACTGCTGAGCAGTGAATTGCTGATGAGGCATTGTTGCCACTGAAATAAGAATGCACAGGTTTCCTTGAGTTCTTGTTTTCTGGTTGTGTTGGGAGTAGATCTGGGGGGTGAGAATTGGTATTTTGTTTGCCATAAAATAAAATAAAATAAAATCAGTAACTCGTTTATCGATGCAAATAAGTATTACTCGGGTATTATTATAGAGCAAAAATGTATTGTTTTCAAATGTTGGTATCCACGCTTTGTTGTAACGTTTATTCACAATTCAATTACGTAAAGTGGTAGGGGCGTGGTGTAGGGATTCTGAGGCTCAAGAAAAACTACACAGATTACACTTCTTGCCCATATATCACAGGCAGTATTTAACGTCTTACAAAAATTTAAAAAGCAGAATTCAAGATCGCTGGCTGAGGAAACCCCGTTACCCGAGGGGTAGGTCGGCGCCCCATCTCGCCATCCAACTGAGGAAGATCATCGCCACCTCACGCCATAAAACTCGCACTACACTTACGGGACTAATAACCTCGACCGTTAACCCGCCCGAAAACAATCATTCATCAATCAATCCATCTAAGTGCTAGCTCTGAACCGACGCTTCGAGGAATCTACAGCTAGCACTCGGCGCTTCTGTCTGGCGGAAGAGCACAATTTGCAAAGCAGCAAGGTTTTCGGCTAGGCTTAACTGTTTTGGAAGCTGTCGCAAAAATCTTCCATCGGCCTGAACGGCCCGTTCATCAGTCGACGTTAGAGAGTGCAACGAGGTTTTCTGGTTGATAAACTCCAACCCCTTGGGGCAAATGCCTCTGAGTGATTCCAGGTGCGTTAACTAAGTCCGTTAGTGTAGTGCATGTTATACCCCGAGGTGACTGTAATCCTCCCCTGCTGGAAGAGGAATACCGGCGCCGACATACACGTTCGTTTGTGGTGTTCCTCTAGGTCTCTCCCCAGCGTGGCATCGCCCAAGCAGGGGCAAGCTCCAAACTCCGGGCTGGTCTCCCGACATTTGTGATTGTGCAGGGTATGTGTATGGTGAAAGGCAGAGAAGGGCGCAAGGATTAACAAGGCAAGATCGCGTGTGGTCCATTACCAGTTTGTTACGGTACCACTGCTACGGCGTGATATTATTCTGAGAAACCACAGAAAACTACCGATTAGAGCAACTGGGCTCTGGAATTCTGCAGATAGATGGCCAGTCTGATCCATGTACAAGTGGCCACTCATTTGCTGAAACAAAATTTCCCAAATTTTCCTGATTTTCCAGAGCATTTAAAAAATCTAAGATTCACACTTAAAGCAAATATTCAAGCTACCTAAATACTAATTGGTCAGCTCTCTGATTTCGCAATGACAAAGAAAAAAATGAACGATACTTTCTCACCAAATAAAATTGTAAAAAAATAAAATAAAATAAAAAAACGCTGAACTAATGTTTTCAAGGAATAATAACTTGTTTTATATTTATAACCCACTCAAAAGTTTCCCTTACTCCTAATGATTGTTCTACATATTCCCTCATCCCCCCTCCCTCCCGGACGTATCCGCAGCAATTAAGTTCCCAGATTTTTCGCAATTTTCCATGTTTCCAGAAAGGGGCCGGTATGAAGCCAATGACGAAATGCCGCCCCGCTGGGACTCGAGAACTGTATGACCTTGCGGTCAATGGTCCCCCGAAGTGCGCGCCCAATGGTGAGAAAGAAAGACCACACACTCAGACACATGACAAAGAGTATGTGAGGAATTGTGATTAAAGGTTATCTGGATGGGGTCGCGAAAATCAAGTAGGTAACTATTTAAAAATAAGAACTACAAGAAAAACAACAAGGCTGATAAAAGAGAATGCTTAAGTTAGTTCTGCAGTGACCGCCCGACCTCTGCAAAGGAAGACCATATTCATGACGCACACCTAAACGATTCAGCGTCCCGTAAACGTTTACTGCATACGTATTATCCGCTTAGCGACTGAATGTAATCGATGCATGAACCCAACGCCCCTCTCACAGCGGCACCGGCGAATTGAACGCAACGTGTGAAGCTTTCAATAGAGCGATTGGGTGCCGAAAAGACGACCAACGTCTCTATATTTTAAAGGGCTGCCGATTTAAAAGTTTAAAGGAACAAAACCGGGGTTAACAGGCGAGCATTTAGAAGTCGTAGTCAAATGCGCCGGTAAAAAAATCCGAGGAGTCTACTGACCCGAAACCGACAAAGGCATCTTTAGAGGGTGGTGAAAATATATTACCGCGCCGTGCATGCCACAATCCCATCAGTACAACTGACAATGTCGAAAAAGGAAAGAGATTATCAAGGCCCGACCACCTGACAAAGTCTCAATGCGAAGAGGGCCATCCCCTTGTAACACATCGTCATTATCGATTATTTCCTACGCTTAGGAAAGATCCTCAAAATTTCGTACAAAAGGACCCTCCTTCCAAAATATGGCAGCGAGACAAGTAGCCGAAATGTGCAAGGCCATTTGAGGCAAGGGCGAAATGCTTATAGTCTTCAACATATCCTCTTTGACACACAGGCGACGTAACTACAAAGTAAGCGTGACATGAGAAGTAGATAAATTTATCTTAAACTTTTTCGTTGCACTAAAGGCGTAGTTCCCGCATTACAGAAATTCATTCGGCTTTATCTAGTACTCCAAACACGGAATTGACTGAAATTCACTCACATGTAACTTAAATTAGTGTTGCACACATTTTTGATACACACTGATCGTATATCCCTTCCCAAATACTGCACTGTACTCTCTGCAAGTGACCCATTCACTCGCTCAAACACTGACTACCGCCGCTTTATTTAAGAGTTAATGATGGTTAATTTAGAATATGAAGCTTGGCCAGAATTCAGAATATGAAGAAGAAAAACAGATTACACGTTTTGGGTCCGCCTGCAGTCAGCTTTCTTTTGGTCTTCAGGAACTTTAATTGTAATTGATCAAAATAAATGAAAATTGTGGTAGAAATGTAATTGAAAAATGTAGTAGAAATGTCACATGTGACAGGATTTGCAGGAAACAGCCGGCAGAAAAATATTTCACGTCACTACATGTCAGTTTCGGCACCAACCAAGCCCAATAGACCCCGAGTCTGACAAACATCTCTTTCTAAGTCTAGCTGCAGCAACGTAGAGCAGAAACCCACTCGAAATAAACATACTCCTCACGTGTCCAGACAAAGTGAAAGTTTTCAATAAAGAAATAAAACTAATCTAACTACGACTTCGGCACATTCTTGTCGCACTATCCACGAACGACACCCAACCGGAAGCGCAACATCCAAATCCAGAAAGCAAAAACTTCGTTGCATCTGCTCTTCGTGATTCATTCAGTCCTCCCCCCACCACCACCATCACCACCACCACTTTTGGAACAATCGCATGGCGACACATCCTTGATTATCTGCACAAGCATTTACGACTGTAACGCAAAATGTATGTATGTATGTGTGGGGGGGGGGGGCAACCCCTATCGAAAAACACGTAGGAGAAGCCTCTGATCCAAGAAAGTTAATTACCCCTCACTCCCCAAATTCCTCAAGAGTATATGCTGACAAGTGCGTAGTTCCCCCTCCTCCGAAACAATTAAAAATATGAAAGTTGTATCAAGAAACAATACGAGTTATTTTATTTCAATAAATAACTAACTTTACGACATTTAAGGTATAAAAGCTTTTGGAAATATATTTTAAATATTTGTTGTATTCAGTCCTACACTTCAAGGCAAATGCATGGCCAATATCTGAGTAATATAATTTTCAAAAAGATGTGTATTTAAGTATTTTGGATGTAGCAGGAGAAAATTTGAAGATTTAAACTTCCAATGACAGCATTGTTTCGTAAAATTTTCAAAATTGCCTGACATTTTTCGTTTCATAGATTCGATTCCTACCTTATGAGTAATGACTGTAATTCACTATTTAAGGTAAAAATTAATCGAAAATTTTATAAAACATCAGACTACTGCACCGCAACTTATGAAATTACGATAATTTTCTCGATTTCTATTTTTTTTTACTTGCTCTTGTTTACCACCAGTCCCATAATCGGATTCCTTAACTTGCGGGGCCCTGGGCGATCGCCCGTTCTGCCTACGCCCAGCGCCGGCACTGGCATTGAGTGCTTCAGATTCGCTGATTTCTCCCTAGAGTGGAGTTCACACGGACGTCTCCGAAATCTTGGGGGAGACAGGAAAGAGAAAGGTTTCCCCGACTTCGAAGTTAAGAACTGCTAACAAGCCTTTCTCGCTTACTATTTAACGGAGGAAACATTTTCCTGGGCAATGTCCTGAACGCCCTGGAGCCAGTAGCTATATGTTCATTTTATTTAACGCCAAGGGACCAGTAAAAATCGTATGCGGCATATGGGGGGAAACAATACATCCGACCATGTTTTACTATTCTCTGTTGAATCATAAATAAAGCTACCAAGCTAGCAGGATTTGTAACACGATTTGTAGCAGGATTTGCTACCACGTAATAGAAACCAATCTACATCAGCACACATACTACAAACTTCATTTTGTAGGATTTCTGACAAAATAACTAGTCCACTACCATCCTACTCCGACCGTAAGTAGCAAATAGCTCAACAAAACGTGCGAAAGGAGCGGAGCTTTGTTTTGCTGCCCAGAAGCAAATCCTGGAACCATCTCAGCTTGTTCAATGGATCAAGGAAACTGGACGAAAACCTCGAACGAAATGTGGGAATCATTAACCCAGACGCTGTATTGCAATACTTATTTCAGGTATTCTTATTATTTTATAATTATACAATAGAAATGGTAACGAATGCGCAAATTCATTTCCTAATGTTATTGTAATTTCCATTATTTCATGCTTTAATTTTATGTTATTCAGTGGTGTTGAGAGCAATTCGTAAGACCGCTTATACCACTTCTGAGTACCAAGGTGTAAGTCTCGCTCTCTCCACGTGGTTTTTACGGAGGAAAATTAGATCTCCCTGCCTCTCATCCCGCCGTCGCTCCATCGTTCATCCCAATATAATCATCTCAAGTAGTTTCGTTCACCACTCCTGCCTTCCGCTCAGACTCGGGGATGATCATCATTCATTTTCTTTCAAGTTATATTATTTTTCGATATTGGTTATTTTTAGGTGAAATATTATTAGGCCTTTTTTCGCCCAATTTTATGTTTGTATTATACTTTTCGGTGCATATTTTTTCAAAAAATTAGTACCCATTTAGGCGCCTAAAACGTAAGGTTTTAGTGCTTTAACATTTGATGTCTAATGACGAATCACTGTTAGTAAACGTAATGATTGCATTGTCTTACCCCCCCCCGCCCGGAACACACCATTGAACCACTCCGAAACAACAGGCAAGATTCAACTACACCACCACCCATTCCTACAAGAATCGTGTGTCTGGATAGGGTTCCACCACTTCTAGAAATCGGCCGCATCAGAATGCGATCAGAAACGATCAGAAATCTTAGTTCATTAGAGAGATTTGCATGGCTTAGAGTAAATCAACCACGAAACCAATAGTGCTTAATGATATTTGCATGTTTTATTCTAAACGAAAGTAGTGCGAACTATGGTGGCAGTGAGTAAGCTAAATCCCCATATTTAACTAAAGCAGTCCATCAACAACTGATCTTTCTATACAATTATATTATTTAATTATATTTTTAAATAATTATAACTAATGTATCACATACAGAGATAATTGTATAATCGGATAAATGGCACCAACAAGACGTATCGTGAAAATATAGAATTAGCCGTCAGAGATTCAAATTCCAATACAACATCGCCGAATGATCAATTAGCATTCGATAAAATCAGTGGAATAGCGGGCTCCGCTATTACTGAACACTATTTGTATAACGTGATGCACCTTAGCGTATCCCACTTTTGAGCCTCTGCGCATGCGCAGCTCGAGTTACTCATGCGCAGAGGCTCAGAAACGGCATCCGCTACGGTGATTCACGCTATGCAAAAATCTCGCATTAAATTCCTGCGGGCGGGAGACAGTGAATCTTAGAAGAAGTCAGTCCACTCGAAAACCAACGCTGCGCGACTTTCCGGAGCAGCGATTTAAAAGAAATCCGACGATTTTCGCTTCGCTGACGGAAGGCTGTGCGCCCAGTGCGTCCCAGGAGCTGGCGAGATAACCTTCGACCTTTCGCGAGTCAATTGCGTTCCGGAACGCTAGCGTGAAACTCGCTACGCTTATCTTCCACGAATGGTCGGCTACCCCGCGCGACACTTTCCGTTTGGTTTCCGATAAGGCGTCGTCTACGAAACGCCCCTATTTCCGTCGCATCGTTTTAAGATCGTGACATAACGTCGATTGTCTCCAGCTTCATCCAAAACTGTCTTCATACGCCATACTGAAGAACTACTGAAACAATATTTTTCCCTTTCAAACGTTAAACATTGAGAACCAATTATTAATTACAGTTAACTCGAAATTAACCGGACCCACAAATGATGAAATGTCATTGATGGCATATTTACAGCAATTTCTTTGGAACCACTATTAAATGAACTTTCATGATCCTGTGTCCCTCTTACGATTATTTGTAATGAATGGGAATGAATTGTTGGTAATGAATGGGATCTTGATAAACCGATCGCTTCTCTGTTCATATTCGGCTGTTGACCCTCAGTCGAACCCTTAATCTTCATTGACCCCCCTTTACAATTTCATCGACCCCCCTCCTCACAGTGTCGATATCAATCCCAGTAGGAACCCCTGTTCTAGACGACTGCAGGCCATGGAATCTTCCCACAGAAGTCGAAAAACAATAAGTCAATGGGTCTCATGAAATAACTAACCCGCACACGATTCCAAGAAAGGCAAGAATCGAGACGGCGAACCCGGAAACCGACGTGATGGGAAGTTGGGGTCAAAACATGCATGAACACTGTCACAATGAATTTGTTAAATGTGTTAATAACGTGCGTAAGATCACAGTCAACGCATTTGTGAAATACGATAATATGAATAACGTATTCCGTATCAGTAGCGTAGTAGCTTAAAAGAGCATATTGAATGTAACGAACCAAGTACGTACAATGTTCGACTTTTGAGGTGCCGTGTAATATCCATGAACTTGATCGGCGGTCCCCTCTCCCAAACGAAAACACTTCCGACGCCTCTGCCTCTTGGAGCAACTAGTCAGTTACCACGGAACCATCACGGCGTTTCACAAATCCATGCATCGTTCACCCGTCCCTTCCTCTACACTCGGCCCAGTCAAGGGAAACATTATTTTGACACTCGGGCATGCCAAATCAGTAAGCGTGATCGGCGAGTAACTCGCAAAAATGTTTCGCATTCATTTCACGAACGTTCGCAGATTCTGTGACGAGGACTGTGGTACTCATTATTTTCACACTCCGTCAACAAGAGAATGTTCTCACATAAAAACAATTTTTGGTGCCAGAATTCACGAAAACGGGTCTTTCAGACTTTTATTTAAAGACATATTATCTACGTGGATTATTCTTTGATTAACATTTGGTGTATTCTCTACTGAGAGTTTAAATATTGCATGCGCGATAAAAGCGAGCAGCGTAGGCGCTCTAATATTGTGTCTGTCGGCGAATCGTATGTACAATCCAAATTCCTCATCTGCCGCTTCAATAGTTTGGGCTTTGCTTTTACTTTCTTGTCAGACAAATGGCGTTAGCAGCACAAACTGCTCATCTGAGCGGCACATTAAAAACAGTAATAAAACAATTGTTTTACTTCTTTCCGATAGTACTAAAGCCCAGTTTGTGCTTATGTCTTACAATCGTGTGCTTCCAGCATTGCTAGGTTAAACAAGATCTTATGTTATGAACGTGCCCTTCCGCGGCTCGAATCCATGAATTCTCGGCTATCCGGGAGACGCCCGCTCGTTTGCTGGGGGCCGACGTTTCGCCTGACATGTCGCAGGCTTTCCTCAGGGCAGTGACACTGCGGCGCTACGCGTCCGGTGATTTAAACTATCCAGCCTGGGGCTCTCGGGAGTCCTTTGCAGCAGCGCCTCCCGAGAGCCCAGGTGGACATTTTAAATCACCGGACGCGTAGCGCGCAGTGTCACTGCCCTGAGGAGCCTGCGACATGTCAGGCGAAACGTCGCCCCCAGCCAACGACGCGGCGTCTCCGGATAGCCGAGAATTCATAAACGAGGTCTTGGTGGGTGGACCACGGACAATGCATCGTTGGTCATGGTCAATGCGAACGGTTGTGCCTGCACTGTTATGTTTTAGTGAACGGAGGGATTAGGCCAACACGGGACCTTAAGGGTCGGATTAGGAGGAAGTAAGGAAAGGTGGGCCGTGATCCGTTGTTTTAAGGTACTACTCTGGCATCAGCCCGGAACTGATCGGCCACGGACCAGATCGAAACGGATCAACCACGAACTAGATCAATCAAAATACTTATTCTCAACCACACAATGGCGGTCCCCTACCAAATTACTTAGGCGGAGGGTCGAATAAGCTCCCAGTGAGGATTCGAAGTCAGGACCTGGTGGTCTGCGACTTCACATAGCCATACGCCACTGCACCCGATAGTAAAACAATTAGATTTTCTTTTTGAATTTCTTATTTTTCCCGATATCTCAAGGTAATAATGAGTTGAATGATATTTAACTTTAAATACCATGCATCTCCTAGCATGTTGATCCATTACCAGAATTTTATAAGGTACAAACTGTTTATCTCTTCTGTTTCCTAAAAGTTTGATCTTCAAGGATTTGCTTCAAGGATTATTTTCATACATACATAAAAACAGTACACTAAAAACATTAATGGATTTGTGCCCCGGATGCAATAAGAATCTAATAAGCTAATAAATAACAGTTTGGAGTACAGATGAGAAGATAGTGCCGAATAACTCAGCAGCAATGTAGACAGTAGCCCGTCAGATTTATCCAGACACAAGACAAGAGATACAGTACACTCACTATACATTTAATCTGTTAGGGGTGAACAAGGATGAGGGATTCATAAAAAAACTGTTTACGAAACAGAAATTACCTAGAAATTAAGTGACCAAAAGTGCCGGTGATTTTCACTAAATACCCAAAATCTTTCTCGTTCGCCCTTCTTGACGAGTTAATTGGAGAATTTGTTTGAAATTGAATAACGTCTTTTGTCTAAAGGTACTTTTTTCTGAAGGGAATAATTACTTAACTTCTTCGGTTCATTACCTTTAGTTGGTTTGCGTGTACTTCTTATTAAAACAGCAGTACACATACAATTTGCAGGTGAATATTATAAAGAGCAATAAACCAATAAAAAAATGTTAAATTTTGGCGTACGACCGTTTTCATGATATTTGCACAACCGTTTGCCGATATCCTCCGAAAACATCTTTAAATAGACATAATTTCAACTATTGAAATGTACGAAACCTCCTAATTTTCACTCATGCAATTTCTTAACTGAGGTTTGGCTGTACAATAACCTATTTCTAGTTGAAGTCTTTCAACGTTACTTCAGGCCATTTTGTCTGAGGCGTAATTATTATGTCTCCGTACATTTCATTCCAATCTTTCGAAATTCCTTGATATTGATAATCTTCGAAGATTAAAAGAAATTTCTGTGCAGAATCACACCATTGATAACTATTTTAAACAGGACAATAAATGCACACGAAACATAAATTACCGGTCCGGATGGCCAAGATCGCTAGGGCAGTAGTGCCGTAGCGATCTCTGGTTCGAGTCCCGCCTCGGGCATGGTTCGATTGTGTTTGTCCTTTCATCATATCGTATCATCCTCACAGTTACCATACCTGCAATAGTGGTCGCTAATGACCTAGAAGTTGATGCGACCTTAAATAAAATACATGTAAATTGGCGTCACATTCAATTTCATAGTTTTCACATTAAATAGATAAAAATCGATCTTACAATATGAGAAAAAAGAACAGATATGTGAAAACCTAAAATTAACCGCATAAACCACACCTTCATCACAGTTGACAGAATAATAAATAAAATACTAAATTTGAAAATGTGAAAACGGTACTTAAATATCGGTATTGTTAAACATACTTATGACCAAAATAGTTTAATTTAGTGCTAAAAAATAAATAAAAGAATGAGCATGTAAAAATGGGTTCTGTATCAAGTTCGACCTAAAATCATTCCTATTCAACATACTGAAGATTTCAACTTTTCTATGAAAAACGTTCCCATTATTTCACAAATAATATTTCAAGTTTTCATTTGGGGTTTCTGTTTCATCCCCTCGTTTACAATAATAATATGCTCCTTCAGTTCGTAAAAAAATACATGTAGTCTTGCTTCGATTTTTCTGTATCTTTCGACTAATGAACATCGAAATGCAAATAAACTGATAGAGCTTAAACAAAATTATCCAAATTACCGATGCCTTCAGCACACAACTGTTCATATGTAGGAAGTTTACAAACTGTCATTATTAGATGAGTCCAAGACTTTAATTCAATAATATGTTATTTAATAATATTCTTAAAATACCTTAAAATGCGAATGTGGCCACACTACTTATGTTCTCCCTCCTAATAGACTCAAAGGCAATCTAAAGTGAAAGGAAATTTCTTCGTTAGCATATTTGTTTGAAGTTGCTTTAAGAAATCAAAGAATAACTACTTTATGCTAAGCAATGCTAGTCTCTTTGGGAAATGAATATATTGATCTTCGAATATTTCAATAGAATAGTTGGAGTAATATTAGGTTTTTATGATCAACTAACCAGAAGCTGGACACAAAGAAACAAAAAAAAATCATTTTCAATACGACAAAAAGCTCAACACCCATTGGGAAGTTTTGACTCGTGTCCAGGATTCTGTTTATAATTTACAGCACTACTATACTGGGCTGGGGGAGGTAATATTGAAATTTTGAATATTTAATCAAACCGGAAAATAACATTTAAAAATCTTAATATTAAAATAATACATAAAATACCAAAATTATGTCAGTATTAATAGTAAGAGAATAATTTAATCAATATGTAAAAGTAATTTTAAGTAATTAACGGTATATTTTTTCGGCAGAAATCTTAATTAGGTCATCAAAACGTGTTTCGCCCAAAGCATAATCTCTCGGAAGCATGTTAGCCCTAAAAAGGAATGTTCATTCCTTTCTATTAAGAAAAAAACACGTTCTGCCCAAAAATTAGTAATAATGAGAATTATAAAAATGCGTTTTGTAATTTCTACGCTTGGAAATTTGGAGTGAATTCTCACAATTGTAGTGTGGCAAACTATAAAACTAGTTATTTTTAATTTTCATATTTTGGTTGTTCTCAATACAGTGGGGTCCTAAACTTGCCGCTTGGATAGCTTATACGAACATCTGGCTTGCTCGTGTTCATCTTATTGCTATAAAAAAAATTTTTAAAAAAACGTTTTGTACTATATCTTTTAGAGCAGAATCTCTGTTCAAAATAAGAATCATAATGCTAACAAACATTTTAAAAATCAAATGACACTTACGAAAATAATGAAGTTTGTGTCCATATTTCAAATAAATGTGACTAAAGAAAGGGGTTAAAATAAATAACGAAGTTTTCATGCTACCACACACACACAGACTTGAGGTCCAAAATTCGTATTGAAAATTATGATAAATATAGAATGTCCTGTTGAAATTGAAGGAGTCGGGCGTAAATGATGATAGCCTATGCTTCAAAATTGATTTTTTGGCTCCTGTAACCCGTTGTCCATGCAATGTAACACTCAATTCATTCAATTTAAGCTACGTAGGGCAACGTCCTGTTGCCATTCTTATGTAACACACTTAACTCCTACCAGCAAAATGTTCGCTCGCATATATCTAAAAAGTATTTGCATATGGATTATCGTGGTCTACACTCAATTCCTTTAATTATGAATTTCTGCACTTGCAAAAATATCAGCGTACCCCCACACTGCAGTACAGAAATCACATTTCAAAAGTGTCAGTACTTGCATATTCACAACAGTGAATATTGACTGAAAATGCAAATTAACAGAGATCGCTAATTAATACACGAGAGACATCAACGACGAATTTATTTATGTATTTGTTATAAATCTGTAATAAGCTATACAAAAGACTCCTATTCATCGATTATGATAATAGCATGTAAGACTAATTTAAGATTTCATATGCGAGTAAGAAAATCTGACTCCGGGCATCAACTGAAAACATGGGAATTCCCACGAATCTAAAATGTTTTACTATTAAGTGCCGAAGTACCTAAATTACGAACATATTTTTTGTTGCCGAACAATACTGTAAGTTTGAATAAATACATGAATAAAAGTCTATTAATCAGTTGGTCCTGATAATCAAAAGATAAGGTAGTAATTAGAGGACCCTTCCTCAGAAATTTTCTTAATTGTAAATCTGTGTAATAAATAAATTGTGTACAATAATCTGTGTAATAAATCTGTGTAAAATAGTTATATATTAGTACCTTACGCAATTGTTCAAACCTTGAACGGCTCGAGCAAGAACTACATAATAAAAATATTAAACAAATTAAATTAAAAAACAACTAGGAGAGTCTCACATTAGTTTATCTATGGCCAGAACATTCAAGATAGCGATAAACTGTACACGAAATATCTAAATATTTCTTAATACTAAAAAGGAACACATTTCCTTTTAATGAGACAATTCTCCAGGAATGTAAATAAATTGACGCATTTTGATCCTTCCAATTCTATACGCAACGAAATAAAATTCGGATTGAAATCGCTACAGAAAACAAAATTGAGTTTATGTTGCCAAGGAAAACGAAAAAAATGTTCATTTATATTCACAAACCGATCCTCAGATATAAGGTTTCAAATAACTTTTTAGCCGTTTCGAAAAAACTGATGTCTAAGTTTTATCTAACCACATGTTCAGACGTCTCTCCGCTTGCAGTAATTTTTCTAGAAGCTATTTGTTCACAAATTGCCGTACGAGTATGCTCTACTCGTACAAAAGTAAGATTGAACCTTATCTTATTAACACATTTCCTTCGATTTTGTCATCTGGAATCTTCTCAATCAGAAGACTCGATATGTATTATAAATTTCGCGTTCGATGACCTCTTTCATCTAATTAGCGAATGATGATAATTTGCACTTTTGCCAGCAGAACATTAACAGTTGTGAATATTATGCAGGTATTGTACTGACACTTCTCTGCATTAAGATTTTTGTACTGCATTGGGGGTACGATGATATTTATCTCGTGAAGATTTCATAATTGAAGAGTAAAGGAGTAAGGCACAGAGATTATTTGTTACAACACCCTGCTCTAGAAATAACCAACCCTTCTCTCGCATCTAGCGAAATGATGGCTCAAGAAAACGTGCGCGGGTAAGGTTTCAAAAGAACAAAACTTCACTTCAGAATTAAGCGTTAACAATGCAAGAACCGCCAAAAGAAATTTGCACTGGTTTGCAAAGACGAGGAAGGAAAGATTGCGCGCGATTCGCGGCGCTTTTCTGAGGGTTCTGCTCCGGCATTCGCCTGGCGTTGATCGGAGAAACCACAGAATTCGATCTAGTCATCGCCTCTAGCGTCGAAAATCCGGCACCGCCGGACCCCGAGGCCACGACCTCTTGGTTAGAGCCGCAATTAGCTTGCCGGCCCACTTTTCGAAAGGACGTGAATTTTTGTTTTACTATCTACACGAAACGAGGGGCTCTTGTAGGATATGGGTAAATTATCATTGCCAGTTGGCGGTCTCAGAATGACACCTCTATCACTCCTTAATTTTACAGAACTTTTATAAAGCTTGGGGGTTCTGCAAAATGCTATTTCGTTTTGTTCATTAAGGTATTCTAAGAACATAATTTGAAAACTGATTTAATATGATGTATAGATCTGCCAATGGAGATCATGTCAAAACATTTTCGCCAAACAGAACCTTCTCATTTTGAGACAGTTATTTGCTGCTTTGGAAAACACTCTGAATAGAAAAAGATCCACTTCCTGTCTTTCATAGAGTAATTTTAGATTTCACCCCAAATGTAAAGTATTAACACACAAATGCCTCAAATACAGAATTCGGGACGAGCGTCAGTGCTGTCCTCACTAAAAAGGATTCGGCATACTCAATAAAACTTCGAAGTTTAAAAGTTCCACATTCAAAACAAAAACATCGATGATAATATATCGTCCAAAAATAATCGATGAATTTAAACGTCAGTGTGGTTTATTTGCTCTAATATAAGTACAAGGTCGGTCGAGATAATTTGACGGTAGTCGTATTTATTAATTTAAAATTGATATCTGACAAAAAATCAAAAAAGTGTCAAAACAAGTAACAAAATTTATAAAATTGGGAAATACAAAAACAATAAACTACACTTATCGGCAAAAAGACTAAATTTTTAACCCTTTGTCACTATGATCTAGAATATATGAATATCTGCAAATTATGTATAATTTTTTTGTTATAGTACTTCATTTATTTCTAAAATAAAACAAAAAACAGCGACTGTATGAAAACAGCGATAAATGAATGAGGTTAAAAAACCTCAGCACCGATACATAATTTCTTTAATTAAAAAAAGCGATTGGTGTTGCATGTACTGTGTTAGCCCTACGCAGGGCGGCAACAAGTGGGGCGGGCGGTGCAGCCGCCGACGCCACGATGTTGCAATGCGCAAAAGTCCCTCGCCCCCGCCCCTCCCCCGCCTCGGCGAGCGCAACAGGTTGCAAACAATCCCCCACGCGCCCCTCTGCCCACGTGCACGCCGGCGCCGCCACCGCCTCCCCACCAACTCGGTCGCTCACTCACCCGTCTAGTCAGCTCTACGTAAAACACAGACTCTGCACACATGCCCCCCTGGAACCGCCGCCTACACGGCGACTCCTCGAGCTAGCTGGCTCGTTCGCTACTATCGAAGAGAAAAAAAAGTGAAGGGGCTGCGCCGCATTATCGGGCCGCGGGAGATAAAACCGTGTACACAATACCGACAGCTCCGGTACTTATTCTTGTCCACCTGAAGCCTTATCGCCCACCAATCGCGGTTTCCATCGTTGAGCGAAGACGTCAAAGCGTGTGACACCGATGCGTTGCTGCCCGACACGGCGTAGGTGGGTGCAAGCCCCGGATAGCTCCCCCCGCGCGATCTCAAGATCTCTCCGACGTAATATTCTCGATGCGTATTGCGTGAAAAGATGTCACGGAGGTCGCTACTTGACGTGAGTGGTACAACGGAAGTGTTGATCCTTCACGCAAAGGCCAGAAAGCACGAGACTTCAGTGACGTATGCAGTTCCTACATGCTCCTGATTACCTCACTTCAAGAAAAGAACAGCGGAGACGTACGTCTGGGTGTCACGAGAAGGAGGGTCTACAGAACTGACTCCGAACTAGGCCTCGAGACATCGTGTCTGTGTTTGAGAGGGATCAGTGGAACGCAAATCGGACACCGCACTATGGTACAAACAAATGAAACACAAGCTCGCTGGTCCTACAAATATAGGAAAGATCGTGACGCCCTCCACCAGAGCACACGCACAAACGCACTGTGGGAGTAACACATTTTTATGGCGGATCTTCTCTCATGGAACGTCATAGAGGTACAGAATCTCATGAGATGGTCAGGTAACAGCAATAGTCGTAATGAATGATTTTGTTACAGGCGACTGACATTTTGCACCTGTCACTGACAAATCAAGTTGGACCACACAAGTCATTGCGATGTAGGTTTGATAATTAGGTGCAACTTGAAGGAGTGAATAAAATAAACTTTCCCTAGAAATAATACATAATTCATGAAGGTTTATGCAGCGCGAACCTACTTTGAGACGTTCTTATCTCCATGATAACAGCAGCACCTTAAGATGAACGTTTTACTCACCTGACTGGCATTCCGGAGGAAGAATTATCCATGAAGGTATCCTCACGAAATCACCTTTACATCACAAACTTATCCACTGAAACACTTAGTTGTTAAGGAAGAAATTTTACACCAAACAACGAAAATTACACTTCACACGCTCGCGGAATGCACAGGTTTTGTGCGAGGCCCTTCTCACGATTGTTAACTAATACACGCATTAAGACCGTCATATAAATTCACGAAAAACACATTAACAGCGCAGAAAAGGCACATAATAAACACACACTACAAAGTAGTACTCCACACACAACCAACAAGTGTCAGCCATCTTGCGAACAGTTCTCACCCACAATAAAATTCCTCGACCCGCTTTCCGCCATTAAAAATAGTTCCCATTCAAATAAGGCAACATTTTGTTTTAACATGATTTACTTGACCTTTGTGGAAAATATTCTCATAGAATTGCGGAAGAGTCGAAAAAGTCAACTTATATTAATCAATGACATCATAGTTACAAACTATTAATTAGTTGACACTTCCAAGATACTCCGCCTAAGCAAGATCACGGCGCGAGTTAGCCTTGTGCTGTTGTGATATGAAGTATCGATACTCCCACCTCAGTAATAATTCGATACTTTTGGCGAAATATTTGATCAGGCTTTTCCTTTTTCCTCGCCTGTTTGAAGTCTACTTTTATTGCTAAAGGGCAAATTAAATTACAATGCCTTATAATTTTTATTGACAATTTTTCATGCTGAATAGCTTCATGCAAACAATTCAATTATAGTTCACATTGGATTAAATATTTCTTGTAAAATAATTATTTTTGAATTTATTGATCTTTTATAACAAAATATTCAAAACGAAATGTGGCCAACGTACATATTTATTACAAATTTACAAGACGACCTACGATCAATGTGAACATTTTATATCCTTGCTTTCAACACCTTCAAAACAACACACATTCTCAGCAAATTTGAAACAAACTCTCTGCAACGTTGTACTAGAAAAAGTGTTTTCTCTCAAGAACAGGTCCTTTTAAATTTTTATATAGCAGTTGTTTTGTAATTAATTTATTACACATCGAGTATAAATTAAGAGTAAGCATGTTTTTAGTTTTTACAACAGTTGTTTGAAGATTAAAAAATATGCTTATTCTTTATTTTTTCTTGACATGGATTAAATTTATTATAAAACTGCTGGCTAAAATTTTACAGGGACCTGTTCTTAAGAAAAAAGACAAAAAACAGTAAGACAGTAATCAATTGTATAAAACTAAAAAGGAGTGAACATCACGATGATAAAAAGAAAGGGAATAAAAGGAAATGTTGGCTGAAAACATTGATTGGTCAAGATGAATGGAATTCTTGGTAGATCATTTATAACTGAAATAAGTAAAGAAATAATACCTAAAACTGAAATAAGTAGAAATATATCAATAAATGAAAGTAATAAAAAAGAATAACCAAAATATGGAAGACAAAGAAACATTCAAGTATAATATGAATACACAATTTTAAAGTAATCAAAAAACATTGTTTCAAAAACTTTAATAGAAAAATAAAAACATTTAAATATTCCATTCAACATACAATATCACAGTTTGTTCAGAGTTTATTTTCACATACAATTCTTTTAAACTTATGAAAACTCTAGCAATGTATTTGTTCTTTCCTTAATCAAATTCAGGTACTTTTAAATTAGCTCCATATACAGTTTGCATAATTGTTTGTGTATTCTTCACAATTGTTCCATAAGCTGCTTTCCAAGGTCTTCCCTTATTGATAAGCAATCTGAAACAAAACATGCAACTAAAGAACAAAGAATCTCTTTTCATTAATCATGATTCAAGCAAATTTAACAAAACATGGTGTAAAGAACATTGCAGATGAAACCAAAGGATTTTCCAAAAACAGTATTTTCACTTTCAAAATTTTTCTAATTTTCTTTTATTGTAATGGAATGAGTAAACAAAAATTATGTGATGATTCTAACCTCCTTTGTAATGTGTACATGAAACATAATTAATGTATCAATGAAAACACAGGAAATTGTTTAACAAAATTCAGGCCTTCGTAATGAAAATTTTTTATAATCTGATAGACTTTTGTCAAATATATAAATACAGAAATAAAATTAAGAAAAATATGACTCATGTATATCACAACAATATAAATATTATAATGTAAAATACAAATACACAATTCAGTAAAAAAGCATTCTGCCGAACTCCAAATGTCAGAACTGACACATTTACCCTCCTAGACATTCTAGTGACAGGGTTATTTGCGGTGTAGGTATTTGCATAGGTCACCATGGAAAAAGTAGCTTTATTTTTAGAGCGAATTGTGGAGACTAAAATTCAATTCTTTGAGTAACAGTGGGCAATCAATTCCACGTTTACCAACTTAATCACAAACAAGATATCATTGAAGTTATGAAGAGACGAAATAAGGGGCATGTTTAGGGTGGAAGATATGAGACGATAAACAAGATCAATGTAAGGGACCAAATGCCTAAACATGTTGCAGCAATTCTGAAGAACTTGTGCTGGACAGATTCAATTTTAGCAGAATAAATGTTAAATACAGAGATCAGATCACAGACGCAAATTTTAATAAATTACTCCATAATAAAATAAGACTATTGTTTTAATAACATTTAAGCATCACCTACCTATGTAAAAGGCTAAAAAGAATATCCACATCTTCCAGATGACGAGCTAGCACCAATCGCTGAATATAGTTAGTAAACATTACAACATCACAAGTCTGTGGATTCACTTCGGATGTCACCCATGCACGTACTAGCTTACGTGCTTGAGATAAGGTCATCATAGGCTGAAAAATATAAAAGTTTGATACACTGATATGAATAATCACACTCAGTAGTAAGTTATCGAACACCTAAAAACAAAACAATTACGTTTAACCATTGCAAAATTTCAGTTCAAAGCCACAGTTAAACCACTACAATAACTCACTTCATTTTATCTACTTATATATTAAACTTACACAATATTATACACAGACCAACTTTTTCATTAAAATTAAAAGAATTAGTTAAATTTACATATTGAAATATCCCTGTAATAAATCTGAATTTTTCAAGGAAGTAAGAATTCAAAAAATAAATTAAAAAGTAGTAGAGATAAAAAATACAAGAAATTAATCAAATCAAATAATACATCTATCCTAACAATCACTTCATTGAACTGCCATGATCTTGTGTTTTAGTGATAACCAAGCATTTAGATACAAGGAATGACAATTACGAGTAGTAAGGCAGTTAGTCATCGATAGATAAGATGACAAAGCAAAATAATAAAGGAAATGTACTTTAAATATTTTTGACAAGAGTTGGAAAATTAATTGCTACATAGTTATATTAAAACAATACAAGTTATGAAACAGCTGAGAAATACTCAAACACCAAAAATATCGCTAACAATGGTGAATCAAATTGTGAGCTCAGCATCCTCCAGTCACTGACTCAACCAGCCTCAGCGGTTCTTTTGACATTGAAATAAGTGCTCCTATTCATCACTGTGTTACGAAAATATAGGCTCTTTGACAGTTTCCAGCTGTGCTTGGTGAAAACACCATTCAGTAGAATTGATGTTTTTAAGTGTGCCCTGATTCTTGATGCATTTACTGAATTTAGTAGTGTTATCAAGGTTCTAGTTATTGTAATGCACTCTGGAAAATTTTAATATGATATCGTAGTCCAGGTAAAAAGAGGTTCACAAAATTTGAAGAGAAGCTTTTGATGGTGCAGAAGGGATGGCCCAGCCTTTTATGAAGTCTGAGGTTTGATTTGAATACATTAACTTTTGTCGAAGAACAGTAAAAACTGTATAAGATGTATGTGGAAGAAGCATAATCTGCACATGCTTTCTTCAGCTCAACAATCTCTTTCCCACCTTTTTACTTTACATAGTTAAATGATGAATAAAAGTATTAACAAATCGACAACAAAACATTTGGTGTTATGATAAGTCAACAATGCCACAGCAGCATGGTACCTTACAAATGACTCATACCATCAACCTTCGGGTTCACATTAGTGGACCTTGGCAATTAATTATTACCAAAAAAAGAAATCTGAGGAGGTGGGCAACAGAAATGCTCAGGGGCAGCTAAATACAGAAATCCACCATTGGAGGAGAAAATGATAACTTTGTAATAGAATAGTCTCATGGAAACACACACAAATAGAATTACTGGTCAGAGTTTAATACTCACTACTTCCACAGGTGGTGTTAAAATAGGTATTGGGTTTGAATCTTCACTAGTTATTTTGGGTTTTCCACCCACTGGACTACCAACATGATCACAACTGGCAGCAGTCCTTCCCACTTTACTGAAGCTCTTATTCTTTGAATCAGTTTCATGTTCCACCAACTTTCTTTCTTCAGACATTTTATCATTTACAGCAGATCTCTTTTTTTCCATTTTTACCTCACCAATTAAGCCAGTCACCCTTCCAACTGGAATATTTGAAACTTCTGCACACTGTGATATTTTTGTGGATTCTATGCGTTTACTAGGTGATTTGACATTGTTACTTTCTGTTCCTATTCTCTTCCCTCCATCAGATTCGATTCTTGCTTCAGAATTTTCTTCTTTTGTTTTCTTCAGTCCCAGGAATTTTGTAAGCACTGTAGACTTTGCTGACCCACTGGTAGCTGAATGCACTAATCGATTCATTTGTATGCCAACACCTCGCAGATCGCTGGGTGAAATCTTCAGTTGCCTCTCCAAAGCAACTGCTTCTCTGCATACAAACACAAAACATGTTACACAATTCACACAGAGCAAATAGAGCTGTATGTAACTATTACTAAAACAATTCAATAATTAATTATCTGAAAAATGTTGCGTAAAAAACATTACCCAATTTACAGATTTAAAAGCAGCGACAATACTATCATAGGCAAATTCAGGCATTAATATCATTTGATGATATTAAAAAGATTCCCAAAGCCTGAGTGATTATGTATAGACTACTTAACATATGAAGTTTCATAAACAGATGAAGAAAATGAAAGGCAACAGAAAGGAGAAGACAGGAAAAGGAAAAAAACTATGAGGAAAAGGAATTGGAGGGAGAAGAAAAAGGTTTAGGATAAAAACACACAGGAGGAGAAAAGGAGAAGACAGGAGGAAACAAGGGCAAAAAGGAGTTGAGTAAATGGACAAGAGGGAGGAAGGGGAGGAGGAGGACACAGTGAAGAAGGAGGAGAAAAACAAAAAAGATAAAAAGAAGAAGTAGTACGAAAAGAGGAAGTAGAAGGGAAAGAAGGAGCAGGAAAACGAGATGATAAAATAATGATAAACACAAGGACACAAAAAGGGATACGCAGGGCAAGAACAAGTACAAGGAGGGTAAGAAGAGGAAGGACAAGAAGACATACAACAAGGAGAAGAAAAGGAAGGAGGGCAAGAGGAAGAAAAATAAAGCAAGAGAAAGGGGATAAAAGACAAGAAGGAAAATGTCAAGAAGGAAAAAAAGGACTAGAGGAAGGACAAGGAGGACAAAAGAAAACACTGGAAAAAGATCTAAAGGATAAACACAAAGAAGAATTCATTTTGTAGAATAGTCATAATAAATTAAATCATGTAACTTAACAAGTAATAATTACTACTTTCACTTCTGAGATGGTAATAAAGATGAAATGAAACTTTTGCTGTCTCTATATTTAATAGACAGGTGCCAATAAAAAATTAAGTATTAGTTATTTTCAAAATACAATTTCTTGAATAAAATTTTAAAGAAGATCAGGCCTTATCATATTATTAAGAGAACTTTGTTTTCATGAAGCAAAACATTGAAAAAAAGATTTTAGAACCACTTGAGAAAATCTTATTTCCATATTTTTTATAATTTGTCACGATTTCACTCAAAATTATGTAAAAAATTACTCATTTTCAATTCAGTGAGATGTTGTAAACACATTCCCCAATTACATTTTCCCACATAGAAAGTTGGTATGTAAAGTTCCAATTCTATAACTTGTCATATTTAATATTTCTCAGTAACATATTCTGCGAATCATGTTCTGCGTTCACAGTACAGCGAATCATGTACTGCGTTCACAGTACAGCAGTCAAGTACAGTGTCTTCAAAGGATGTTGTTTCCAGAATAGGTACTTCAAGGTACTTAAACTTGAAGGTACTTACAGAGAGTATTGAGGGTATTTTCTGCTCATTTGATTACGAAACCAGAGCCAGAGAAATGTGTTCTGTGCATCAGCCATCTTTATTCTTTGTGTTTTGTCATTTTACCACATGTTTTAATGAATTTGATACACTGAGTATGCTAGTTTTATTAATTTTTTTTTCTGATTTGCATATTTTCAGTGTTTGTACATTGCTTGTAATTTTGTTTATATTTCAAAATTCTTTCCTATTAAATTGGTATATATTGTCTGTTAGTATTTTTAGAATGTGAATTAGTTTCCATTTCCTATTACAGTGTTCTGAAGAAGGAAATATGAAATCGACAAAGTCAGCATTTTCCAAAAACACATTTTCCCAGTTATGATATCTAAAATTTTTGGTCCCTTCAAAAACATTCCAATGAGATTTAACTGAAACTGTTTTGTACAGCAACTAAAGGTGAATAATCTTACTTTAATGTAATTTATTACCTGTAGATGATATCTGGATCATCTGTTGGAGTCCCAAGCGAAACAGAACGAGAGATGTTGTCACACGCTCCATGACCCATGAATTTTGCTGTTTCCACAGGGGCATCCTTTGCTCTTATCTTGAAAAAAAAATTACAAAATGGTTAACAAATGATTTACAGAGGAAAGAAAATTATGTACCTTTTTAGTTTCAATATGATTGACAACAACACCCTAGTCACATTTATTAAATTACAGGATTTAATGTTTTTTGTTTGTTCTCTTATACAATTTTAATTCTATGAAACTAAATACCAAAAAACTCATTTGTAATTATAAACCATAAAAAAATATATCAACTTGAACAAAAATTACATAACCAATTTCCAAAAAGAATGATAACCCTAATCAAGTCATTAGATAAATAACATAACTCAACAGATATGTGATTAATAGAGCCTGGATATTTTTATCCGGGAGTCACAGATATCACTCAATTGTGCTTCTGGAATTATTTTAGTTGATTTTCATTTAACCTTTTTTGGCCTATTTTAGCTTCTGATGCTTATTTTTGCCATTTTGTCTTATTTTGCCTTTTTCCTCATTATTTTGCTTTTCTTTTTTCCTCCTGGCACTAATCTCAATCAAGTCGGATGTGGTATACCTGCAAGACTGGGCAAAACAAAAGTGTTTTGTCTTTCTGTGGAAGCAGAGGTTGAGTTAAAAATTATTTTTGATTTCTTTCATTGATGCAGCAGGCTATCATTGCTCACAGAGAATCACATCCTACTTTTGAGTATGGCCTCGAATCGCTTTTGTGGACAGCTCTGAGTATGATATATCCTTCTCAAGATTGGCGATTACACAAATGCAAAGCCCAAAATTTATAATTCCATTTTCACTGAAGCCATTTCAAGATTAAAAACAGAGTCCTCAATATCATTTCAAAGAGACATCACGAATAAAACAGATACGTACCCATCAGTCTGCATGGTCATATACAATCAATATTACAAAGAAAAGATAGTTTCCATTATGAGCTAATGTAAAATTTAGAATTAGAATAAAACTGTGAATCATTTAAATTATTAATTTTTACAATAATTCCTTTTTAATGTGATTTTTCATTGTTTCATGCTTTTTTCACTCTCTTGTTATAGCTAGAATAAATGCCTTTTTCATGCATATTTTAGTACAAATAAATGCCTCTTTTTCTACCTATTTTAGGTAAAATAAATGCCAGAATATCCAGGCTTTAGTGATTAATGACAATATTTCATGGTGCATAATGGTAGAAAATAATACATAACAAACGGACTACTGTTACTAAGCACATTTTCATACATAAGAACATATGAAATGCATTAAAATAATTTAAATTGACAGAGAAACATCTAATAGCACATACTTTCATTGGTTATTATAAATCACTGTTCATGAGAAGACAATAAATTCCTTCATGCAGCTTATTAGCGAATTTCTTAAAAAAGCTTAAATTGATTATTTCATGAAAATCATTGATTTTTAACATTCTGCTTATCTAATTTGCATCTGCTACATTCTTCAACCAATGTCTGTAACTTTTTTTCTCTAGTGTCATAATCTAATAATACGTAAGTGACCACCAATTCTGTAAAAAGAAACCCAGCTTTATAGGTCAGGTGTTAAATGAGGAGTCACAAATAAAATTTTAAAAAAACAGCAAGAAACTCAAATTTTCATATCACAATTTCAAGAGATATGCACCTTAGTTTACAATTATTGTTTTTATGCTGTTCTCATATTGATCTCTATGTACGTCTTTGATTTTTAATTCTCCTTGGCGTTTTTCACATCCTGATTTGCAGGTATATCAACATCATTATCTTTCCTATTTATTTTGAACATTCCATTCTCATATCAACCTTCTGTAAGAAAATAGAGAATGCTGCACTTCATTGAGTAGTTGGGAAAAGGGCAAAACCAAGTTCTAAGACAACAACAACATTTAGAAGAAAGTACTCAAAAACCTACTTTTGTTTCAACATATCACTTATTAGGAGGAAGTGTTTTTGGAAACATGAGCCCAAGCTATCTCATGTCCAGTCAGTACCTCACAAAAAATCTAACAAATCTCGATAGAACCTTACATTCTTTACCCTTTGTTGCAACATACTCCCCAATTTGCAACACAGAACTCATAACTGCATAGTTTACGTGATGTACAATTACATAGTCCTACGTTTCACATTTAAATTTAATAATTATGGCAAACAAAATCAAATACTACCATGAGTTTCAGTGTGACCTGACGACTCCTGACACGAGCCTGCTTCATCCGTGACACCACCTCCTGAGCCAACTGCTGCACAAAAGCCTCTGCCTCCTTTTGTGTCGTAAAGCGAATGCCATAGTTCACTTCTGCAGAAACAGACTTCCGCTGGTGGCACACGTCCAAAGCACGCTGATCATCTCCCCGAGCATGTTGATGCAGAGTCTCACCAGTCTTATTGCCAAACTTCCTCTGCAGGGAGGCGAGGGAGAGTCTCTGGAGATCACGACAATCAGTGATTCCCTCTGCATGTAGCCGATACGCAAGAGAATGACCAACACCTGAAACATTTATTTATTTATACAGCATCCTTCCCTTTACATTATGTCACATACAAAGTTTATCATTTTACAAAGAATGGTGTAAAGAAAAAATAATAAAAACATATAAGTTCAAAAATTATTAGAACTAATGAGAGTAGTACACAATATCATTGTACAATTTAGATGAATGATTCTTCAAAATTAAATACAACTGAAGATTAACATTTCCTTAAAATTAGTATATTAGTAGTTTTTGGTGTATGTAATAAATTGTAAGTTGCAATGGTGTTGGCTTTTTTGGTAATTCTGGTTGTATCATAGTCATTGTATAAATATTTGCTCTAGAAAAAAGGCTGGAGCTTTATAGCATTGAGGACACCTGCATGGAAATATGAAGTCTATTTGCAACAAGAGTTGACAACAATCTACGTATTCAAAATTTAAAAACATCAGAAAAATGTCACCTTTGCTCAAGCGTTTTTAGATTCAATTTACTGAGAAAAGAGAAATAGTCATATGAAAGTGTTGGCTTGTACTACCGGAATTGGGAAACCAATAACCTCACATATCTCAGATATCTACATTATTTATATGTCTGTGAAGCAAATAGTTGGAATGGGCTGGCAGATTCACCATCAGTGATTGCAACTTATCCATACGCAGTAACTGGCAAAATACCTTCACAGGACATTCTGATATCTTTGGCACTGAAAAAGCAATGAAACACGCAGCAACTACTCCAAAAAATGCAGAGAATTCTAATGCTTTTTGACATCCTCCCTACCCACATTTTTATCATCAATGTTACTTTCAAAGGGGTTAGCCTTAATCATCAGATCAGTCTGGAAGTCTGATTTAGACTCTTAGTGTAGTGTGGCTAACTTCGTAGTGCTAAAACTACATGAAATAGAGTTTTACTCATTAGTTTTATTCAAGTAAAATTTACCAATTTTATAAAGCCAAAGATAAGTATTGTGCACAAAAAAGAATCAAGTCTAATTTTTATACAGTTAAATTGTATTCTATAATTCCTGGCAGAAGGGCATACATCTCTTCAACTCGCACACAAATCGGAAAATAATATTGTCAATTTACCCAGATGTCAATGATTAGGTACCCATGTATGCTAATAACTTTCCTCTTCCATATAATAAAAAAAAAGTATTTCAGATAATTGAAATGTCAGTTGTGTTATTGAATAGAGGCAAGTGATGAAACTGATGTAATTTTAATGAAGTGCAATTTTTAGTCCAATATAATAAGGTTTGCAAGTTGATGAAAAGAAGAGATCTAAGCTTTAAAACTCCTACCATTTCCCTTCCTCTCATCTTTTGTTTTCTACTTGACTTTTTATTACATAGTATTTAATAATTGATAATTTCCACGACCCTTTAATTTTATTATTTCATATTGTGAATCTTCTTATTAAAAGATTTAAATTGAAGTAATATTAATGAAATATTAATATTCTATGAGACATTCAAATTAAAAATTGTATAAAATCATAATGGTTCATTCAAAACATCACTCTAAAATTAAAGTCTTGCCAAATAATGAATCTTACTGACATTATTAAAGGAAGAACAGAACAGATTTAAATAAGGTCAATTAAATGTAACAAAGGATATAAGAAATATACATTATTGAGAGAGTAATTGGAACAATTAAGCTGCATCAAAATTAGAAGAATAATTGCATTCACTGACTACTTTGCTCTCAATATTATCTTTTCTTAAACAAAGTTATTGACAATACAGGATGAAGGATTCAGGGTCTTCCAGTTTCCTAATGATCTATTTGTTATTTTGTTCATTTGTTGTTGTTTTTTTTTCTCTTTTATATTTCATTAATTACAATGCTATTTACTCAGTTTTGAAAACAAAAGTTAAATGATCGTACAATTCTTTACATTCAATCTGTGTTTCAACTAATAAAAAGCCATACATTGACTTGCTTCAAATAAATGAGTTACCAGGTAAGTCTTCCACTTTTATGTTGTGCATGAACATTTCCACATCTGTTGGCAGAAGATGGAACTGTCCATTGGGTTTAGCTTTTTTTGTAGCCAAACGAGCTTGGAGCGGGTTGCTTCCAAAGCCTGCAGAGGCGGTACAACCAGTTGCTTCCTGGAAAAGACACAAATCAACTAATTAAACAAACTAGCGCTGCTAAAAACGGCATATATTTTCTCTCATGAATTGGTTTCCTATTCTCTCGAGTCAGAGAGTACTTTTCTTTTTCACCCCCCTTTCTTCCCAGATCCTACATATCGGCTGCTGAAAGTCCTACTAGAGACTCTCATTGGCAAAGAACACTTTGTGTGCCCACAAATCGTAGATTGCATAGATATATCTCAGTGCTGTATCTTCATGTATTTTCTAATGGTATCTCCCATGGCCTCATCTCAGTGCTTGTTTCATGGTTCTGGGTGTATGGGTTTAGTTCAATTACACCCACAGTTGCCTGTCAGGCCAAGCGAGTAATGGATATAAGAATGGTTAGATTTTTAAGCAATTCTAAAAATGCCAAAATGTTAGCAATGCTGATTGG
>BOPP01000007.1:8950382-8993782 GCA_017312745.1 Gryllus bimaculatus
GTGTTGCGGCCCAAAGCAATAATCTCTCGAACATGTTATCCCTAAAAGGAAATGTTCATTCCCTTTCTATAAGAAAAAAACCACGTTCTGCCCAAAAAAATTAGTAATAATGAGAATTATAAAGAATGCGTTTTGTAATTTCTTTACGCTTGGAAATTTGGAGTGAATCTCACAATTGTAGGTGCCAAACTATAAAACTAGTTGTATTTTTAATTTTCATATTTGTTGTTCTCAATACAGTGGTCCTAAACTCCGCTTGGATAGCTTATACGAAACCATCTGGCTTTGCTCTGTGTTCATCTTATTGCTATAAAAAAAATTTTTTAAAAAATTTTTAAAAAAACGTTTTGCTGACTATATCTTTTAGAGCAGAATCTCTGTTCAAAATAAAGAATTCATAATGCTAACAAAATTATAAAAATCAAATGACAGCTTACGAAAATAATGAAGTTTGTGCCATATTTCAAAAAATGTGACTAAAGAAAGGTGGTTAAAATAAAATAACTAAATTTTCATTGCTACCACACAACAACACAAACTTGAGTCCAAAAATTCGTTATGCTGAAAATTATTATAATATAGAATGTCCTGTTAGAAATTGAAGGAGTCGGCGTAAATGATGATAGCCTATGCTTCCAAAATTGATTTTTTGGCTCCTGTAACCCATGTAAAAAAATGTAACCACTCAATTCATTCAATTTAAGCTACGTAGGCAACGTTCCTGTTTGCCATTCTGTAGGTAACACACTTAACTCCTACCAGCAAAATGTTCCCGCAATATCTAAAATATTTGCATATGATTATCGTGTCTACAACTTCAATTCCTTTAATTCATGAATTTCTGCAACTTGCAAAAATTATCAGCGATACCCCACACTGCCAGTACAGAAATCACATTTCAAAAGTCTTGTAGCTACTTGCAATTCACAAACAATGAATTATTGACTGAAAATTCAAATAAACAGATCGCTAATTAACACGAGAGACATCAAACGAACGAAATTTATTTATGTATTTTTATAAATCGTAATAACATACAAAAGACTCCTTTCATCGATTATTATAATAGCATGTAGACTAATTTAAATTTTCATATGCGAGTAAGAAAATCTGACTCCTGCTCAACTGAACACATGGAATTCCCACGAATCATAAAAGTTTTACTATTAAGTGCCAAGTACCTAAAATACGAACATAGTTTTGTTGCCGAACAATACTGTAAGTTTGAATAAATACATGAATAAAAGTCTATTATCCGTTGGTTGGCGTAACTACGTCCTGATAATCAAAAGAGAAGGTTAATTAGAGGACCCTTCCCAAGAAATTTCTTAATGTAAATCTGTTGTAATAAAAAATTGTGTACAATAATCGTGTAATAAATCTGTGTAAAAATAGATTATATATAGTACCTTACGCAATGTTCAAACCTGAAAAGGCTCGAGCAAGAACTACATAATAAAAATATTAAACAAATTTAAATTAAAAAAACAACTAGGAGAGTCTCACATTAGTTTATCTTATGGCCCAGAACATTCAAGATAGCGATAAGGAACACAATGTTCCTTTTAATGAGACAATTCTCCAGGAATGTAAATTAAATTGCGCATTGATCCTTGCGCAATCTATACCGCAACGAAAATAAAAATCGGATTGAATCGCTACCAGAAACAAAATTGAGTTTATGTTGCAAAGGAAAACAATTAAATATCATTTATATTCACAAAGCCGACCCTCAGATATAAGTTCAAATAACTTTTTAGCCGTTTCGAAAAAAACTGATGCTAAGTTTTATCTACCACTTATTCAGAAACGTCTCTCCGCTTGCAGGAAATTTTATTTTAGAGGCTATTTGTTCACAAATTGCCCGACGAGTATGCTCTATCTCGTACAAAAATAAGATTGACCTTATCTTAATTAACAGAATTTCCTTCGATTTGTTCATCTGGAATCTTCTCAATCAGAAGATCATATGTTATTATAAAATTCGCGTTCGATGACCTCCTTTCATCTAAAGCGAATGATATAATTTGCACTTTTGCCAGCAGAACATTAAACATTGTGAAATATTATGCAGGTCGTACTGACACTTCTCTGCATTAAGATTTTGTACTGCATTGGGTACGATGATATTTAATCTCGTGAAGATTTCATAATTGAAGAGTTAAGGAGTAAGGCACAGAGATATTTTTACCAACACCCTGCTCTAGAAATAACCAACACCTTCTCTCGCATCTAGCGAGAAGATGGCTCAAGCAAAACGTCGCGGTTAAGGTTTCAAAGAACAAAACTTCACTTCAGAATTAAAGCGTAAATGCAAAAGAACCGCCAACAGAAAATTTGCACTGTGCAAAAGACGAGGGAAGGAAAGGATTGCGCGCATTCCGCCGCCCTTTTGGGAGGTACTGCTCGGCATCGCCGGGTTTATCGGAGAAACCACAGAATTCGATCTAGTCATCGGCCCTTTTAGCGTCGAAATTCCGCACCAGCCCGAACCCCGAGGCACGACCTCTTGGTAGAGCCGCAATGAGCTTGCCGACCACTTTTCGAAAGGAAGTGAATTTTGTTTTAACTATTACACGAACGAGGCTCTGTAGAATATGGGTGAATTATCATTGCCAGTTGGCGGTCTCAGAATGACACCTCTATCACTCCTAATTTTACAGAACTTTTAAACTTGAGGTTCTGCAAAATGCTATTTCACTTTTGTTTCATTAAGTATTCTAGAACATAATTTGAAAACTGATTTAATATCATGTTATAGATCGCCAATGAATCATGTCAAAACATCATTTTCGCCAAACACGCCAAACAGAAAACCTTCTGATTTGAGACAGTTACTTTGCTGCTTTGGAAAACACTCTGAATAAAAAAAAGATCCACTTCCCTGTTTTTTCATAGCCAATAATTTTAGATTCACCTCAAATGAAAGTATTAAACACACAAATGCCTCAAATACAGAATCGACGAGCGTCGGTGCTGTCCTCACTAAAAAGGATCGGCATACTCAAATAAAACTTCGAAGTTTAAAAGTTCCACATTCAAAAACCAAAAACATCGATGATAATATATTCCTCCAAAAATAATCGATGAATTTAAACGTCAGTGTGGTTTATTTTGCTCTAATAAAGTACAATCGTGAGATAATTTGACGGTGGTCGTATTTATAATTTAAAATTGATATCTGACAAAAAATCAAAAAAAGCCGGTCAAAACAAGAACAAAAATTTATAAAATTGGGAAATACAAAAAACAAGTTAAATACACTTATCGGCAAAAAGACTAAATTTTTCACCCTTTGTCACTATGCATCTAGAATATATGAATATCTGCAAATTATGTATTGAATTTTTTGTTATAGTACTCATTTATTTCTAAAATGAAACAAAAAAAACAGCGACGTATGAAAAACAGCGAAAATGAATGAGGTTTAAAAAACCTCAGCACCATACATAATTTCTTTAATTAAAAAAAGCGATTGGTGTTGCATGTACTGTGTTAGCCCTACCGCAGGCGGCAAACAAGTGCGGCGGTGCAGCCGCCGACGCCACGATTTGCAATGCGCAAAAGTCCCTCGCCCCCGCCCCCTCCCCCGCCTCGGCGAGACGCAACAGGGCAAACAATCCCCCCACGCGCCCCTGCCCACGTGCCACGCCGGACGCGCGCCACCGCCTCCACCACCAACTCGGCGCTCACTCACCCGTCTAGTCCAGCTCTACGTAAAACACAGACTCTGCACACATGCCCCCCTGGAACCGCCGCCTTACCACGGCCGAGCTCCTCGACTAGCTGCTCAGTTACGCTACTATCGAAGAGAAAAAAAAGTGAAGGGGCTGCGCCGCATTATCGGCCGCGGGAGATAAACGTGTACACAATACCGACAGCTCCGGTACTGTATTCTCCACCTAACCTTGATCGCCCACAATCGCGTTTCCATCGTTTGAGCGAAGACGTCCAAAGCGGTGACACCGATGCGTTGCTGCCCCGACACGGCGTAGGTGGGTGCAAGCCCCGGATAGCTCCCCCGCGCATCTCCAAAGATCTCTCCGACGTAATATTCTCGATGCATCGTGAAAAGATTCACGGATGTCGCTACTTACGTGAGTTGGTACAACGAAGTGTTGATCCTTCACGCCAAAGGCCAGAAAGCACGAGACTTTCAGGACGTATGCAAGTTCCTACATGCTCCTGATTACCTCACTCAAGAAATGAACACGAGACGTTTACGTCTGGGTGTCACGAGAAGGAGGGTCTACAGAACTGACTCCAACAGGCCTCGAGACATCGTGTCTGTGTTGAGAGCGATCAGTGCGAACGCAAAATCGGACACCGCACTATGTACAAACAAATGAAACACAAGCTCGCTGTTGTCCTACAAAATAGAAAAGATCGTGACGCCCTCCACCAGGCACACGCACAAACCACGTGGAGTAACACATTTTTATGGCGGATCTTCTCATCATGGAACGTCATAGAAGACCAGAATCTCATGAGATGGTCAGGTAACAGCAATAGTCGTAATGAATGATTTGTACGGGCGCGACTGACATTCTGCCACCTGTCACTGACAAATCAAGTTGGACCACACAAGTCATTCCGATTGTAGGCTTTGATAATTAGGTGCAACTTGAAGGAGTGAATAAAAATAAACTTCCCCTAGAAATAATACATAATTCATGAAGTTTATTGCAGCCGCAACCTACTTTGAGACTTCTTATCTCCATGATAACAGCAGCACCTTAAGAATGAACGTTTTACTCACCTGACTGCATTCCGAGGAAGAATTATCCATGAAGGTATTCCTCACGAAATTCACCTTTACATACAAACTATCCACGAAACACTTATTGTAAGCGAAGAAATTACACCAAACAACGAAATACAACTTCAACACGCCGCGGAATGCAAGTTTTTCGAGGCCCTTCTCACGATTGTAACTAATACACGCATTAAGACCCTCATATAAATTCACGAAAAACCACATTAACAGCGCAGAAAAGGCACTAATAAAAACAACACTTGACAAAGTAGTACTCCACCACACAACCAAACAAGTGTCAAGCCATTCTTGCGAACAGTTTCTCCACCCACCAATAAAAATTCCTCGACCCGCTTTCCGCCATTAAAAATAGTTTCCCATTCAAATAAGCAACATTTTTTAAATGATATTTCTTACCTTGTGGAAAATATTCTCATAGAATTGCGGAAGGTCGAAAAAAGTCAAACTTATATATAATCAATGACATCATAGTTACAAACTATTAATTATATGACACTTCCAAGATACTCCGCCTAAGCAAGATCACGGCGCGAGTTAGCCTGTGCTGTGTGATATGAAGATCGATAACTCCCACCTCAGTAATAATTCGATTCTTTTTGGCGAAATATTTGAATCAGGCTTTTCCTTTTTCCTCGCTGTTTGAAGTCTACTTTTATTGCTAAAGGCAAATTAAATACAATGCCTTAAATTTTTAATTTGACAATTTTTCATGCTGAATAGCTTCATGAAACAATTCAATTATAGTTCACATTGATTAAATTTTCTGTAAAAAATATTTTAATTTATTGATCTTTATAACAAAAATATTCAAAACGAAAATGTGGCCAACTACATATTTATTACAAATTTACAAGGAGACCTACCGATCAATGTGAACATTTTATATCCTTGCTTTCAAAACACCTTCAAAACAACACACATTCTCAGCAAATGTTGAAAACAAAACCTTGCAACGTTGTACTAGAAAAAGTGTTTTCTCTGCAAGAAACAGTCCTTTTAAATTTTTATATAGCAGTGTTGTAATTAATTTATACAATCGAGATAAATAAGATAAGCATGTTTTTAGTTTTTACAACAGTTGTTTGAAGAAATTAAAAAATATGCTTATCTTTATTTTTCTTGACATTTATAAATTATTATAAAACTGCTGGCTAAAATTTTACAGGACCTGTCTTAAAGAAAAAAGACAAAAAACAGTAAGACAGTAATCAATTGTAATAAAACTAAAAAAAGGATGTGAACATCACGATATAAAAAGAAAGGAATAAAAGGAAAATGTTGGCTAAAACATTGATTTCAAGTGAATGAATACTTTCGTAGGATCATTTATAACGAAAAAGTAAAGAAATAATACCTAAAACTTGAATTAAGTAGAAATATATGAATAAAGAAAGATAATAAAAAAAGTAATAACCAAAATATGGAAGACAAAGAAACATTCAAGTATAATATTAATACACAATTTTAAAGTTAATCAAAAAACATTGTTTCAAAAACTTTAAATAGAAAAATTAAAAACATTAAATATTCCATTCAACATACAATATCACAGTTTTTCAGAGTTATTTTCACATAAATTCTTTTAAACTTATGAAAACGCTAGCAATGTTAATTGTTTCTTCCTTAATCAAATTCAGTACTGTTAAATTAGCTCCATATACATTTGCCATAATTTTTTGTGTATTCTCACAATTTTCCATAGCTGGCTTCCAAGGTCTTCCTTTAATGATAAAGCCAATCTGAAAACAAAACATGCAACTAAGAACAAAAGGAATCTCTTTTCATTAATCATGATTCAAGCAAATTTAACCAAAACATTGTGTAAAGAACATGCAGATAAACCAAAGAGTTCCAAAAAACAGATTTTCACTTTCAAAATTTTTCTAATTTCTTTTATGTAAATGGGGAATGGGAGTAAACAAAAATTATGTGATATTTCTAACCTCCTTTTGTAATGTGTACATGAAACATAATTATGTATCAATGAAAACACAAAGGAAATCGTTTAACAAAATCAGGCCTCTAATGAACATTTTTTATAATCTGATGACTTTTGTCAAATTATATAAATACAGAAATAAAATTAAGAAAATATGAATCATGTATATCACCAAACAATATAAATATTATAATGTAAAATACAAAATACACAATTCAGTAAAAAAGCTTCTGCCGAAAACTCCAAATTGTCAGAACGACACATTTACCCTCCTAGACATTCAGTGACAGGTTATTTCGGGTATATTTGCATAAGTCACCATGAAAAAGTAGCTTTATTTTTAGACAATTGTGAGACTAAAAATTCAATTCTTTGATAAACAGTGGGCAATCATATTCCACGTTTTACCAACTTAATCACAAACAAGAATTCATTAAGTTATGAGAGACGAAATAAGGCATGTTTAGGGTGGAAGATATGAGACGATAAACAAGACAATCGTTAAGGACCAAATGCCTAAACATGTTTGCAGCAATTCTGAAGAACTTGTTGCTGACAGATTCAATTAGGCAATAAATGTTAAATACAGAGAATCAGATCACAAGACGCAAATTTTAATAATTACTCCATAATAAAAATAGACTATTGTTTAATAACATTTAAGCACAGCCTACCTATGTAAAAGGCTAAAAAGAAATCCACATCTTCCAGAGACGAGCTAGCACCAATCGCTGAAATATATAGTAAACCATTACAACATCACAAGTCTGTGAATTCACTTCGGAATTCCACCCATTGCACGTACTAGCTTACGTGCTGAGATAAGTCATCATTAGCTGGAAAAATTATAAAAGTTTTATACACTGATATTGAATAAGCATACTCAGTAGTAAGTTATCGAACAACCTAAAACAAAACAATTACGTTAACCATTGCAAAATTCAGTTCAAACCACAGTTAAACCACTACAATAACTCACTTTCATTTTATCTACTTATATATAAACTTACACAATATTAATACCACAGACCAACTTTTTCATTAAAATTAAAAGAATTAGGTTAAATTTACATATTGAAATACCCTGTAATAAATCTTGAATTTTTCAAGGAGAAGTAGAAATTCAAAAATAAATTAAAAATTAGTAGAGATAAAAAATACAAAGAATAATCAAATGCAAAATAATACATCTATCCTAACAATCACTTCATTGAACTGCCCATGATCTTGGTTTTATGATAACCAAGCATTTAATACCAAGGAATTGACAATTACGAGTAGTAAGGCAGTTAGTCATCGATAGATAAGATGACAAAGCAAAATAATAAAGAAATGTACTTAAAATATTTTTGACAAGAGTTGCGAAATTATGCACAGTTATATTAAAACAATTACAGTTATGAAACAGCTGAGGAAAATACTCAAAACACCAAAAATAATAGCTAACAATGGTGAATCAAATTGTGAGCTCAGCACCCAGTCACTACTCAACCAGCCTCACGTTCTTTTGACATTGAAATAAGTGCTTCCTATTCATCACTGTGTTACGAAAATATAGGCCGTTGACAGTTTCCAGCTGTGCTTTGGTGAAAACACCATTCAGTAGAATTGATGTTTTAAGTGTGCCCTGATTCTTGAATCATTTACTGAATTATATGTACAAGGGTGTCTAGTTATTGTAAAGCACTCTGGAAAATTTTAATATTGATATCGATCCAGGTAAAAAGAGGTTCACAAAATTTGCAAGAGAAGCTTTTGATGTGCAGAAGGGATCCCAGCCTTTTATGAAGTCTGAGATTTATTTGAATACATTAACTTTTGCAAAGAACAGTAAAAAACTGTATAAGATGTTATGTGAAAGAAGCATAATCGCGACATTGCTTTCTTCGCTCAACAATCTCTTTCCCACCTTTTACTACATAGTTAAATATGAATAAAAGTATTAACAAATCGACAAACCAAAACATTGTTTATGATAAAGTCAACAATCCACAGCAGCATTACCTTACAAATGACTCATACCAACAAACCTTCGATTCACATTAGTGACCTTGCATTAATTATTTACCAAAAAAAGAAAATCTAGGAGTGGTCAACAGAAATGCCTCAGGGCAGCTAAATACAGAAATCACCATTGAGAGAAAATGATAACTTTGTAAATAGAATATTCTCATGGGAACACACACAAATAGAATTACTGGTCCAGAGTTTAATACTCACTACTTCCACAGTGTGTGTTAAAATAGGTATTGGTTTGAATCTTCCCTAGTTATTTTGGTTCCACCCACTGGACTACCAACATGATCACAACTGCAGCAGTCCTTCCCACTTTACTGAAGCTCTTATTCTTTTGAATCAGTTCATTGTCCACAACTTTCTTTTTTGAACAATTTTATAACATTTACAGCAGATTCTCTTTTTTTCCAATTTTTACCCACAAGTAAGCCATCACCCTTCCAACTGGAATATTTGAAACTTCTGCACACTGTTTGATATTTTGTGGATTTCTATGCGTTACTAGGTGATTTGACATTGTTACTTTCTGTTCCTATTCTCTCCCTCCACAGATTCGATTCTCTTCAGAATTTCTCTTGTTTTCTTCAGTCCCAGAATTTTGTAAGCACTGAGGACTTTGCTGACCCACTGTAGCTGAATTGCACTAATCGATTCATTTGTATTCCAAACATCTCGCAGAGCGCTGGTAAATCTCAGTTGCCTCTCCAAAAGCAACTGCTTGCCTCTGCATACAAACACAAAACATTTACACAATTCACACAGAAAATAGAGCTGTAGTAACTATTACTAAAACAATTCAATAATTAAATCTGAAAAATGTTGCATAAAAACATTACCCAATTTACAGATTTAAAAGCAGCGACAATACTATCATAGCAAATTCATTAGTGCTTGATGAATTAAGAAAAGATTTCCCAAAACGCTGAACGAGGATTATGTATAGACTACTTAACATATGAAGTTTCATAAACAGATGAAGAAAATGAAAGCAACAGAAAGGAGAAGACAGGAAAAGAAAAAAAACATATTGAGGAATAGGAATTTGGAGGGGAGAAGAAAAAGGTTTGATAAAAACACACCAGAGGAGAAAAGGAAGAGAGACAGGAGAAACAAGCGGCAAAAAGAGTTTGAGTAAATGGACAAAGAGGGAGAAGGTAAGAGAGGAACACCAGTGAAGAAGAGAGAAAAACAAAAAAATAAAAAGAAGAAGTATACGAAAAAGGAAGTAGAAGAAAGAAGGAGCAGAAAAAACGAGATGAAAAAAATTTAAAACACAAGACACAAAAAAAGGAATACCAGGGCAAGAACAATACAAGGAGGTAAGAGAGGAGTACAAGAAACAACAACAAGAGAAGAAAAAGAAGGAGGCAAAGAGGAAAGAAAATTAAGCAAGAGAAAGGGATAAAAGACAAGAAGAAAATGTCAGAAGGAAAAAGACTAGAGAAAGGACAGAGAGAGACAAAGAAAACGCTGGAAAAAGATCTAAGGATAAACACAAAGAAGAATTCATTTGTAGAATTAGTCATAATAAAATTAAATCAGTAACTAACAAGTAATAATTACTACTTCACTCTGAATGTAAAAATGAAATGAAACGTTTGCTGTCTCTATATTTAATAGACAGGACTGCCAATAAAAAATTAAGTATTAGTTTATTTTCAAAATACATTTCTTGAATAAATTTAAAGAAGATCAGCCTTATCATATTATTAAGAGAACTTTTTTTCATGAAGCAAACATAAAAAAGATTTTAAACCACTGAGAAAATCTTATTTCCATTATTTTTTTAATTTGTCACGATTTCACTAAAATTATGTAAAAAAATTACTCATTTTTCAATTCAGTGAGATGTTGTAACACATTGCCCCTACATTTTCCCACCATAGAAAGTTTGTATTTTTTCAGTTCCAATTCTATAACTTGTCGTTTAATATTTCTCAGTACATATTCTTGCGAATCATGTTCTCGTTCACCAGGTACAGCAGTCAATACAGTGTCTTCAAAGGATGTTGTTTCAGAAATAGTACTCAAGGTACTTAAACTTGAAGTACTTTCAGAGAGTATTCATTATTATCATGCTCATTTTATACGAAACCGAGCCAGAGAAATGTGTTCTGCTGCATCAGCCATCTTTATTCTTTTTTTTCATTTTACCACATTGTTTTAATGGATTTGATACACTGAGGTATGCTAGTTTTATTAATTTTTTTTTTCTGAATTTGATATTTTCAGTGTTTTACATTGCTTTGTAATTTTGTTTTATATTTCAAATTCTTTCCTATTAAATTGGTTATATATTGTCTGTTAGTCATTTTTAGAATTGAATTAGTTCCATTTCCTTTACAGTGTTTTGGAGAAGGAAATATGAAATTGACAAATCAGCATTTTCCAAAACACATTTCCCATTATGATATCTAAAATTTTTGTCCCTTCAAAAACATTCCAATGAGTTAACTGAAACTGTTTTGTACAGCAACTAAAGGTGAATTAATCTTACTTTAATGAATTATACCTGTAGATGAATCTTGATCAATCTGTGGAGTCCCAAGCGAAACAGACGAGAATGTGTCAACACGCTCCATGACCCATGAATTTTCGTTTCCACAGGGGCATCCTTTGCTCTTATTTTAAAAAAAAAAAATTTACAAAATGGTTAACAAGATGATTACAGAGGAAAGAAAATTATGTACCTTTTTTAGTTTCAATATTGACAATAGACTTCCATGTCACATTATTAAATTACAGGATTTAAATGTTTTTGTTTGTTCTCTTATACAAAATTTTAATTCTATGAAACTAAATACCAAAAAACTCCATTTTCACTGAAGCCATTTCAAGATTAAAAACAGAGTCCTCAATATCAGTTCAAAGAGACAATCACGAATAAACAGGATACGTACCCCATCATCGCATGCCATAACAATCAGATTACAAAAGAAAATGTAGTTTCCATTATGACTAATGAAAATTAGAATTAGAAAAAAACTGTGAATCATTTTATTATTCATTCATGGTTCATCTTTTTTCACCCTCTATATATAAACAAAATGCGCTTTTCATGGATATTTTAACAAATAAATGCCTCTTTTCATACCTATTTAGAACTATTTTAGGTAAAATAAATGCCAGAATATCGAGGCTTTATTAATTAATGTCAATATTTCATGGTGCATATGTTAGAAAAAAAACATAAAACCAAATTGGGGGGGAACTTTTTTAAAAAACTGATTTTTAAAACTTTTAAAAAAGGGCACCCGGTTTTTTCATACATAAAACATATGAAAGCATAAAGTAGATGTAATTGACAGAGAAAACATCTAATAGCAATACTTTCATGGTTTAAAACACTGTTATGAGAAGACAATAAATTACCTTCATGCAGCTTATTACGAATCTTGAAAGCTAAATTTTATTATTTTCATGAAATCATTGATTTTTTAACATTCTGCTTATCTAATTTGTTATTGCTACATACTGTTAACAATGTCTATAACATTTTTTCTTAGTGTCATTAATCTAATATACTTAAGGACCACCAAATTCTGTAAAAACAACCCAGCTTATAGGTCAGGTGTTTAAATAGAATCACAAAAAAAATTTTTAAAAAACAAACAAGAACTCAAATTTCATATCACAATTTCAAGAGATATACACCCTTAGTTTACAATTTTTGTTTTATGTACTGTTCTCATATTGATCTCTATGTACATCTTGATTTTTAATTCTCCTTGCGTTTTTCACATCCTATTTTGCAGGCATATCACATCATTATCTTTCCATTTATTTGACATTCCATTCTCTATATCAACTTCTGTAAGAAAATGGAGAATGCTGCACTTCACTGGTAGTTGGGAAAAAGGGCAAACACCAGTCTAAGACGATCAACAACATTTAGAAGAGAGAAACTCAAAACCTACTTTTGTCAAACATTATCACTTATTAGAGAATGTTTTTGAAACATGAGCCCAAGCTATCTCATGTCCAGTCGTACCTCACAAAAAAATCTAACAAATCTCGATTTAAACCTTACCATTCTTACCCTTTTTGGCAACATAACTCCCTTCCCCCCCAATTTTTGCAACACAGAACTTATAACTGCATAGTTTACGTGATGACAAAATTACATAGTCCTACGTTCACATTTAAATTTAATCATTATGGCAAACAAAACAAATACTTACCATGGTTTCAGTGTGAGCCTGACGACTCCTGACACGAAGCCTTGCTTCATCCGGGACACCACCTCCTGAGCCAACTGCTGCACAAAAGCCTCTGCCTCCTTTTGTGTGTGAAAGCGGATGCCTAGTTCACTTTCATGCATAAACAGACTTCCGCGCACACGTCCAAACACGTTATCAATCTCCCCGAGCATGTTGATGCAGAGTCTCACAGTTTATGCCAAACTTCCCTCGCAGGAGGTAGGAGAGAGTCTCTGGAGATCACGACAATTCATGATTCCCTCTGCATGTAAGCCGATACGCAAGGAGAATGCCAAAACACCTGAAAACATTTATATTATTATACAGCAATCCTCCCTTACATTATTCAGCATACAAAGTTTATCATTTACAAAGGAATGTGTCTGTAATAGAAAAAATATAAAAAACCATATAAGTTCAAAAATTATTAAACTAATGAGAGTAGTAACAATATCATTGTACCAATTTAGATTGAATGATCTTCAAAATTAAATACAACGAAGTTTTAACATTGCCTTAAAAAATTTATATTAGTAGATTTGGGTATAATAAATTGTAATTGCAATTGGTGGTGGCTTTTGTAATTCTGTTGTATCATAGTCATTGTATAAATATTTGCTCTAGAAAAAAGGCGGAGCTTTAGCATTTGAGGACCACTGCATGGAAATATGAAGTCTATTTGCAACAAGAGTTGACAAACAATCTACGTATTCAAAATTTAAAAACATCAGAAAAATGCACTTTGCTCAAGCGTTTTAGATTCAATTTACTGAGAAAAAGAGAAATAGTCATATTGAAGTTTTGGCTGTACTACCGGCAATTGGAACCAATAACCTCACATATCTCAGATATCTACATTATTTATTGTCATGTGAAGCAAATAGTTGAATGGCTGGCAATTCACCATCAGTGATTGCAACTATCCATACGCGTAATGGCAAAATACTACAGACATTCTGAATCTTTGCACTAAAAAAGCAATGAAAACACGCAGCAACTACTCAAAAAATGCAGAGAATTCTTAATGCTATTTACATCCCTCCCTACCCACATTTGTATATCAATGTTTACTTTAAAGGGGTTAGCCTAATCATCAATCAGTCTGGAAGTCTGATTTAGACTCTTAGTAGATGGCTAACTTCGTAGTGCTAAAAAACTACATAAATAAGTTTTACTCATTAGTTTTATTCGAGTAAATTTACCAATTTATAAAGCCAAGATAAGTATTGTGCCCACAAAAAAGAATGCATCTAATTTCATACAGTTAAAGTTGTATCCATAATTCCTGCAGAAGGCATACATCTCTTCAACTCGCACACAAATCGGAAAATAATATGTGCATTTACCCCAAGAATGTCCACTGATAGGTACCCATGTACCTAATGAACTTTCCTCTTCCATATAATAAAAAAAAAGTATTTCAGATAATGAATGTCAGTTTGTGTTATTAATAGAGGCAAGTGATGAAACTGATGTAATTTTAATGAAGTGCATTTTTAGTCCAATATAATAAGTTTTGCAAGTTGAAGAAAAGAAGAGATCTAATAAGCTTTAAAACTCCTACCATTTCCCTTCCTCTCATCTTTTTTTCTCTGACTTTTTATTACAGAGTATTTAATAAATTGATAATTTCCATGACCCGTGTTAATTTTAATTCATAGTGAATCTTCTTATTAAAAGATTTAAATTGAAGTAATATTAATGAAATATTAATATTCTATGAACATTCAAATTAAAAATGTATAAATCATAATGGTCATTCAAAACATCACTCTCAAATTAAAGTCTTGCCAAATAATGAATCTACTGACATTATTAAATAAAAGGAAAGAACCAGAACAGATTTAAATAAGGTCAAAATGTAACAAAGGATATTAAGAAATATACAATATTGAGAGAGTAATTGCGAACAATTCAGCGCATCAAAATTAGAAGAATAATTGCATTCACTGACTACTTGCCATTTCAATATTATCTTTTCTTAAAACAACAGTATGACAATACAGGATAAAGGAATCTAGGGTCTCTCAGTCGTTCCTAATGATCACTATTGTTTATTTGTTCATGTTGTTGTGTTCTCTATTTCTCTTTTATATTCATAAATATTACATGTCACTAATTTAAGCGGGTCCAGTTTTCCGGTAAAACAAAAGTTCCAACAATGATCTAGCAATTCTTTATTCATTTCATATTCTGCTGGGTTTTCAAGATCGTGAATAAAAAGCCAATACATTGACTTGCTTCAAATAATGAGTTTACCAGGTAAGTCTGCACTTTAATCGTTGTGCATGAACATTTCCAGCTCACTCTGTTCTGGCGAGAAGATGGAAACTGTCCCCATGTGGGTTTAGCTTTTTTGTCAGCCAAAACGAGCTGGAGCGGTGCTTCGGCAAAGCGCTGCAGAGCGGTACAACCAATTTGCTTCCATTTGGAAAATTGACACAAACACCCACACTTAATTAAACAACTAAAGCGAGCTAAAAACGGCAATATATTCTTTCTCAATAGATGTGGTTTCCTTAGTTCTCACTGCGGTCAGGAAGAGTACTTTCTTTTTCACCCCATTTCTTCCAGATCTACATATGCGGCTCTTAAAAGTCCTACTAGAGACTCTTCTTGGCAAAAGACACTTTGTGCTTGCCGCTACAAATCGTTAGAGATTGCAATAGAATATATTCAGTCTGCTTCATGTATTTTCTAAATGGTATCCGCCCATGGCCTTTCATTCTCAGTGCTATTCGATGGTTCTGGTGTATGGGTTTTAGTTTCAATTACACCCACAGTTGCCTGTCAGGCCAAGAGTAATGGATAAGATGGTAGATTTTAGCAATTCCTAAAAATGCAAAATGTTACCAAGACGTTTGAAAAAAATAAGAAGTAATTGTATGTTTGACGGTCGTACATAATTTTGAAGTTTTTTTCTGCTGTGATAAAATGCAAAACATGACAAAGTGCGAAATGGCCATGAATTTGCAAAGTAATTGCTAAATTGCGTTTTATGGTGTTGCTGTCATGAGAATGAGAAAGGGAAGAAGAGGAAACCCTAGTCGAACAGGCAACACATTATTCTTACACTTTTTATGCTTCTGCCTTTTCATATTTGTTGAAGTATGAATGGCAAAAATATTAAATTATTCCCTTATTTCCTGATGCTAAAGTTTGTTTTTCCTCTCAAAATTTAACTATCACACAACGTTCTCGAAAATGTAACTATCTCAAAACGTTCTTCAAAATTTAACTATCTGCAAAACATCTCAAACTTAACTATCTCAAAACGGTTCTCAAAATAACTATTCTCAAAACGTGGTCTCAAAATTACTATCTGCAACAAGGAACAGTAAAAAGTCTTGTACCAAAGTAGAAAAGCTGTTATCTCTACAGGGCAATAAATCCTCAAAAGAAATTGAAGCTAGCCAAAGAAGTTTAGAGTCTTTTAATATCTACATTGAAGGAATAAACTGAAAACCTGGCAATTGAAGAGTTGATCCCATTAATTTCCTATTAGCTTTGAAATAATTTTTACACATCAACAATCACACGAGAAGAGTGACCCCATCTGCAATAATTTTATAACAAACTAAATCAAAATCAGGGTTATGCTTATACAAAGTTTACCATAACAAGTCAATGTATACCTTTTTAAAGAAAAATATATGTTACAATAAATATATCTATTCACACTCCAAATATATGCAATAAGTTTTCCTGCAAAACCAAATGGATTACGAAGAAAAGTCTGAGATTTATGGTTTGAGGCCTTCTGTTTCAAACTTTAGGTGAATGTACAGTCACACTACGTGACATTATTAATATCATCATGAATTGAAGAGAAGAGCAAAACATGAGGTAATAAACAAGTTAATAGCAATGCATATAACAGCTTGTCAAGCAGATTCTAATACAAGAGTTGATATATCCTTCCAAATTACCATCAAAGGTGAAAACAACACTAGTGTTTTGACATTAGAATATAATATATCTGAGTGACGTGATTTTCGTCTGGCTTCTTGTGGAACACACATGTCTCTGTCCACATGTTTAGTTTACAATTAAGGATACTGCAGTGGAGGGTTAACATATTTGAATCATGAACAGTCTATTATTTTCAACATTAGGGTTCACATCACATGAAATTGATGCTGAAAAAGAAAAAAGCCTTAATAAATTGCAAGCTGCTTTGTGGAATGAATAATCAGAATAAACTTTTGAAAAGGAAAACTGAAAAGTTTTACATAAGAAATGGCAGTCCCCAAATTCCTCACCAGTTCCGAAACTGGGTAATCAAGGAACACCCAATAACCAGAATATCAAGCCCTTTGATGATGGAGTGTCAAGGTAATGTAAAGGGTTATAGAAGGCAAGACAGAACAGAAATAACAAATCCAGAACAATCCAGATTTGCAGCAATATATGCAGTGCACAATCGTTCTACAGAAATGCCTACGCACCGTAATAATGAAGACACCTGAAAACAACTCCTAAAACAATTCCGTGGAAGGAAGAAAAAATGAGACACGCGAGAGTGGGCAACCTTATTACATCTCAGCAGATGGGAGTCACCTAATCCCTGATTGAAAAATTTCCAACACACATTGGTGAAATACTGAACACAGCAAAAGACAAAGGCCCCACTAAACAAGAATAATTACTTCCAAAAAGCAGAATTACTTCATGCAGTGTTGTGGCATATTATTTTCAAAATCTACAACGCATCCTTCGTTCATTGATAGAGTAGGCTTTTTTTTTCCTTTCTTTTTTTTTTTTATTAGATAAAATATATTAAAGCTTAAGAAGAAAAACTGACAAGAACTACTTAACTTATAGTTCTAATCTGATCTTCCCACTAATTAACATCACACAAAAAAAGAAACTGTTGCAAAAGAGAAACCACATTCTGGAATGTTTGATGACAAGATCATACAGAAACATCTATCACAATACACAACAAACATATTTTGTGAATAAAGTTCAATGAATGAGATTTGCATAGAAATACATATAAATTATTTGTTTTACAAATTGAACCCTTCTTTTCCAACAAGTTGCTTCCAATTAGGAAGCAGCCTTTCTCAAGCATATACCAATTCTTTCGTTTACCTTCAATTCAGCTCTCAGAAAACTTGCAAATTCCAATGATGTCACATTTGCTTTCTTAAGTATTTCAGAACAATTAACATACATTTCATCACAACTCACAGCTTCTATTTCCAAGGTGTAACTAGAAAGAAAGAAAAAACTACGTAAACAGGTGTCTTATCTCACACATTACATCCCACCTTTGCTGCATAAAATTGTCCATGAAAATAATGACAATTTAGTCAAAAGAGTGTAGTAAAAGTGGGTTCCATTTGCTGATGGCAGTTTCACCAAAAACATTATAAAGAAACGTATATTTTTTAGAAAACTGTATTTAGATAAATAAGTAATGTTTCTTCATACATTCATTAAATAATAGGACAAAATTTTCCTGAGCTGACTGATTTTTTTTTTATTTGCCAATGATATTATTTATTGTTTAGATTTATTTCAAATCAAAATTGTCTTGACACCTGATATGTACTCACCTACCTTGCAAGAATATCATACAATTTGTATGAAACCTCCTTGTAACCTTCAAAATCATACGGAATCGTCTTCAGGTCTGGGCACAATTTGATTGCAGTCCCAAAGAACATACCATTTTTGACACCTGCCTTTCTGGCTTCATAATTGCACGATGCAATTTCCGATAGAGATTCATTCTCATCCACATCATCTAATCTTGATTTTCTTTCAACTTTTTCATTCTCTCCACTTCTACCACTCTGTCGCTGCTTTAGTCTATTTTGAAACCGTTGCCTGTAGAATTCTCTTTCATACTGTCTATTTGTACCTTCTCGCACGCGAGATGCATTCCCTTTGGCATGAGTGACAGCTACAGGACAGCCATGCAGGTCTGGTCGGTTGCGTAATCCTACTGACACAAAGAAGCAATCCATGTCAATGTGCATGATTGTTTTTGTAGGGCATGGCACTTTCTTGTTTCTTTCATTCATGAAAGTTTCATCATCAAAGTCATCAATGATATCATCATCTGCTCCCAAGTCTTGACGAATGCCACTGTTTTTCTTCCACTCCATAAGACGCTTAATACCTGGGAAATCTCCTTGACTGTCTTCCCGAAGCTTAGCCACATACTCTTTGAACATGGCACCCATTGTTGAAAGATGATGAAGTCGGGAATTTCCGTAAAATTCTGACAGAAACTGAGGTTCCACAGCTGTTCTTCTTGAAGCACTTGCCGTCCTTGCTTTGGATGGACTGGACCCTGGACTTTGTTTACTCTTTACAAGGCTCGGGGAATCAGGGCAAGACTTTACCAGCTCTCGTAAACCATTTTCTACACCACCATTTCCACAATGATCAGTATGTTGTTGTTCATTCTCACTTCTTAAACAAGTACTGGTATCTACTTCCTTGCATTTTGTTTCATTATCCACTGAGTTACTTTCACTATCCTGATCACATGGTAAAAGTTCATTATCTTTCTTGATAGTCTTTTTTGAAGAAATTTCCTGCTGAAAATTCAAGCGAGGTTGACTCTTAGTATGATTAGAATACAGAAGGTACTTTCTGAAGTCAAGCAGGGTACCTGCTGTCACACTATCCACTATCCATGCAGGTTTTACCACATTCAAGGTTTTTAACTGCTTTACCTGTAAGAAGTCATCACAATCAAAAACAGCAATAAAATAGACATTATGTATTATTACGCCTATTCACCAAAATATTATTTAGATTATGATAAAATTTCCCATTTCCACAATCCATTAGTTATCTTTTTGAAAAATAACAATAACTATTTCCTGACTTCTCAGGCAAAGTCTATAACATGATTCACAATGCAATCATAATATAATAACCAACAATTGCGATCTTTCTTTTATAAGATCTACAAAAATGTAAACTATTCATGCACCTAATTCTTTAATTTGATTACATTTAAACATTAGTTACGTTAGGGCAAAATGAAGTTATTACATAACAATATGGAGGTAAATGCAATCAGGAATTTTATGAAAGCAAGAAAGTAACATCTATGTACATAAAATTGGTGTTTCTGTAGCGATTTCAAAATATATACTTTTATTAATCTTATTTCATATGCTTATTTACTGGATATAAAAACCAATTCAATTATTTTTACGGTTTTTATCTGTGTTTTTCTTTGTCCAGGGTAATCTCAAGAACGACTAAACCAATTTTGATGAGAATCAATTTTCAATGAAACTTAAAGAGTATTTTGGAGGCATAACTTAAGGTTACAACCTGAAGACCATTTACAATTACTTTTAATCTCACCTTTGTGTCTGGAAGATTGGATGCAATTATGTGTGTTGTTTTGCGAGTTTCATAGTGATGGAATACACCTCCATGAAGAATCATTATTCTTTTCAACTCATCAGCTCCAGGAACTACAAAAGAAAAGAATACAACAGTACATCCAACCCCAACGGTATATCTTCCAAACACAAATGAATTTTCTTTTAATAATTTTGTTTGTTCTCAATTCAGATTTGAAAACATGTATTATGTACGTATTCCATTATTTACAGTTAGGATTCCTCCCAGTTTGCCTGTTTCTTTTGCACTGCCATCTGTAGGCACCTGAGAGACTTACTAAATTTTCCACACTATCCCACCGCAGGGTCAATCTTCTCAATGAAGCTCCCCTTAATCCTCTGAGTACCATGGGGTCAATGACAACACCAATCTTTTGGAAATGTTTTGGAAATTCATTAAAAATCTGTGCAGATTTAATTGTGGCTCAATGAAATTTGTATCTTATTTCATTTTCATTGAATTCATATTTATCTTATTTCATTTATATATGTCTTATATTATGTAATGATTTTAAAAAAAATATGTTTGGGGTCCTAGCGAGACCCCCATGGTATTTTCTGTAACTTTTTCCAAATAAAATGCTTAATTTTGTTTCATAATATTGTGCTTCTAACTAGTGTAAACACAATTTGATATTTTTACTATTGATCAACAGATGCCAACAAAAGGATTTTTAAGTTCCAGTAAGAAAAAAATTGTGAAAACGTGAAATTGGAAATGGCATCTTGGACCCCCTGGTATTTTACATTCCAGCGAGACTGTGGTACTCGGAGGGTTAACAAACTTAACACAAAGTAGCCATTCGGGCCATTTTGATCCTGTATATACATTAGATGGTCAATCTTGGGAATTTTATCTTTATAGATATCAGGAAGCAAGATCTACTATGCACATAAGATCTCCATAGCACACTAGTTATCATTAAGGCGGAGGGATTTGCAAAGGATTAAAATTAAAAAAGATTCATAGGTAACTGACTCATAAATCCCAATGCCATAAACACAATTGAAAACATTTATACTTTATACAAATCCAAACCCACAGCCCAGGCGCATGAACATGAGTTCTTCAGGACAACTGAAGACTTGAAATAAAAAAGGATGTATGTGCCATTTTCATTCTTTTGAGAAACAATGAGTTTTAGGTACAATTGCCATTTATAATCACCCCATCACCCATAACAAGAAATGCTCTGGACATTGATTCTTCTTTATCCTGACTGGCTTGATTCATTGATCATTATTCTAGTAAAAACATAAATTTAACAGAAATTGTACTTACATCCTTTATTTCACATCTTTAACTGCCCTAAGCCACTGGACTGGCAAACAGATTTATTATTATTCTTTCACGGAACAAAATGTTTGTGAAGAATATTTAGACACTACAGAAATATATTAAACACTAATCATAAATACTAGATGAAAGTGAACACTATTTCAGCTGTTTCATCAATTAATGTTCTTTCAGCCAAAGTGAAATTCACTGGTTTCAAGTCACAAAAAAGGAGTCATCATACTTACTGGAATGGTAATGGCTTAAGTCTCAAAGATACAATAAAAGACTGAATAAATTACTTTCTACAATGCTATAATTCCCGGAATAGTCAGTGAATTGTGCATACAAATTTTAATAAATAAAATATTACTGTACGTTCTTTACACAATCGTACATTAACATTACCACACTCCATTAATTGATTCACATTCACTTTATATAACTATTCAAAAAAACAATGAACAAGGTATACCGAGTATCAAAAAATGAAATTTATTTTATTACATAAATTCACAAAGGACTACCTTCAGTGAAATGGAAGTTGTACTACCAACTGCGATTCACACTACAATTTATAGACTGAATATTTATAGACTGAATATTCACTTTTCACTTAATCAGGAATTAAGGAGTACTTAAAATGACGAGTTCTCACAATGACAATTGATTATGGCCCGAGCCTCACCATATTAATAAAGGCATATTATTATTATTATTATATTATTATGCAAACCAATGCTTCAAAAGTGAAATCCATATAATGCCATATAAAATAAAAATTAAATGTTCATAATTCGTTAAAATATAAAACAAGCACTTCAGTTTGCGTTCCTAAAAGTTTTTTTTGTTAGCATGTTAACATTCCAATTTATTAGACCTCTGCCTCTCTAAACTTTAACAGAAGACAGAAAAATTATATCTCTATCTTACCTGTATAACCATTTACATATATTGCTATGCCTTGAAAAATATTGGATTCATGTTCAGTTTCTTTGCCTGCTTGTACTGTAAATTGATCTTCTAATTTCGATATCTTCGCTGCCATATATCCACCCTAGAAAAATGCAAGAATAAAATAATAGATAATGTACTGTGTCATCCTTTCAACTTATTGCAATATTTATGAATTTGTACAATTGTTAATAAAAGACAAAATTATGGGTATACTCTTGTTTTCCAACTTACCCATATTGCAAATCCATTGTCTTCATCTTCTCCCCTTCTTTCTCTTTTACTCTTCTTCTTTATCATTTTTGTGTCAGTTTTTAAAACTATTTTTGGTACAATCATGTGTGGCTGATGGAATAAATCAAAATGAATTAAAGCATCTTTTAAGAAAATATAAACCCTACATAACCTTCTCTAACTTGTCGATGACAACACTTGTTTTCGACAGGCAGGGGGTGTCAAACCACACTAACCAGAGACTTAATAATAATTAGTAAAACCATACCTGCCTGCCATACTATTTGGCTTCCATTCTAAGTTCATGAGCTCAGGAACAATGCAAACGTGAAATGTCTTGAAACTAGTATTTTTTTTTCTTGGAAATTACGTACTGCAACGGGGCACCTGCTAAAGTTTCACTTCAAATATCATCACATATTCACAGATGAAGTAAAATAAACAAAAATAAACGAGTAGGCAAGAGAGGGGAAGGGAGGGCAGGCAGGAGCATAAGAGCAGACAGGAGGGACAGCCCGACACCGTCCCCCACCACGCATCACCACCACGTGTATGTGCATGTCCGTGTGCGTGCGTGAATCGCGTGAATGTTATGTGTGTTCGCGGGCAGCTATAATATTGAGATATTAAATCAGCTACCTTGTTAATCAAATTTCGCGCATAGGAGGTTACTGACATTGCTTTCAACAATTATAAATAAGAGATCTTTTATGAAAATATCGGATTGTTAAAGACGAGCAAATATTATTCTTATTACGTCCGCATGGCGGCAATTTTGAATGTGCAAAAGAAGAACCAGGCAATGGCAATTCAAAATATTTGTGAAGTAGCCTCCTCCTCGGACGGATGTGTATTTATTTGTTTTTATAGCAATGTCCAGGCAGTTTCTAATAATATTCGATTTCATTGATAATATATTATGTCTTATCCGTCTGTGGTCATCGCTAGCACGGGGACAATTATGCTGATTTTCTCCAAAATTGATATTCCCCGATCCATCAGGCTCGCGACTCAGGCTTTGGGAGTTTCAACCGAATTTTGTTTTTTTTAAGTTACTTTTCAAAAAACATTTTCAAAATTTTCCCAGAAATGGCACCATTTTTTTAAAAATAAACATTGTCTTTAGATAGCGTAAAAGACGCTTAAAAGAATGTTGTGGATCTCATGCTCGTTAAAATCCCAGATTTTTAAAAAATTGCGAAAGTTCTATTTTTTGTTGTTTTCCGACAACTATTGTATAATATTGAAGGAAGAGTTTTTCCTTAATAAAATTTGTTCCTTTAAGGCATATCTTAAAACATGTTCAAGTTTCTGAAAATATGTGTAGTTTTTGCAGAATTTTACGATAAGTATAGGCAATTTTTAAATTATTTTAAACATATTATTATTAGTATTATTATTGGCATTACGCCCTGAGGAAGGTCGAAGAATGGCGATCAAAACGTCGGCACCTTCGCCATGGACGCGGCGTCACCCGGACAGCCTAGTAAATACTGATTCCGGCCGCGGAAGCCTACGCTCTCACTTATTTTAAACATTTTTTTCTCTAGAACAGTACCAACCTTTTTCTTTAAATTTTCTTCTCATATATATCAAGAACGGTAAAAAGAATTGTACTAGTCCCATTTCCGGCGAATTCTGTATTTTCGAAATTTACAAAACGTTAACACTTAAAATTACAAATTGAAGATAGATATCTTTGCCTTAGACAAAGATAAAAAAATCAGCTCTTTAAAAAATACCAAGTACATTTTTTTGAAAAAATGAGCCGTTTTCGCGTAATTTAGACTTCAAATTAATGAGGGGGGGGGAATTCTCCGAAATCGCTCCTTCCCCCCCCCCCTAGGCTAGTGGTGCTACAGAATGGTCCAGACTTTCTCATACTGTTAAGTTTCCTTATCTCTCTAACGTGGGCTAGCCTCACCCTCTTCTCAGCTGTTATCTATCGGTGCCTAAAATATACATTTTCACATTGCTTACTCACCTTTCGAATTCTTTGCCAATTGAGCATGGGATTCTGTAGAGTTCGATCTTAGACCCTATCCTCTTTCTTTCATCCATAAACGATATGCCCTTAAATGTCCATTAGAAATGGAAGAACAGTTCTATTTGCTGATGACAAGAATGTTCTTTGCGAAAAAGAAACAATAGATAGTACAATTTGCACATGCACCATTAAAAATTAACAATATGCAACTGACTGACTAACAAAATGTATGGGGTTCTCGATTCAGTCAAACTTCAAATGAAATATCTGTATAAATGAATTGAAGACTAAATTAAATTCATTAAGTTAAGCATTCAGAATTCTTTTCAATTCAATCTCCATGCAGCTCATGGCATGTATTTTGCAAATGTACATTCTCGCCTGAGATATAGCATAATATTCTGGGGAAGTTCATTTTATAGTATCTGACTTTCAGATTGCAGAAAAATTATATGATTAAAAAGCAAATGACGTCCAAGTGATTCCTGCAAACCTCTCTTCATTGAGCTTGAAATCTTAACATTGCCTTGTATATTTATTTACAAGAATGTAGTTTTGTTAAAACTGACTTATTTTCCGATGAATTTATAGAAACGTCTAGCATTTGATCACCTCAGACGCAGTTAAGGAATAAGGAGCATCAATACCAAAAATTCAGTCGTGACAAAGCTCCCAGATGGATAACTGACCCAATTGACCCAGTCCAGCTGATCAAATGCCAGAAGTCAATATAATGAAATCAGACAGTAATTGTGGGACATATTTTCATGCAATACTGATATTTGTAATTACAGCACACACCCTATTATTTTTTTAAAATAAAATTTAAATTTTTTTTGGCATCTTCCTACAACTACAATTATGAAGATAGAGATTTTTCCCTTAATGAAATATGTTCTTTAAAGATAGATTTTGAAATAAGGTCAGGTATAAGTTTTTGAGAATTTCAGTACTTTTCCAGTAATTTTGCTTGGAAGTTCATGCAAGAAATTACGTGATGTTTTAGCAGCACTATCTTACAAATGAAATACTTAGCAAAAACCTTGTCTTATATTGAGGTAAATATGGTACTGTATTCATTTCAATATTAGAAAACTATTTTCTTATTTCTGGTCTTCATTATTAGAACAAAAGCCAATTTCTTTGCCCATTTCCCAATATTTGATGGAGCTTGGGAAGGATAACAACAAAATGTACCAAGGTATTTTGGAATGTTTGAGATTTATTTAAAGTACAACAACAGCACAAAACAAATTACTTCATTTTTATTTAGAACATAATTACATATATACAAATATTTTATTTTTATTTTGAACAAGTTAGTGATTGCAAATTTTCCATACTATTATACCACCCATTACATGTCCTCTCTTTTCCAAAACATGACCTTGTGGAGATAATATTGTTATAAACATAATCAAATTACTGAAATATTACAATAATGCTACAAATTATACTGCAAAAACCATAAGAAACAATGATAATGAAGATAAATAATAACATGAAAAAACATGAACATTGCAGCAGTTTTCTTAATTTCATAATAATTGAAATTTCATTTCAACATCTCGTGAAACATAACTAAAATAAATCTTTTTGCAGTTCATCATAAAAAGCACATTCATCACCGCCCATCAGAGAATTCAAAAAATTATCCATTTAAAACAGTTGATATCCGAGTATATTATTGAAAGATAGCAAAAGATGTTAAAACAACTAAGAACATTAATTTGCTGTAAATACAAATATAGTAGAACCCTGGTAATCCGAACTAATTAGGGGTGTGGTCTGCTCAGATTCAGAAATGTTTGGATTATCCAAAAAATGTACCCTCTACACAAACACATCTGTACAATTGCAGAGAATGCAACGTAGCATGCCACGAGAGAAAATAACAATATAGCTTAGGGATGGTATCATCAAGCATATTTAGTTCCTTACAGCAAAAGAAGATAACGATTTTGCAAGTTCCTGCAAGAAAAAATTACTGTTACATAAACATGTGATAAACATCGTAGTTACCACTGCGATAAATGTTTCATTTTGACAACTGGTTTTTCAATAACTAGTTGTTCAGTTCTACAGTAATGATAAAATCCTTTCTTTACACCACAAATATGCATTTTATTTATTTTGTTTTTTTTCCTCCATCCAAAAGTTTGTTCGGATTATCCAAAATTGCAGATTTGCAGGGGTTCAGATTAACAGAGTTTGGATAAGCGGAGTTTGGATAAGCAGAGTTTGGATAAGCAAGGTTCTGTAGAAGTAGAATTTACAGGTGTATTGACTGGGTTGTAGGCAAAAGAAAAAAGTAAAAATAGAAACTAAATATATATAAATTAAAAGTTGCAAGGGTCAAAAGCAGAACTTAATGTCAGATGTAATGTAATTACACTTCACATTTTAAATTCTATAGATGTTACAAATAAAAAGAAAAATGTTGAGATTTTTAAGATGTCTAAGAAAGCATACAATGCATTTTTTACAAAAATATTCAATACATACATTTACCAAACAATCAAACAAGTAATATGAAAAAAATTATATTAAGAATTCTTTCATTAACAAAGTGAAACAATTCACAGAAGTTGTTTTCTTTTTTCCCCACACTTACCATGTTAGAAAGAACAGTCAGGAAAAACTACTCATCAAAAAAACTTCTGCATTTTCTGTCAGATAGGATTAAAATATTTTTTTCCCTAGAATTACAGACATGGGAAGTGTTTACAAATAATCACCAATGCGAAGTCATCAGTCAGCATGGAAAGTGCATGAATGTGTTCAAAGGGATGAAATGAAATAAATTGAGAAACACCATTTTTTCAGAGTAGATGAGAAAATCTACCACAGGGTGGTATACAAAATTCCTGAATGTTTAGAATTTTGAAAATACTAAATGTTTTAAAAATAAATTAATTTTAAAAAAAGGCAAATTTGTAATAACATAATGCTACGACAAAAACTACTTTAGAGGCACACTTCTTAGCTGCAATAATATCACATGAAAGTATTATACTATACAAAGGGTGAAAGTTTTGTAATACTTGAGTGCAGTAAATTATTTAAACCTGCACAGAAAAATTCAGTTTTTTAAAGCTAATGGGACAACAGGTACGCTGATCAAGGTTCATGGTGGAAAACATCCCCACCTTAGGATTTTCAAACAACTATCTTAAAATTTATTCATCTCTTATCTTAAAATACACCCAGCACAGGGTAAGAATACATACTAGTATCTAAAAGAAGAAAAAGAAAACAGCTGGGATGGAATCTAATTTAACTATCCACACATCATTGATTGTCAAAGGAATGAACATAAAATCTGGTCCACTAATGCCATTGTTCCTATATTCAATTAAATATACTCTTAGGCACTTCACAGCCTCAGTCACTGGCAGCTGATTATGTCAGAATATTCAGTGAGTGAAAAACAAAATCAATCACTGAAGTATGAGCTGTGTTCTCAGAAACACTAAAAACACTGTTTACTACCTACCCCTCTATAATATCTCATGAGGGAAGGTAGACCAATCTTATTCAGAACAACCAACCAAGGCAAAGTTGCAGAAAAAAGGAATTGCACATAGAAAATGTTATTTGGAGAGAAGACATGAATTCAACACAATTCTACCATACAACTTGCTGGCAGCACGAATAATGTGGAATGATTTGTCTGAAGAGATGGTAAGTTGACTGGACATATTCAGCAGAGCCTGTAAATTCAGCTGTCAGCAGAAGGAGGATGTTACCTATGGCCATGCAATTTGGCTGATGACCATGCCCGTAGTTCCAGCTGTTGATAGCATGAGCTAGGTAAGGGTGATTCAGACAGATAAAGCAGCCTGGCTGTATATTGCCATATCGTTCACAATTTTAGTTACTATCAGAAGAAAGTGTATTTTTTAGGCACTCCTCATAGGAATCGCTGGAATATGGGGGTCATGACTACAGTTTCAGCAGGTAGAACACTACATATTGAAAATACTACTATTCGTAGGTCAGGCAACACAACAAATAACCAGGAAAGTCTAGTTTCAGCTGCTTGCAGTAGGAAGAATGGCGATATTCTCCAAAGAATAGGCAACTTGACTGGTTTGTGGCCTCTAAATTTTCATTATTTCAGTTTTTGAGAAGGTTCAGTACAAATCTAACTGTCGGATCCCAATTTTCCAAACCAATCTTTGAAGAAAAATAGTATTTTAGGTAAATTTTACAGTATTTACAGTTTTCTGAATCGTATGTTTGTTACACTTAATTTCATGAACATACTTTTTGTCTGTCTGACATCCCTCCCATTAATGTCGGAGCTTCATCAAATCATCGCAATTTACGCATTTTCAAACCGGTCCAATTTCCGTTTAGTTCTGATAATTGAAGTTCTTCTGAACTTCCAAGGCAACTAGCCTGGAGAGTGGCTACAGCTAGCACAAGAATGGCCAGGAGTAGGTACAAACTGAAAAGATCTAGTCCAACATCCAACATGATGTGCAGCACAAGTCTACAGTTTGAGGAGAAGACAGAAGGAGCCATTTAAATGATCTCTGAAGGTAATACAACTGGGGAGGTGTGTGGCCATCATAATAGCTTCCAATGTGATCAACACAATGGCCACCATAGTAGACATTTTATTGGTTCTCAATATGGTAGATACCATACTGGTGGCCATAATGGGCTCCCGGCAAAAAGAACCAAACAGAAGGCACTTCGAACGCGACTAGCCTCGAGCGTGGCCAGAGCAAGCGCAGTTTCTGTGACTAACTCTCCCTGTTTTCCAGCGGCAGGGAGGACGGCGAGGACGGGGGCCAAGCCAGTCTCGAGCTCCGTCACCATCGGACGCCGTGGAACCAGCGGAAGCGGTGGCGGTGACAGAAATCTACAGTCTGAGCAGGGGGCAGAAGGGTCCAATTAGGTGTTCCCTGAAGGTGACACAATTGGGGTGCAATGTGGCCATATTGCAGGTCATGATGGCTTCCCCAAACAAAGAACCTCGCAGAAGGCACTCTCGAGGCGACCAGCTTCGACCGTGACCAACGCAAGTACGGTTTCTACATGTAACTCTCCCTGTGGTCGGGCGGCACGGGAGGCGAGGGTTTCGGGGCCGACAGCGACGGCGAGGGCAGCCTCCTGTCGCTGAGGGCGCCGACGGACGACGTAGGGCCGGAGATGTCGGTGGCAGTAGCATAAGTCTACAGTTTGAACGGAAGCAGAAGGATCCATTTCGATGCTGTCTGAAGGGGTGGAATGTGGCCATCATAGTGACCACCATAGTAACCAGCTCAGTGATCATCATAGTGGCCATCATAGTGGCCACCCTAGTCGCCATCACGTGTTCCCGGAAAAAAGAATCACATAGGCTTGGCCCGAGCGTGGCAGATTCAGCGCCTAACTCTCCCTGTAGTCGGGCGGCAAGGGTGGCGAGGGCGGCGTGGGCGATGGCGAGCGCACCCTCCTGTCCCTGGGGGCGCCGTCGGAGGTGGTGGAGGTGGTGGAGCCGGAGCCGGAGGTGGATCGCGCGGAGTGGACGCCGAGGCGGAGAGCGCTGTGTGGGCGCGGGGCGGGGCGCGGCGGCCGCGCGCGGCCTGCGGCCGCAGCAGGCGTGCAGGAGGGCTGTGGCGGTGTGGGCACGAGGGCGAAGCGGGCTGCGGCGCGGCAGTCGCGGTCGGTTGACGCACGCGCCGGCACCAGGAGCGGCGCGCCGCCGCCTCGTGGCCGCGCCTCGGCCGCCGCGTGCAGTGGGGTGCTGTCCAGTGTGGCAGCGCGCGCGCACGGTGGCGCCACTCAAAACCGGGTCCCACCAGGTGCGAGCCGCGATCAGCGCGTGCCGCGCCGCATCTTGCGAGCGGCAGCAGGTGCAGGCGCAGTCTCGCCCGTGTGGTGTGCGCCGTCGTCCGTGCGGCTCGCGCCGCCGCGCAGCCAAGGTCAGCACGGTGTCCGCGTCGCCCCTGAAGACCCACAGTCGCGTGGTATGGAGGTCAGGTTTCGAGTCCAGGCGGCGCAATAGAATTTTCTGAAACTGTTTACGGTAGCTAGGTCGGAAGTCGACGCAGTCTGGAGGAGATTCTACGGCCGACTGCCCTGATCGTTAGTTCTTCCGTGTATTCCGCGTTTTAACACAGGCCAAGAGAGTTATAACCGGGCGGTTATACTGCAACCGGCGTATGCCAAGATCAGTACCTCTAACAATTGAACGTGCGCGACATATCTCTACCTTCCTTGTCCTTTTCTTTCATGTTTTCCCTTAACACACCACATCGCGCGCGCGCACACGCACACGCACAACACGCGCGCGCAACAACGCGCGGCGCACACACGCGCACGCACAATCACGCGCACGCACAAGGTCACTGCGCACGCACGACGACCGCACTGGGCACTGACGACGCGCGCACTACACGCGCAGCACACACGCGCACACGCGTCGCGCACACACGCGCACACACGCGCGCGCACACCGGCCCGCGCCACACAACGCGCGGCACACACGCACGCGCACAGCACCTGCACACACGCAACGCACAACCGCACGGCACACACGCACGGCACTAGACGAACGCAGGAGACACGCGCGCACGCACGCAGCACCCACAGCGCACACACACACACACACGCACTATAACGCACATACTTGTCTCGAGACACATTGGGGAGTCTACGAGTTTGTCCGGCTGGGGCGGTGCACTGCTAGTAGGGGGAGACACATGCCTTGTGAAAAAATCTCAGCACGTCAACGGTAAGTTGGGCGGGATTCACTGTGGCAGGGGGGAGGAACAACCATCACTTCCGGTAATCAAAACATGCTCTACGACTAACGGGCTGAACTATCAAGGTACCGTGGCAGAAAAAATCTTTTTCTGAGCCAATTTTCGCCGTATGTTGTAACGTCCATTGTATTCAAATTTTCCCAAAGTACGTGTATTCATTGAAAAAAGTTACCAATTTTGGACACCTTCTACATATCTAACTACTTGTCGATTAAAACAGTTCCAGTTCAAGGTCAGCGAAGCTGAAAAGAGAGGGTGACACTGCCGTCAATGGTGAAAGCCATCGAGAACATTTAAGTCGTAAGCAAGCCGCAGGATTGGATACAGTATCCCCCTCTGTTTTTCAGTTCATTACACCAATTTTAATCGGTATACACGCACTCGCGCAAAAAACAATGGCCGCTAGAAGTGCGATAAAATGACAGTCGCAGTTTAATATATCATTTGTTTACCTTCAACTCAGTCGTCATTGTTGGGCAATGCTGAGTAAAAAGACGTTATTTAGCGCTGGAACCTGTAAGTAAAAATTGTCTACGCGCTCATGCTACTGATTGCTATAAGAGGAGTTATCCTTGAAAGGGACCAGTCTTGACGTCACTATGCTCTTGCAATGCCGGCGGTCCTACCGCGGCTTGAAAGATAGTGGACGGAGCCACGTACAAAAGTGGATCTTCACGTTAAACGAACCAGTCGACGAATTCTTGCATGGCCATATGGCCAGTTATGTCACCAGCAATAGCCAAGCGTAGCTGTCAAAGCAGTATTACTTACTGAGTGAAAAGGTTGGCTGCAGTGCGGAACGTGTACAACTGAGGATAGTCTTGTTTAATGTGAAAATGAAATAGCCGTCCCTGCCGAACATAGATTCCGAAGCAAGTTTTTTACACTGCACAATGCAAGAACCCGTTCAATGTAAAACCGAGAAAACATACCAGGGGCCGCCCTTGAAGATTCCCACCTGAGTCCCGGTTGTCCTGTTAGGCATTCCTGTTTGTGCGGTAGGCACTCTTGGCGGCGAACGTGCAGGGGAGATGTGGCGCGCCGTGGCCGTGCGCGTTGACGAGACGCCGCTCGGAGGCAGCAGCTGCGACCGTCGTGGCGCTGCCCGCGGCGCGCGGTCCTCCAGCAGCAGCAGCGAGTTGCGGCTCGCGGTCGGCGTCCGACGCGCCGGCGCCGGGGCATGCGGCAGCACGTCCGCAGTCGCGCGCGGCGGCGGCGCGGGCAGTAGCTCAGCCGGCGGGGGCGGGGCATGGGGCAGCGGGCGGCGGGCGGAGTGAGGGAGAGGGGCGGGGGCGGGGGAAGGAGCCGGCTGACAGCTGCCCGGTCGGCGCGGCTGTTGCAGCAGCTCGTCACGGGCGCGGAGATAGAAGACGTGCGAGCGTGCGCTGCACGGCCTCCTCCAGGTCGCGCCACGCGCTTTTCCAGGGCGGCGCGTGGCTGGCCACGGACGCCTCCAGGCGCCAGGGCTAGCGCCTGCCTCAAGGGCCGCCTCTGCCGTACGTGTGATTCCTGTTCTTCAATTAGCACTCCCCGCGCCAACTTTTTTGCTAGTCCCGTACGCTGTGGTGCAGTTTCTTCTTAACGTAGGGCGAGAGTGTGAATTTGCCTCGCTGCGATGGCGTACATCCGTCCGCCGATCCTACCATCAGCTAGTGCGTGGGGGGGAGGGTGCCTCCAACAGGTATCTTCCTCACGGGGGCACCGCTACCCGGGACAAGCCTAATCTCCCTTGACATGTGCCAGAGTATGTGCATCTGAATGTGTAGGCCCTCGTGTCAATAAACAGAAACAACGAAAGAAAAAGACAACCATTCGGATGGAGAGAGGGAGAGGTGGAGAGGGGGGGAGATGAGGAAGGGGGTAGGGAGAGAGAGGGATGAGGGAGGGAGAGAGAGGGATGGAAGGGCGGGAGGGAGAGAGAGTGGAAGGCGGAGGGAGAGGTGGGAGAGAGGGATGGAGAGAGGGTGGGAGATGGAGAAAGGGGGGGGAGAAATGGAGGGAGAATGGAGAGAGGGCGGAAGGTGATGCAAGGAGGGAAGGAGAGAAGGAAGGGAGGAGGAGTAGAGAAAGAGAAGGGAGGGGAGGAAGAGGGAGGAGGAGGGAGGGAGAGAGAGTGGAAGGGAGGGGGAGGAGAGAGAAGGGAGGGAGGGAGAGGGAGAGAAGGGCAGGTGAATGGAGGAGAGAAGGGAAGGGATGGAGGGAGAAGAAGGGAGGGATGGAGGACGAGAAGGAGGAAGAGAGAGGGAAAGAAAGAAAAACAGAGGTGTCATTTTGTATCATAAGCTGAATTTCAACAGATTTTGTTCTCACAGTAAGATATTTATTTTTTTAATAATTCGATTTTCACCCATTTATGCTCATTTAGAAGGGCAAATTGATGGGACAGCAGTGAATAACGCACTAAACTGATACTTTCAGGCATCATCTTATTCATCATCTGACCCTTATCTCATCCGGCTATCGGAAGAATACTCTTCGAGCCCAATGTGGTCTTTGTAATACTCAGCTGATTTCGAACATGCCAAAAAACCGTCCTGAGCCCTGAACAAAGCACATCACCGTTTACCGCGACAAACGTAAAAACGTCGGTAACCATCATTTCCATCCACACGCTTCAACTCCCGCGCAGTGGGTTTACAGTGTTTGTGTGCAATCCTTCAACTGTAAAAATCTGTCATAATTCACTTGTTGGAATAGTAAAATAAAAACTCAATTAAATGTAAATATGTCGGAAGGGCAGTGTTACTTACTCAAATAACTTATGATTGTAAAAGTAAATGTAAATAAGCCTTCCGGCTAGTATTGCTTAGCACTTGTATATTACCCCATTTGTAAATATAAAGTAAATTATTTTATCATATTTTATTTTCATGTGCATTCCAGTTGCCAACCTATCTAAACCTCTATTCGACTCGCAAAGACATCACGCGTAGCGCATCTTAACGCGTTCCCGTCGTCCAGCAGAGAGGCTAGCCATGTCACGCACCCTAGTTAGATCGCTGAACAGAACGAAGGAAAACGGAAATGCGGTGTGCGGTGTCAGGAGAAGGATACGGGCGACGGCCGGGTGCATCCGACTCTCGCCCAGCTCGCCGAGTGTATTTGAGATTGACAAATGAACAATAACATCTCCCACCTTGTCGCGGCAGCGCTGCTCGAAGGCCGCTTCCATGGCGGCGCGCCTCTCCTCCAGCGCCGCCTCCATGGCGCTCCACCTGGCGTCCAGCGCCGCCTCGCGCGCCCGCCAGCGCGCCTCCAGCGCCGCCTGCTCCTCGGGCGGCGGCGGCTGCTGCTGCTCCTCCAGCATCCACTCCAGCCCGGCCAGCTCGCGCGGCAGATCGGGGCGGCGCTGCGCCATGCTCAGCGCGCCTCTGCGCCAGAGGAAGGCAAAATGCTTAAGGAATAGCACAACACGTGTTACACACAATGGGCTTTGTTACACAATAAAGGCCCGCTAATCCGAACTAATTGGGGGTGTGGTGTGATCTTGCAAGACCCTTCATGTGAAAATTACTCCTATATAAACGTTATATACACCGTAGTTACCAGTGCAATAAACGTTTCATTTGTTGTTTTTGGGGGGATAATTAGTTGTTTAGTTCGACAGTAATTATAAAATCCTTTCTTCCGTTGTTCCCTTCATATATTTCCCTGAGATCTGGTTGCTACCAACATAAATGAAAATGTTTAATAGAAGGCCCTGATTCGGCTCGGGGCGGAGAGACTTGGCGCACTGTATAAATGTTACGGTGGCTTCGAGTGGTATTACACTCAGAGGAAAAGTTAAAAATTGCAACTTGTATAAATCTAAACCAAAAGCAATTATGAAAATAAAGTTTTGCTACATTTACTCCCAAACAGATAGTTGGTAGCTAAGGAGCTAAGCGCGTGTTTATGGACGTAAATAACAAAAAAGTACTTTTAGTCAGCTACTAGTAACATCGGTTCGTTCAAGACGTGTTTGGAGGGGGTGTCGCTTCATTCTCACCGCGACCGCGATATTATTGGCTTCAATACGGAGGTCGATATACGCTGATAATTTACTTGGATCGAGAGGATCGTGGTTACGAGGAAAATATAAAAACAATTGAATGTGCGCTTAAGGAGGGCATTAAACAAGAGAACTATGGGTAGGAAATAAAAAAGGAGCCAATATAACATCTAGTTAATTAATAAATATGTAAATATGAATCATTAACGTCGGGTAAAAAGTAAAATATCATATGTCTCGGGCGTTAACTGATTCTAATGATCTCAGGGAGCCAAATGCCCTCAGGCTTTTTGTCGCGGCTCTATCATTAGAACCTTTATAATGCCCTTGGTGCATAAATATATATTTTAGCTACTAGCAAAATCGATTCAAATCATGCATAATATGCAAACATGCAAAATTCAATTTTTAGCTCCTGTGCTAAAAGTGAGGCAATATTTAAATGTTCACTTAAAACTATTAATGCAGCAAAGAAAAGAACATACTTTTGTCTGGCCGCATCAACAACTATTGACCTTAATGTAGTTTACTGCGTAATTACGTGATTTGCATTCTTGAATAAAAATAAAATGAAAGTTCGAATGGTTGTCTAAAAAATAGTGTAAGTCGTGTGATAAAGGTGATTTTATTTTCCTCGTAGAATTGCACCACTCGGCCTATCGGCATCCCTTCGCATCTTTTCCTTTTTCTAAAATTAAACACGGCTTTTAAAACTAGTATCATACATATCTGCTATTCACGAGTGAAGATATGTCTGATATGACACTAGTTGCGTTCTCTATGCTCACCAAGACGAGGATCCACAAGGATAGACAGCAATCCTACATCTGCTGCAAAGACAATTACCCACCATCGAACCGATTTAAGAGGAAAAATAAAAGATAGTATATGAAATAACGACAAAAACAAGCAATCCGGCACACACGTTACCATGGTGTTTAACATCGAAACTAAGCCTAGGGATATTCAAACATTTTCGTCCAAGGCTCCCTTAGCCTAAAGAAAACTTCCCGCGGCTCCCCTGGTAACAAGATGAGTTAACAGAGCCCTACCAAAGATTCAACACAAATGAGTCAGTGATATAAAGAGCTAAGTATTTTATTACTCCATTCTAATTAGGTATTAAAATTTCACATAATACATTTTCTCGAACTTTTAATTTTATGACAAAATTGTTCTAAACATTATTGGGAAGAATGAGACAAGTGACAAGAAAGTTAATTGTTAACATAGTCAGTAGTTAAAGTTACTGAAATAACAAAAATGTCTGCGTGATTTTAACGATTTCATTACGAGGTTGTAGCTGAAGAATTTACACGCAAATTTAATCATTTTCACGGAAGTGTCAGATCTCGATACGCACGGAGCGAACACGATTCCAAAGAATGGATTCCTAAGAGTCAAATATCCACTGCGCACAAAGTATTCTTTACAGTAATATGATACCATTGCAATGCACGGTTCATATTTTAAGACTCGTGTTTCCTGTCGGGATATGTCGCTGATAAGAAAAATATACCTCTTTACGTACAGCATTTAAGATTTGTAGAAAATGAACTTGCATTGTGGTGAGTTATCGTTGGCATATCTAACGAAATAATAGAAGCTGAATTATTTCATCAAGGATTAGGCCGGAAGATTAATCTCTTCAATGTTAATGTCATCAATTCACCGGGTCTTTGGTCTTCCAACTCCTCTCCTACCATCCGGTACATAATTTGTTATTTGTTTAGGGAGTCTGACGTGCATTCTAACAATATTGCAGTACCAATTTTGTTTCTGTTTTTCGACGTTTTCTAGGAGGTTAAAAATATTTAGTTCTTGTCGTATATCCACTTTTGGATGATGTATTTAACGTCCAATTTTCGCATCCGCAGGTTAGTATTGGGCCGGCAAGCGTTTTATAGAATTTTTACTGAGTGTCTCTTCGGGTATTATTTCTTAAATTTTTTCTTATTGTTCCACACATTCTCTGAAATTCATTCAGTTTGCCATCAACATCGCTTTCTATTAGATATGATACACTGTAGACTAAGTAATGAAAGTTGCAAACTTGTTTTAAACTTTTATTATTTAGAACTATTTTACACCTGGCATGTTCTGGATCTACAAAAGCCATGGTTTTAGATTTGGAAACATATCTTAAGATGATATTGCTCCATTACTTTTTGTAATTTGTAGCCGCTATTTGTAAGTTACTTTCAGATTCTACAACAAGTAGTTGATCACCTGCAAATAACATATCTTGAAGGGCATGGTTCCAATACTTATTCCATGTGATGATATTTCTTATTCTTCTATAGCCGAATCTATGTATATATTAAACAATGTTTATGATAATGAACAACCTTGTTTGACAAACGATTTATAGCTGTACTTGTCATTTATATTATTATTTTTGAATTTTTATAAAGATTTTTTATGGTTTTAATAAGATGGGTAGGATATTCTTTGTATTACATTACATCCCATAGCTTTTCTCTGTAAATGGTATCAAAAGCTTTTTCGTAATCCACGAAGAGGATGAATGATGGGAGATTGAGTTCTCTTCTCTTTTGAATAATTTGCTGTAGGATATAAACAGTATAAACAATATAAACAAGCAAGTACTCCTTTTCTGAAGCCTGATTGCTCTTCTCTTAGTTTAACTTTACAATAAGGATTCATTTTAAAGTTGATAATTTAAATAAATATGAAATAAATAGATGTGTTACATTCATACAACGGAGTTTATTTTGTTTGTGAATGTCACTAATTTAAAAAATAAACATTTTGCATTGTTGAAATGATGTTCTGATTTCACTTTGGCTAATTTGTACAGAGGGCCTTGATAATACGTTCGATGCCTCCTTAATCTTCTATTACAATGTTGGCGTTTATAATTATTAAGTTACTGTTGACTTATGACTGTTAATTTACTATTAACTATACATTTATTTCCATTCGTGATATAGTCTTCATAAATACACTCAAGGATCTGCGTTTCCCAGATAAATTCACTCAAATCCATGAATTTATAGATAAACTTAGAACCTATCTTGGTATTATTGTTGAAGATTTACCAACACAGATATTAACATTATATGTATATTATTATATACAGATAACATTTTCGAAGTTCAATTTAATCAATTCAAGAATTAGTTACGCCGGCTTCAAACCCAGGTCACCTCGATTACCCCGAGTGACTGTGATGACAATCAAGTACTTCAATCAATATTAATATAAGACTACGATATCGAAAAATGAGAGTAAATGACAAAACACACAACCTTGAAATTATACAAATACAAAAAAAAGTGACCACTCACGAAATTGAAGTTTTTTTCTTGCACGAGGATCACAGGTGATTTGAAGTCAACAACTATAGAAATGTTGTATTAATGACCATACATTCTTGTAAGAGGCCTTCCTTCCCGCTCAACTGTCAGCTCGAACTGAACACGCAGCGCACGCGAGTAGCGACGTCTCATGGGGCATCGCGCAATATGAATATAACATTACTGCCAACCATTGAACGAAACATTATAGTGACTTACTAGTATTTTCTCGTTTTTCTTGATACGTTTGCATCCAAACAATATTATATTTATCAAAGAAACAAAGTATTATATGAGATTTATTTTATAGTCTTCCGATATATTTGGGGCAATATCCCGTACGCCAATCAAGACATATGAGGTGTCATTCGATGCGCCTCGATCTCCTGATGAACTGATAATTTGTTTTCGGATCCGAGTATGATATTAAAAGAAATTTCAAAAAAAGGTGTTTTTTCGTGTTTTTACGCTGCGATTGTAGTGATAGTGCCGGTAATTAAACCAATATAGATCTACGAAGGTGGCATGATTAAACTCCAGTACCCAAATGTTTTTTGGCTCAATATTCCTTAATTTTCTTTCGAGACGTTGGCAGCACTGATGTTGAAATCTTTAAGTGAAGAATTGATTTGCCAAGTGAATCGTGCTGCAGATTTTATTTTAATTTTGATTCGAATTATCGTATTTAAAAAAATAAATTTGCAGAAATCTACGAACAGTATTGCTTCGAAATTTATCAAACTTTAAGTACTTCTAGTGAATATGGAGCGAACAAAACTGAGTACAATGCTAGACAATGCTAGAGATGTAATGCTAGAGAATGAATGAACGTTATGTTCGACTTCTTACTTTTCCGTTCTTACATTAATTAGTGAGCGATTACCTATTTTCAAATAAATTGACCCACAATTTATTCTTATTAAACTTAATTAACACCTTATTCACATAAACATACAAAACAGTCGCCTTTTAATGTTTAAAAAAAATTGCATACAAAACGATTAATAGAGCCATTACAAATGTAGAAATGAATACAAATTAGACTAAATTTGTAAAGTTATCATCTCCTCAAAAATTAGGGGAAAAAAATATGGAAATGTTGAGGAAATCCGGAAAGAATAAAATGTAGTTGTAAAAAATGTTGCGACAGAATTTCGGAACTAATTGCAAATGATCTACAGTTTTGCATTTAGCATTTGTGATAATGCAAATGTGCTATGCGCATTTTAGCAGAAAAGGCGTAAAAAATGTAGCTGTACTAAAACTTACCTATTAGCATTAACAATGCCTGCAAGTATTTGTTAAGGTGATTAGAATTTCGAAATTCCAATAAGACCAGTTCATATCCCGTATGGAAGTAACATTCAAGGCCATTTGTTGTTGGGAACTTTTGAATGGGAGTATAACATAATCAGCTGTTCAACACTTAACTGATTTTAAAACAGTTAATAGCGTCGGCGACGCCACATTTTACTAGAGATCAAAGTTATCGGGCACTTGGAATCAGTAAATACCACATCATTATCAATTGATAACAAGTTTTATTGTTTTAATACATTCACACGACTCGACAAGTGTATTCATATTTCCATTTTTACAGCAAGGGATGAGAGATATCAGAAAGTTTCGCATATCCCTTCGTAGACGCCAACCCGAAATCGTTCAGCAGCAGAGCAGCGAGCGCACAGCGTCGGCGGAGGCGAGGTCGAAGGGCAGGCGGCCCTGCGCGTCCGCCGCGTCCTTGCGCGCGCCCGCCTTCTCACCTCCACCTCCCCCCCCCCTCTCCCCCCACCCCCTCCTCCCTTCTCCCCCCTCTCCTCTCTTGCCTTCCCTCCCCCTCCTCCTCTCCCTCTTCCCCTCCCACTCCCCCCCCCCTCTCCTCCCCCAATCCCCCTTCCCACCCCACCCCCCCCCTCCTTCCCCCCCTTCCTCTCCCTCCCACTCCTCCTCTCTCCTTCGTTCCCCCCCCCACACCCCCCACTCCCCCCTTCCCCCCTCTCCTCCCTCTCCCCTCCTCCCATCTCCTCCCCCTCCCTTTCTCCCCCCCGCCACCTCCCCCCCCCCCCACACCCCCCCACCCCCCTCCCCCCCCCCACCCCTCCCCTCCAGCCTCCTTCCCCTCCCTCCCCCCCTTCACCTCCCTCCTCCCCCCCTCCCTCCCCCCCATCTTCCCCTCTCCCATCCCCCCCCCTCTCCCCCCCCCACACTTCCCCTTCCCCCCCTTTCCCCGCCCTCCCCTCCCCTTCCCCTCCCTCTCTCCTCCCCACCCCCCTCTCCCCTCTCCCTCCTTCCCCCCCCTCTTCCAAATTCTTTTTTCCCCCCTCTCTCCCCTCCCCACCCCCCTACCCCCCCCCACCCCCTCATTCCCCACTCTCATTCCCTCCCCCCCCCCCTCCCCCCTCCACTTTCTCCCCCCCCCTCACCTTCCCCTTCCCCCTCCCTCCCCCTCCCCCCCTCCCCCCCCCCCCTTCCCCCCCCCCACCCTTCCCCCCCTCCTTTCCTTCCAATAACTCTTTTCTAGGTTTGCAGCTACCTTATTGTTACGTTTTTGAAGTTTGCATTGTTGAATGAAGCCTTTAGAGATTGCGATAAAGACCGCCCCAAAGCGGTGTTGCTATGATAGGTCTTCATATATCTTACGGAGCACTTAAGAGACCTCCGACCATGGAATAATTTTTACATTCTCGTGTTATTACGTACGCATTTGTATCGACTAATATATTTTACGTAGTATGAAGGGAAGGTTCGTAATTCTTGGGGGGAAATCGATTTGAGATTTCAACGGAAGTTCACAATTTGCGGTTCCCTGATTAACAACAAAATGTTTTTTTTATTACGTTTATCTACCTGCGACCTGTCCGCAGTCTGGTCCGTAAAACAACAGTTGAGCTAAACCAACTTCGTAGAATTTTTCCATAATAAGCCTACGATCGTATCTGCCCCAAGCCTGGGCCTGCGGTATTGAAAAGAGTATCTTTTAGTTTTGGAGTGAAGTATTTGCGACGTTATCAAATATTTTTTCAAAGAAAGGAACGGCACAGTTCGTTCTTAATTATTTGTTAAGAATAGAGTGAAATGCAGTTAAAATAAAGATAGTTAAGGTTCCAATTATCACTCTTGACATTTTCGTTGTGGTTCCAGACCGGTATTGATTAGAACGAGCACGGTCATTTCAGTTAGTTTTAAGTTTTGCATACAGGCTGCACTTTAATCGCCCTTGGGGGCAATATCGGAGCGAGAATTTCATTTTTTCTTTCCAGGCTTGCGATATTCAATAACCAGGAAACGCTAGATTGCTTAGCTACTTTCAGTACCTTTGTAAATTCTGTTTGTCATTGTATTTTGTATTTTTTTCTAATTATTTCGCTCCTTGTTGTTTGTTATACCCAGTGTTTAATACTCGGGCAAATTAGTTGCTTTAAGCTTGATCTGCAAGTTGAAATGGGGAACGGGTTGCCGGTCCTCGGGCCCGGCGTTCGGGAGGCGCAGCGTGCGCTGTGGGTTGCAGACCCGGACACGGAGTCGTGACCAGCGACATTTCGCCTTCGGCCTTGGCGGGCCGGGGCAGATGGGCGTGCTCTCCCTGCAGCCAGAACTTGCAGCCGCCTGCCAGCACGGCCACCGCGCTGCGCGCCGCAAAGCTTGCAGGCGTGGCTGGAGGCGGGGCCTGCAGGGGGTGGAAGGCCGCGCGGGGAACGCCCTGCGCGAGGGCGCCACGCGAGAATGGGCGAAGCGAGCTTGCGGCGCTGGAGGACGCGTCGTGGCCAAGCTGGAACGGTGCCGAAAGGGAACTGGGCGGGTCCCGTGCACAGGGGCCAGCGGCGACGGTCCCGCGGACGCGGGCGCCCGCGGAGACGGGCGTCTGCGGCAATGGGTCGGCCCGGCAAATGGGGCCCGCGGTTAACATGCGGCCCGCGGCATAATGGGGGTCCGCGGCATTGGGCCCGCGGCGACGGTAGGCGAGGTGCCGACGCTAGCAGCTACAGCGGGCTCCGTCCGGGGGATTTCCCTCGGAGCGGGCGGAATGCCCGGGTTCTTCCCTCAACCACCATGGGATCCCCGCGCGAGCGCGGTATCCTCACAATGCGAGCGCGCGGGCCGGGCGTCACCTGGGCGGTCAGCATGGAGCGGGTTTCTGGAGCCAGCCGAGGTAGGCCTCGCAGCAGGTTCGGCGCCTGGGGCGGCTATCCCGCACACCGGAGGTGGTTCTATGGGCGGCTATCCCGCACCCGGAGGTGGTCTGGGGAGTATACTCCCACCGGAGGTGGTACCGTGGGCGGCAGCATCCCGCACCCGGAGGTGGTTTACGTGGGCGGCTATCCCACCCGGAGTGGTGGCGCTATCCGTTCCCGCAGGAGGTCCCTCGGCATGGGTGGCGTGGGCGGAGCAGGGCCGGCGCTGGTGGACGAGCTCGGCGCGCGAACGGGCGCACTGGACGCCCCTGCAGACGCTTGCTGTGCAGGGGCGGACCCAACGCGCGCGACGCCCAGGGGCGCACGGCGCTGCACGCTGCCAGCGCAGCTCAACCACGAGGCGAGCGTGCCTGCGCTGGTGGCCCGGCGGT
>BOPP01000007.1:9002310-9035264 GCA_017312745.1 Gryllus bimaculatus
CGACCGCCTTGACGCTGTCGGCGATTCGCTGCTTGGCTCGCTTCTCGCGCGCCACCGACGCCTTCTCCAGCCGGTCCAGGTCGGCGCCCATGTGCAGGAAGGCGCTCTGCAGCGGCATCAGGCTGGCGGTGTGCGACTCCGAGACGGAGGCGGTGGGCAGGTCGCCGTCGGCGTCGTCGTCCTCGTGGTCGTCCATGGCGGAGCCTCCCCGCGCCCGCCCTGCAACCAAGCCCGTCGCCCCCGAGACACGTGGTGCAGATGTAGCCATCTCGATTTCGAAGCTGCCACCCGAAGATTGAATTTCCCGGCGTGTCAGCAACTACGCTCAAACGTCCCGACGGGGTAGTGCACTTTATTCCTCGGGAGGCGGCATGCATGATTTCGCCACCACTAGTGCATAAGATCCGATTTCCGCAGCTGGCACGCAGATTTGAGGCGATTATTTAGTATTTTCTGGTGCGTCAATAACTATGCTCGTTAGTCCCGAAAGTGTCGTGCGTGATCTGTACACAGGAGGTGGCGGGGTTCCTCCCCCACCGGCAAAAATTCGGCGTCGTCATACTCTTACGAAATTTACGGCTTACGAAATTTTCCCGCCTCCAGGATTCTCCTCCAGCTAGGCACCGCTCCAGTCAGAACAACTTTTAAGGACCACACGGGACTCTCGAACTACGTAGTAGTAAAGTAGTGCAATTGTGTGAGTAAAATGGGAAGAGGCGAGGATAAGGATGAGGAAGGAAACATCGCGAGCGGTACGTTTACTAAGATACTGCTCAGATATATGCCTGGTATTGATAAGAGAAACCGAAGAAAACACCGATACGTCGGAAACGGAATGGTGCGATCATAATCGGCAGTGAAAAAGACTTTCCTACCATGAGACCAAAAAATTTGCTTTAAGCTCGTCAAACAAGAGGGCATTAAAAAATAACACTGAGTTCAATATGACGCACAGTTTCAGACGCCACATAGGTATGGTGTTCACTCCCTGGCTATCTAACGAACAATACAACCAGGTTTAGCTGTGTACATATTCCTCCTTGACATAGTATTTTTCGACACATTCAAAAAATTGTACAGCGCAACGGTCGCCATACCACGTTTCCCTGTACCCCGTAACACTGGCTAACGTCTCAAAAAGGTTTGGCTTTAAGCTTATCATACGTGTTGTTTTCTTGCTGACTCCGGGACTTAGGGCAAAGCAGTCGGGCGCTAGAATTATTCTGCAGGCAGAGGTTGATTTAGACCTAGCTATAGTACAACTAGTGTTGATAAAACACCTGCAGCATAAGCGGATCCTTAGGAACACCTAGGAGACCCGATGCAATACAGAAAGGAGAGGTGACTTTAGTATTGCTGGCCGACGAAGGACGCATTCGAAAGGGTCAGGAGGTTCAACGTTTCCCTCCCAAATAAATTGGCTGCTAATTTGCTAAAAACATTTTTTTTCTTTTTCTGAACTTCGTTCTATTGAACGACGAATGAAAAATAGTTATTTATGGTGGAAGGGATACAATTAAATGTCTTTGTTTATATTGCAAATTGCATAATATTTATTACTCTAGATCGATCCAGTCCCCAATCTCCCAAAAAATCTGGTGACGGTCTTGCTGAGGAAGAATACACACTGGTGAAGAGAAGTCGCATATTCCTTTAAGCGTTGCTATTCATTCTGTATAGACGTATAAGTTCTTGGTCGATGACGAATAAATATTCTGATTTTGTGTACACACCTATTAATAATGAAATAAAATGGACACCTATTAATAGTGTAGATGACTAGGAACTAAAACGTAGCCAGTACGCGCCAATAGTGTATTTTGGTGACGGCCCAGGCCAAAACCTCTGGAAACGTTTCTACGATCACCAAAATTATCACGGGACAAATTACAATATAATGAAGTTACGAACATGGTTCAAGAAAAATATTATGCCGAATTTTGTAATATGACATAACATATTTTCGGTGAACATCCGTTACAGATCCTTCAATTTAATCGGTATGCGTTTCTTTAAAGAACGAATGTGAATTACTGTATAACAAATAATGTTCCAGTAAAATGCATGTAAATAATACCACACAAGTATACTCTTAGCACGACAAATTTCATACTCGTCAGTTCGGGTATTCAGAAAGGGAATGCGCTCTGTAGTAGTTATTTGTCGTAACGTTCTCAGATAAAAGAGACTACATATCTTTGTTCAAGTACTTTAATTTCCTTTCCAGAAGATCCCATGCCGGAGAAGAAGATTGGTCAAGGCGTACCGACAAGAAATAAAAAATATCAAAACGATTGTTAAAAATCTTTCAACTATTGCTTCATTTATTAAAGAGCTTTCTTTAGAGTTTTCAAAAAAGCGTCTAGTAGATTATTCGTCTTATTCCGACGTTTCGCATCCGGCCGTGTTCGGAGAACACATTCACTCGCAGATAATTCTTGGAAGCTACTAATGATGCGGGGTATGATAAGTATGATAGCAATTCAATTTGAAGGAAGTTGGTTTTAACCCTAATATTGTTGTTCTTTATTTGGCGCTACAATCCGATGTGGCTATTGGCCTGCTCAAGTATTTTACTCCACTCCTTTTCTCTCTTGCATGTTTCTTCCAGTTCTTCAAGTCCATTTTAGATCATGAAGAGATTCCCATCTGATTCTCGGCCTTCCTTTGTTTTCGAGTTGCTAAAGCTTCCGATTCGTGATTTGTTTAGTACCTCTGTTAGCATCCATTCTTTCTAGATACCCAAACCAAGCTATCCTCTTGGATCTCACGATGTAGATAACACGCTTACGAAAGAAAATAGATTTAAGGAAGGTAATATATTTAACGTAAAATTAAAATATTTATGACTTTTACTTTAAGAAGTTTTGATTGGTAATTTACGTTAAACAGAAATTGTTAGCTCACTTCGATCTGGGCATGGCAAATTTGAAGCAATTTTTTCTTTTTTCTTATCTGTGTGTAATGCAAATACTGTAATAGTTAAATTTATTCATGTTTGTTTTATGGGTAAAAGTTAAAAGTTTCTACTTTCTCTGGCAAGGACAATTGGACTTTCTCAAATTACAACAGTTTTTAGTGTGCAAAAATTACAATATTTCATAATTACCTAAATATTTTTAATAATAAGAGAAGGTATGTTATTGTAGCTCATCTAGTTTTTCTTCGCGAAATATATTTATATTAATTTAGAGATCGTAAAGAACCTTTAGTATAACCTGGAATATTCAACTACGGTGCATTGAAGCCAATCCACAAGTAATAAACTATTTTTTTTAAATTTTAAATATTTTTTCTATATTACTGGACGGATGCGGCGGCGATTGATAAAGGATAAGGGGTAATGACAGACCTGCCATAAAGAATTCCGTGTTCATACACATTTTTCTGTTTACTGTTAAGCAAGATCTTAAGTTTGAACATATAAAAAAGTTAATACGCACTCATGTGCGGAAAATAAAATGAATGTTGCTAGCTTCAGTAGGCATACAGGCTTAAAGAGATTGTCTAAATATAGCAGAAAGCAGTATGAAAAGGAAATTGCGCAACATTACTCTCAAAGTTCTCGAAGATGATCGTCCTTCCTTTTTGAATCCCGATTGTGGAAAATATGCTCAAGAAAGTGCGATTTTCTTCGCCACAAACCACAAAAAATGACGACACCTGTCTACTGTCTTTAATTTGCCACAGGTCGCACGCACAAGAAAATGAGAGAGCTGTGGGGTATTCTCCGGTTTATTACTTTTCCTAATCTTACTTTTGCATTAATACACATTTCTACTATATTTTAAATGAACTCGACTATTTGTACATCTTTTTTGTCACCGAACAATTAAGATATATGATTTGGTTGTACCTAGCGAAAACCCCATAACTAACGATTGAGCAAGGTCACTACAGAAACCTGAATAAACGTATAAGCTGTTTTAAATATGACAAACTTGAATTAGAGGCAAATAAGATAGAAAAGAGGAACTCTTGGACCTTCCTACAAATCGTTGAATCTTTGACATTACCTACATTCGTTTACACTTATGATTTAAGCATTCGGTAGCCTATTAGAAAATCATTTCTGTATCTGACACATATTACAATGATATCCAACACTCTCAAATATTCTTCTAACGCAACATGAGTAGAAACACTGAAATCTCACCGCACAACCCTACTCCATCGAATAACAGTTGAGTGTCCCCAAAATATGTCCTTTCCAATACAAAACAGCATTTAAAATCGCCAATACGACAGCCTTGCAATGAAGCTCTTTTACAATAAACCCTCACGTTTGTTCTTTGTCCAGTTTCTTAGAACAGAATAGAACGAATATTACCCTGCGTAAACTGAACGTTGATTCTTCACCAACACAAAGATCACAATGAAGAGAGAACGTATCACGGCTGATCGCCTTGATCAAAGCGGTGATCGCCTTGATCAAAGCGGTGAAGTTTGAAAACGTTCAAAATCTATTTACTACTTAATAACAAAAACTTCGGCACAAATCCCTTCAACTAATTTTATTCATTTCTTGGTGTATGCCAATCCTTAAAGGAGAAACACAGAACAGTTCAATAACAGATGTCACATAGAAGACCAATCGGTCGTAATGTTCGCGTGCGCAGTGGTTCGGCAGCACACGGCGTGGAGAAGCGCAAACTCGCGGCGAGCGCCGACCAGCATTCAGGGAGAGCGGAGATGCGCAAACTCGCAGATCGAGTCGGCTGCGCGGAGAGACGTCAAGCGGCGCTTGGTGGAATTAAGCGCGGAGTCGTGCTAACTCGCTTCCTGCTTCGGCCCCTGCGGAGCTACGTCAGGTGTTCGGGAATATCATTGGGCATGGGGTAGAACAGTGCGCGGAATAGCGCAAACTCGCGGCCGACGTCGGTCATGAAGAGCGGTGTCATGAAGCGCTCGGTAACAGGGCAGGCCGGGCATCAGGAGGGGCAGAGAGCGAAGAAACGCAAACTCGCGGCGACGTTGGTCGATCAGAGCGATGTCGTTGGGCGCTCAGGAACAGAACGGGCCGCGGTCCAGGGAGAATAAATTATGCAAACTCGCGGGCAGCGTCGGACACGCACACAGTTTCGTGGGGTACTTGGGCAGAGCAGGGCGATGTATACAAGAGGTGAGACGCCCAAACACACGGCGAACATCGAGGAGAGGTGGCATGGGGCGCTCAGTAGTAAAGCAGGACGGTAGGTCGAAGCGCAGGGATCAGAGGCAAATTCGGTCTTACACTTGGAGAGCTCAGTTAGACGAGACAGCACATCAGACAGCTGGATTTATAGCCGTGCACACACGTGGGCCAAGCGGAGCCACCAGCATCAAAGCAAGCCAGGTGGAACGGGACGCAAAATGTTCAAACTTGCAGCCTGCGCCGAACGGTGTCTTGAAGTAACAGCGCACTGGTGTAGACTTGTAGACTCCCGGCAAACAACGAGCAGACGCGGCGGAGCCCGGCAACAGAACAAGGCGGCGCCTCGAGGCGGAAGGCGGAGCGAGCGCGCTCAGCAGCAGAGCAGGCCGCGCACCGGGTTGGAGGTGGCCAGGTGGAAGGGCATGCGGCCCTGGGCGTCGGTGGCGTTCTTGCACGCGCCGGCCGACAGCAGCAGGCGCACCATCATCTCGTTGTTCATCTGCGCGGCCCAGTGCAGCGCCGTGCTGCCCGTGGCGTCGCGGGCGTTGGGGTCGGCGCCCTGGGCCAGCATGGCGCGCAGCTGCTCCAGGTTGCCCGTCTGCACGGCGGAGATGACGGCGGCGGCGGCGCCGGGCCCGCGCCCGTTCATCCCCATGCCCATGCCGAAGCCGCCCATGCCCATCCCGCCCATGCCCATCCCCATCATCCCGCCGCCCATGCCGTTGGGCGAGATGCCCAGCGCCGCCTCGATGCGGCCCAGGCGCTGCTCCAGCCCCTGCACTTTGCCCGTCATGTCCGTCAGCGCTTCCGTCGTCTTCTCCTCCATCTGCTTCCTCATGCCCTTGGCGAGCTCCTCCAGCTTCCGGCTCACCTTGAGCTCGCGCTCCACTTGCGCCTTCTGCAGTTTGTTGAAGTCCGACTCCACCTTTTGGTAGGCCGCCTTGAGCGGCATCACGCTGGCCCCGCGCGTGTCCCGGGGCTCGGGCACGCCGGACCCCGACGACGCGTCGGATTGCGCCTCGGCGTCCGTGTCCGCGTCCGCGTCCATCGGTCGGGCTAGGCTCGCGCGCGCTCTGAAAGCAGCAAACACGCCCCCGCGCGGCGTTACGGACGTTTCGGAGCACTCCCGTTGCGGGCCACCGCCGCAACCGCTGCTCGCGCTCCCGGGCGGCAGGGCGCGACGCGACACAATCGCTTTCGTTGGTGGAAACCCGCGAGATTAAATCCTTTAACATCCGGAAAGTTTAAAGCCCAATCTTTTTACTTGTTTGGATATTTATGTACCTTGCTCATCTATTCATACGGGAAAAGGAATGCATTATGGCTGTCGTGTTTTCTCTCCCTCGCCCGGCCTGGCATGGCCTGCTCTGCCCCAGTCCGCCCTGCCCTGCTCAAAACCCACCACGCTCCTCGCCGTGTGCCGCCTTACCGCCAGGATGTGCGCGATGTCGACATTTAAAAAAAATCATCATTATATAATCATGTATATAATATTCACAAAAAATTAAACTACACTTGCAGACATCAGCGACTTCCAACTTTCAAATGACACCATGTTTGCCGCGATTGATAATCGAAGGCGCTTCCACATATTGAGTCGTTGAGTCTATAATCTTAATTCTAATGGAATAATTACGAAATGTTTTAAGAACTGGCCATAACCGTTTTTCCCGTACTTATAGCAGAGTACTTTCGCATGCGATGGAATATCATTGTAATATAATGTCTTGAGTTATAATATCCTAACTTCTGGGGATCAATGATGGATAGTACTTCATCCGAAAAAGGGAAGTGTACATAACACGATATAAAAATAATAATATGATGATACCACGAGGGATAAGACATGCTCTAAAGCGGGGACTTGCATCTTTCCGGCAAGTCCTACTAATCCGAACCCCCCTCGGATATATCCAACGGACCACCTGGCTGCCATCCGGATATGACGGAAAGCAACGCTCCACCAATACATCAAAGCAGTCAGACAACTGATTTCACTTTGCTCTCTGCGCTGAGTCACAGAACCATCTGTCGTTCTGAACATTAGTACAGTATTTCTTTCACGCAAGAAATTAAATAAAATTGTGTGATGACATATCATTCATTTTTAGAAAAAAATAGTTTCCATGACTTCTGCCCCAACTCACGTACATAATATTTCTATAAAATAGCCATTTTTCCTAACATTCTTAATTAGAGAAATAAATTAATAAGACATACTACAACTCTACTATAAGTTTTCCAATTGTTGCAAAATTCATTCGATGGGTCATTTTCACAATTTTCTCAAAAACGGCTCCAGATTTTCTTTACATCCGTGAGAGCACACGTGGATGCTATGGGTTCGAAAACCGGGTAAACCGCGACTCTCGTAATTTGTGTTAGTAGAGAGAAGGGCATCGTTTACCCTAATCCACGGATTCACAACCTCTCTCTTTCATCGATCCCCTTGAAGAGAATGACTTGCTTCATCGACCCCCTTATGTTTTCTCTATAATCTCTACAGCATCCATAAACAAGACACAAAAAATTTCACATAATGTCTTAAAGATAACAATTTTGTGCACCAATATTCTCGAAAATATTTCGATTTTCAATAATCGAAGACGCTTCCGCATATTGAGTAGTTGAGTCTATAATCTTAATTCTAATGGAATAATTACGAAATGTTTTAAGAACTGGCCGTAACAGTTTTCCGGTACGTATAGCAGAGAGGACTTTCTCATGCGATGGAATATCATTGTAATATAACGTCTTGAGTTATAATATCCTAACTTCTGTGGATGAATGATGGCTACGAAAGTAGACAAGCGAATTTGTCATTTATTGGTATTTTTTCCCTTTATATCAAAAAACAATTTCATTATGTTTTTGTAATCAATGGGATCTTGATTATATTGATCAGGTGCCGATTCATAATCGGCTATTGACCTTCAACCGGCCCTTTGATCGTCACTGACCCCGTTTAAAATTTCTTCGACCCCCAGGGGGTCCTCGTTGGGAATCCCTAGTTTAGTCGCTAGCATTGAAGAGATAAACAAGATGTTTTGCCGACAATCGATTTTTCGGAATCAAGGACTCGCTAAAAGTGGATTCTAACACAGCGTGTTAGATGATGTAATTTACTGCATCATCTGAATCATTAGTGAAATAAGATTAATTCACTTTTTGGTTACCAGAGTCCGGGAATAAGAATGTTTCTTTAAAAAATTATCCGTTTCTTTCCTGCTGCATTACAATACTTCATCTATACTGTGATAGGTGAAAACGTAATAACATGAATGTCAGCAAGGCTGTCTAAAAAAATTGTCTATGACTCACCTGGTAAAAGTTAATTTATTTTGTTCACAGGATCGCACCAATCGACCTATCGGCCTCGTGTCGCATCATTCCCTATTCCCAAAATAAATTGTCACCTTTATCACTTCAATAGTTACCCTTCTAGACCACTGAAACGGGAGAGAGCAACAAATGTTTGAACAATACTATAATCAATATTTACTGATAACACCAAGTTAAACATGTTTCTGAAAATGTAATTGAAATATTTTATATTTACCAAGAACTGGATGCAGGAAATCCTCCTAACCACCTTAATTCAAAAACGTAATGCATCAGAGGATTTAGTTGTTACGAGACGCGATCAGAAACAATGTCCAGAAACGCTTGATGGACATTGTCATTCACTCTCTAACATTTGCATTTAAAACTCGCAATCTTCGAATACATACAAAAAAAACGATTTATGGAACAAATGACGCAGATATGTAATAAGGAAGTGATTAAAAGGTCATAGGAAGGTGAAGTGAAGTGAAGTGCAGTGCCAGTGCAGTGTGGATTTAATTGAACAAACATTCAGTGCGGAGTTAGATTACAGAAGTTTCTTTTTCTTAAGGCAATTTAATGTTTTATGCATGAGCCAGTTTTAAGATTATTAATCTTTTAATTATTATTTTAATTATTATTTTTATTATTACTATTATTATTATTACTATTATTATTATTACTATTATTATTATTACTATTATTATTATTACTATTATTATTATATAAATTGCATGTTAGCTATATTATCTTATTTATGTAATTAGCTGCCACCGGTTTATACCCATTTGCAGTTTAAATAAATGTATCTTCATTTTATAAGAGTCCATTCTATTAATTGTACAATTTTATTAAAATTTAATGAATATATTATAAATCGGTTAATAATGGCTAGCGATAACGTATCTGGGGCCATTACCTTTCATTTAAAGCAAAAATCACGAAATTTGGTCGAATAGAAAGCCCAAATTTCTTAATAAACGAAAACCTTTAGTTTTTTTTAAATACAAAGATAGCTTAATGTTTCGTTGAGCTCTTTAAGGAGTTGGTGGAAAACTTAATTATTTCTCCAGCAGTGTCATCAAATGATCATTATTAATATTCTCACTATAGTCGATTCCTTCACGCATGACACACAAGGAATAAAAACCGAAGCCTTCATTTTATTTGAAAATACATATAGTTTATATTGCAACGAGGCAAATAATTTTTGCTATTAAAAATTTCGCCAAAATGATCGTTGCTCCCTTTTTCACTTTCCAACATAGTATTGTACAAAAGATGTTAGGAATTCCGAAGCCCAAGTACATGTGCACATATTCTACTTCTCCCGCACATATCACAAACAATGTTTAAACTGTTTTTGACTTTAGATAATTGAAAAAATCTTGGAAAATACCTGAAGCCTCGGCTTACGGCTTTGAGATTCCGCCGTCCCCTCCAATTGCTGCCTGTAAGCGGAGCAGGAGTTCCATCAAGGAATACGACTTCGAAAGACGATTCACTCCCTCATTATCGTCTGATTGGTACGAGCAGCACAAAGGCAGGCATATGTGACGGCGATAATGTCTTCGCAATTCCATAGCCTTCTACGCTAGTGGGAGGGCCTCGGATCACGCCAGGCAAGACCGCCCACATTTCCCGCGAACAGTTCGGCGGAAACACGTCTCCACATGCCAAGACAATGAGCCACAAAAAGGGCGGCTCTCGTTTTCTCCACGACTTCACTAAGAGAAAACGTATATTAGTACAAGCATGAGCTTATGTTGTATTTTAGCTTGACCTACAGTTGTAGCTGAACCGAGCAAGCAGCCTCTGACGGACGGAAGGGCGAACATTACGGAAGAAAATCTGGATGCAGACTAGATAGGCGAAGAAGATGTAAGCTAAACAGACCAGACAGACTAGTATAGATATGGCGAAGAAGTATGAACATAAGACAGCAGACAGACAGGATTAGAATAGGCGAAGAGATGAACAAACCAGACACACAGACAGATAGATAGGCGAAGAAGAAGAACCAAACAGAACAGAACAGACATGATAGATAAGGCGAAGAGATGAACAAACAGACGGAGACGGAACGAAACAGACCGGACGAAAACAGACTGAACGAACGAGACGAACGACACACACAGAACGAACAGACGAACGAACAGACGAACGAACAGACGAACGAACAGAACGAACGAACAGGACACAACGAACAGACGAACGAACAGACGGACGAAGACCGACGAACGACGAACAGACGGACGAACAGACGGACGAACAGACCGGACGAAACAGACGGACGAACACAGACGAAGACGACAACAGACGGACGAACAGACGGACGAACAGACGAACGAACAGACGGTCGAACAGACGGACGAACAGACGGGAGAACAGACGGACGAACAGACGGACGAACAGACGGACGAAACAGACTGGACGAGCAGAGCGACGAACAGACGGACGAACAGACGGACGAAACAGACGGACGAACAGTAGGACGAGACGAAACAGACGTGACGAACAGCACGACGAACAGACGGACGAAACAGACAGACGAACAGACGACGAACAGACGGACGAACAGACGTGACGACAGACGGACGAAACAGACCGGAACAACAACGACAACAAGACGACGAACAGACGGATACACGTGGACGAACAGACGGACAACAGACGCGACGAAACACGAACAACCGTACGAACAGACCGGACGGAACAGACGGACGAACAGACGGAGGAACGAAACGATGACGGACAACGACTACGAAGACGGACGAACAGACGGACGAACAGGACGGACGAAACAGACTGGACGAACAGACGACGAACGACGACACAGACGGACGAACAGACGACGAACAGACGGACGAAACAGACGGACGCGAACAGACGGACGAACAGACGGAAACGACAGCAGACGACGAACAGACGGACGAACAACGGACGAACAGCACGGACGAACAGATCGACGGAACGCACACACAGCACGGACGAACAGACGGACGAAACATAGGATCGAACAGACTGGACGAACAGACTGCCGACAACAGACGGACAACAGACGGACGAACAGACGACCGAACAGACGGACGACAGACGACGAACAGACGGACGAACACGACGGACAACAGACGGACGAAACAGACGGACGAACAGACCGGACGAACAGAGCGGACGAACAGACGGACGAACAGACGGACGATCAGACGGACGAACATACACGTAACAGACGGACGATACGAGCGGACGAACAGACGGACGCGAACGACGGACCGAACGCAGAGACTGACGGCACAGACGGACGAACAGAACAGGAACGAACAGACGGACGGATGCGGACGACACAGACGACGAATGACGATAACAGCAGGACGCGAACGACGAACAGACTGGTAACGACAACAGAGACACGGCGACGAACCAGCACTCGGGACGAACAGTACGGACGAACAGACCGGACAGAGTAGGACAAAGACGAGAACAGTACGACAAGGACGAGACGGACAACAGGACGAAGACGGACACAGAGGACGAGACGGAGACACGCACAAACGGAGAAGACGGAGCGACGAGAACAACGAGAAATGACGGACGACGGGACGAACAGACGGCGAAAGACGAGAACAGACGGACGAACAGAACGACGAACAACGATCGCGACGAGACAGACGATGAACAGAAGAACAGACGGACGAACAGACGGACGAACAGACGGACGACACGAACGAGACAGAGAGCGAAACAGACGGACGAACAGACGGACGTAACAGACGGAGTAACATCGGACGACAGAGACGAAACAGGCGACGAACAGAACGGACAGACGGAGCGAACAGCGGACGCACGGACGAAACAGACGGACACAGACACAAAGACGGACAAGCATACGAACGACGACCAGGACGCGAACGAACCGGACGAACAGAACGAACAACGGAACCGAACAGACGGACGAACAGACGGACGAACAGACGGACGAACAGACGAGCGAACAGACGAGAACAGACGGGACGAACAGACGGAACGGAGACGACGGACGAACAGACGGACGTACAGCACGGACGACAGACGGACGAACAGACGGGAGACGACGGACGAAACAACGACGGACGGATCGGACGGACGGACAGACGACGACGGACGACGACGACGACGAAACGGACGAAACAGACGGACGGACGAAGAACGGACGGACGAAAGTCGGACCCCCCCCCCCCAAATGCTATCCATCAAAATCCGAACATGTATTAGGCAGCATTTGCAGCCTTTAACTTTCTGTAATCGTAAAGAATGTCAATTGAATTCAGGACAGAAAACTTCGGCAACGCAGGCAAGCGCTCCCGAGCTTCACCTCTATGCGCAGAGCATCCTGCGGATGGCGTCGTTTGCCGCCCACATTGAGCGGCGTGTTGCCCTGCGCGTTCGAGGGCGTCGCGCTGCGCGCCGGCGTCCACAGCGGCGCGTACGTGCCGTCTCGTTGTTTGGCGCGCGCGCCCAGTGCAGCGGGCGCCGCCGTTGCGGTCGCGCGCGTTGGCCTGGGCGCCCGCGGCCAGCAGCTGCCCCCGTCAGCGGCCGCGAGTCGTAGCTGGGCCCCAGTGCAGCGGCGCGTGGCAGCAGCGAGTTGCGCGCGTTGGGGCGGCGCCGTCTTGAGCAGCAGCTGCGTCGCAACGGCGTTCACGTTCCACGACGCCCAGTGCAGCGGCGAGTTGCCCTCGGCGTCGCTCGCGTTCGCGTCCACGCCCAGCGCCAGCAGCGCGCGCACCGCCTCGTGCGCCCGACCTTGCACGCCAGCAGGAGGTCCGCCTCGCTCGGCCCGCAGGCGTCGCGCCCGTCGACGGGCACTCCTCCGACGCGACGAGCTCGTCGGGCACTCCTCCGACGAGCACTCCGCGCCAGCCACACGCGCGGGATCGGCTGCGACTTGTCGAAGGCACACGCCCGCGGGGCACGGACAGGCACACTCGATTACTTGAGGTTCTTGCGGCGGAGAAGGACCTGGACAGGGCCTGCCGACGTCGGCCCTCCGTGAAGGACGCGCGCCCGTAGCCGCATCGTCCTCGTACCTCGTCGCTGCTGGTCCGTCGTCTCCGTTTTCGATACCGTTGGCGTCTACGTTTCGACACCGTTGGCGTCTCCGAGTTCGACAACGCGTTTTTGTGGCGCCGTTCACGCTCCCGTTGATCTCCCCGCAGGCGCGCTGCCGTCTTCGCCCTCTGCTTTGCCTTGCCCTCCGGCGGTCGTTGCCTTTTCTGTTCGGGCGTCGCCCGCCGCGTCCTCGTGCGTCGAGGGCTTGCTCCTCCTGGCGGAGCGTTTGCGCCGGCGATCCGCGAACGCCTGGCGTCGCCGTCCGGCGCGCCGGCGCAGGCCAGCATCGGGCCGCCGGGGCACGAGGCCGCGATGCCGGGCAGGCGTCGCGTCGCTCGCCGCGCGCGCGCACGGCGATTGGGCCGCGAGGGCGCGCACGGCACCCTTTTGGCGCCCCTTTGGGGAATAAAAAAAAAGGGAAAACCCGGGCACGGACTGCGTTCGGAGGACGGCCGGGCTGCGTCGTTGACGGTGAAGCAACGCGGCGGCGCGCCGCGATCCGCTGACGAGCGTTCCTGCCGGTCTGCGCCTGCCCGCCGCTGCCTCTCGCGCCGCCCGCGCCCTTGGGTCGGGAGCAACCGCCTCCCGGCCTCCGCCAACCTTCTGGGGGTGCGGGCCGAGCCACCGCCATACGCTACCTCTCGAGATGGGGACCGCCACCACTGCTTGCTTGCCGCCGCCACCCACCACCGCTGCTGCGCCTACCACAGCCACCGCGTGTGCGTCCAGGTCTGCCTCTGCTCTCCAGCGCCGCCCTTGTTCGCCCGGGCCTCGCCCCTGTTTCCGCAAGTCGAACCATACAGCCGTTTCGGAGCGGCCGGAATCGGCTCACGCCGGTATGGGCAGATACGACCTGCGGCACTGGAGCAGGGCGCCGGGCAGCTCTTGCTGCGAGGGCGCCGGCGGCCCGGAGACGCGCTGCACCGACCCGGTGCGGGCAGACGAGGAGGACAGTGGACGCTCACACGAGCCGCGACGAGCTGTGGACGCCTGGACGACCCCGAGCCTTTGGGGCCGCTGGAACCTCTTGAAGGTCCGGGCACGAGGGCGTGGGGGGCGGGCACGTCGCTCTGGCCTTGGGCGGCGGGCACGCCGGGGTGGGCTTGTTCGACGGGCACGGCGCGGGCTTGGCCTTCGTCCAGGACAGCGTCTTGCACAGGGCCGAGGACGTGGCGCTGCGCAGCGGCGGCGGGCAGGGCGGCGGCGCCTGCACCGGGCACGAGGAGGCCGGGCGCGGCTGCTCCAGCTCGTCCGTGAGCGCCTCGACGCGCGCCAGCATCGCGTCCAGGGCCTTCTGGAAGGGCGCCTCCATGGCGGCGATGCGCTCCTCCAGCTGCTGCTGCTGCTTCTGGAACGCGTCCTCGAGGTGGTCGAGCAGGCGCTGCTCCTGGTCGCGCAGGGCGTCGTTGCGCTCGATCTGGCGGCGCTCCTGCTCGCGCGCGGCCTCCAGCCGCTCCGCCACGCCCGTCTCCTTCAGCGCCAGCACCTCCAGCCGCTCCAGGGCCTTCTGCTCCTGCTGCGCCAGCGCGCGCATGCGCTCCTCGGCCGCGCGCTCCGACTCGCGCAGGGCCTCCAGGCGCTCGCGCGTGCGCTCCTCCAGCTGCTCCATGCCCTGCTGCAGCTGCTGCGTGCCCTTGGCCAGCAGCTGGTAATAGTCCTCGGGCACCTTCTTGCCCGCCGCGCCCAGCTCCGACGGCTGGCACACCAGCGGCACGGACGGGCACGTGCGGCGCGCACTCATCCTGCTCTCTGGCTCTCTCTCTCTCTTTGCGCCTCTCGCTCGCTCGCGCGCGCTCTCTGTCTCTCTTTTTGCCCCGCCGCGCGCCGCTCTGAAAGCAGACAGAGGGCCACGCGGGTAGAGCGGCGTTCTCGCTTGGGCACCTCGCGCGCTCCTGCGGGCTGGCGGCGGCGGCGGGGCCTTCCGAGAAGCCACGAGCCAAGCGTTCTCATCTGCGTTGCTCGGTCGTGTGCCACGCCCACTTCCCGAAATCGTCCGAATCCCTGGCTCGGTGTACGCTCACGAAACGTCTCGTTTCACAAACACTCGCTAATGAGATGTGGAACCATCATTTCCTTATGAAAGCCGCGGAAAATATTTCTTTGGAACACTTTTCCTTTGAATAACGTTTATCCTTAGAATGTCGCACATTCATCTTCATACGATACATTCATCTTCAATCCCTTCAACATCTTCTCTTACACTTTAACTGAAATGATTTAGGTACTGAATGCAGTACATTATTACAGAAGTTCTGCAATAACCGTGTTGTTCACGTTCCGTTTCTAAACGCTCAGAAAAATATATCGCCAGCTACCTTTTCAACTGGTACCAAATAATGCCACAATAACTAACAAAGCATCATAGTTTATCTCTTCACCACAAGGCAATCGACGCGAGCACCACGTAGACACTCTAGATCAATAAAATCGTCCTTCAACGCAATCAATGACACTAAATGGATTCGATTACTCCTATGTCACAAAACTTAATTAATCATTAATATCTCAAAACAATCAGCAGAGTGCAAAAATGGGAGAAACGAAACACATTCAACAAAACCGCTGTTGTCGTTTTCCTACTTCAACAAATTTTCTACAGATGGTATCTCTAACCATGGAATCAACTCTTCCAAACAAGAGCCACCTACACGCCCAATACACTGATGAGAGCAGTTACTGAAAACGACGAGCAAAGTCTACACGTCTCAAAAGAATGAATATTACCAAAATGAGCAAATGAATATTCCGGATAGAATAGAATGTTTTGTATAAACATATATATATTCCATTCAATGTCCAAATTATATATATCCATATACACCATTCAATGTCCTGTAGCTATATACATTTTGTTTTAAAAAATCCTATAAATATTGATTTATATTAAAAAATGTATGAAACAAATCCCAAACTCGCATATTATTCTATGTTGGTATACTTGTCATTTAAATATAATGGGTTTATACGATAGTTTTCAGCATATGAAAAACTATTCCATGCACAAAACCTCAAACGGTATTCTAATACGCTAACTGTACTTTACAAGGAAATGATTACGCCATAATGGATTAGCATGTGGCAAAATGGTATCGCTAAAGATCATTTCATTTCGTATTCCTAATACTTCAAACAAAAGGTGATGAATTATAGTAACCATACAAGGGAAAAGTTTTACATCAAGACTCCGGGTATGGGAAAGCCACTTCAGTTGTTCGCTGCAATTGAGACTAGTGAAATTTGTCACCGAAGTCCACGGGCTGAGAGAGTCCTGACTCGCTACTTAGATTCAATAAAGACACGGTTTGTAAACGTGCCATCGTCGGCAGAAAAAATGAAAAAAATACTACTTTCGAAGTATTTTGAGGTAAAACCAAACCTGTATTCCTATCACCCGATTATTTCACCATGTTTTTTTATTAACCATTAGAATTTTCCTTCGCTTTCGAAACTCCCATTACATTACACATTTGCCTTCTCTACACAACCGTTCACAGATCCTTTCCTCTTTCCTTCATCGCAAACCTTTAGTCACCTCATTGCAATTGTTACACATATATCCTATATTTTAAGTGACAGATTTGAATTTTGGACTCATAATAGGATTTTTAGGCTCTAAAAATTAATTTAGGTACTTAATTATGAATTAGACAGCATCAAATTACACGACATTTTTCCTCAAATTATAATTAACTTCAAACTATCTTTTTCACTCTTCTCCTGCAGAGGGCGGCCAGGGTAATCTGGAATTAAATGCGCTTCAGTCCGAATTCCTGTTCAGGAAATCTTTCGAGTTCATTCCCCGCGGTTCAATTACATCATATGGTCATTTTATGCTTTTGCGAGGGAAATAGACACCTTTAGCCACTTTAAAAAGTAGTTGCTCTTAAAGACATAAAACGTGTTCCTAATTAATTTCGAGAATCTACGCCAGAAGAGTACAATAGACATAGGTACTGAGGCGGATTATCAAACACGAAGTGATGAAAATAAGAGCATAATACATAAAATCAGCTCTTGGACCATTCGAGTTCAGTGATTTTCTCTGTTACTTCAGAGCATTTCCAACGGCCTTCAGTATAAGTGCGAAGGGTCGGAACAAACTCTCTACTCTGTATTTGCTGCACAATGATTTTTTTAAATGTATGGCACAAAATAAGGTATTTATTTTTACAGGAACGGCTCAAATAAAAGAGATCTTGCCAGCCGACGATTGTCAGTTAGAAGAGCGGGCCTGATGGCCACGTAAAATATCCACGTCTACCATCTCGCCACGTAAAATAAGGTCTGAACTAAACTACAATGTTCCATGATGAGGGGGATAAGTGAGATCATGAGCGGTCCGTGGCCTTTAGTATTAAGGTGCTACTCCAGTATTCGATTGGAAATGGTCAGAGCAGGTCAGGTTCGATTGAAATGGTCAAACTGCCGATCAGAGCAGTCGACCTACGCACTAGATTCTGTATTTCCACCATGGAGTCCGGCGGGGAACACAAACTCGCCAATCGAACCGGCCATTTCGATAGTAAGGCATCATCTTAACCAGGGTGGAAAGCTACCAATCTGGCATGAGGATGATAAAGATAATTAAAACGTTGGGTAAAATAAAGTCGCAATGTACCTTATAAATTGAATAATGTATAGTCAACAAATAATGGATCATAACAAAATGAAGTACACTTGATGTTAAATACATTTTCACACATTAAAATACTACAGAATCATCTTAACTCAATGGAAACAATCACATATTTCCATAAGATCTGAAACATTCCGCTCTACACAAATACCTCCATGATATTTACAGAAAAGCAAGGCTTCGTTTTGGAAAATTGGTGACTGTAGTTCAGGAAATTGAAGATGGCAAGGAAAATTATAAAATCAATCTGGGGAGGGGGAAGAAAGAGGAAAAGTAAAAAAATAGAAATTTAACAATTCGCTACAACTGTGTTTGAGTGAAAGACACAAGGGCAAAAACTAATTCACAAAGCTGTCTTAGCTTTTTTTCATTGCAACAACTACAAAAAAAGCCTGAAAAATATTAAACAATTAATATTAATACTCGGAAAATTATGTTTCAGCAAGTGTACAAGTACAGATTAATGCTAGAACAATAATTTGCTAAATTCTTCACTAATCCTCTAAATTCATTCTTAAAATATTTGATTTTCCTAATTTTTTCTGTCCCTCAATTTTTGTACATCATTGTAATATCATTTCAGTGATAAAAAAGACAAAAATAAATGCAAGATATAATTAAAATTGAAGAAATTAAATATGCTCATGGATAATTAAATTCAATTTCCTGAACATTTTGAAGCCGAGGTTCTTAAGGTCAGTTTTCAAAGAATTTTTAGTTAATTTCTGAGTATTTTTTCTTTATATCTTTGTTGATATTTTGTTTCATGACTGGCTTATCTCTAATATAACTCTTCTTGATATTTATTTGTCTCTGTTATAGTTAACAACATTATTCAGAAAGTTTATTTTGTTCCATGATAATGCAGTTTTCTATAATGAATAAAACCCAGTTGTATATCCCAAACTGTGCAAGAATATTATTAAAAAACAAACTTCAATTTAAGAAGAATCTGAAATTGAATCACAGATTTTATTTATCCACCAGTAATAGTTTTAAGTTGAGGAACATTTTAAAAAATATAAGAAAATATTGTAACTTTATTATGAAATGTGAGACTGCATGTTCTCTGATAAGGACATTTCAGAAAATTTCATTGTATTACACATTTCACTCTTTATTAAATTCAATCATGTCTTGCTAGAAGAGACATTAATGCATGAAATAAAATAAAGATATTACTTCTCTTAATCTGATACCTGACTATCTTTAGGTAAAATAAACAATAACAACAAATGAGCAACACAACTGACTTCTCTCTAAACTATCTCCACAACCTGTTTTTGTACAAAATTGGCAAACTTCATAATAATTAGCCATATTAATGTATTACAAATTTTGTAAATGATGAAATTTATAGGGGAATCACAAATACATTTAAGATCATAACAGAAAATCACAAGGAATATTTAATTGATTATAACTTAATGACAGTAATAAAAAGACAATAATATAAAGGTACAAAAGAAGAGTGATGCAATATCTTCCATTATCCCTTCCAAGAATGAACCTATACAAAAAAACTTTCACAACATTCAAAACAATGTACTGTCTTTAAAGGTGAAAATTTTTCGATATGAACTTTGTTCGCGAATTTATTATAGATACACATGAAGATTCATTCTAAAATTCATAATTCACTTATTTTGATCTTCATGCGAGTGGCTTAGGGTGCACCAACAACATTTGCAATTTGATATTTTGTCTCAAACTATCAACTTCATGGCGGGTAACGTCTTGTTTTCATTCCATTCCCTCAAAATAATGCGATGTAATATTCACGGGTTACATGAATGATAGTAAGCCTGATATGAAATCGGTATGACATATTCAACACAAACACGCACGAAAAGATGCAACCGGTTAATCCTGGATCCTGGGCGTGTTTTGTGTTGTCAATCGGTTGTGTTTACATATTGATGACACGACATACAATATCTTGGAACAAGTACCATATACCACCTATTTCTGAAAAGGCATTCCCAATAACGAGGGAGATGTTTCAAAATGATGTAATCAACTCAAGCAAAAAGTGACATTTGACGACACCACCACCTAACCACATTCAACGCTAAGTAAATATTCAAAATTACTCACCCTTAAAGAACTGACACACGTAGAACACGTGCAAAGGCCAATCTGGGAGTACTTTTACAAAAATTTTTACAGTAACAAGGGACTGTAATCACAAAAATTTGCGCCTACTGGCGCCGTCCAACAGCTGGCGTTCGGACGCTGGGACGTGACCACATATTTACGTTCGCCCGCCGATGAAAGCGTTACTGGTGGACAAATCAAGAACAAGAAGGTATAGAGGAAGTATCCTGGGAAAATAACAAATAAAAGGTGTAATGCGTGCGGATACGGAATGTATTTAGTTATTTAATAATTGCGAGTAATAATACAATTCGTAGTGGAAAGATACTATTCAGTTTAATGATATTATTTCTAACGTCCAAATACATACGTTTGCCTGTATAAAATTAATTTAATTTGTAATTGAAATAATTTACAAATCAATTAGAAACTTCAATCATTTGGATATAAACGTGGAGGCTTAAATATCAGTTAATAAAATGAAAGTTGTTTAATATTAAAGAAATAGAAAATATATTGTTTATTTGCAAAAAAATGATCATAAGATTAGAATAAAAATTAAGGAAATCTTCATTAAAAGTATATTATTAATTTTATGTTCTCTCCATCTGTTGCATATAGTTTTTATTATTCTTGACTATATATAAATTTAAAATATAAATGAATGCTTTTACAATTTAAATGCCCAAACACAAATTCAAATAATAAGTTCCGTTTATAAATATTAATATTTTCAATTGAGAGTTAATAGCACAAACAATTGTGTAAGCATAACCACTCATTTACACACTTGTTTTTGCACAATTCAGCAAACTAAAATAACTCCATCTGCATTCATGGAAGCTGTAAATCATTAACTAAGACACACTTCTGATATTCCAGAAACAAAACTTCTTTTTTTTTGTATTGTTTTTATGTATTTTCTAAATTATGCAAATTAGTGTTGAAGCACATGATATAAATTTGCAAAATACTGGACTTCAATGCTTTTAGCAAGGTAAATAATTATCAATAAAACTAAAAGCAGCTAGCTCAGAGCCATTTTGATTCATTTGATGTCATTCGTTGTTGCTGAGTCATGCAGTTTTGACTATTTCTTAGATAAATAAATATATTTAAGCATCAAGCAAAATCTGTATTTCTAAATAAATTTAATTCATGGAAATTAATACTGTTTAATATTGCCTTGCACTATTAATATTCATCTTGTGATATTAAATCTAATTGCCTGAAAATGTGTATAATATAAAAACACTACTTATAAAAAATACAAACAAAAAATGGATAATGTGAGACATAGTAGGCTACTTCTCAAATATTTGAAATTCAAATCATGGTAAACACAAAGTTTATTAACTTCAATTAGAACTGCAGGCTGACTTCTTCCCATCTATCAGAAAACTACAATTCCAAAAACAAATTGCATTTGAATGTAATCTTTTATTACTAAATTTCCAAAGTACACAGAAATTCCAAGAAAACTATGCAGTTTCTGACCATGTGAGATATATTTTTGGTTTGTTAGATTCTCAGGAACTCGGAAAAAGAAAAAAAATGTTATTATTAATTTTAATTTAACACAGAAATTGAAAAGAAACTGTGCATCCTTAGGCCATGTGGGAGATATCTATTGTCTTTGTTAGATATCCAAAAATTTAGGGAGGATCCCAAAATAATTAAAGTTTTGATTTTGACTGCAAATTTTTTTTTTTTAGTTTTTTCTTTTTCATACACTGCAAGTACTGACTGAATTCTCAAACTCATACGTCTCTGCTTACAACATACCATGCATCTCCAGGGCTCTCTGGAAGAGGTAACATGTAATTTGCTTCTCAAGTGTTGGAATTGAAGAGGGATGTTTTTTATATTATTGATGGGGAAAGAATTAGCGTACTGTATACCAAAACATGCTACTAGATATCCATGAAGACTGTTTTTGTTAAAATATTTAATTTATTACAAAGTTGTATGACAATATTTAGTTTTTCTTGAACAGTGTGTGAACTACTTTTTGGAAAACCTTTTTGGGTGGTTTTGCTCAGCAGCATCTTTATTTCTGCAGGCCACTAGTTTATAAATTTGTTCCAATTTTGGAATTGAATTTCAGTTCTCTCTCTTCCCCACCCCCAAAGCCAAGGGCATTTATTCACAAATATAATATTTACCGATTTTCTTTATCAATACCTCAATTGAACATGCTATAAACAACTAAAATTAAAAAATTAAAGTTAATTTTAAACTTCTTTATAAGAAAATGAAATCAGCAGGTAACTACACTTATATCCCTAATATTACACTCCATCTCAAACAATCCTGGTTGCACCATTAATATTAAGTAATATTTACATGAAGGGTTTGGATCCAAACTATGCTAACCCACATGGAAATGTTTTCGGCACAAAAGCAAGTGAATATTAAGGTTTAATAAATTAAAGCAAGATATGTAACAAAAAACAGCTACCAGGGAGTACCTGAAAGACATAAATTAAACTCTGATATCACACAGCAAGAACTGAAGTATTTGGCAAGAAGAAAAAAAAAAAGAAAAGAAAAACAAAAAAGAGACCAATGCAAAACAAAATTATAACAAACAAACCTCAATTTTGTGAGGTATCCTCCTTTATGCTCAAGCCTTTTATGTACATGTTTTCAATGAAATTTTAACTTATTTCTTGTAAACATTTTATTTCAGAGATATTATGTATGTTTATTTAATATTTGTACTCCTTACCCTTGCATACACTTCTAAGTTATAACATAGACTGGAACTCTTGGTTCTTCTTGTTTTTCCTAGTTGCAATATTGTATTTGAAATCCTTTCATTGTCATTTGAGTGAAAAAAAAGTTGACTACCATTATCTACAATTGGCAGTTTTGTCAATCATAATGTTACATACTGTTCGCATGAATTAAAATAATATATAATTTACTAATTATAGAATTTTTAATTGCAAATTATACAGATTTTATTTAGAAACTGTTAATTATATAAATGGTATTGTCTTACTGAATTGTAATTGTAAATGATATTTAATGCAGTCTTTTTTTGTCATGATATATTATATTGGATTGTTATTGATGTGTACCGTATCACTTTGTAATACAATAGGACAAAGTGGATGAATGTATTTGATCACAACTTGTGGGAAGACTAAATATAAATCTTTTGTTGTTGATTTAAACATATTGCGGCAAAGATTTATGAGCAAGATGAACTCTGCAAAGCATTGTAAAATTAAAGAACATTGCACAGTATTTACTTAAATATCCACTGACCAGAAATTCAGATTGCTGTGCTGTTAATTTAGTTCTAGGATGGCTAGTAAGAAATAAGAAAAAGCTTCACAATGTATTTTTAGAACCGTTTTATTTTTGTTATATTGCTATTTTTTACTTGAATTTAGTAACTAATCTTAATAGCATTATTACATTTAATATAATTTGAATATCAAAACATATATTTTTAAACAGGAACAAGTGAAATCTCACCCAAACAAAGCTAGCTTATCAGCACCAGCTTTGAGGAACATACATAAGGTCTGCACAACTCACAAGGGAGAGAAGTATTGTTAGATCTTAATGGTGCAAGAAGAGAGTAGCAAGTAATAACAAAACAGAAAACAAAAACAAAGATTAGCAGACAAATTCTGTACATAAATATTTTATTATATATAACATTATTAAAACAAGAACGTGAAACTAACACTTTTATACAGCCTGCAAATCATCAACAACTTTGTTTCTGAAATTAAAAAGAAAGAAAAATATTCACACAGTATCTGGCATTTATCATACAATTAAATATCAACTCAAGGATTCAATACACATAAATTAATAAAGAATACTTTGTAAATTAAAGTAGGCAAAGTGGATACACAACTCATTCTCATTTCCCTTTTAGAAATGCTTAAGGGCCAGAGAGTAATGATTTGCGAGGTATAAGCGGCCCTCAAGCATACATTGTGCAGACCTATCAAAAATACACAAACACGAACACATGTAGTTGCAAACACATACAAACACAATACAAGCAACACATGTGCACATACATACACACAATCATGCAAGATCACACATATGGGTGTGTTCAAACCCTAATATGTTAAGAGAAATAAAGTTATCTCCATCACATCTCAAAAAATTTAAGAGAATATTTGATGGCAAAAATATCTCAATTAAAAATCAAAATTTCTAATGAGAGGTTGGGCTTAATAAGAGACAGAGGACAAACACTAAATACTCATTAAACATGTAAGATGAGTAATTATAAATAACAATAACAACACAGAGGTTCCAATAATACATACGTAATAAAATTATACATAAACAGTAAATGCATTAAATTACAGTGAATTGAATTACACTGGGTACTTGTGCAGTTACCTCATTTTGTCTTGCTCCTACAGGTCGTATTCTGCATTGGCAACTAATAATTAACATAAGCAGAAAAATGTGATTGTCATATGCAGAACACGTTTACTTGCTTAATATCCTAAAATGAACCTCAGATTATTTTCCACAAATTGTAAGTATTTTTAGAGTACATTGTACTACATAACCTAATTATTATAATTAATAAAACATTGCATTGCATTTAAAAAAGAGTAATCACATTAGGGTAGAGAGATCAGCAATTCTCTGGCCCTATACTTGACATTTTTTAGCACACCAAAATATAAGTATAAATATATGTGTGTAAATTTTATTAAAATAAAAATATAAAAAATAAATTTGTTAACAGATTGAAAGAAATAATTTACATTGGATATGTAAACATTGTAAGATGGCCAGTTGTTGGTTTTCTACACTTTTTTAATGTCTGAATCTCAAAAACTGATTCAAATGACAGGAATCATTAAATATAGGTTACAAATTTAATTTCCTTGGGGTTATATGGATCATTCCATTAACATCACAATTTATTAAAACTGCAACACACCCAATATGATGGTGTTTCTGTAACAATAATAAAAAGTTCTTCAACTGCATAATGGTTTGTTTTAGGAACTATGTTTATAGGAACTATACTTGAATAAACCAACACTTCATGCTCACAGTTTGAAACCCCATTTTTGCAAATATACAAATTAATTTTAGAACACTGAGCGTTTACAAAAGTAACAACACAAAATACTCTATTACTTTGTAAGAGTTATGCATAGCAGATTTTTCTTACGAGTTATATGTGTCCTCCAAATCTGAAACCCCCTGTATACATCCAGTATATTTCAACTGATCACAATACAAAATTAAAATGGTTTGGAACTCCAGGTAATGTAAAATTTCCCCTCATTTTATCACACAATTTCTACATACTTCCGTTTACACAACTCAAAACTACTGACCACACAGAAAGACATGTTAATTGTTATAAATGCGCAACAGGCAAAAATTACTCTTAATATCATGGTTAAGATATAGAGGCACAGCAAAGCATACATACAAGATTGTAACCAAAGGCCAGAGAGATATCAGGTGCAATGTAACATCCAACACAACTAACCAAAACATCATAAATTAATTCAGTTCATTTTACTTGGCTTGAATTTTGAAGGGCATTAATTATTATGGCTTTCCTTCATTTCCTACCAAGGCAAGGTTATGTGACGTGTATATACAAGTGTAATGCACAACACAAAGAATGTTATACAGGAAATGTGAGCAAGGACAAAATCTCAAGAACACAGATACCAGATTGGAAATCACCTGGACACGGTGATAACACAATTGAAAAAGTGACCCCAAGGGCACAGAAGCCATCTAGCTCTACAGGGCACAATATCTTACACTTGAACACTTATTCAAGTTCTTCGGAATCCGATTTTTTGGCACAAATTTATCTCTGAGAGACTTTAATATGTCTTAGTTTTAAGATGCCCAATGAAATTCATGCGTATAATAAAAAATATAAATCTTTATTCACACAGATATGGCACATAATAAAATAATGATTAGTAGTGACACCAGAGGCAAAACAAGCAAATTTGAAACTCTATGATCTTGCATACTGTTTACAAAATTAAGATAATCAAGACAAGAATGGAACGTAAAGTATCCTGTATTTATAGATAATATTGTCAATTTGTTTTTTCAAATAACAGAATATGCAGCAAAGTTAACAAATGTAAATATTAAAAAAAAATTGTATTAATTACCTATTTTGTGTAGTAGTATTGGAATTTTCTGAAATCATTCTATTACAAATATAAATTAAAGATTTCTTATCAAATGTCAGTTCACATACAGATTCAAAAATGCTTTTGCCACAGAAGCAACAATATTTACATGATCAACCACAAAGAAGCACCAGTGACAAACATTTGATGTCATATGATAAAATTATTTTACACAGGGGCATTTAAAGCATTGTTCACAAGGTATCTTCTCTATGGGCATTTTGCTTTGAATGCTGCTTGAATCTTAACTTTGTCACAAAAATACTGTAAACTAAAACTCGTATAAATATGGCTTAACATTAGCAATGCTTTTTCAGGCTCCGAGACAATTTGATACTATGCCCCACAAACCTCCTTTCTGAAAATTATCACTTTCTCTAACAAATGGCATTTTATCCACCAGAAGTAGCAGTTTTACATTCAATGACAAACATTTCCGGGTGCCATTTGTACCCACGTTGGTGAGGATTCTGACCATGCACTTTTCCTTACTGCTTGAATAACTAGAATTACTTCTGTGATCACTAGGTTTTCTACTCCAAAAGTACCATGACATTCCAAGAGGAAAAGGCAATTGAAACGGGAGACCAGCCCCACCCCTTTCCCCTAGTGAATGTAGTACCCTTTTCCTGAATCGGCCACATGAGGACCAGGCTGAATTTTGAAGAGCACAAAGCGTGCAAAATATAATTCAGAACTGCTCTTTTATAAAGAAATACATGTAATCACAATTCATATATTGTTTACTTATAGTTGTAGTTATGGTTTTATACAAAGTTTTACTACAAAATACTTTGTAGACTTCTCAGACACAATGAACAGGAGCATCAAAATGCAATGAGTGCCTAGCACCCAATACTCTGGAGAGAAGCATTTTCTCAAAAGTACACCCTTTTTTTTGTAATTGAGACAAGATACCATTTCTATTCATACTTGTTAGTTTTCAAGCAATAATTATCAATGGAAAATGGAAATAAGAATTACAGTAGGCCCCCACTTAACCAGACTCAATGGGACCTGACCATTGATCAGCTACAAAATGTAAAGTTAAAGCTAAAATTTGTAAAAGTAAAAAATATATAATATTTTTATTGTCCACTTCTGTTTTTTATAGAAGAAAAAAATGCAAAATACAGCAATAAAACTACAATTAAATAAAAGTGAGAAGAAATGGTACAGAACAATAATTATTTTACAGAGAAGTACAGTTCCATGGTATATGTAAAATTTAAATTGCAGCATATGTGCAAATAGTACATTTGGAACTTCCCTCAAGAGTACAAATGGGGAAAAGGCGAGGCTGGTGCCTCCTTAATTAAATATCGGTTAAGAGGGCAGCAACTGTGTTTCAAAATTTCTTATTTCGGAAACAAATATACTTCTTACATATCACATCATAGGAACATTAGAAAAGTTGTGTGTGGTCAGTCATGACATTTTTGGTCTTTCTGTTCAATTTAAATGGAAATGAAACGTGTGGTTTACTCATCTGAACATAATAATTAGTATATATTATTATCATCATCATCTATTCAGCACACACTATCTACTTCAACTAGTTTGAACAAATTGCATTATACTGTATATATCAAGTCAAAAGTAAATATACATCTTAGCTGAGAAAGATACTTTTTAAGAATATCATTTTGCAGTCTCCTAGACTGCAAAAAAGGAAAAAAATAATTAAATTTATAACAAACTCACAAGCAACTGAAATAGTGAATGGGCGGCTTCCTTTCAACTTCAAAAACAAAAAACAATCTGATTCACAAATTATCTACATAGGAAGAGCATTACTTTATGTAGGACACATATTTTCGTTCATTTTCATGCTCATGAATACCACGCTCAACAAAGTAATAATGTTTCAAATTCTATAGCATTTTATCAAAAAGCCACATACAATGTTGGCTACCTACTTGTTCAATACTTCAACAATGTTAAAAATGTTAGTACACTGTACAAGTTTAAAGATGAAGTAAAATCTATTCTGCTGCATCATCTATCATATCAGGAACTTTGTAGACTTACACAAACAAAATAGACTAAATTCCAATAAAATACATATTGTACTTAAACATGTTTCCTTAGATATGTTTCCAATCGTTTTTATGTGCCACAATCATACCTTGTACTTTTGTTATTGCATGACATTAGGAACTTTGCTTGTTACATAATTCAGTCTGTTTCTTGGTCAATAAACACCATCTCAAACCTATCAAGGTTTCACAGGATACAGTAATTACCAAGATGGACCCTTCATTACATCCGGGCAGTAAAAAGTAGCTACTTCCCTCCCATATGTGGCTATTGTTAATTTTAATGAATAAAAAAAACTATAAAAATAAAAACAACACTGCCATATAGCCTGCCAGCAGGCCACAGCTGATGACCCCCCACCAATCTGCTAGCGATCAAGCAGTGATTTGTCCAGTTTGTACTTCAAATTCTTGTTGGCATCAAGCGACATTTGTATCATCTGGTTGGCCTGTAGGCAATGCAGTGCAGTGCAGCAGGAAACTGTTAAAGAGTTTGTTTCTCAGTTAATAAACTTAAACTTAGCTTTTGTTAAAGTTTCATAGGATTCTTACAATAAATACTGAGAGACCCTTACTAGTTTCTGAGCAATATGAACCTCTTCAGTAATGGAAAAAAATGTATAAAATGAAATAAGCAACACCACAGTAAGGTCTGCCTGCAGGCAGTGAACTGGTGGATTCCCAAATAGTCTGAGCAAAATTAAGTTTTATTTAATTTTGCTCAGTTTGTACTTCAGTTTCAGTAGATGTCAACCCACAGCAGCTGCCAGACCCTCCACTGTACAGTGACATTCCAACTTCTTCATGAATGAAAATATTCCTTACACCCCCTTTTAGATTTCCATGGCAACCAAGCATAAGATAAAAAGCAGTTATGTCTTTCATTTCTTATTTCACAATATAATAACTTCAATGCAAAATAAAAATAAAATATAATTTTTACAAAACAATTATAAAAGTAAGATAATTGTAAATGAACAGTTGTTAGAAGCATCAGACTGAGTTTAATCAAGAGGTGCTTAGTCCTCTTTGTACTATAATTTCATGAAGGTGCAGCAGCTGCCGAACTATCTATTTGGAGACCTTTTCAGTGGCACAATAGAGCTTTCATTTGCTTCTAGACTGATAAAAACAATACTTGCTTCTTCTTCGATCCTTACTTGCATGTGGGTGGTAGAAAGTAGCTACCTGTTTCTCTTAACATTTCAGCTGTCAGGGTAACATCACATCAATGTTTTACAATTTGTTCTATCTTGTCAAGGCGTTCTTCAGAGCAAATATTGCTGACCTTTTCGCACAACACTCAAGATAGTTCTTAATGATAATTAATAATACCTGCTTTGGATTTCAAAATGCAGGTGTTATTAATTGAAAACACAAGAAAAATATCCCCCCCCCCTAAAAAAAACAAATTTTTAATAAGAACTACATTCAAAAATGTAGTTATTTAGTTCAGGCTTGTAAATTAGTCGTATCTAAAAGGAAATTCAGACATCACATTAACATTTTGAAACATTATTTATCTAATACAGCTATATTATTCATCATTTAATTCATTGTTCCCAAGAAAATGAACAATTTTTTTTCTCTAGTAAATTTAAAAAAAAAATTAAAATCACAGCTGCAAATTTTCTTCTTATACAATTTACGTATATCAAAATGCACCAATTACAATCTTTGACAACCATATTAAAATATGAAAAGATTTGAGCACTCACACAACAGTTATTTTATTCATGGACCATTCAAAAAAGTATTTGCTTTAAGAAAGTCCCACAACTGTGCCAATGAAAAATGACTGTTATAGCAACGTTTTTATTATCAACTTCAAACTAGAAATAATTGTTAAAAGTTATCAAAAATGTATATTATAATTCAAGTTTAAAAATTGATTTAAAATCTGTATGAAATTTCTCCAATTTTTCGTAAAGTCTCTTTTGTTTAACTCAGGTAATTGAGAGACAAGGGGGTCAAAATGGAACATTTATCTCAGGAAAGGGACTGATAGTAAGAGTTACAACTTGTTATTAGGTAAGAGAGGAGGAAGTTATAAAAGTAAAGAGTTTGCTCTCATTTCTTTTCAATGGCCCACAAAACTTCCTCAGTTTAGTTTATAAAGGGAGTGGATAAATAAAACTCTCTTCAAGTATAACAAGATTGGATTAATACACGAGCAGACTATGGATGTGCCTATTATCCCTGCCAGAAAAGGTTACCTATCAAGTTTAAACAATATTTTATAATAGTTTAAAAATATTAAAAATATTTTAAATACATATTTAAAATTACAAAGTTATAGTTTATTTTCACATTCATATTGATTACTTCTGTTTAATTTTTGAATATCATTAGTCATGATTTGAGAGCTTGGTTATGCTCACTGTTGAAAATTACCACTTTGGCTTAGGTCATTGCATCAGGTTAAACTTCTTAATTCATGAATAAAATATTTTGAAGTTTTGTCAAGTGCTATATCAGTTCACCCTTTTTGCCCTTCTTATATTTTCACATATTATTTGATCCCTGAATGTACAATCCACTACTTTTCTCTAAAATCTCATTTCGAATGATTCAGTTCTATTAAAACCCTGTTGTTTTTAAACTCCTTTATCCACACCCATATAGTAGAACCGGGAAACCCATAATCATCATCAAATCTTAACCCATTAATGACCAGCGTTCTCATTTGAGGATATACATTTCTGGTCAACTCAAATTTGCTTCTTTTGCAATTATTTGTGAATTTTATTTCTTCAATAGACATAGACTTCTTGATTGAATCATGTATGCAAGTTTTGACTATACTGAACGGGGCGTATTCATGACTTACGTCAGTTCAAATCTTCATCTAAAACCATGCTTGGCTGCTATATGCCTGTGGTTAAATTGGAGGGAGAGGCCAGTGTAAAGCAAACGGTGGTTGGTTTGCACTGAAGTTGACGGGGCAAATACAACTAGGAAAGTTTTGCTAGGGGAAAAAAATGTCCATATAACAAGTTGTTGTTGCTTTGAAGCGCTCTACTAGTATAATTTAGCAATATACCAATGGATTAGCACTATAAGTTGCAAAAACATGCTACCAGAGAGCTCCAACAACAGCTCTACGATTATGGAAATGATGATAATGGGAGAGTATTATGTGCACAAAATTAATTTGGGAGTTAATGACTTGAGATAGTATCTTTCAGGCTTTCTAACATATGGGGACAAACCTCTGGAATAAGCTCTAAAGCATAAACTGGAAAGAAACGGAAACATTGCCATGTCAAGAAACGGATGAAATAAGTTTGGAACTGCCAACATACGCAATGGGTAAAGGAAGAGAATGAATAAAATCTTATTTAACCCTCTTGTATCATGAATCACCTTCATTTTATGAATACTTCAAAGAAAATATTGAATGGAACTTTTGATGTATAGTTGATTCTTGATGTGCCAACTTAAGCACATTAAATTGACTGACAAATATCACACAATGAGCAACACCATTCATCAGACAAGAAAAAAAAATGTTAACTATACAAAACAGTCATGGGACCAGTACTGCAATTTCACATTAAAATCATGTAATATCAGCATGGTTAATTTCTATGAATCTGGAAGTATTTCTTGCATCTTTGTACCCATCTAGTGGAGTCTTAATATCTTGTACCACGCACTCAACACGGCGTCTGACAAGATAGGAGAGACACCCAAGCGGGAAAACATCCAACGTCGATTTACCCTGACTGCCGAAACGTTAACAACCAACCAACCATCCAACAACCGATGCGGAAACCTACGTTCGCCCCACCTCTTCCTTCTCACTGAAGGAGGCCGAGGAGAATGACGATCACCCGAACGCGAATGGAAATGCACGACGACGAGCTATAAAAAGTTAAGCAACATCACCGGCGAATGGCGCGCTTGCAGGCGAGCAACCGTCGCACGCCCTTGGTCTGCGCGTAGTCGAGCGGCGTCTTGCCCAGCTTGCACTTGAGCTTGCCGTTGGCGCCGGCCTCGAGCAGCTGGCGCACCACCTCCTCGTTGGCGCGCTTGGCGGCGCAGTGCAGCGGCGTGCGGCCCTGGTTGTCCGCGCTCTCGATGTGCGCGCCGGCCTCGATCAGCTGCGACGCGCACTGCCCGCTGTGGTCGTGCGTGGCCGCCAGGTGCAGCGCCGCCTGGCCGAGCGGGTCCTTGCGGTTCACGTCGGCGCCCGCGCCCAGCAGCAGCGCCACCACGTCCGCCTTGGCCAGCATCACCGCCAGGTGGAACGGCGAGTCCTCCAGGTGGTAGCTGTAGTTGGGGTCGGCGCCCAGCTCCAGCAGCTTCTTGATGTGGTCGCGCGTGCCGCACTCCACCGCGGTGTACAGCTGCTCGCACAGCGCCTCCTTGGTGGCGGCCAGCGTCTGCACGGCCGTGAGCGGCACGGGCGTGGCCAGGTGGTGGCAGGCCGGCGACGCGCCCACCTGCACGGGCGTGGC